>OX459108.1:3485960-4203460 GCA_949775045.1 Metridium senile | reverse complement strand
TGTAAAAATTGCATAAGTTAGCTATATCTTGCTATTTCAAAAAATTTAAGCAGCGAAAGGTCGCAATATGAAAGTGTTTCAAAGTTTGTCTGCAGGGTTTTCAAGCATATTTGGTTCTGTGCTGACATTATTTATATATTAATCTTAATATTATAAGCTTGGTAAACAGCATGCAATAAAACTTTCGCCAGCCTCGTTTGAAATAGATGTGTGTATAAGCTAGCTACATATCTTGCTATTTCAAAAAAATATTAAAAAAAAAATATTTCAATCTATTCTTATTATTTGTATTTTTTGTAACTTTCAGTATGTTTCATATTGATTGCAATAAAGATTACAGAAAAGGTGACATGTTAATCTGTGTATCGATTATACATACTAGCTCTACAATGGTTTCGAGTGGCAAACTGAGAAATATTCCACGAGTATTTTCTAGTATGCACAAGAACCTTTATTTTAAAAAAAATCGGCGTTTTGACGTAAATTGGCCATGTTCTAAACGGGGAGGAGACTGGGCACTAGTTTCTAGATTTAATGCATTTTTTGAATATGCACAGTAAGTTCTAAAAGATTGCAGAGTTATATTGTATTCTGTTGAATAATGACCAAATAACAGCTTCTGAAATATGTTAAAAAATATAAAGAAATGGATAGTTTGGAGAGATACATAATATTACATTTCTTTGTAATCGGATGTTTGAGAGGCTATTGCAACGGAAGTATATACAACCAAATACCATTAAAATGTGTGATATTGTATGTTGTAATTCGCTTTTTCATGTTATTTAGTGTATTTCTGAATTTCATTAATTCTAGAAACTAGTGCCCAGTCCCATCCTTGTTTTGAACGTGGTCAATGACAAAACTGATACGTTATAAAACTATTTTTTCTGCAAATATTCGTACCGTGGTTTATTTTGTAAAAATCATTCATTGTCTTTATTTGTGCCTCAAAATTAAAAGAGAATTTACCTATTAAAACAACGCAGGTATCCAGAAAGACATTTATAGAAATTTATTTGAGTTATGATGCGACACATATATATTATTGCGCTACGAAAAATGGCTTTTTTCATTTTTCGAGGTGTCGAGACTGGACCCGAAGGGCCAAATGTTCAACGGCTTTCAGCATCGCGTATTGCACTAATCTGTAAATTATAAATAAATCAAAACACTTCATTTTCAAACTATTTATAAATTGATATATGTAAAAGACTTTGAGCTTGATATAATGCTCCTAAAACCTTGGATTATCAATATTATCATTTGTCAGATTGTGAAAATAAAATGCAGACTCCTAGCCAATGAGATTCTAGTGAATACAATTTATATTAATACTCGAAATTACATTTTTTACCATTTCATTTTCTTATAACCAGTTTGTTAAATAAAACATTGGCAAATGTCTCCTAAACTAGCAATGGTGGTTCAGGTATGAAGGAGGATCCTTACACCTCTTATTAGGTAAAGTGAAACTACACTAAAAATGATTTTGTACAAATAATCTCCGTCTCCCCATTTTGATTCAAAAACTTTTGGCCTGTCGATGTATTGATCAAGGTCAGGTGAGCGAGCTTTCATAGAATTTTCCCCTTCAAAATGTTTTCAAAATGTTTTCTTCAAAAGGTCGTAAAGTTATGATTATACCAAGTTTGGTAAGGTTTGAGATAAAACATCGATATGTTAACCTAGGCCTTAACATGCTTGAGTAGGTTATAATTTGATTACCAGGCCAGAAACATGTGGTATTGGTACAATTAATTAAATGACCTGCAAGAACTGTCCAAAACACTTGACAAAAGCACAAAAATGTTAAAACTAATTAACTTTGCAATATTTAATTGAAACAAAAAAAAATATCAAACTACCAAAATATTTCAAAGATCTCATTGTTATATTAAGGGTTTACTCGCAGCGCCCGTCCATCACTTATCGGCCATCGTTCTTACTGAATCAAAGTATTGTGGTAATGTATACCTTTTGATCGAATATTATCTAATTTAAATATAGAGATGCTCGTAGAGTACAAACATTGGATTTGGTTTTGCTATAATTCGTGATATTCAAATAACAACAAAAGCTTTTAAGAACACAATGCCATATTGAATTTGTGGCCAATTGAAATCAATTTGCTTGCACCCGAACGGTTTCAGAATTAATGTATTGATATCGGACTTGTTATTTAAAATATTTCAACTAATCACAAAATGTGAGTATTTTCAAGTGTTTGTTGAAATTGTATTGCAAATTGTATATCCTTCTTTTTTTAAATGGAAACAAGTCAGATTTCAATAATGATATTACCAGCACAAAACAGCATTTCTTGTCGAATTGAAGTTTGTTGCGTTTAAGAATATAAGCACCTAAACCATTTTTGAAATAAGTGTATATTTAATTCGTTTTCAGATAGACGCCTATAACCATGATGATTTGGGTGATGTTGTTATTGTTGATGGTGTTCGACTGTGCACCTGAGAAAATTAAACATCACCGCAAAAACTTAGCGACAAAGAAACCAGTAAAGGACAAACATGGAGATGAGATTGGTAATCAGAGAAAATGTTTTCTAAGTTGAATTGAGAAAGATATAACATTGACTAATAATAATAATTATAACAATAATTTTATTTAATTATATTGGAGCAATATTTGCCTGCTTGCCTGCTTGCCTGCTTGCCTGCTTGCCTGCTTGCCTGCTTGCCTGCTTGCCTGCTTGCCTGCTTGCCTGCTTGCCTGCTTGCCTGCTTGCCTGCTTGCCTGCATGCTTGCCTGCTTGTGCCTCGATATATATTCATTTTCCAGTATGACTAAATGCCATTTCAATTTAATCTATGTTACTTTTAATTACAAGGCAAAAAGGACGTAACATTATCATCCAGCGAAAGAGCTGAAAAACTCAAAATCCTGACAATGGAAGGCCAACCAGGATGGATGGCGATGGTTAAGAAAAGGGTAACAATAGATTGTTTGTCAGAAACCTGCAGGACAGGCATTCTTAGCTCGTGTTGTTTTGGGGAAAATCGAGCTTTGGGGTTCCTGTGTTATCTAGGTACCCACAAGAAACATAGGGCTTCGCTCGTTGATACAGGAACTCTAAAACCTGATAATTCCACAAACTCCACAAGAATGCTTGTTTTACAAGCTAGTTTGTCAGCAACAATTTGACCAATCAATCATATTTGGAATTTGAAAATTCTATAAGAACAAACAACAACATCCTACTCAATTTCCTTCTAACAATTTTGCCTCCCAGATCCATTATAATATAAAAATAGAGTGGGGGTTTAGCCCGCAAAATGCGCCACAATGCCCTATAAAGTTATTCTAATTTGCAGTCTTACTTGTTTCAGTCCAACGTTAACGCATTTTTTTGTTGACGCTCGTTCTTTGTTGCTGCCCAACGGTCATCACAATAGAGCTTTAATTTAAAATTATAAGCTAATGTATTTGTATCGCAAGTCTTTGTATTTCAATTATTCAAGAGCACACAAACGACACTTTAGGAGAAAAATTGATATGAAAAATATTATTCCACGGTAAAATCATCCACGAATATTTTTAGTATAAGGACTAAGAAATCTGAACCCCTTAACATTGATTGGATAGTATGTTTTAAAAATAGCTGTGTAGTAGTCGACACAAATTCTTACTGTAGTCCTGTACGTCGTAGCTCACTACAGCGTGAAATTTCTCACCGAAACTAAATGATATCCTTCCTTTTATCCTTCCTGCCGCCAAGTTTATCATTGACAGGAAACAGTGAATTCGATTGGCATGCATCTAATTATGCTTGTTAAAATCAGCATATTAGGCTCCTTCCCCTTTGCCGCCAAGTTTATCATTGACAGGAAACAATGCATATATTTGATTGACATCTTTTTATGCTTTATAAAATCAGCATATTAGGCTCCTCTCCCTGTGGTTCTTCCCCATTTTTCTGGTGATGTATGATTTATATAGCAGTTTTCTATGTTTTTAATAAGTTGTTGACTATTCCGTTAGTTTTGTCTAAACATTGGACCGATTAAGTTTCAAGCATTGTATCACTTCATAAGTACAGTTTAATCAAATTCTTAGTTTCTAACCTACCGACCCCTTCGCTCTCCGGTCGAAATGTTGGAACTAAGGTTTTTTTTTTTTTTTCAGTTAGCAGAAACTGCAAAGAAAATAAAGGAAGAGATTTCAGAAGGGAAAAAGAGAAGAGAGGAGAATAACAAAGCAAAAGATTATCAACTTGATGAAGAACAGGATATAAGTATGTAAATTGCGAAGCTGGATCACATCAAATGCTCCAGGTTCACGTTATCTAGTATCGATGTTTTAATACACAAAAGGCTCATCTGCCCAGGCTAGGCCTCGATTTGTGGTAAAAACAATTCACAAATTCCAAGCCAAGCACGGAAAAATATTACATCTTAACAATTGAAAACATATTTACTACGAATCAAGATTATCCCAGCCTGTACAAATGCGCTTTTTGTCAAACTCTAGATTAGCTACTTGTTTCACAGGTATTTATCACACAATATTTATCGTACCACCAAACATTTTCTACATTACCCATTCACGCATGTTCAGCTTCACCTAGATTTCATGCTGGGTGTTGAGGTTCATAAACACTAGGTCATCCTTGAGTACTTTTACACTTTTATATGTTGTTCTTCTATCTACATCACTATAATGTCTTTGTGTACAGCTAAATTATCGGTCCTCCACCCAACAAATACAACTACAAGCTGTTTTTCCTCTGAAATATCAGCAGTTTCATCAGCCATTAGTGTATAAAAACCCGCATTTTTGATGTTTCCTGATATTTGACAGGCTTTATGTTTGGAATGTTTTAGATAAAAATTAACTGGGCAAAATTGTGAGTGACCCCGGACCCCCCCTGGCCCCTCCTACCCTGCGAGCAGAGGTTTCTTTCTCTTACCTAGAACGACGAGAAAAGAAACCTCTGCCGGCAACCGGTTGTTATTCCTGTTGAGCATGCGCGTTTTCCAAAGGTCAACTGATTAGGTTTTTGCGTGACAAGTTAAAATATCGTATTTCGTACAATGAGCAAAGATGGCGAAATTCTCTCCGTTTAATGTCGTCAAAAACTCCAGTTAAGAAATATAAGAACGACATTGTTTAGTGAATAGATTATATCTAATGTTGCGTAGAGCTAAAGCGATTGTTAATGTTAAATCTTGTTGGTCCTGGCCTCGACTGATTGAAATCAAAAGTAAACATCAACGTTAATTAACGCTTGGGAAAGTGATGTTTTCTGTCATCGCATGGTTGAAAAACCAGTTTAAAACCAGTTTATAATTAGATAGCCCATAATGTTTTACATCCAGAAACTTGGATGTAATTATCGGGTACCGGCAGAGGTTACTTTTCTCGTCGTTCTAGGTAAGAGAAAGGAACCTCTGCTCGCAGGGTAGGCCCCTCCCTACGCTTCGGGACTGATCGACTGTTTTCTTTTCTATTTTGGAATTTAGGTGCTCCTGCTAAACTTGTATCGAATATCAATAATGTGCTCGATCAATTTAAAGGGGATATCTATAATGGTCTTCTTAAAAAACAACTCAAAGACGTGATTGACAGATGGGAATCCTTTGATGATGAAGACAAGAAAAGCCTTATTGCCACACTGGAAGTTGTTTCGGTACACATTAAAAAATTTGGAAGTGCCAAAAGTGATTTTAATGGTGCGTTTAATTCCGCTTCCTACATCCTTGGAAGTATAAATGAAAACTACCTTTCAACAGGCCACCTCTACAGCGTTGGATTGGGCTTTAATACTGCTTTATTGGGGATTATTGTTGATGCACCAAATTTTGAACTCTATCAAATAATCCTCTTTGGGCCTATGATGATCGCCTTTGATAAATTCCCTGACCATAATCTAGAAGTTCCCATATTCGACTTAGTGTTTGCCTTCGAAAATGCTTTCACAAGGGTAGGCCAGCTTGCTAAAAGCAACCGGATTGCAAGCGAATCGGATATGAAGAGGCTAATGTCCCAGATGAACGATGGTTTTTTAGGTAATATGGAGTTCATGGGAGACCTTGCTACTGCGATCGAGAAGATGTTCCAGGATAACAACGCGCAAGACGCCGAAAAGTGTGTCACGTATTGCGAGCTTTACGCAAAATTAACAGTTTATAAGGACTTAATCCTCACACAGATAGTAAGCATGGCTTCCATGGAATCGGAAACTATGTATGAATACGCTGCATACCAACAGGACATGCGTGAGTCGGCACGATTGTTGCTTGAGCCTCTCTTTAACGCCGATTTAAAGAGTAACATCTTACCAGCTTTTAAGGCAGATGTCAGTGTTGCCACCAACTCGTACGGAACAATTCTATTAAACCTTGGCATGTTTGATACCTCCAAGGATGGGCTTTATTGTCTTAGAACATCTAAAGGACTGCAAGACTTCGTCTGGTTGACAGACAACGACGCTTTTACGTTCAAAGGCAAGCCTTATACGACTCTTGTACCCCAAAACAAGTATAATTGCTACTGGAAACTGGTTCCCCAGGGAAATAACCTGTTTTATGTTGTCAACAAGAAGGAATGTGGTAGAGCTCGGGACAGCCACTGTGGATGGAAACTATCTTGGGTTGAAGACGGTAATGAAGCTTTTGCCACTATTGACGAGAAAGACAAATTCTTGTGGCACATCGAAGGCGGTGTATGGTTTAGGTAAGCCTGTTGTATCTCTTTTACCCCAACTAACTTCAATAGCAACTCTTAGCGTGTACTATAGACACGTGTAAATGTAAACAAATTTATCTAAAATATAATATTTAACATTGCATTTGTCATCGAGTGTGAATTGTTATTCATTTTTAAATATTATATAGAATCCCATATCACATTAGAAACTCGCGCGCTGATTGGCTGAAACGCAAACCGGATGAGAGGGTATTCAGAGTGATATTCAACGCTCAGAAAGCTGAATACCACGATATATAGGGATCCCGCTCGATAAATTTTTGATAAATGTAGGTTTTCTCATTATTTTCCGTGCATGAAAAAGATAAATCAACCAAGCAAGTAATTTTAACTTCAAAGAGTATAGAGGCAAATGATTAACTTGCTAATAGACGAATTTTGCATTAAAAAAGAAGAAATCTTTTTCCTGCGACTATAGCTCGGCATGAAAAGCGATCATTTTCTTTCGCTTCGCATACTTAGTTTTTAGTCGCTATTTTTCACGACTTGAACGGCAATTTTTCAATCAAAGACAACATTTTTAATCATCAAATTACTTTTCTAGAGTTGTGGAACACCAACTAAACAGCCAGACAATTTCAAAACGGGTATTAATGAGCTTTATTTTCAATTTCACGGGTAGTTTGCAAACTTAAACCTAAAGTTTACACTAAATTAAAATACAAACATAAGCCAGAAAAAAAACTTATATCTAATTGTTTGTGATTCAAAAACTCTAAGCTTTGAAAATATTTATTGCAGTCCTAGTTTCAGTGTAAAAGTTTGAGAATTTTACTCATCTTCGGCGTTTTTGATTGAAATGAAGCAAACACTTTACTAAAAAAAGATTTGTAATGTTTTAGCCTTTTCTTCAAAACTTAGTTTTAACTGAAATCGTTTAAAAGAAAAAAACATACCTAATCATGCATGATTTGTAGCCAACAGTCGGCTTTTGTTGTCGGTTTAACTTTCATGAAACAACATCTTCAATTTGTTTTTTCCTTCGTCGTCGCATTGTAGCTGAATCCATTGCCAATCCATTCCGAATTTCAAGTGTAAAGTCCTTACTTCTTCATTGATAGCTTTAGTAGAGAACTCTGTTTAGATTTGTATATATGTGCTTCCTAACAGACTTGAATTGATCATCGAAAAACAAGTAATTTTATCACCACAAGGTTGATTGAAATGATGGTACGTTTCACTCATTCGTCGTTCAGCAGATTTCTTTTCGCTTTCTTATTGGCTAAGCGTACGCTGAGCTACAAAATGGCTTTTTAGTCGCGCGTAATAAAATTTACTTTTGTTAAAAAAAAACTTCACATTACATTAAAAACCATGTCGGTATGGGATTCAAGGAAAATTCATTGTCCGCGGACTCCGCGATTCGTGCGATATCGTCTTTACTCGTGAATTCAATGTGGAATTCCACTCGTCGGCCAATGAATTTACCTATAGAATATAATTGTATTTAATTGTTTATCCAGGATTCGAACCACAAAAGGTAGTGAAAGCAATTCCAAATATGACAACAAAGATTTGAGGGTTATAAGAACGTACAGAAAGCGACCTGGGACTGGAGAAGAGACTTCGCAGCCTCTTGGTAAAATAGTGGCAAGTGATGGAAAAAATCATTGGAGGATTATCAAGGTGAACATTGGTCGAAATTGTTAACTGACTGGCTTGATGCTTTAGCTTGTTGTTTTATTTTATGTTATTGGTGGGTTAGTTGGCAAATTGTTTGGTTGGTTGGTTGGTTGGTTGGTAAATCGGTTGGGTCTTTAGGAAATTGGTTGGTTAGTTGGTTGCCAGTGGTTGCTTGCTTGGTTGCTTGCTTGGTTGCTTGGTTGCTTGCTTGGTTGGTGTATTGGTAAAACATACATTTTTTTACAATTACTCATGGAATGTTTTATTGTTATTTTTCTTCTTCTTTTATTCAATCAAGGGAGATCCTAAAAAGACGCTTTGTAAGTATACAAGTAAACGAAGTTTCAACATCCTGTTAAACAAAAGTCACGTTGAATGGAATATCGAGTAAACTAGTATAGGCTGGGTCGGTGTTTGATATAAAAGATAGTTAATAGAATGGCATTTGTAAAAATTGTAAACTTTACTTTACTGACTTTCGAGCTTTAGCCCTTAGTCTTACTCAGCTCTTTCACTCCGAGGAAGGGTTAGAGCTCGAAACGTCAGTAAAGTTATGTAAACATTTTTTACGGTGTTACAATTTCATTCTATTACCTATCATTTATATCAAACACCGATGCAGCCTATACTAGTTTAGTTTAGATTAGTTGCATACTACTATATCGACGTTAAAGTAGCAAATATAAAAACAATTTAAGTTGAGTGACGACATTCGTTATTTTTTAACATGTTTAAAAAAGTCGGCAAATACCACAATCTGAAGATGACATTCGAACTAAAAAGATGAATTGAATGGAATGGAATGGAATGGAATGGAATGGAATGGAACTGTCGAAACATGTCAGTGAGATTAACAAATGTCGTCATTTCACTCCAATCCCACTAAATATTTTCAATTTTTTTGTGTGCAATTTTGGTTTCTAACTTATACTTATTATGCGTTTATTTTAGGAGCACAGAGCCTCAAAAATACAAGAAAATGGCATGCTGATCTATGCAACTAATGAAATAAAATGTATTTCTGTTTTTTCTTCAATTAGATTGTATTCATTGTTCATTTTCCCCCCTCCCAGGTGATTTGGCACGCTCGCTTCCGGCTAGTATAAGCCAATCAGATACTGTATATCATTCGCAGTAATCCAGCACTAGTCGAAAGCCCCCTAATAATTAAAGTACTGCTATTTTTTGGTAAGGTTTAGGGCAATTGTTTGGAAAGACTTAAACTGCCAAACCTAAACGATATTTCGATTTTGTGCTGGATTTCCCAACATTTGTACAGTACAGTAAAGTAGAACCCCTAGCTTCATACCGGAATCTAAAAAGCCATATTCCCAGCTATTTGAATAGGCTAGTTGGGCTGCCTTTGGCGTCGCCAACAGTCCCAAAAAAGCGCCATACCGGAATCATTTTTAAAAGAGCCGTATTTAATGCTTTATAAACTGCATATAAATTTTGGTCCCGAAATTTCCAAAACCTGCAAATAATATAAAACGGGAAACCCCGCTAAACCAGTTATTTTTCTTGTCCCAGCGCAGTAGTATATATCTATAGTATATATTGGGTTCTCACTGTATTCGACCACTTTAATCCAAAATAGACCTATTGTCGCTATTAAAGCTACATTCCACACTCTGATCTGTTGTCTGCAAAGTTGTGCAAATGATACATGTCGGTATTTTTTGATATATTCAATTGTATGTGTTTTTGCACGTGTTTTTACACAACAAGTTGCATATATTCAATGAATCTCCTAAATAGAGTTGTCGTTCGTGCGCTTTTCCATAAACAGTCATTTGAAAAAAACGTTGTAAGCGACCGGCTTCGCGACTACGCGACTAGACCTAAAAGGAATATAGGTAAAAATCACAATTTTTGATGAATTTTAGTTGGCTTTATATATATAAATATTTTCATGTATACATTATCGCTTTCCAATTTATTTTCAATTTCCATTGTTGTGCCCCTTTAATAAATTATGTTCATATTAATTTAATACCGACATCCTTTGCAAGCTTGAGAGTTTGGTATGTTGCTTAGATTGCGACAACGATTTTTGAAACAGTAGTATATTATGGCTTGCCGCTGACCTCATTGAGACCTCATCCAATACTTAACTACTAGAGTCTGTTAGGCACATTGCTTCAATTCTCATCACGCATTGCCAGCCCTTTCAGCAACATTGTGCTAATACTACAGAAGAGTGCATTCCAGGCCTTCTCGACCTCTGAGTTCCAAAACGAGGCTGAAGCAAGTATTTCCATTATGACTGACACAAAGCATTTCCGAAGATCGTCAAACTGAAAGAAAAACAACAACATGCGTGATGCGATATGTGCGGGATAGGGGATGGCGGTCGCGGGATTCGGGACGCATGATATACGGGATGTTCAAAAACCAATTATGACTGATACAAAGCATTTCCGAAGATCGTTAAACTGAAGAAAAAAATATTACAACAATAATCATGCGTGATGTAATATGCACCGGTTAAATGATTCGGGATGCGGGTCGCGGGATTCGGAACCCGTGATATGCGGAATGTTCAAAAACCAATTACAGTTGACTCTCTCGTAACCGACCACCCTCAGACCAGAATAAAGTGGTCGCTTACGGGATGTCAAAAATTATCAACGTATTTCAAAATTATTGTATCTTAACTCTTTGTTTTGCATATTTTTTTCCGACACGGTATTTCTAAAGATGTTTTAGGTATTGTTTTCCAAAAGGTAACACTCTAATGACTTTGGATGGTTGCTTACGAGGGAAGAAAAACAATGAAAAATTCCAAAACTTTAACCTTTAAGGAGATCACGTTCACTTACGAGAGTGGTCGCTTACGAGAGTGGTCGCTTACAAGAGAAATCTGATTGCAGAGTTTATATAGGAAACAAAACGGGAAATTGAAATAGTTGTTGCTTTTGGGAGTGGTCGCTTACTAGAGTGCTCGTTCAGAGAGTCAACTGTACTCCTACTTTATCAAATTATAACCACAGGTAGCCCAACCTGTCTGTCGGTGGTTCCACTATAAGCCTTCTATTGGAGAATATAAGGTGGTTTTAAAAATAAACAAAATTTGTATAAATTTAAAAATAATATTCTTACTTGTTTTTTAGGTTTTACTTTGACTCCCTGTGAAGTTTCAAGCCATTTGGAGCAGTATTGAGCGAGTATTCTTATCAAGCAAGAGACAATTGTTCTTGAAATACTCGCTCAATACTGCTCCAAATGGCTTGAAACTTCACAGGGAGTCCAAGTAAAACATATTAAAGAAACAAGTATGAACTTTTGTATTTTTTGTTATTTATACAAATTTTGTATATTTTTAAAACCGGCGTATAAAGAGTAATCAAGTGATGACGTCATGAAAAATATTTTCACTATATCATATCATATCGGCTCAGTTCAAAACTTTTGGAACAGAGTTTAAATTACAGTGATTTGTATGGGGAAATTATATATTCAAGAGGCCATATCTCAATTGCTATTTGACCGATTCTCGTCAAATTTGTGAACGTCTTTTGTGATTGTCCATCGTAATTTGTAACCAAAAATTATAAAATCCAACATTTGTTTTCTCGTGAAGTCACACTTGAGTATTCTATTCTCCCATAAAAGGCTTATAGTGAAATCACAGACAGATAGCTTGGGCTTCCTGTGTTATAACATACATGTGTTTGTGTGATGGTAAAGCTCAAATCACAGTGGCGTCTTCCCAGTTCAACCAAGTATGTGAAATAACTCTCAGAATCTCCCAGACAGGAAACAGCGTGGCTAATTGCCATTAATAATCTCTTTGGATGACCATGTTTTCCATTGATCTCATTGACGTCAATCGAACGGAATTCTGAGAAATACTGTTTGAGTTCTGGATGCATATTTAGAAATCTATAAATTGGAAAATAGGGTAAATTTGCATACAATGTGAATCCACATGTAGCCCAAGCTTAGTTTTTGAGGTTTTTGAATACAATATTTTTTTAAAGAAATACTTTAATAAAACTTCCATTTCTTACATAGAGTGTATTTGTGTGTCGTTTTTGATGTTTGAAAAACTCGTTACAAACATCACAAACGACACACAAATACACTCTACCTAAGAAAGTTTTATTAAAGTATTTCTTTAAAAAAATATTGATTCAAAACCCTCAAAAACCCAAGCTTGGGCTACCTGTGTGTGAGTCAGTACATAGAAGATATTACATGTGCGCGCGGAGATACCAATTTTATCTTCGAGTGTTGAAATGATCTTTCACGAAGTTTCCGTAAAGCTGTGTAACCATAGTGATGATATCTTCACATGTGAAATCCAATTTTTGAAATAGAGAAATATTGGTATTTCATCAAAACATTAGATAATAAAAAGATATATTAATTGAACTAGCAAAATGGCATGATCTTGAAGAACGTCCAGTATAGATCAGTAGATCATGTTATTCAACATCGCTGCACAATTTGATATTTGCACAGGGATAATCTCGATTAAGAGGAAATTGTAGTACGCATGCGCGCCCTCGCATACCATGTGTTCTTTTCGATTCAAAATATTTTATTCATATTTAGTCGCTTTTGAACTGTTATTAGTGTTACTTGAAAAGGCTTTGGTGTAATGTATTTGCTAGGCTTTATTTTGATTTACTTATGCCGCAGTGAACATAAATTATTTACCCGATATATAGAAATAAAACAATTTTGACAATAATAAAAAATACACAAATATACTAAAGCTATAAAATAAAACATAAAATATAGCTACTAACTAATAATTCTATTTAGTGACTATTTAGTCACTATCACTCACCCAGAAATATCAAATAGCAAAGGAAAAAATAATGAGAACCGCTCTGACTATCCCACTAGCATTAACTAATACACATTGTCTCACGGGTTAATGAAAACAACTCTACTCGATCCCACAGTAGCAATTTTACACAACGGCAATTTTATTTTTTTTCATCGATATGGTATTTCTTTAATTTCAATTTCGCTTCAAAGACAATTGGTCTCGATATCTACCAGGAAGTCTATCCTAACTTACCTCTTATACACTGCAATTCCTATATCTCGCTTAGAGACTTCCAGGAACTGCCAGGTCTCTCGTATAAGATATTTGTGCTGGTACGTGAGCTCAACAGTCTTGGCCATCTCATCGATATGAAGGTAATACCAATCGCTGGAAAGAATTTCCACTGAGCTATTTCCACATCCCATATTCAGAAAAAAAGCACAAAGCTAGTCGATAAAAGCACCTTGAGCTGGCTAGAAATAGCTTAATAATATGCTTAAAGCGTCTTTCGTTTCCTGTATCAATAACAAGACGTTAATTCAATTCAACATGACCTTTGTCGTTCATTCGGTCTACAAAAGCAATAGGCATTATTCAAGTGTCATCTCAAACGTGATAACCAGCCAATCGTTTTGTTTTGATTTGAAAAGTGAAGGACGTGAAGTAAGTGCTAAGTATTTTAACACCTAACTGTCAAACAGGTCATGATAAGGTATTGTAATGGGGAATGAGGGACCGCACGTTGGTTCAGTGCATGAGGAAGGAAGTTGTGGGTGTCTTATATAGTCAGTTAAGGATAAGATGATTTGTATTTCGATTAGACCAAAAAATATGTTTTAGCTTAATAGATAAATATAATATATAATAAATAAATAAATATATAATAAATAAATAAATATAAAATACAACGTCAAAATTGATTTTGTGAATTATTTCAGCGGTCACAAAATAGTGCATTTGCTCAGTTTCCCAAGTAAAATAGAAAATACATTTGAATTTACTCTGAATTAAGACTATTCCTCTGGAAATCGTCCCTTTTGTGAACATGTACAGCGGTGACAGATAACTTGAAACAGGTCTACTCCCAACCAATCAAATCGCAAGAAAACTTGAGCTATCATTTTTATCACAGACATCAGAAAGTTCTTAAAAATCAGACATAAAAATGGCAAATATTTATGAATATTTACAATTGTCAGGATAGCCGTCAGCCAAACTTAGCATTGACAGGTTTTTTAATTATTTTTGGCATTGCCAATGGGCTCATGGTCAGTTTCTTAAGTGTCCATAAGAATTGTCCTATATTTAATATTGCGAAATATCATATCAAAACGATCTAATCATTTGGGTGGCATGGTTGGCCGAGTAGTGATTACACCGGCCCCGGGGGGTGTACTCCCTTTGTCGAAGTGGTAGGGGTGATCGGCGTACCTTAAAATTATTTCCTGTACGTACCTTTTAGGGTCCTGGCTCAAAAATAAGTTACGCAACAAGATTCCGTACCTGTAAGGGTTATTTTTACTCTGCTTTGTTGCTAAAAGTAAGCTTGGCTGGCAAGAACATCGCACAGCCGTACCTTTTAGGGATTGAAATCAACAAGGCTTTAACAGTTATTTTTGTCTGTGCGTACCTTTTAGGTGTCGTTTCCAAAACCTTCGCCGATCACCCCTACCACAAGGGAGAACTCCCCCCCTCCCCCCGGGACACCGGCCCTTTACCGCTGTTATCCGGGTTCGAGTCACAGCTCGGACACTGGTTTGTTTGATGTGTTGCTCTCTACCTTGCCACAAGGGTTTTTCTCAGGTTCATAAGCGAGTTGAGATTCATCATTGTTTGATGTGTTGTCCTCTAATTTACCACAAGGGTTTTTCTCAGGATCATATGTGAATTGGGTTTGTTTGATGTGTTGTTCTCTACCATGCCATAAGGGTTTTTCTCCGAGTATTTCGGATTTTCCTCCCTCAGCAAAAATCTACATGTGAGGATTGATGTATGAAAAATATTTAATGTAGAGGTAGTGAGTGTGAGTGCCAGCAGATAGAATAACCACTAGGCATGTGGATCTGCTTTGGAAAATATTATTATATTATATTATTAATATTTTATAATGCTATGAATCATGGACGCCAGAGGGAAGATGAAAGATGAAATCAAAGTAAAATTTAATTGATGAGATAGCTAAAAGTATACACAGTTAAATATTATACAAAAAAATCTCGAAAGAAAAAATATTTAGCCTCCTCCTCAAGCAACTACTTTTCTCCCTTTTTAACGGTATTTCTAACCGCGAGAGACTGGGAAAGAGAAAGGAAAACAAGTTTTCTATTCCTTGTACTCCTCCCCCTCAATTGTGTTCATTTTTATGTCTCTTCGTTCCCAGACTCCTACAGAGAGATGCCTGTGGAGGAGGCTAGAAAATACTTAGCCTAGATCTTTACAGGTGATTTCGCGCGCGCACTTCCAGCTAGTATAAGCCAATCAGAAGCATTTTTGTCGCATCACCATCAATTCCAAAGCCGAAACCCGTTTGTTTCTTGGAAGGATTGGGGACTTTTGAAATGAGTGGTTTTAAAAGCAAAATCCCTCTCTGAGAAACGCTAAAGGTAGCCATATATTTGAACAAGCATTCAACATGGTATATCCAAACCTAAACAGAAAAACGATTCGGGTATTTTGAGATGAATGGGTATGAACGCAACATCCCACTCTCTGAGAAACGCTAAAAGTGACCATGTATTTGAGCAAGCATTGAACATGGTAACTATAAGCCTAAACCCGTCAGTTTCTTGGACTTTTTTAATGAGTGGGTATCAAAGCAAAATCCCTTCTCTGAGTAACACACCATATTTTTGAACAAGCATTCAACATGGTAACTCCAAGCCTAATTGGTCTTGAAATGAGTGCCGGGGTATCAAAGCAAAATCCCTTCTCTGAGTAACACACCATATATTTGAAAAAGCGTTCAGCTTCATAGCTCCAAGCCTTTCAGTATCATCGTACTTATACTATTAAATAGTGCAATCCAGGCCTTCTCGACCTCAGTGTTCCAAAACGAGGCTGACGCGAGTACTTCCATAATGACTGATATAAAGCACTTGCTAAGGTCATCGAACTGTTGAGTGAAAATGGACAATTACAAATGAAAAACAGATCGAAAACATTAAAACTATGAAATATGCAGCCTGCGTAGCAAGCGTTTCTTTTCGGGGGGAACGGAAAAAGATGTTTTGGAATGTTACCTATAGTTTTACATGTGACGTATATGTTACGTATTTGTAACTGATATGATACGTATATTTTACATTTATGTTATGCACATGTACATGTTATGCATATGTGACGTATATGTTGCGTATTTTTTACGTATATCGCATACTTACGTGTGTTTTCGTTATTTTAAAGTTAAGATAAGTATGGCGTCTTCCCAGTTCGACCAAATAAGCCGAATAACTCTCCGAATCTCCCAACGATGTAACTGCATTGTCAATTGCCATCAATAGGCGCTTTGGATGGCCGTGACCGCCATTGATTTCACTAGGATCAATTGACCGAAACTCCGAAAAATGTTTTTTGAGTTCTGGATGCATGTTAAGAAATCTAGAAATTGAAAAAAAATAAAAATGTTAACTAAAGTAAAAAAAATATACTAAAAAAAGTTATATATGTCCATGAAAATAGTCCCCTGTCACAATTCCCTGCGCCATATTGAAAGGTAACCGAGCCTTTGCATCGAAGCGAGACGAACGTTGAGCTTGCAATGATAGAGACCTTTTAACACCTTACGGGACAATTATTCACGTGACTCTATCATTACAAGACCAACGTTCGCCTCGCTTCGATGCAAAGTTAGCACTATAACAACAAGTGATATGTTATTCTTTGCATGTTTAGTTATTTTCAGCAGTTGAAATTTCAATTTTTAACTGTATATTGAGTAGACAATGAGTAACAGGGAACATGGAATAGGATTTCTTATGTCTTTCCATGTTGGACAATGTTAATCACATTGACTGTAAAAAATATATATATATATAAATATATAGAGGATATTACATGGGCGCGCGGAGATATGAATTTTATCTTCGAGTGTTGATAAGATATCCCACGAGTGAGCGCAGCGAATGAGTGGGATATCTTTTCAACACGAGAAGATAAAATTCATATTTCCAAGCGCACATGTAATGTTCTGTTTATTATATAACAGATAGAAGCAAATCAAAAAAATATTTTACTACCAAACAATGGTTTCGTTACAATACTGAAAGTTGATTGGTTGAGAGTGATATCACACATGTGTGATATCAACAATATCTTCATGACTAGGATAGGCTTTTTATCTAGTTGATATCACTCGGTATACCACTATATGTTATATAATAAAACTATATTTTCTAATAACGATCATTATTTAATGATGATTCGCTTTTCAGCTCTTGATTCTAAATACATAAAAAGGAGCAAGGAATATAAAACTGGATTTTTCTGATATTTTTATAAGGATTGGTATGGGAAAATAAAACTGGTGTCTAAAAGTCTAAGAAAATATCCAATTTTTTTACCATTTCTTATGTATTTAGAACCAAGAGCTGTAACTTCAACTTCTTGCTAATGTCAACATGCTCTTTCCATTTCTGGACATCATTTTGGCACAGCTGATGGCTTTAAGGTAGATGAGGTCACACACACACATATATTTACCGACTGAATACGTGACCGCTAGCTGCAAATGGCTTATTGCCACTTCATCTCAGCTCATTATTTGTGATGCTAATAAACGGCTATATTTGATCGATAACAGAGTCTATGTGTCTCTACATTCCGCCAATGAGGCAGCTAATTCACAACATTATGACATTTTAGAAATAAAATGTGCAAATGGACGGACTATGAGACAAAAAAATATCCTGACAGCCTCAAGGGCCAAAAACAATTTCCTGCACTGGGAAATTACATTGCCCAACCTCCCCAAGCAAATATCTATAATGGTCCGTCTCTAAAGACGTCCAAAACCTCATTTTTTACTTCAGTGGACAAAATTAAAGGAAAAAGTATTTAGGGTTTTCCGATTTATCTTGACGTTGAGAGATATTACTTTTTTCTGTCAATGCATTAGAGCAAATGCAGTTAAACCATGAAATAATATCAAGTAAATTCTAACAAATAGTCATTATTTAGTGACTAATTGTTGCTACTATAGACCAAAGCCAAAACTTAGCAGCCGCGCCTTTATAGCGCACGGAAATGAGGCTTATTATGCAAACAGAGGAAAAACATTCCGTCGCTAAGGACAAAACTACAACTTCATTGACAGCATTTTATAGTCGTTTTTCCACCTTTTTCTTTTGTAAAATACTAGAATTTTCAACTAAATTACCGCTTTCTACGTTATATTTTACAATAGTTAGTTTTTTTTCAATTTTTTGTAGCATTTTATTTTGTTTTTGACCTTTACATTGCTCGACTTCACGCCCTTTGGCGATGAAATTATGGAGGAGAAAAGCGATTCAAAGTCAGGTAAATTCATCTTTTTAACTAATTGAAAAAAAATTAGCCCATTTTAAGCCATACATACGACTTCAGATCGAATTTTTAGTTAATTATCAATCATTTTGTTGGATATTTTTGTTCAAATCGACCTCGTTACGGCATCGAGATTTGTAGACTTTTTGGTGCCATTAGCTATCACAACCACCTTAGAGCAAAAAAGAGAGATAGTTTTATAAAAAATGGATAACTATTTTGCTGATTTTGTTCATTGTGAAATGTATAGAGAAACGGCAGTGAAAAAAAGGTATTCATATTCAGAAGGATGTCCATGGAATTGGCATTGACCTCAATATATTAAAGTGAAAAATTGTTCTTCGACCGGAAAGCGAGTAACTGCGATTCTTATAACCATAGTTTGAGCAATGAAGCCCTGTCGAAAAAGGTACATGGAATGTTTTATTTGTTTCTTTCATCTGTAAAACAATATTAAAAAGCACGTTGTCAAAGAATTTTAAAAATAAAAAGCATTAACAATTGAAATTAAAGGTATATTGTGCTAGCAAGCGATTCGTAACCAGATTGACGGCAAAAATGTCAACATATCTCGATGCCGTAGCGAGGTCGATTTGAACAAAAATATCCAACAAAATGATAGAAAATGAATTAAGGAATTTATATGAAGTCGTATATGTATGGCTAAAAAAGACTAACTTCTTTTCAATTAGTTAAAAAGATCAATTTACCTGACTTTGAATCGCTTTCCTCCTCCATAATTTCATCGCAGAAGGGCGTGAAGTCAAGCAGTAAAAAGGTCAAAAACGAAATAAAATGCTACTAAAAATTGAAAAAAAACTAACTATTGTAAAATATAACGTAGAAAGCGGTAATTTAGTTGAAAATTCTAGTATTTTACAAAAGAAAAAGGTGGAAAAACGACTATAAAATGCTGTCAATAAAGTTGTAGTTTTGTCCTTAGCGACGGAATGTTTTCCCTCTGTTTGCATAATAAGCCTCATTTCCGTGCGCAAAAAGGCGCGGCTGCTAAGTTTTGGCTTTGGTCTATTCACCTAGAATAAATACTAAAACAAAGGATAATGAGGTTTCTTGTGTATTACTCTTTTGTCTCAAGATGTTCTAGTTAAGCGAATAAATAAGCACTGATTTGTTAGTACTTTCTTAGATATTGCATTTCGTGGTTTAACTGCATTTGCTCTATGTACTAAAATAAAAATATTACTTAAAAAGGAATGTAAGCATTTTGCCATCTTTTGTGTTATATTTCTATGTTTTGTGTTTATTAAGCAGTATTTATTTCATAATTGGAAAACGATTTCAGTAACTTAAATATAATAGATGGGTGTACAGTGACGTATTTTGTTATGGTTTTGCCAACCAACCATTGTTATTAAAACAAAGAAAATCAGTTAAAAAATATATTGTGAAAATGGTTGGCAAATTTGCATCACAATGCCAACACTTGTAAACACTATACGCTCGCCTATTCCAGCCAATGGGCCTTTATCACACAACGGCCATGTTTATTCCCATGAGAGCGAAAACATTTGTTTGGAACGTTCTGAAACGCATGAAAGCGAGGTCAAGGGGACCCAAGGGATTCAAAACCTATTGTTTCAACCAATATGGAGGCCCGTGATTAAAGCGAATTCACAGCATTTTGAACATCGTAATAGCTGTTATTACAGTTATATGCAAATGATTTTGAACAATGGGTTGAAGTCGAGGCTTTCGGGCGAAAACAATAGGTTTGCCCGAAAGCCTCGATTTGAATCCATTGTTTGAAATCATTTGCATATAACTGTAATAACAGCTATTGGAATGGCTTTATGAATCACAAAATTACCACAAGCAACAGGATATTTTCAGTCGAAACAATTTAAACTTTATAATCTGCTTACTCAATATAACAAATTCAAATTTTAAGCGTTTGAAGTTCCGTTTGAAAACAAATAAAAAACGGACAGGTTTTAAAAGCGTTGAAGATGAAAAAAGCTCTTGGGTTTCCGCGAGACATTTATGCAAGCGGTGAAGATTTATTTGTAATTGAAGTGATACCGTATTTACTCGAATAAGCGCCGCGGCGCTTATTATATTGTTCTCAATCTCACTGTCCCCTTCTTGATCTGAACTACGAATATTGGGAGATAACTTAATGGGCGAGGTGAAATATAATAACTTTGAACTGAAGAATATAGCTTATTTTGATAAAAATGTATTTCCAATGTTGTTCTAGAGTAACCTTATAGCTTAAAAATGTAGCGCAAATTCGAGGCGGCGCTTATTCGGGGCCGGCGCTTATTTGAGTAAAGACGGTATTCTTAATTTGAGCTTACTGTCACTAAAGTTGGATGTCCGACATACCCAGGAGTAAAAGACCCGGGTATGCTCGCGTAGTGAAGATACCGGACAGGGGCAGACCATTTTTACCCCCTAAAAGATACCACTTAAAAACATCAAACGAAAAAAGCGTTTAATACGATTGGATATTCCCTTTATACACCTAATCCAAAAAAACGTTGTCTGGTCCGCCGCACAGTCCTCGCGCCAAGACTGTGAAAGATATTGGTTATATCTAATCAGTAATTAATTTATTTGCATGTTCACACTCTAGTGTGGTACTTTTTTCAACGAAAAGTGTTGTGCCTACTTTTATTTTCTTGTTTTATCACTCTCATTAAAATATTGACTGTGTTTTCCTTCACAGTCTTGGCGCGAGGACTGTGCGGCGGACCCGACAACATTTTTTGGATTAGGTGTAGATACAGTGGAACCCCGCCTTTCGGCCACCCGCTTATATACGGCCACCCCGTTATTGCGGCCAGTTTTTTAGGTCCCGACGAAATGCATGCCCATACATTTTCTATAAAATTTACCTGCTTAATACGGCCACCTCGTTAATACGGCCACTTTTGGTTGTCCCTTCAGTGGCCGGATTAACGGGGTTCCACTGCACCAAAAACATTTAAACAATTCAAACACATTAAAAGAAGGCAAATCCCTGTAGTTTTACCCCTAAAAGCTCCAGATATTTACATAAGCATACGTATATTTTTACCCACGAAGTACCCTCCGGGCCTACTTAGCGTGGAAAGCCTTTAAAATGGCATAAATAATATATCTAGATCAATATAAATAAAGAGGTAATACAAAAAGTAATAACCAATAAAATACAATTTAGTACGAAATGGCAGTTTGTTTAGTCTTTTCATGGTTGTCGTCCACAATCTTAGCGTCAATTATATCGTGTAATATATTCTTTAGAATTTGACTACAGCTCGCGGTAATTTAAGGAATGTAGACAATACCAAACAATTGAAATACTTAAAAATTCCACGGGCTGTAGTCAAATTCTAAAGAATACATTACACGCAATCGAGGCTGAGGTTAGTCGACAAGAACTGTGAAATGGTTTACTAAAAGGGAAAATATTTACTTTACCAAAAACGCTTATAAAATATGTTGGACGTGGTGATAATCTATCCAACATACTTAATGGCCGTTTTTGTTGAATAATCGGCGAATTTTTTATACTATTTTCAAAAACCTTAATTAAGAAAAGTCAATATCATATTAAAGCACATTTAAAACCGGGAAGGGCGGACATTAAGACCATAACACTTAAATGCTATTAGAGCAAGAAGATTATTTAATATAACAAGGGAATTTCTCCAAAACTAAGTAAAATACCCACCTTAAAAACTTAATTGGTTTATTACATAGAAAAGTAAGAGTTTAGATAATCGACAATTTAGTTGAACTATGTCAAATAATGTTCTTACGGTTGAAACTTGTGCATAATGTAAATATTATTATTATTTTTTTTATATAATCTCTAAATAGTAAATAATGCTTTTTCTTTTTCATTTCTTAAACCGGAACTTGATCTGGCCCTAAATATGACCTTTTCTTTATATTTAACAAATAATTAAGGTTCAGCCGTGGTTTATACTCTGATAACCGCACGCTTGGCAATTTGAACACACGAGAAAATGTCAAGAAGCACGAGCTGAAAGCGAGTGCTTCTGGACATTTTTAAGTGTGTTCAAATGCCAAGCGTGCGGTTATCAGAGTATAAACCAAGGCTGAACCTTAATTATTTATTTTATTATATAAATTTCGATTAAAAATTGTTCAAAAATCGTTCAAAAAAGTCTGTTTGATTTCGAAAACTTACGACCGTGGTTTATACTCTCATAAACCACGCTTGTTTGGCCAATCAGAGCGCGCGTTAGAATCAATCTATATAATAAATTATAATCTCTAGATTGGAAATGATTTCTTCTCTACTTCTTCCTATATTTGGCGTAATTCTTACAATCTCTTATAATAAAGTGTAAATGTTTTTGTTATAATTTCTTTGATTTATTAAAACTGACCCTAAATTTGGCCATGTTCGTCTAAATAATAAATCTCGCTTTCAACGTACAATTGCCAATAGCGTTTTAATTTAGACTTGGTTGTTTGGAATAAAATACTAGAGCCGGAATTTCTATTTTATCACGTCCAACCCTAAATTATTAATTCAGACCCCGTCTACACGGATCCGGATACTTTTGAAACCGCATACTTTTTGATGCGAATCGGCCTATCGTCCACACGAATCCAGTGAATCCGGTCACTGAAACCGCATACTTTTGAATAGGAAACGATCAACAGGATTCGTGTGGACGCAAATATTTCTATGCGGTTTCAGCCGGCTCGGATTCGTGTAGAAGAGGCCTAACTAGGACACAAGGCGAAAAATTAAAGCTTTCGATATCAAATCTGTCGCTTTATTTGATCACAATTGAGTGCAAAGAGAACGAATAAACATTGCGTTTGTAATTGATTGAAATAGTCATCAGTCGCAGTTCCCTGCGCCATCTTGAAAGCTAGCCTGTTCTTTGCATCGGAGCGAGACCAACGTTGAGCTTGCAATGATAGAGACCTTCTAAAACCTTGCGGGACGATTCAACACGTTTCAACAATGTCGAAAGAGTTTAAAGCGTTTAAACATTGCCATTCAACAAAATCGAACGGAAGTTGAAGCAAATGTTGAAACCGTTTGCCCGGGCCTTTGTTTACGTATCTCTATCATTGCAAGTTCAACGTTCGTCTCGCTTCAATGCAAAGGCTAGCCTACCTTTCAAGATTTCAAGATTTCACGATTTGTCCGTCAAGGCGTCGATTTGTTCGTTTGTATTGCATGTGAAAAGAGCCATTTATGGTAAATAAAGCATTTTACAAATTTCGTCGATCGACCTCAGCCTCGATAGCGTGTAATATATTCTTTAGAATTTGACTACAGCCCGTGGAATTTTAAAGTGTTTCAAATGTTTGATATAGTCTACATTCCTTCATGAACTACCGCGAGCTGTAGTCAAGTTGTAAAGTTAACAAATTTACGATAGTTTCGCGTGGTATGTCCTCTTATTTACCACGGTTGGCGTCATCGAATCGTCAAAATTGTTGTGGATCCACAAGACGAAGTCGAGCGAGTGGATCCACAATAATTTAGACGATGAGATGGCGCCAACCGTGGTAAATAAGAGGACATACCACGCGAAACAATCGTGAATTTGGTTTTTACCGCATTAAAAATATTTTTTCTGCTCGCGTTTTGCATGTGCGCGAAGAAAGCGAGAAAATTAGAGAGAAAATAGCAACCGTGGTATGTACTCTTATTTACCACGGCTCTCGACTAACCAAAAAGCAAGAAAATTATCAAATGTGGTAAAAAAAAAATATTACAGGCTATCGAGGATGAGGTTGCATGATTGACGAGTACTGCGAAAAGGACTTTCTGATGGTAATCGGACTACGGATGTAATTTGGGTAGTTTTTAGAATTAGAATCGTACTCATTAACGCAATATAATTGGCAATTGAGCACCCTTTAAACCCTTTAAACGCTTAATTGTGGTTTCTATCTTATTGATCATAGATTTTGTTTAATTCCAGTCTTCTTTATTATTTAAATCTGAATTTCACACGTTATTTGACCCCTAAAACTTTGTTGATGCATGTGTTCATTCATTTTTTCATCCAATGAATTTTTTTTTTCATCATTTTTTTCATTCCATTTTTATATCTATATTTTTATTGTTTATCTATCTATTGAACCATTTATTCTGTTGTTTATTTGTTCATCTATCGATACATTTATTCATTCATTTATTTCTGTTTTATTCGATTCATTCATTGATATGACTCATTCATTGAATTTCTCTTTTATTCATTCAGGTATTCGTTTTTGATTTATTCAAGCATCAACTCCTTCATTTATTTACTCACTATCTATCCATCCATTCATTTACTCTTTCAGTTTCCCATTAGTCCATGCATTCATTTATAGATCAGATCCTCGGCTTTTTTGTACATTTAGGCCGCGTCTACACGAATCCGATCCGGCTGAAACCGCATAGAAATATTTGCGTCCACACGAATCCGCGTATCCGGAGGATTCAAGTAAAAGTATGCGGTTTCGGTGACCGGATTCACTGGATTCGTGTGGAAGACAGGCCGATTCGCATCAAAAAGTATGCGGTTTCAAAAGTATCCGGATCCGTGTAGACAGGGTCTTATAGGTGAACGTAATGTTTACAAGTGTTGGTATTGTGATGCTAAATTAGCCAACCATTTCCACAATAGATTTATTAATTTTCTTTGTTTTAATAACTGAATGGTTGGTTGGCAAAACCATAACAAAATACGCCACTCTACGTTTATCTATAGGTGAGCGTAGTGTATACAAGTGTTGGTATTGTGATGTAAATTTGCCAAACATTTTCACAATAGATTTTCTTTGTTATTTAAAAATAACAATGGTTTGTTGGCAAAACTATAACAAAGTACGTCACTGTACGTCCCCCCATTCAAAACTTTATATGCTAATGTAAAATAACAATTCGAAATCTGTTATTTTGATTAGTTGAGGCTCTTGCTTTATGAGAGCACACAGCAAGCGCGTTTGCATGTTGATCAAATATGTCAATTTGTATTCTATAAGAGAAATAGAAAACTTACTTTATGCTTTAAAAAACACTTGAAGTTTCAAGAAACACTCTCTTAACACTTCTCTCGTTTTCTGACAATCCCCGAGTGCTTTATAACTGCTTATTACATGATTACATCGGTTTTCATTGTTACTTTTAGGGCTTTATATCGCGTATTACCCTGTTCATTATCAATTCAAGGGCTTTATACAGATATTGCCCCCATTTGAGGGCAATATCTATATATTGCCCGTGAATACTAATGTATATTGCCCTTGAATACTAATGTATATTGCCCTTGAATACTAATGTATATTGCCCTTGAATACCAATGACCTAATCCCTACTTTATATGTAACGTTAAACTTAGAAATTTTCTAGTTGCGAACATTTAACGGATAAAAAATCTGATAGAGTGACCCTTTCGAGGATCGAACCTCGAACCCTTTGCTTACAAATCCTGACCCTAACACTTTATGCTAACTGTCCGATCGATGTCAGTTAGTGAGAAGAAAACGTATTCATTTGTTCGTTACAGTTCATTAGTATTGTAGTGTACAACAAAACTAAAAGCCCATTGTTTGGATTGTATTCTCATGGGAAACCAAAAAAATAATCAGCTTGATGATGCCCTTTGGGACATGAAGTTGTGTGAAAACCTATTCAATCATGTAATAAGTCATG
Organism: Metridium senile; assembly: GCA_949775045.1. Classification (NCBI taxonomy): domain Eukaryota; kingdom Metazoa; phylum Cnidaria; class Anthozoa; order Actiniaria; family Metridiidae; genus Metridium; species Metridium senile. The sequence goes on along the minus strand of OX459108.1, from coordinate 4,177,163 downwards.
CACTAAAAATAAAAACAAACAATTCAAGAATCTTCTGAAGAATATATTTGTCGTCTTGAAAACGACTTGCATCGATAAAAGTATATGGCGTAAAAACCCAAATGTTGCATACAAAATTTAAAAATACAAGGCCTTTTTGGAAAACCTCTGTAAATCATGTAATAAGTCAGATAAATACCTCGAACGTCGGCAATAAGCCGATAAAGCCCTCGGGGCCTACGGCCCCTCGGGCTTTATACGGCTTATTGCCTCCGTTCTCGGTATTTATCTCTTACACACAGCTCTAGCACGGGCAGTTTTTTTCTTCTTTATTTCGATAGCGATTTGCACAAAGCTAAGATTGTTGGTAACTCAGTCCTTGCATACTGAACGGACGTACAGTGATGTAGTTTGTTATAGTTTTGCTAACCAATCATAGTTATTAGAAAAAAGAAAATTAAAAAATATATTGTGAACATGGTTGGCAAATTAGCATCACAAAACCAACACTTGTAAACACTACGCCCACCTATTGATGAGCGCTAAAATCAGTCCTAAAAGTATTTTCTTTCCCGTTTTCTTTATTAAACATGCAAGCATTTAAGCAACAAAAAAGATTAGAATTCTTTTTTGTTTTGGGCCAAGGACATGATTAAAAATAATTGCAGCTCTAATAACTTAGATGGTTATTATTTAGTAGTGGTTATATTCGATCATTTTCACATGCAGTTCTGTTCAGTGACCACGAATGCTAGTTCCAAGTCGAGGTTCCAGTACGTTGCTGCACATGATAAATTATAGTTTTGCCATGCGCAGCAACTGGAACGTTAACCTTGACTTGGAACTCGTTGTCACTGAGCGGAACTGTGAAAAGGCCTATTTACACTTTGATGTGGTCTTTAATTATCATTCAAGTAATACACGAAATCATTAGCAGCTTAAGTGATAAGAAGCAGTAATAAAAAAAAAAAAAAAAACGTTTTGAATATCGTAATGAAATAGAGGACGTACATTTTTGACCATTGTGTTTTTCTTTCTTTCTTTCTTTCTTTCTTTCTTTCTTTCTTTCTTTCTTTAAAGTTGAATATATATATAATCAATATCATAAACGTTGTCGACGTAAAGCTGAGAAACACTACAACAAAGTGACAATGTTTCACTATTTATTTGCAATTTTTAACTGTATAATTATGAGTAACAGTGAACATGGAATAAAAGTTATGGAATCTATGTTCACAATTAATGCTAGTATCGAGCATTTAGAGCTAGCGAACTTATGTAGCGTTAGGTGTCGACATATATTTTAGTGTTAATATGTTTTTTGTTGGACAATGTTTTTAAAATGACATTGACTGTATATATATTATATAGACAAAAGTAACTTTCCTTACTTTAAACGAACATATATTTAGATCATGCATTTTAAATTATTTTTTAAAGTTTTGAACTTAAACTTTTTGAAATTGTCGCTTACTCAAGTAGTTTCAAGTCAAATTTAAATATATATAGGTTTTTAATAATAAATAATTCAAGAAGAAACATGCGAAAAACATGCGAACTTGTTTTCAAATAATTATCATGATACAATATATTAAAAAAATAAAAAATATCCTAATTAAAAAAGATGTCCAGCTGTTTGGGTAATAAAAAAATTGATAATCATTGCTCATGGCATTGTTTAGAGTAAGAAACAGAAAAAACTATATATCATAATAAATCATATAATTGAAAATGAAATTTAACATAAACTATAAGCTAAAATAAATAGGTAAATAGGTAAAACCTGAATAAAAAAAACGAAATAAAGTATACACTAGCATAATTGCAAATACATTTTCCTGTTTTTTGTAATTTAGTGGGAAAGGAATTCATTAAAAGACACACAAGAATATCACTCAAGCTGAAATCTGTATTTTGTTATATTCCTGATATTCTTTTTGTTACTAAATTAACTAATATTTTTCTTTTCATATTAATAATTAGGTTCATATATATTATTAAAAATTGAAATTTGAATTTTGAATTTGCATTGAGTTTATTTATTCACAAACATTTTGACAATAAAGAAAATAGTTAACGTACATATTAAACCATAAATAGAAATATATATGAATGTAGCTAGTAATAAATAGAGTTTGTTTGGTTGTTGAAATAGTATAAACTTTCGAGTCAACGACAACCCATGGCCACTGAATAAAGATTAATTAATAATGAGTACAAACTTTAACGACAACCCATGGCCACTGAATAAAGATTTATTAATAATAAAAGCAGACCAATAAAAGAAATGAAAAAATGAAAATTGAAATAATTAAAATAAATGAAAAAAATATCAAATACTGTTTCTAGCAGTATCGCACGCAAAGATACATGCTATACAACAGGTCGCCATGGAAACACAATTCTTAATGTCGCTTCACAGATGGATTTCATAATCTTGACGTAGACTTCTGACATCTTTGACCGACAAAAAATTAGATTTGTTTTTCCTTTTTGAACAATTATTAATCTTATAGATTATTATCGTTATCTAAAATGCTTAACCCTTTTATTTCAACGTACTAATTGAATGTCAGATGGCTTTGCGCGACAATATGAAAATAATTTACTGCATTGCCGAAACTTCGATATTTATCTATATTTTCAATGAAATGTTTTACTGAACTTTTTTCCAATAATTAAACTAGAGATGTTCGCGAGTTAAATCTTATAAATTAATCGAGAGTTATTCTTATCTGGAAGCATTTCACTCCCTTACGATTTCTCCCGACCTTATACTTAATTTTTAACCATTTTTCCACTTTTTCAGTTCAAGTTGCTTTGATCTTCTTTGCAGAATATTCCAGTAATTTTGTTTTTCTGTCGGTCTGTTTTTATAATAAACCATGTTTATTTTTCTCCGTTTTCCCTTGCAAGTTTCTGATCTCTCCCTCTCATTTACGATATCAAAACGACATAATAATTGAGAGCCAACATAGCTCGGACGGACTAGCTAATCGTCTGTAAAACTTATTCATTTAACGTTTTAGTAACTTCCACCAAAAAAACAAGGGGGGGGGGGGGGGGGGGAATATATATACACAGATAATGGGAAAACACAAATGAGCAAGGCTCCAATTTAAGTCCATTTACTCGATCTTCTTCGTCTAATATGATTGCCAAAATTTCAGTCGTTTTTTTAGTGTCAAATTGTCGGTTTGTCCTACCCTGGGTACCAGGGGATATTCTCTACTTGCTTTAGGGTTAGTAAATTTGACGGTTTGTGAAGTAATGAATTATCTCGTACAAATGATAAATACAAATACTAGATCAAAAAAAACCTCTGGTTTAAAGGGTATTTTCGTCCCTATTTCATGTTTTCATATCAGTATACACGGCGACATATAAAGACGACTTGTCCGTCCAGATGATTTGTCTTGATCTGGCGTGAAAACGGATATGTCCATAATATGGTGTACTACTTAGATTTACATTTTCTTTTACATTTTCCTGCTCATTTACTTTATCTTCATATTAATTGTAAGAGCATCTAGATTTATATGTGGTGAACTAAGAATTAAATTATTATTTTTTATATACTTTATTCAATGTATTTCGCTTTTCATTCATGTATGTATATGGGTTTTTTTTTCTTTCTTAATTACCAGGAATTATAATATTTCTCAATATACTTTTGGACTTTTTACATGTAATATAGAATCAACTGTGTAAATAACAGTTTCGTAGCCATTATTTTTGTAAGTATTATTACTATTAATATTGCTATTGAAATTATTTAAAAAAAAAACATTAATTATAATTATTACTCACTCAAATTTCAACTTACCGTTTATATACAGAAACTCCAATATCTCGTTTCGAAACTTCCAGGAATTTCCATGTCTCTCTTATCAAGTATTTCTGCTCGTAGGTTAGTTCTACCGATTGAGTGAGTTTGAGCATGTCAATAAAAGGACACTCGGCTGGATAAGTCCCAATGGAGCTGCTGCAACCCATGTTTAAATAGCGAAAACAGTTTCTCTTGAGAAATCGTCGTAGACGTCTGGCAATATAGTAAGTTATTTAGCTAGTACTTTGTTGATTTGGCCGTCCGAAAGTGTTAAATTCTATGATCTGTAAGTGTTATTGAAAACTAAACCGGCTGTAGCAGTTATTTAGTTACCAACCGTAGGTTTTGGTCACAAAATGAATTGTAGTCCTTGCAGCTTGGAAACTCATAAATGACGTTCTCTATGACATTTGAAACGGCGTCACGTAGTGTACATTAAAACCGTAAGTAGAAATACGGAATGTTTTGGTTGTTGACGCGGCAGTTTTTATAGTACTTGCCGAGCGGTCAACTAGGTCAATGTGATCAGGTTGCGAGCAGAGCGCGAGTGAGTGCACGTTTTCGCGCCAGTCTACTATAAACACCAGCCAAATCAATCAAACCACCTGATCTTTACACATGCTTAATTTTGTTTCTTAAATTAATTAATATGAATGACAAACCATGAACTCGAAACATCACTTAGAGTTGCTGAATATGTACATTTTACATGACAATATCTCAAAGCTTTTTTTGACAAAACGAAACTTGTAATTTTCAGTATTATGTTGAATTTTGTTTCTTAAATTAATAATATAAATGACAAACCATGAGCTCAAAACATCACTAGCTTAGAGTTGCTGAATATGTACATTTTACATGACAGCATCTCAAAGCTTTTTTTGGCAAAAAGAAACTTGTAATTTTATTATGCTCAATTTTGTTTCTTAAAATATATAATATGGACGGACAAACCATGAACTCAAAACATGACATAGAGTTGCTGCATATGTATCTTGGACATGACAACATTTCAAAGCATTTTTTGACAAAAATATTTTTTTGTAATTTTATTATGAGTAGATGTCGCCGTAAGCCAATCACGCCATAAACTGCCTCAATTACTATCAGATCAAATTATTTTAGGAAATCATATCGTCTTAAACGGACGTATATGCATAAGTCATAATCTGATCACAGTAAGGATGATTTGGATCACCTCATAAAACAAAAAATAAAAGATAAGCCGATTCGAGCTAATGCTGACAAATAATATTGAAAATTTCTTTGTTGGAAGATCGCCCCTTTTTCAGCCCGCCTATATTCTATAGCGAGGAAGGTACTAATCAGAATTGATGATGTTGATAATGTTGGGAAATTGTATATTTTTATAGCTATCACTTCCCGTCAGGGCTCTTCTGTGAGGTTCGCTCACACTCACTACCACTACATTCAATATTTACAAAACACAACTCTGCTGATCACATGTAATTGATTTTTGCGGAGGGAGGAAAACCGGATAAACATGCAGGAGAAAAACCCTCGTGCGTGGCACTGATAGGAGAGAACAACACATCAAAGAAACTCTATTCACTTGTCGCCCGAGCTGAGCGGGCTGAGGGAATCAAACCCAGGTCACAGTGGTGAAAGGCCAGCACTCTCACCGCTAGGCCACACATGGGTCGATGTTGATGATGATTGCGATAATATGATGATGAAAATAGTGATAGTAATGATGATTATGATGAAAATGATGATAATAATAATGATTATGATGAAAATGATGATAATAATGATTAATTATGATGAAAATGATGATAATAATATTGATTAGTTATGATGAAAATGATGATAATAATAGAATGATTGATAATAATAATATAATTATGATGAAAATGATTAATTATGATGAAAATTATGATAATAACGATGAAAATGATGACAGTAATGATGATAATAACTTATGATTATGACAATGAGCGAAGGTTATGGTCGTGTTCGTGATGGTGAGGTAGATGATGGTTGTTATGGTAATGCAATAAGGCGATGATAAGAATGATTCTGATAGCAAATTGATACCGTATCAGACTCTACTTCTAATGATCAAAAAGATATTGGATCTAGATTGAGACGAATTCATCCAATAATAGCAACTTCAAGGATATTTTTAAAGTTGTTTTTTCCTTCAGTACCCACTTAGCACTGTCCTTAACTCCCTTTTACTGTCCGTGACACCTGCTGAACTAAATGATAAAAACACTATGAGATAGCTGAGGAGGTATTGGGCAATTAACAAAACAAAAATCGAGCACATCTTTAACATTGAAAAAAATATCGTACACAACCAAAAAATATTGTGCCCAACAACAACAACAAAAATGCAAAAAATATCTTACAAAGCCGAAAAAATATCGTGAAAACCCGAAAAAAAATCGTGAGAAGCCGAAAAAAAATCGTGAAAAGCCGAAAAATATCGCGAAAAGCCGAAAAAAATCGTGAAAAGCCGAAATAAAAAAATCGTGCAAAGCCGAAAATAAATCGTGAAAAGCCGAAAAAAAATCGTACACTGAAAGCCGAAAAAAATCGTGCAAAGCCGAAAAAAATCGTACAAAGCCAAAAAAAATCGTGAAAATCCGAAAAAAAAAATCGTGCAAAGCCGAAAAAAAAAAAAAATCCTGCAAAGCCTCGAGGGCAAAAAAACATCCTGCACCAAAAAAAAAATAAAAAATAAAAAATTTAATTTAAATATGATTGGAAGAACACACGACCGACAGCTTGGTTTACGAGAAACATTCATATATGTGAAATGATATCGTCCCTATTGCCCTATCTAAAGTATAATTTTATTGTAGATAATTATACTTGTTTGTATTTTTATTATACAATCATTTGAAAATTACACTTCTTGCATTACGTGATATTCCGGTCTTCAAGGTCGAGACAAGGGTGAACTTCAACGGGAAGTTAAAATTTAGAATATACAAAATATGGACTATACATGCACGCGCGCAAGGGGAGTGTTTGTATCATATAACAATCAGTGGTATAATAGCTTGGTGATAACAAAATCGTTTGAAGATATCGTTTTTCGACCAATCATAGCCAACATTTTTCCCGCTCTTTATACGGCTTTCGGGACGCGTCTGAGTTTACGAAAACAACGAAGAGTTTGACATACATTCTCGTACCCAGGCTAACTCGGTCGTTCATCTCTCCCGTCATTACCTCTGGTAACAACGGATTTGAGACCCTCTCAGCCCGATGCTGATTGGCCAGTAAAATCGCGCATGCGCGAGTTTCGACGTACATTGACCCTAGGGTTCTCGTTCGTGATTGGTGGAATTTCTACGATGCTCGGAGCTTTTTGAAATGTGTTTTCTGCGCATAAAGTAAAGTACACAAAGCTGACTCATTTTGTAACGGGCTCAGGAAGAATTCAAAATGGCGGGTAAACGGAGTAGATATGAAAACATCCAAAAAACGTTAGGAAATTGTGTTCTAACTCCACCTTGAACTGCTATAACTTATTTTATGCATATTTAGGACTATGAGGAATGTATGAAGGTATGTTTTGGTTTTCGTGAAGCGCATTTTGAGACGATTACAGGCATTGTTTGTTATCGATAAATTCAGTACCAGAATTGAATAATTTGCTGTATTAAAGCTTTCTTCTCGAATTCTGTACTTCTTTCCTGCTGTTGAGGCAAGTAAAACTTTACTGACGTTGAAATTTTAATGAAGTGTATCTGATCTGTTGTTTGAAGCAAGGAATCTCAACATATGTTTGAAACTGTAAATCATTCCCACATTTATATCATGAATATATATGATTGTAAAACATTCATATAGCCTTATTAGTAATAAAAATGATTTCAATGCATTCTGTAGTGGATATTGTGAACTTTTACACTGTAATTTTGACTCTATTATAAAGCTATTATATTTGCCTTGGCTTTTCAAAATAATCTAATTATTATTAAATGTGAGGTGTTTATAATTTCACAGGCTATAATGTACATGATGAACAAGGGGTCAATTAGTATTTTTGTATTGGTGTGTTAGATTTTGAAATGAATAATTTAGCCAATTTACTGATATAAAATTACAATTCCAAATGCTATTATTGCAATCAGTGAACTGTCACTTCATATTTATAGTAGATACATGTAGTACTTATTTATATATTTTGTCATTGATATATTGATTTGTATTATTCTTGATATAAAACATAACTATGCAGAAACACTATTTGTAGATATGCCAACATGTTGTGATAATAATAACAATGGCAATCAGATAACTACACTTACAATAGTTGAAGTGGTCTTATTTCAGTTATAATATCATGTAAATGTGTATACTAGTAGTTTCCTTTTTTGGTACAAATCTTTATATATAAGTTTATATACTTTTTGTTCTATACTCAATAGAGTGCAAACAGTATATTCATGAAATACAAATTACTAAATACTAATAAATACTGCCAGAAGTTCCATAAAATATTCAAATATCTCACAGACATACTATATGCACTTAACTTTATATTTCACAGTCAAAATATCTTTTTAGGTAAGCATATCACATCAGAATATACATGAAATGGAGCTCTGCAGTATTCAAATAAAAAAATAGGATGAAAGGAACGCAGTAAAAGTCTATTCGACGTCTCATTTCCATTCCTCATTTCATGTGTATTTAACTAAACTATTATCACAAACCCACAGCATCTTTCTAATTAGCAGTACTGTTGATATATTTGCTGTATTGAATAAAATTATTGCACTCTAGTGATGATATCAATAAGGGTAAAATATTACATCATGTTCCATGACATCTTGTTTTAACAGTACAGTTACACTGTTGGGTTTTATTAAATCTGAACTGAATATTTGAGTTCTTAATTGCACTGGCTTCATGCAGCCACAATAGAATGTGAAGTAATAGTTTGTATAATTTTAGTAGTACCAAACCAATAAGGAATGTGCATTTCAAAAAACAATAACAATACCACAGGTGTTTTCCCTCTTCTTTTTACCTACTGATCAAGGTCTAAGTCTGAGAATTTCAAACTTGACATTTAATTATAATCATAATAACAATAAAGCACTTTATTTTAATAGGATAACTAGAATTACAGATGTTATTTTCATCTAGTCCCTAAATGATAATAATTAAATAGCATACATACATACATAACTATGCTGGTGCTTGGATAGGCAAAACTGATTAGATGGCAGATAATGAGATTGTTCAATTGCTTGAAATAACAATAAATATTTAGATTATATCATTGTTTTGCAAAAATAACAATTTTAATCCAATTTTAATTAAAAGGACATAACTAGGTACTACTAGCTGACAACAGGTTACAGTCGGGTATTCACACAAACACATAGTATTATATATGAGAGGAACATAAAGAAGATTGCAAATTTCTTTTATATTACTATCACAATCAACTGTCACAGTACAAACCTCATTAACTCTTTACTTGACAATTGAACCCTATTTTATAGACCATAAACTTAGACTTATTAATATATATATATTTTTAATTTATAGGGGAAGTTTATCAATAGGGACGAAAGTCCTGTAGCTTTTACCTGTCACAAAATTAGTTTTAGAAATTTTATCATTAACTTCTCGTTTCATTTTATTTCAACTACATTTATATAGTGTACAAACATTATACCCATGAAACAAGTAGTATTAATTAGTACTAAATAGTGCTAATTAAACAATAGAAAACAATAGAATTAGCATAAAATATCACTATTTAGTACTATTTATTTTTCATGCTTTTCATGTTTGTACTCTATTGTGACAAATAAATAAATAAAAAACAAAATTTAAGTTATTGACAAATGGTCTGCATTGCAATAATTATCATGAATATTTCGATAAAATATGATTTTTATGATGCAGAAATGATATTTTGAACAGTTTTTATGTCCCTAAAATAGACTTAAATCATCTAAAACAGGTTAATATGAGAAAAGTGAGATGACAAATGAATTGCAGAATTGATTTTTGATATCTAACCAGAATAAAATGTACTTGATATACAACTGAAATAAGACCACTTCAACTATTGTAAGTGTAGTTATCTGATTGCCATTGTTATTATTATCACAACATGTTGGCATATCTACAAATAGTGTTTCTGCATAGTTATGTTTTATATCAAGAATAATACAAATCAATATATCAATGACAAAATATATAAATAAGTACTACATGTATCTACTATTAAAAAAGTCATGAATAATTAATGAGACATTTTCAAAAGAAATCATGACCATGACGAGTGTTGTAAATCTGATACAACACTAGTGTTGTATATCCTGATTTGCATAAGTTTTAACTGGTAATTTTACAGCAAAATTTATTTTAATCTTGAAAATTTTGGTATGAAAGAGCTAACCTAGACATTTTTTAAGTAGTTTACAACATTCGCGTCCGTGTTGTATCGGCGATACAACACGGCCGCTCATGTTGTAAACACTACTAAATATGAAGTGACAGTTCACTGATTGCAATAATAGCATTTGGAATTGTAATTTTATATCAGTAAATTGGCTAAATTATTCATTTCAAAATCTAACACACCAATACAAAAATACTAATTGACCCCTTGTTCATCATGTACATTATAGCCTGTGAAATTATAAACACCTCACATTTAATAATAATTAGATTATTTTGAAAAGCCAAGGCAAATATAATAGCTTTATAATAGAGTCAAAATTACAGTGTAAAAGTTCACAATATCCACTACAGAATGCATTGAAATCATTTTTATTACTAATAAGGCTATATGAATGTTTTACAATCATATATATTCATGATATAAATGTGGGAATGATTTACAGTTTCAAACATATGTTGAGATTCCTTGCTTCAAACAACAGATCAGATACACTTCATTAAAATTTCAACGTCAGTAAAGTTTTACTTGCCTCAACAGCAGGAAAGAAGTACAGAATTCGAGAAGAAAGCTTTAATACAGCAAATTATTCAATTCTGGTACTGAATTTATCGATAACAAACAATGCCTGTAATCGTCTCAAAATGCGCTTCACGAAAACCAAAACATACCTTCATACATTCCTCATAGTCCTAAATATGCATAAAATAAGTTATAGCAGTTCAAGGTGGAGTTAGAACACAATTTCCTAACGTTTTTTGGATGTTTTCATATCTACTCCGTTTACCCGCCATTTTGAATTCTTCCTGAGCCCGTTACAAAATGAGTCAGCTTTGTGTACTTTACTTTATGCGCAGAAAACACATTTCAAAAAGCTCCGAGCATCGTAGAAATTCCACCAATCACGAACGAGAACCCTAGGGTCAATGTACGTCGAAACTCGCGCATGCGCGATTTTACTGGCCAATCAGCATCGGGCTGAGAGGGTCTCAAATCCGTTGTTACCAGAGGTAATGACGGGAGAGATGAACGACCGAGTTAGCCTGGGTACGAGAATGTTTGACATAATTTAACTCAGTAGTTGAATATTTTGTTTGAAAATAGAAAGATGATTTCGAAGTATTATACCAACGCAGAACTGATGCAGAAAGACAAGAAAAAAAAAGTTTATCTTCGCTGTAAGAAAGAAGGATGGCTTAAAATTATCAACGAAGCAGTCTAATAAATAGGAATCCTAGGAAGTATCCAGATAATGTTGAACCGTCAAAAGAACGGCTATATACGATCTTCAAAGATCCTTAGTTTGAAGGTGTTGAGTATTTTGCAAGCAGAAGGAGCTAAAAGTAAAGGTTTTTGCTATCACCCAGTATACCTACTTGCAGTAAGGTTGTCATACAAAATAGAACATTTGTCACAAAGAAAATAGAACATTTGTGATTTAGTGCGAAAGGAATTAATTAAACGACAAAAGAGAGAGTTCAGCTCGAGTGATCTTCTTTTGTCTTTTAATCAATTCCTATCGTACTAAATCACAAATGTTCTATTTTCTTTATAACAAATGTATATTTTTGTATGACAACCTTACTGCAAGTAGGTGTATATATACACCTAATTGCAATAACATTGTCATATAAAAAAGAAAATTACAAAATAGGAATTAATTAAAAGACAAAAGCAGATTACTCAAGCTGAACTTCTTCTTTTGTCTTTAATTAATTCCACTTTTGTAATTTATAGAGGATATTACATGGGCGCGCGGAGATATGAATTTTATCTTCGAGTGTTGATAAGATATCACACGAGTGAGCGCAGCGAACGAGTGGGATATCTTTTCAACACGAGAAGATAAAATTCATATCTCCAAGCGCACATGTAATGTTCTGTTTATTATATAACAGATTGAAACAAATCAAAAAAATATTTTATTACCAAACAATGGTTTCTTTGGTTGAGAGTGATATCACACATGTGTGATATCAATAATATCTTCATGACTAGGATAGGCTTTTTATCTAGTTGATATCACTCGGTATACCACTATATGTTATATAATAATCCTTTTTATGTCTCATGTTGAGAAATATCGAAATCCTTCGCTGCGCTCACTCGTACGATATATTTCTCATTACTCGAAGATAAATTCCGTATCTCCGCGTGTCCATGTAATATCCTCTATGTACAGTGGAACCCCGTTAATCCGGCCACCGAAGTGACAGCCCAAAGTAGCCGTATTAACGGGGTGGTCGCATTAAGCGGGTACATTTTATAGAAAATGTATGGACATACATTTCGTCGGGACCTTAAAAAACTGGCCGCAATAACGGGGTGGCCGTATTAAGCGGGTGGCCGTAAGGCGGGGTTCCACTGTATAAGCCATGTATCAAGCGTCAAATGACAGAGCTAACAGAGTAATATAATTTTCTTCGCAGCCGTTTTTAGTGTCGGGCTTCCTGTGTCACTAAAAACGACTGCGAGAGACAGGAAGCCTGAAACTAATGCTAGGGAGACTAAGGGGCTGTTTATATGAAAGTGAGTTGTCCCTGCTACCAGGGACAACTCGCCTTTATATAAACAGCCCCTAAGGCTGTTTACATGGAGATAGGGTCACCCTCCTAGGAGGGTCACCCTACCAGAAGGGACACAACATAGCCCTCCTTTACATGCAAACTTGACATGTGTCACCCCGAGGTAGGGCTCGGTCGCTAAGCTTCGTAGACAACAAAATGGCGTTGCTTCTCAAGCTGTCAAATTTACAAACACTATAAATCAAGTAGAAAATAACCTCTTGTTATTATCCAACTAGAGCAAATACAGTTAAAACCTTGAAATAATATTAAGTAAATTCTAACAAATAGTCATTATTTAGTGACTGATAGGCCTTTTGCAACAACAGGTCACGTGACCCTACCCCTTTTAAATCGAACAGCTGTGTCCGAAATGAACAGAAATGAAAAGGATTTTTAAAAAACAAAGGAAAATGAGGTTTCTTGTATATTACTCTTTTGTCTCAAGATGTTCTGGTTGAGCGATAAAATAGTCACTATTTGTTAGTAGAGTACAAACACTAAAAGTGTGCAATACTTTGTACTATTTACCACTAAATAGAACAAAATAATTTGCATAATTTAGCAGTATTTATGTTGTACACTTTTAGTGTTTGTACTCTATACTTTCGTAGATTGTATTTCATGGTTTAACTTAATTTGCTCTAGTCCGAGAAGAGTAAAAATATTATTATTATTATTATTAATTTTATTATTATTATTATTATGATTTCGTTTATTTTAACTTTGACTTGTTTTACAAGTGTATCTCTTGGTGAAACTGCGGAATGAATTCTAAGCAATTATAAATAGACTGAATAGACTATTATTCTTATTCTTATTCTTAATCTTAATCTTATTCTTATGTGCACTCATTTTCTTTTTTAGTCATATTTTTGTATTGTTACAATAATAATTTTTAGGGAGTTTTTCCCCAATGTGAATTAGTCCATGGGCCAGAGGGGGTCCACGGTACCAGTCAGAGGGACAAATTGTGACCTATATCAGATGAAAGTTTATCTTATGGTGTTTATAAATTCAAGTGATAGCAATCCTGAAGCGGTAGCTTTTACGTATTTTTTTATATATCTTTTTTTTTCAAAATTTCATTTTAGCATGAAAACGAGGCTGGTGTTATATTTGTTTGTAAAAAATATTTGATGATATTTAAAATATGTTTCAACATCCCAGGTAGCTCACAAACACATAGTTACACAATGTTAAGTCATAAAATCCCGTAAATTCCTTCCAAAAGAAAGTTTTATCCGAAAAATCGAGTACTTAAAAAGTCGCAAAGCATCATGGGACATTTCCAAGATGGCGGAAAGCATGCATGGTAAGTACCTGAAAAGTCTTTAGTTTTTCAACACTTTATACTACTTTCTTTGCAAATTAACAACTAAACTAACTTGATAAGTTCCCAAAAACACATTTTTGGAAGAAATTCATGCCTGGCTTAGTCATTTAGGAAAGCAAAACTTACAGAGATTCTAAGTCGGTTCGTAAACGAAGTTACTAAAAGGAGCAATATAAATGAGCTACAATGACCTAAAATGACCTACAATAAAGTACAATGAGCTACTATAAGTTGTAGTTACTACAATCCAGACACACTTCCTTCCAGACAAGCATGAAAACGATGTAAAAACTGCCAATTAATTGCCATTAATTTTACTCACCAACGAAGGCCGTATTTTCTTTGATGCGTTCTCTCTCGTAACCATAAATTAATAATAAGCTGGAATTATTTGTTATAGTGATTAAAAATACGAGATTCTGCTGAAAATAAAAAAAAAAATGAGTGAAAAAAGCGTATATTCCGAACCTGAAGTTCATGATTTGATTCATCCGGTGATGCCTGCATGGTTGTTTTGATCGTATGCCAAAGGAAACCCGCGATCTGAACGAATCACGAACATGAAAATATACGCTTTTTTCAATTAAATTTATCACTTTCAGTAGAATCTCGTATTTTTTTTAACTATAACAAATAATTCCAGCTTCTTTTTAATTTGAATTGTCACGAGAAAGAACGCCTCGAAGAAAATACGTCGTTCGTAGATGAGTGAAGTAAATAGTGGTTCTTAGATTGTTTTTCATGCTTTTCTGGCTTGTATTGTGTCTGGCTCGTAATAACTACAACTCACAGTTGCAATTGCTCATTGTAGCATATTGAAGGTCATTGTAGGTCATTGTACCTTATTGTAGGCCATTGTATACGTAGGTCATCGTAGGTCAGTGTAGCTCATTGCGCCTTTTAGTAACTACGAGTTCGTAATTCGATAAGCAAAACAAAACTAAAAAGAAAACGTTTTTTTTTTTCATTTTAACAGATTTTGTGAAGCGTCCTCGATTAGAAAAGTGCATCATTCATTGTACTGATGATAATAGTGAAACCTTGACGTCTCCTCAGGACATTGAATCATGGAATACATTAGTTAATGCTGCCACAATTAGAAACTACCAACCTGTGCTAGATTTAGCCAAAACCGTAGGCGCACAAGGAGTCCCACACATTTTTTACCATAGAAAATGTCGCAGTATTTTTACGATGAAGCGAGAGTTAGTTAAGTTGTCACAAGGTTACCAGGGAGTTTCCCATACCACCATGGAAAGTCAAAGTCAAAGACCTGTATCAACTAGACAGGCACCAAACCAAAGTACAACTCTTGACTACATTTGCATTTTCTGTGACAAGAAAAAGAAATACCTCAAATGCTCAAGAAGTCGAGAAGCACTAGTTCAATGCACTGACTTGCGTGCTGATCAGTCTGTAAGAACCACAGCCATTGCAAAGGGAGACAGTAAACTCATTGCTATTGTAACTAGAGAACTGGTAGCCGCTGAAGCATGTTATCACAGGTCATGCTACCGTGAATACACAAGACCCCAAAAAGTAAGCAGCACTGTGCCAGAAACCGAAACTGAAGGCGACGACAACTATAAAACCATAGAGTCCAAAGCGTTTGAGAAGCTGTTCGAATATATAAGAGTGGATTTACTGGAAAATCCAAGGTTGATAAAGATGGTTGTGCTAAGAGACCTATTGGCGACTTTCATGCAGTCAATTGGTGCTACTGAAATCACAGAGTCAACCAAAAAACACTTCCGGAGGAAGTTAGAAGCAGAATTCGGCAACTTGCTGCAGTTTGAGGATTTGTTAGAGAATAACAAGTTGTTTATTATTCCTGCAAATCTTTCAAAGCTGCAGCTGGCTCGAGAGGTGACACAGCTTACACAACAAAAGGAAAAAGTGGATGTACCTTCGAGAATAACAAATATCCAAGAAGCAGGACTCTGTATTCGAGATGCAATCCTTGCCAATACTGCTGAAATGTCATGGCCTCCTAAACCCTCAGAGTTGCGAGAGAGAGATATAAATTTGCCTATGGAACTCACAGCTTTCCTTCACACGGTGTTAACGGGTAACACAAATATACCAACGGAATCCCCCCAGAGAATTCAGCGCCTTATCAACTCTTTTGGACAAGACATCATATATGGAGTGAGCGGTGGGCGCCAGAAACCACCAAAACAAATTCTGCTACCATATGCCGTTAAGTCCTTAACCAACAATGTTGAACTGATTCAAATGTTAAACCGATGTGGACATGGTATCGCTTATTCTCAGCTAGAGGAAATGAATACTGCTCTTTGTCTGCATAAAATGGCTTCCACAACCGAGAATGAAATTCCCTTACCCGAGAATATTCAGCCATATATAAACACAACACTAGCATGGGACAATATAGATCGACTAGAGGAGACTTTGTCTGGTGCTGGAACCTCCCATCGTGTAAACGGTATTGCTGTTCAGGCTAGACATTTTGGTCCAAGTCTACCCCCGAAACCAGTAGCAGAGTTAGTAAGAACAAGGAGAAGAAGTATAGATCCTGTTATACACACCGCAGTTCCCCATTACAACGCTGGAGAGCGATGTGGTCCTCGTGCTAGAGGATATGTTAAAGTTACAGCAGAACAGTTGGAAGCAAATGCACGACAGAAAAACTTGCTTTGGATCTTGGTACGTCTCCATGCCAAAGAGAGACAGAGGGTCAGCAGTTGGACAGGGTTCAATATTTCTGTTCGCAACAAAGTTCAAGTCTCAAAGGACAACATTGGATACCTACCAACCATCAATTCTCCTGCTACAGACATCGCTACAGTGCACGAGGTATTATTGCAGTCACTGAAAATAAAGAACAGTCTTCAGCTAAAGAGCATCGTTCTTGTCTTTGATCAAGCACTTTATGCAAAAGCAACAGAGATTCAGTGGAAACATGCTGAAAAGTTTAAAGACCTTGTGCTACGAATGGGAGTGTTCCATACAGCCTGTACCATGTTGTCTATAATTGGTAAACGTTTCCAGGATGCCGGCCTGCGGGACATTTGTGTTGAATCTGGAGTGGTAGCAGAAGGATCAGTTTCTGGTGTGCTGGATGGGCGCAGGTATAACCGTGGTGTAAGGTTCCATAAGCTAATGTATGAAGCTCTGATGAGACTCGTTTGGAAAGGTTTTCTGCCCTGGATCGAAGAAAATCATAAAGATTCCAAAGCTTCAATTAATGGTTTTTTCCATGATCTAGAAGAGATGTATGACAACGTTTGTGAAGAAGAGTTCAAGAGGAACATGACCAGTGATTCGTTTGCGGAATTTGCCAAAATGTTCGAACTATACATGGACTTTCTTCGACAGTCAAACGGTAAACTCTCACAATTCTGGATGTCATACATTGACATGATAGAGATTCTCCTAGGAATGTTAAGAGCGTCTAGAGAAGGTAACTGGGAACTTCATGTATCTTCAATTCGAAGAATGATCCCATGGTGTTTTGCTTATGACCATTTGAACTATGCTAGATATCTATCTGCATACCTATCTGAAATGTCACACCTCGAAGAAGAGCATCCAGATGTTTTGGCGTATTTCAGGTCTGGTGGTTTTTCCGTTCAGCTGGGAGACAAGAACCCCTTTGGAAGAGTACCAGTCGACCAGACTTGTGAGGAGACAGTAAACAAAGACACTCAGACACCAGGAGGGACCAAGGGCTTCAGCTTGAAACCAAGAGCCGTGAGTAAATATTATCTCATAGCTGAGTACAGGAGCATATTCATGCGTCAGCTCAAGGACATGCTTCATTTGGGTACATCCAACTACCAACACACCGATCTTCAGCCAAGTCGAATTTTGAGAGATGAGGCAGACGTGAAGGCTGTGATGTCTGTACTGGAGGAAAGCTGGATCAACCCATTCAAACGTGAAACACAAGATCTAGTGTGCCTATCAACAGGAAAACTTGCAACTCAAGAAATAGAAGAAGACTTGATACGAGCGCAAGATACAGGGGAGCAGTCCTACAGGAGTTTCAGTAAAGACAGACTAGAGTCCGACCCTCCAAAAAGCAAGCTCAATGATAAAATGACAAAACTCAAGTTGAAAACGTTTGCTGATCTAGCCAAGAAGATGAAAATCCAAAGACAGACTGGCAAAGAAGTCATACTCATGGCAGATCGAAAGTTATTTGCACAGATGATCATTATAGCTGAGAACAGGAAGCTTAAGATGAGCGATGTTCTGTGCCACCCACTTGGACCTCTACCCTGGGCTTTAGCTTCTGCTGATGGGACGCCTCGGAAGACCAATAAGGCATCGCTTGCTAAGGCGCTTAAGAAGGACATTAGAGCAGCAGATGTGATACCACAACCAAGCACAAGAATCATCGATGGAATGGCAATGGTACAGAAAATAAAAGGCGACCAGAAAACATTTGCTGAAGTAGCTGATTGTGTTTTGTCTATGGCCCTAAGTGAAGGAATTGATAGCCAGCGTATTGATGTGGTCTTCGATGTTTACAGAAAAGAATCAATCAAGAATACTGAAAGAGAGAAAAGAGGGTCTGAAAGTGGACACGAATTCAGAAATATAAAGGCAGAGCACAAGATCCATCAATGGCGAAAGTTCCTATCCAATTCCCAAAATAAATCACTGCTTATTAAGTTCATCGTTGAAGAGTGGCAAAAGGAGAACTCCAGAAAGAAATTAGCTGAAAAGATTTTGTTTGTAACCACAGAAGATCGTTGCTTTGCAATAACGGTAGGAGGAGCAACAGAGAGGGTAGAATTACAGTCAACACAAGAAGAGGCAGACACCAGAATGCTACTTCATGCTGCTCACGCAGCAATGGAAGGGTATGTGACAGTGGTCATATCGTCGGATGACACAGACGTGCTCATTCTCTGCTTGGCTTTTCACAGTTGTATCACATGCACATTGTTTGTGAAGTGTAGTTCGCAAAGTCGGACAATGTACATCAATGTTTCTGATGTGGCACATATGTTTGGCTCAGACCTTTGTAAATGTCTACCAGGTGTTCATGCCTTCACTGGTTGTGATAGTGTTAGTGCGTTTGCAGGTAAGGGAAAGCTAACAGCATTGAAGATTGTAAAGAAGAACAGGAGGTTTCAATGCTTGTTCCAGCAGGTTGGAATGCAGTGGGAGCTTTCAGACGAGCTTTTCACTCAGCTTCAGGAGTTCACTTGCCTCTTGTATAGTGCCAACCCAGGGACTACTGATGTAAATGAGCTACGCTACAGACTGTTCTGTTCAAAGAAAGGAGGGCTTGACTCACATCAGCTTCCTCCTTGTACAGACTGCCTAAAACTGCACTCTTTAAGAGCTAACTATCAGGCAGCTATCTGGAGAAGGAGCCTACAAGCGAGTCCAGTTATTCCTCTCCCTATTGGACATGGATGGATACATGAGGAAGATAGCCTTGTTATCAAGTGGATGAGTGGAGAACCAGCCCCGATGGCCGTCCTGGAATTCCTCTCCTGCACGTGTGCAAGAACATGCAAGCCACCAAACTGCTCATGTATAGCCAATGGTCTAAGGTGTACCGATATGTGCCGGTTGCAAGAATGTGATAACCGAGCCGAGGAAGAAGTAGCTGACTTTTCTGATGATGATGATGAGACAGATGAAGATTAAGGTGGCTATGAACACTAGCAAGCAATTTTAGTATAAATGTAGACCTCACAATTGTTTGTGAAGCATGAAAAACTGAATTAGTAAAACAGAACAGTTAAAACTATGACAATAAAGCAATGCTCTTATAAATATTTCTACAAAGTGAACAATAGGTTGCCATGGCAACGAAATATGTTGTAAGTTATCCTTAAACTTCTTGATTGTGTCTTTTATACCTTTCTTGCACTTTCTCGATATGAAGTGTGCAAATGAAGTAAATTTAATTGCAATAAACACTTAATCATTTAAGATAAGGAAATGTTTAATAATACTGATGACGTCATAAAACCACGTGATAAAAGCAGAAAAGCTACCGTTTCAGCATTGCTATCACCCATAATCATAAACTACAGGCTCCAAGGATTAAAAAGATATATGATAGCATTTGTCCCTCCGAGTGGTACCGAAACACATATTTGAGGGGTCTTGGCCCATGGACTAAATTCAAAGATGTAAAAACAATTCAACTTTTGTGAAAACTTCTTGTTAGGGACTTGTCAGAAATTAGCAGGGGGGAGGGGGGGGGGGGGGTGGAGTTTTGAAATGAAGTGATGAAAATTTCATGACCCTCCCAAAGTAAAGGATCATAATATCTTGACCCTACCCTATGTCAAGGTGTCTTCTTTTGCACAATCCTCATTTTTGGTGGTTTATTATTTTGTGACCCTCCCTTTTTAGGTTCTTAAAAAGTGATGACCCTCCCCCAGTTTCCACCCCTCCTCCCCCCCTGCTAATTTCTGACAAGTCCCTTACAATAACAACATTTGAACGTTTTTTTCCTCTAGTTAATGTCTTTTAAGATGATTTTTCAAAGTAGACTGATGTGCAAACTTCTTCTTGCAATGAGTACATTCAAAGGGTTTCTCTCCAGTATGTAATCTATAATGTCTTGTTAAATTGCCCTTGTGTGCAAACCTCTTCTTGCAACAAGTACATTCTAAGGGATTCTCTCCAGAATGTGTTCTTAGATGAGTACTTAAGTAAAACTTGTCTGTAAACTTTTCCTTGCAAACAGTACATTCAAAGGGTCTCTCTCCAGTATGTGTTCTAAAATGTGCATTCAAGGTGCTTTTGTGTGAAAACCTCTTCTTGCAATTAGTACATTTAAAGGGTTTCTCTCCAGTGCATGCTCGAAGATGTTGAAGCAAATTTGCCTTTTGTGTAAACTTCTTCTTGCAATTAAAATTAGTACATTCAAAGGGTTTATCTCCAGTGTGTAATCTAAAATGTATTGTTAAACTGCCCTTCTGTGAAAACTTCTTCTTGCAGTAAGTACATTCAAAGGGTTTCTCTCCAGTATGCTTTATTAGATGTGCTTTCAAACTGCCCTTGAATGCAAACGTCTTCTTACAATAAGAACATTCAAAGGGTTTCTCTCCAGTATGTGTTCTAAGATGTTCATTTAAATGAGCCTTGTTAGCAAACCTCCTCTTGCAATAAGTACATTCAAAGGGTTTCTCTCCAGTATGTGTTCTAAGATGTGCACTCAAATTAAACTTGCGTGTAAACTTCTTCTTGCAATATGAACATTCATAAGTCCTTTTTCCAGAGTGATTCATATTCATGTCATAAAGATTACTTTCTACTTGAAATTCAGGATCATTAATATCGTCATTATCACGAGAGTTATTATCACGATCATCATCATCATCACCACCGTCATTGTCATCATCACCATTATTGTCATCATCATCATTACCATCATTATTATCACCATCATTGTTATCACCATCATTTTCATCATCATTATCACCATCACCATTATTGTCATAATCATTATCACCATCATCATCATTATCACCATCATCATCACCATCATTATCACCATCATTGCTGTTGTCCAATTTAATTTCAGTTGGAAATTCCTCTAAAACTCTCAACATTTCAGATATTTCATCCAAGTCTTGGTAATTCTCTTGTTCATCTCCATCTTTCAATGTGTTTTCTGGATCATCACTAGCATTATCATTATCACCATCCTCATTGCTGTTGTCTACCAAGTTATTTTCAGGTGGAGATGTTTCCTCAACAAGTCTCGATATTTCTGAATTTCCATCCAGGCCTTGGTCTTTAATGTCTTGTTCATCTCCATCTTCCAAGGTATTCTCTGGACTCGGTTCACTATCCAAGCTATCTTCACTTGAAACACTTGGTTGTGGTTGAGGTAATGTAACTTCTGAGATGTTGGAAGCATGACTTGGATCTGTATTGATATACATGGACATACATCCATTGTTACAGCCATAGTCATCTGTTTGTGTTGCAATTGTTGCAAACTCTTTATAAATAACAGGATAGCCCTGCATAACCCTTCCTTCTATTCCCTGAAATTAGAAAAAATCTCAAATCAGTAAAATACTTTTTAATACTTAGTTTTTAATGAACAGCCTCATTCTTGAGCTACAGCATTTTATCATTCTGCATTTTTACGATAATTATGAATTTTATCATTCTGCATTTTTGTGATTCTGAATTTTATGATTCTGCATTTTTTTCTTTCTGCTGAAAACCTGTCTGCAAATTGCCCATTTCACTGTGACACTCCCTTGAGAATTGTTCTTTTATGATGATCGTGTTATATCATTTACATGTGAAAGAAACAATTCCCAAGGGAAGCATCACGTGATCTGAACTGGGACAACAAACAAGGAAGTATAAAAGTGGTCTATTATCAAGTGAACTTACATTTTCCAACCCAGCAGGCCACTTGTGTTGTCCTGTTATTTTGTTGTACACAAACAGAATCTGCCCTGACTTACAATTATATCCTACCCAGTCTGTTTCCATCCTATGAAAGATGAAGATGAAGAACGAAATATTTTAATATTAAACTCAAGTGGTTTTCAGCACAACTTTGGATCCTCGCTGACGTGTTTAGTGTCTTCACACAACGCTTTCTTCACCACGAACTCAACAAACAAAACAAACTTACCTTTAAAACTGGAAATATCTGTTTGAAATAGGTTTTAAATCAAAGATATACTGCACGAAGAATAATATACTGAAGCAAGAATTAATAACAGCCACCCAGCTGATCAATTTGGAGACTGGAACGAGCCTCGTTTTCAACAGGTTGAAAGCACAGGAAGCCCAACTTTGAGAATATGCAAAAGAGTCTCTTCAAAATCAATTTTTGATAGTTGGCGCACAGGTAGCCCAAGCTCACTATTTGTGTTGATTTACTATAGAATATATGGGGATTTTTAAGCGTACACTTTTTTGCCTTAATTCTTAATAAAATAAAATGAAACAGTGTCTTTTTGTTGCTCTCATCAACCGTCTGACTGACTTTCAGCGATTTTGGTTGGAATTTAGCTGCCTTTCCCTAAGACGGTTGATGAGAGCTACAAAAAGACACTGTAAGAGTTTCATTTTATTTTATTAAGAATTAAGGCAAAAAATGTTACAGTGTCTTACAGTGTCTTTTTTTTGCTCTCATCAACCGTCTGACTGACTTTCAGCGATTTTCGTTGGAATTTAGCTGAATTTACGTTTCCGAGGGATATTGACCGGTAGTTCTTTCGGGCCTTTAATCTTGTGCACTGTTACTTCTTTTTCTATTCGTTTTCAGCTTTCAAATTTTATCTTGATTGATTATTATATCTGTGAAATTGCATTTTTTCTATCATCCGTCCCACAAACCGCGAGAAGCCTGGGCGCTAGTTGTTTTCGCTCGGTTGCAGGTTGCTATGAACCAAGAACTACAAACCGGTTAACGAACATTCCTCCGTATAAAACCTACCATTTTATCCTTTCGATTGAATATTTTATACTTTATATGATTTCTTAGTGCTCTTTGCAACCATGTACACCAGTAGTATGACCAGAAAAGCTCCTTTGGATAGCAGTTCGCCGTTTAATTGGCGGCCATTGCCAACGAAGGGCACCAAGAAACGGAATCCAGACGAAGATTTTATTTTACGAGGACAAAGAACTTCAATGAGGTAAATGCATTATAAAGTTGCAAGGAATAAGCTGCTTTAGATTGGAAGATTCAAACTGTATGATTGTTATTATTTGTCTGAGCTTTTTAGTTTTAATTTATAACGATTAGTGCAAGATACAGATCTTGCAATAATTAAATCGTGGCTCTTTTGCAGTCTTTCCTGCATCTGGTAAATCGGATTTCATGCCATTTATATGGATTTAGAAACATCTTAGTTTTATTTTCTTAATATACTTTGAGAGAGATGGTTTTAGAAAAATATATGCAAATTTTCCCTTAAAATCATTTGTTATAATTTGCCATTTAAAATTAATTTCTTCTAAAAATGACTTTATCTTCCACATTAATAACTTCTCAATAAAAACATTATTTACAAATTGTACTTTCTTATTGAAGGAGCATATTTTTTCTTGTGCTTTTTGAGTGAATATGCTTCATAAACTTTGGCTGCCTTGCACATAAAATACATAATTTTGTTTTTTAACTTGGCTTTTTTACTCTGAAAATTTTTCTACAGGGCTTGAGCTGTGTCTTTATGTGTATGTTACATTATGTAATGCACTGGTCATATACTAATCATAATTGACTTTACACAGGTATAAGGATACAGGTTACCGTAGTAACTCCAACATGACAATCAGACCAACTTCAGCAAGCGGAATTCTACGACCAACATCTTCACAATCTGTACGATTCTCCAATTATGAAACTACAGCTCATGAATTTGATCCTCAAGATCTCGCAATAAATCTATCAGACTTTGACGACGAGCCTTGTGAGGAACTTACACGACTTAAAGATGGTAATTCAAATATGTTAAACACAAGTCTCAATTCTGATTGGTTTCTTAATCCTGTACATCGTATGAAAAGCCCTCCAATAAATCTAGACAAACTGGGAACAACTAACCCACTAGAAGCATCAGTATTGAAGTCTACAGCACAGGGTAACATCACAAGTGACTTTGACGAAGACATTCGCTCTACATCGGTCAAAGCTTTTGACATGTCGTTATTTCGTAATGCAGAGGAAGATATGCTTGGGTCAAGAACATTAAGTGGACTTACAACTCCATACCGTGAGCAATTAGCTAGACTAAAGGTGGAAAGACTACAACTTGAAGAGGAGAGGTTGCTGAAGAAAAAATGTACTGATGAACTAGAGAGAATTCGAGGTCCTAAACCACGGTGGTATGAGTTAAAAACACCAGCCTTTCATAAGGAGGCAAAGAGAAACAATGATGTTCTATCTCTTAGCGGACATTATAATGAAATAATGGATTACAGGAATACACTACTAGATGCATTAGGAGAAGAGAAATGCCCCAGTAGACAAGACTCTATGCATAAGTTCTATCATAACAAAAGTCACAATCAAACAATCTGAGCTAATGTTACCCTAGCTAGACTGTGTTGCTGCCAGCTGTTACAGAACACTAGCAATACAGGCTAATGTTACAGCAATAAACATTGCATCAAGACTCGCAAATTGTGAATTTCAAATGACTACTGCTGTTTTCAAATTTCTGCGAACTCAGACTTTCCAACAGCTTGTTGTAAAAATAATATGTATTTTGCTGCTGTCAATCAAGGATTTAAAAGGTACTGACTTATTGATTTTGATTGACAACATCTATTAAAAAATGTATTTCACAGCAAGCCGTGGGAATTTCTGAGTTCGCAGAAAGTTGAAAATTGCAGTAATAGAATCAGTATATCTGTAGCTTTGTAGAAACCAATTATTACAAGTTTTACATAAATCTGTAATTATGTACATTTATACCTGTATGTATGTATATATATATTTTAAAATCAAGTACAAGTTTTACATTTAAATCTATTCCTCTTTAACATCTCTTTATTATCAAATATACACAGCTCAAAAATATTACCACAACATATTATTATTAATTTACATTTTAGACCAAATCAAATTAATATCACGACCTGCTATTGTTCTCAACTGCCAAGCCTTTTTTGATAAATAAATATTAAATATAAATGTGAAATTGGCTAGCTACCAGACCCACCCCAGTCACCTAAGATCCCCACCCCCATCCCCTGCCAATGACACTTTGTTTTATTCAACATGTATATAGTGCTTTTCAATATTCACCACTACCAGCCTACCCTACTCTAAAGCAGGAGTCCATTAAGGTATCAGGGGACCTTCGCGACCGGTGTTCATTAACTCCTCATAGAACTGTAGAACGCTAACTACTGAAGTTATCACTATAAATTTTAAAGTATACATTTTCTTAAAGCTGAATAAATGGATATTGCATCTATGTGATTTGTTTTGAAGAAATACTTCTCCACTTTTTTTAGTGGGTATCATGATTTTTTAAAGCTCATTTTTAAGAAGTCCCAGGAACACCGGATTACAACCGATTTCATTCAAACTTTGCATAATTGATGATTAATACCTAAGTCTAAAACCGTGCCTCATTTTTTTGATATCTTGTTGCGTTTTGAAGTTATTGTAAGAATTCTATAAAAATCGCTAAAAATTGCTATTTTTATAGAAATTGTATATACTTTTATAGGGATTACTTCAGTAGTTAGTGTGCTATGAGGAGTTAATGAACATTGGCCGCGAACGTCCCCTGATACCTTTACCAGAGCATACATCTTATTTTATTAAATATAATTAATAATTTTAGCCAATCAAATTGCAATGTCTTTGCCATGCATAAATTAACTTTTTCATTAACAAAAACCAACATGGTGAACAGAAGCCAAATACTGAATCTAAACATAGCCAGTCTGAGAAAAACAATAATTGACTATGCTCCCGGTAATTATAATGGGCTCCTGTCTAAAGGCGCAATAGCTGTTATTATGGATGCATGCAAATGAGATATTCTTTTGTTTTAAGAAACACACCAGTGCTATTGGGTCAATACAATGCTTGCTGTTTCATCTGCATGCATCCATAATAACAGCTATTGATACTTTACCCATATTGGGCTTCCTGTGTTGACTATTTTCTATCAGGGACTGCTCATATTTGTAGATTCATGAGCCCCACATTACCATGACAACCACAACACATATCAACTACTGCCCAATCTTTCAACACACATGGCCACACCCATGCCACCACCAACACATAGAGCAGCCACGCCTCTTTTCTGACCAGTCCTTTTGAGATTGTGTAGTAATGTTACAAGTATTCGGCAGCCTGACGCACCAATGGGGTGTCCAAGGGCAATGGCACCACCTGTGATATTAACCTGCCAAGGAATAGTAAATTAATTAAATAGTCACTTTAGAAAGAGCAAGAGCCTGAGTTTAGTTTTTAGTTTTCATCAAATTAACAGGAACATATATATAATTGATAACTTTAGCAAAAATTCTATAATTTATTGCAATAAAATCAAATTGCTACCGTGTAATAATTATCATTCCTATCTAGTGACTATTGGTCACTATCAAAGACAAACTTTTAAAGTTGTAAAAATTGGCAATTTATGGCACAAATCGCTTTGATATCAACATATCAACGAATGTGTAGTGTTTAGTTGTCTATTAAGCGAAATATCACTAATTAATTGATTTTTTTAATAAGTTAAAAAAGTTGATAATTTTTATAAGATAAAAGTTAAGAGTTTGGGCTGCCTGTGGTGATAGTGACTAAATAAATAGTGACTAAATAATAACTATTAGGTAGTAACTATTTGGTTAATTTCAATTTTATTGTTTTTTTTTTTGCTCAGACTATAAATTTAACAATTTAAAAATAGGAAACAAATTTCCAGCAAACTTGGCACACCCCACTCCCCTCCCCCTATCAAATATCAATTATATACTATATAAGTGTTATGTGTGGTTCTACCTTTTCAGTGTCTAGTTTAAGGTCTTTTATTACAGCACATGACTGTGATGCAAAAGCCTCATTTAACTCAAATAAATCCACATCTTTGATTTGCCATCCTGCTCTGTCCAACTAGAAGACAAACATATTAAATATTATGCATATTATGACATATCCAATTGTTAAATCAGTGCCTTAGTACTTCAAATAAGGCTCCACACAGATTCTCTCGGCAATGTATTCTGAGCTTTCGAAGGTGCTTCCTACCAGAGGCTCTGTAACCTGCCTCTGCTAATTACCTGCCTCTGTTAACCAGCCTCTTCTAACCTTGCTGCTTTGCAGCTTGCTCGCCACTTTGTTTAACCTCAAATTGTATTTGAATGTAAATAATTTGAATATTGAAAGGGCGGATGAGCTCGTCTTGAGCCAACGGCCAGCATGCAGAAAGCTTCGGAGGAGTAACGTTGCCAACTGGCCACCCTCTTAATCATGCAGTCCTCAAGATTTCAGCCCGTGACAACTGATCATCAAGACATCACACAAGTAAAAGACGACTAACGGCTAAACTTAGCATGATAAAAATGAATATATTGTGTAAAATGTAAAATGTTAGTGTAAAATGTAATGTGAGAGAGTGAATACAAAACACGACCACATCAGCTATGCTGTAAAATATATATTGTGTATAAATACATATTATTATTATTATTATTATTATTATTAATACAAATTCTAAGACTTTTACAGCACAAAGCAAATTAATTCATTCACAAATTATTTGTGGCAGTTTTTTAATATTGCCAGATGGGAAATGTGAATTTAGCATTTGCTTGGTTGCTGCAGTGTTTGACAATTAGCAGATATTGGTGATATGTTTAAACTTAGTGTAGGTTTGTAGGTTGGAATCATACGTATAAAGAAGTAAGAGTCATCAACGTTTTTTAGATTATTTAATCCGACGTTTCGAGGTAAGTGCCCATCTTCAGGCATGTTACAGAATGTTTGATATCATCATTACAACGGCCAAAAAACTAATAAAAATATGTGCACGCTATCTATATCATTCTGTAACATCCCTGTAGATGGGCGCTTAGCCCGAAACGTCGGATTAAATAATCTAAAAAAGGTTGATGACTCTTACTTCTTTATGCAATGTTTAAACTTATTGATCAGAAGTGGTCTTGCCTATAGATATTTACCGCCTTTCTTGTAGCTGGTATTGGTCCAGTTCCCATCACAGAAGGATCAACTCCTGCTTGTGCCCATGAAACAACCCTTGCGAGAGGCTTCAGCTTCCTTTTTGTTGCTTCAGCATATGACATCAAGATCACTGCAGCTGCACCATCATTGATACCGGATGCATTTCCTGCCGTTACAGTACCTGTGCCGTCCTGTAGAAAGCATGGTTTAAGTCTTGATAATGCTTCGATTGTTGTTCCATGTCGTGGAAATTGGTCGGCTGTGACTTCTGTTATACCTAAGAAAATGCAGGACTTAATTTAGTTTACTCTAGATTAGTCTTACATGCAGCTGTTTTTAGTGTTGGGTTACCTGTGGATCACTCAAGCTGAACTATTTATTTTGTTGTTCCTTTGTTTTTAAATTACTAAACTATGTTCTTTTTTTATATGACAACATTCTTGTACAGTGTAATTAGGTGTGTATATTTCATAAGTATATAATAATTTACCTTTTCTTGACTTGATTTCAACTTTAACAATCTCTTCATTGAAGTGGCCAGCCTTTTGAGCTGCTTCTGTTTTCTGCTGTGAAGCAAGTGCAAACTCATCTTGCTCCTGTCTAGTGACTGACCATTGTTTAGATACATTTTCAGCTGGAAAAAATACATTAAAGTCATTAATATTTATCACTAACTGTACATTTATTTAAATATTTAAGCACACAAATCTGTTCGAATGTTGATTTTTGCTTGGGGAGGAAAGCTGTATAACCCAGAGAGGAAGAAAAACTTGTGGCATTTGGAGAGAGGAACACACCAAACAAACTCAACTCACATATTGATGGTTTGCAACCATTCCCAGGAGAGCGAATTGAACAAAAGTACCACCAGTCACTGTGATGGTTTTCTTTTGTCAAGACCACCAGCATGGCTGCCGTTTCTTTTGTATAATTCACTCTCTTGGGAATGGTTGCAGCCCACGAATACATGTATTCCATCCTGAGGTGGGACTCGAACTTGGACCACAGCAGTGAAAGGTGCATGGTAAACCACAATTCCACTCATGCCACCCTGAATGATGATAGCAATGATGATAGCAATGATGATAATGATACCTGTTATTCCCATGTGATAGCTGTTAAATGCATCCATAAGTCCATCTTTCAACATCGTGTCGACCATGGTAACATCACCAAATTTCACTGCTGACCTCATGTGACAACAATGTGGGGCCTATAATATACAATGATGAGAAAATAAACAAACAAAGAAACAAATAAATAAAGAAAGAAAGAAAGAAACAAAGAAAGAAACAAAGAAACAAAGAAACAAACAAATAAAGAAACAAACAAATCAATCAATCAATCAATCAATCAATCAATCAATCAATCAATGAATCAATGAATCAATGAATCAATCAATCAATCAATCAATCAATCAATCAATCAATGAAGCTGTGTTTAGCAGGTTTGTAATTATGTCTGAGGCTCTGGTCAAACAATTAGTACCATACCAGAGCTTGGATTAATGGTCCACTTGTAATCAAAATATAGAAAGCCACCTTATATGATTGGCCAGGCTTAAAATAGCTGCCTGCCAATGGCCAAAATAAATGCAATCTGATTTTCATGTTTGTAAAATAATTTACTAGAAATTGCCAAATGGATAATAAACTTGCAATCAAAATGTAATATGGCAATCTTTCACTATTTCTTTATTTGGTGTGGCAGGCAAAAATACTTTTCTATATTGGAACTACAATCATCGTCGGAAGTAATTTTTAGTATATTTTAGTATATTTTAGTATATTTTAGTATATTATATTAAAAAATTCATGAATAATTAATGAGACATTTTCAAAAGAAATCATGACCATGACGAGTGTTGTAAATCTGATACAACACTAGTGTTGTATATCCTGATTTGCATAAGTTTTAACTGGTAATTTTACGGCAAAATTTATTTTAATCTTGAAAATTTTGGTAAAATATGAAAGAGCTAACCTAGACATTTTTTAAGTAGTTTACAACATTCGCGTCCGTGTTGTATCGGCGATACAATCGCGCGCCTTCGGCTTGCGATTGTATCTTCCGATACAACACGGCCGCTCATGTTGTAAACACTACTTATAGTATATTATTTAGTATATTATCTCTGAATGTTTATTTTGTAAACAGTGTTTATCCTGTAAAAAAAAAGGATCCTCCCCCGATGGTTTATAGAAATAAAGATGATGATATATTGGAACTACAATCATTGTCAGAAGTAATTTTTAGTATATTTTAGTATATTTTAGTATATTTTAGTATATTATATAATTATAGTATATTATTTAGTATATTATCTCTGAATGTTTATTTTGTAAACAGTGTTTATCCTGTAAAAAAAAGGAACCTCCCCCCGATGGTTTATAGAAATAAAGATGATGATGATAGTGACTACTCCATTTATATACTGACTATAAAACAATTTCCCCCACATTAATGTTGGTGTGAAATGATAGCACATTGATAGGTGAACCACATAATTAAGCACCAAACAATAACACCCTCCTCAACATTGCGAAGGGGGGTGGGGGGGGGGGGAGTAGTAGAATTTCAGCAGTGCTAAAATGACTTATCACATTCGTGCCAACACTTTTGTCAATGATTGTAGCCTGTGTAGTGCCTCATGGGGAGGGGATTGGGTAGAGAGAGGGAGGGGAGGGGAGGGAAGCAACATACTTTATTTTTCTACACATACCTGACTCATACTTTCTTGCCCTCCTGCTATTACTATCGATGAATCACCCATGGATATAGCTTGGTAACCAAGGGCAACAGCCTTCAAACCTGACCCACACAGCATATTAACACCATACGCAGGGACTGGGGCTGGTATACCAGCATGCATTGCTGCCTGCCTGGCAGGATTCTGACCTTGGCCTTCAAGATAAAGTAGGTTTTGTATGTGTAACTTATAATAATACATTAATAATAGTTTATTGTTATTATTATTTATAATATGTCCCCCTTTGTTTTCTTCCATGCTTGTGTGTTAAGGCTAACATTCCCTCATCACTAGCATGTATAGCTATTACTGTGCGACTTGCTGTACCTTAGTCACTGAACAAATGAATTTTTGACATTATTTTGACATTTTTTCATCTCAATCAGATCGGACCAATCAGATACACATTTATATCGAGAGGCGGAGTTTATATCGAGAGGCGGGGTTAATATCAATCAGAGGCAGAGACTTTAGAAACTTTGATGTCTGTGATTGGTCCAATTGCATAGCTGCCAACACTCCCGGATAATCCGGGATTCTCCAGAATTTGAGCCATGTCTCCTGGTCGAAATCTCCCGGATAACGGGTAAATCTCCCGGATAATCAATTAAACCGATAGATTTACCTGTTTTTTTTTTTGGTTCGGAAATTTTGACAAGAGAAACAAAATGGCGGAAATTGGGAGTTTATCGATCAAAATGGCGGACCTTTCCTCAATTATCCCAAACTCAACAAACTCAAGATTTGAATTCGTCCGGGGTTGGCAGCTCTGCAATTGAGATGAAAAAATGTCAAAATAATGTCAAAAATTCATCAAAAGTTTTTGTAAGTGACTACAGTACAGCGAGTCACACAGTAAATATTGGATTTATGCAAATTAAACTCCAAGGAAACAAGTGAGCTTTTGGCCGAGAGAGAATGAGGAGATGTGACTTGCTTGCCCATCACCCTTCTTCTCATTCACCTCAACTCACTTCCACTGACAACTATTTTATTCACTTGCTTGTTTTTTTTTATCTTTCTTTTCTTTCCCTCCCTCCCTCCCTCCCTCCCTTTCGTTTTCTCCACTCCCTTTTATAAGTTTGTACTAAATACATGTAGATGTATCTTTGACAGCATTCACTATATTTTAAATAAATACACTTTTTTAACGTCTCAATGTATCTAGCATGCAGACATAATGCAAGGGCCCTACTCAGACTCGATCACTAACTCCCGGCCGTACCAATCGATAAAAATCGATCATCGAAAACTGATCGAATCAATCGATATCAATCGATAATCATCATTTGATTATTATTGATTGATATCGGAAATCGATAAAAATCGATACTCACAGCCTCTTCCCTCTTGATTTTATTGATTTTTATCGACTATCATCGATTATCATCGACTATCGTTTGTGGGAACCTGACACGTGTTTATCGTTTAATATCATCATGCAAACACAGCAGGGAGTAAACGTTCAAAACGTCTTTGCGTAGACTCATCGGTTTTTATATAGAGCTTGCCTTGTTCATATAGTCACAGTGTTCAGATTGTTTTGAGTTGCCATGTCCATGTCTGACGAAGTAGGGATTGAAGAAATCGATATTACTGTTAAATGTGTAGTTAAGGGCTATCAAGAGAGTCGCTTCAATGTCGAGATCGGCGAAGTGTTTTCAGTGTCAAAGAAGCATGGGGAACGAGGGAGAGCAGACTCATCGTTTTGTTCTTTTTCTAGTACATTAGATAGTCATTTTTCTTTCACAAACTCGGAAAATCACTTTAAAAGTAAGTTGTTGTGCTTTAAAGTACTAGAACAATGCGTTTTAAGAACTTTCATGAAATCGATAATAGTCGATAATTATCGATTAGAATCAATAAAAATCGATCGAAATCGATCGAAATCGATACTCACACATTCAAGCATTATCGATTTTTATCGATTTCCAATAACAATCGATTGATTAATATTGATTATTATCGATTTTTATTGATTTTTATCGATTATCGGAATTATCGATTGGTACGGCCGGGCTAACTCTACGTTAAATATTTTTAGCACAACTCTGCTCACTGCCATCCAGTTCAACAACATAGAAGTCTCATTTATCTTCATTACTGTCCCTACCAGCAGTGCAGACTTGTCCAAGTATAACTTCAGCCACGTCACATCCATCCAAGCCACAGCGTGACATGGCCTCTTTGATAACCATAGTACCGAGTTGATGTGCTTGCAACGAGCTAAGATCGCCATTATGCGAACCTACAGGAGTTCTAGCAGCAGAGACAATCACTACATCGGTATCTCTATAGTGAATGTCATCTGCCCTTGAAACTGCCATCCTAAAATTTAAATATTTGGTACGAAAAAAATAAATCTGAAATAAAATAAAATCACAGCTAAAATGTACACATGGGCCGTGAGTGCAGCTACACAGCGGTAATTTGATATGAATATGCGTACGCATCAATAAATCAAGTTGAACGCTGTAAATGAGTATTGCAGGCGTATTTCTCTAATTTCAAGATGGCGTCACAAAAAGTAAAACTCGATTTTTATCACCCCAAAACATCGGTTTTAAAATGATTTTCTTTTAATTTATAGACATGTAGTCAAACGAGTGTTTATTAATGATAATATCTGCTGTACTTTTCAGGTTTCAACGGAGAATAAAGAGGTAGAAGATGGCGAAAGAGCGAGTACATCAAATGCGTCATCGTCGTCTTCAACATCAAGTACGGACAAGAGAGCCGAAAGAATGAAGCGATTGAAAGAACTCCATCTAAGAAGGGTAGGCATGTTATTGTTAAGCTTCATACAGTTTGTCTAATAGAGTCATCGTGTATGTGTTTGGTTTAATGTTCATGCTCTTGAACTATGAAATATTTTCGAAATATTTTCGAAATATCGATGAAACCGATGAAAATCATTAAATTAATATCAATATACTAGTTTACTCGCTAGTTTCCATTTTAATATCAATCAATATAGTTACTTAACTGATATCGACTGTTATTGGCCAATCGACGAAGGACTAAAGCTCGAAACGTCAGTAAAGTTAACATTTTTTTACGGTGTACAAATTTCATTATATTACCTAACATTTTGTAACTTTTAACTAAAGTTAATTCTCAAACATGTGTAAAGAAATACTGACCCACTTGTAATGACTGCAACAAGTGCTATAAAACAAACTATTATTATTATTATTATCTGTCAGAATGAAGCTCGTAAAATGAACCATCAAGAAGTAGCTGAAGAAGACAAGAGAAGTAAATTGCCGTCAAACTTTGACGCAAGACAAAGACGAATAGACTGGGAGAATGAGGAAGAAGAGGCCCGCAAGGTAGTAGTCCGATTACCCTTTATTATTTAAACAACTTACATTTCTCTGACACAATTACAACCAATTTCACTCATCTAATACACATATACATCTATGGAAACCGTGTGTAGGGTTAAGCTGTAAGGCCTTGGAGTATGGAACACGTTTGTCATCTACCATAATGACAACAGTTTGACATCTTAGCCCCTGATGAGTTATGTTAAACTGGGTTTACCATTACACTATATCGATCTATTCGTGTATTAGACCACATATGAGCTCTTATCACAATTCATTTACAAACACACAAAATGTATCCCTCTACCCTAACAATAGAGTCTGATTACCCTTTATTATTTAAACATATGATAATTTAAGATTGTGATTAAAATTGACTTTGTAATCACAATATTGTAATTCTATAGGGTACCTTCTATATATAGACCTTTCTCATTAAGACTTTCGATATTTGTGAGATTAACTTGGAATCTGAGGTTGAACATCTTACCAAGATTCATGTAAGATCATGCAAGATCTTACTAAAACCTTGGCAAGTAAATTTCTTGCAAGGATCTTTAATGGGAATATCTTAATAAAATCTTGGCAGAAACTTGAAAGTCCATGTAAGTTCTTGCAGATTTAGGGTTAAGTGGAGGTCAAACGGCTATGATAGTTGATGATAGTTGAAGGCGTCTCAACTATCATCAACTATCCTGTATGCGCTGTCAAACGGCAAAAACTACCATCGACTATCATGATGTGAAATTTGAGCATGTTCAAACTCTATGATAGTCCATGATAGTGCATGATAGTTGGTGGTCAAGTACACATGATAGTTGGAACTATCATGAACTATCATTGCCGTTTGACAGAGGCTTTACATGCCAATATCGTGTAATGAACTTACCAGATATTAACAAGATGCTCAACTAGGATGACTAGTTAACACTACATGCTGATGGTCAATATGGCTGAAAGCTTGGCATTCAAATATGTTGAATTATCACTTTAAATGTTACTAGTTGAAAAAATATTTTAATTGACAATGATTCCTATACATACAATAACTTTCTATTCATTTCATATCCACAATGAATAACCTTAAGAATTTTAATCAAATTCATGTTTGTAAATATATATTAAGTATTATATTGTTTATTTATTTTCATATTGTCATTGTTTAACAGGCTGCCGAGGCAAGTGGAGAGGATTACGACAGGCAAAAGATGTTACAGATGACAGCCGATGAGGCTGAGAGACTGGAGAGGAAAAGAAAGAAAAGGAATCCTGATCAAGGTTTCTCAGATTATGCCCAGGCCCAGCAAAGACAGTACAGCAGACTAGTTAAGCAGATAAAACCAGACATGGGCAAATACAACAAAAAGAAGGATGACGTGTAAGTTAATTAGCAGTACAGTTAACTTGTCTTAGGCTGCGCTTACACGGTACTAGTCTAATTTCCGACTGGTCAAAAAATGAAATGCTTAGGAGTTCAGTTCACACTTGACCGCACTAAATGTAAGTTAGAAATACAGTAAACTTGTCTTAGGCGCTACGTTTACACGGTACTAGTCTAATTTCCGACTGGTCAAAACATGAAATGCTTAGGAGTTCAGTTCACACTTGACCGCACTAAATGTAAGTTAGCAATACAGTAAACTTGTCTTAGGCGCTACGTTTACACGGTACTAGTCTAATTTCTGACTGGTCAAAAAATGAAATGCTTAGGAGTTCAGTTCACACTTGACCGCACTAAATGTAAGTTAGCAATACAGTAAACTTGTCTTAGGCCCTACGTTTACACGGTACTAGTCTAATTTCCGACTGGACAAAAAATGAAATGCTTTGGAGTTCAGTTCACACTTGACCGCACTAAATGTAAGTTAGCAATACAGTAAACTTGTCTTAGGCGAAAAAAAATCAAATGTTTAGGGGTTCAGTTCACACGTGCAATGTGCAACAATTTGGATGCGTAACCAGTCAAATATTAAACCTGCAAAATCGAGGACAATTTTTCAGCCGGCCTGGTCAAAAATTAGTCCTGTACCGTTTAAACGTACATCCATAAACAGCCCAGTGTGCATGGGCAGATGTTAAAACCACTCAATGTCTGGTTCCGATGGTCTCGTCTGAACAGAATGAAAATATTGATCAGTTGGACCTTGTAAACAGCATGTCATGGTTGTTCTATTGACCAACAAAGTTTGTCCGGTACTATGTAAACGTAGTCTTACTGCGGTTCCCTGTTACACACAACCAACTAGACCTTCAAACACAAACAAGAAAAATTGTAAATTGTTAGAAGTCAATCGACTGTATTTCCAAGGCAACACATACTAAAATGTCCATTGTAGATCAGCAATTTACTTGCTACTCAAAGTTTCTTCCCATGAAATGAATAAGTAAATTCCAAACTCTCTGAAATTGAAGTCAGGGAATATGAGGGGAAAGGTTTGGTAAAAAGATGAAATGGAACAAATTTATAGAAACCTCAAACATTTTGATCTACACGCAAACTTTGTTTATGACTTTGTATTTTTTACTTTTTCTAGTGGTGAGGATATCTATCCTACTGTTGATAATCTAAGCTATGGAGGTGAAGGAAAAGTTCCTGAAGAAGCTATCGATAGAATGGTTGAAGATCTTGAAAAACAGTAAGTACTGATTGTCATCACTTTCAAACAATGAGTGGGAGGTCGGGACTTAGTTGAGCATGTGTGTGAGGACTGGGCAGCTTGCTTGGCAAGAAGGTAACTACTTCATGTAGGAAGTCACATGATGGTTATGTCAATTATTAAATAGGACAGTAAGGTAGGACCGGTATGAAAGGTTATATATACAGTCAGCTATTTCCAAAAAAAATGTAGAATACTGCATACTAGGCTCAGATTTCAGCCGTTGGGGTTTCGTGCGCCCGCGATACTCTCCCCACTAACGGCTGGGCGCATCGGCTTGGCATTGTTTTTCTCAGCCAATCAGCGATTTGCCCCTCGAAAATCGAGGGGCATAATATTAATAAATTAAAATTCATCGTGAACATTATGGCGGATAAGAGTGACTTCGAAAGTGCTTGTTCAAATGCTTTGAAATCGTTTGGTTTCGAGAAATCTAAAGAATATTCAACGAAGGAATAAGTAAAAGGCAAAGATGTTTTTGTTTATCTACTGACTGGCTCAGGAAAATCATTGATTTTCCAAACAGCGCCGCTTGTTTTCGACCATGGAAGGGTCGAGCGGATCCATTGTTTTGGTTATTTTACCTCTGGTTTCTCTCTGACATGAGAGACCAAGAGAACTTCTTAACATCCAAAGACATTAAGACTGCCTTGATAGGCCAAGAAGAGGATGGCGAATGAGTAATATGCTAAACAACTACAAAGTTTTCATTTTAAATTACGGCGGTGATTGTAAGTTGTCATTTGTATCGAAGCTCGTAATTATCGTCTTTATTACTTCATTTTTTTTTCTCAATAAACCTAAAATACACAGCTATATTCTTAGAATAACTACACTTAGATCCAAAATGTTTACTTTCAAAATTAAAACTGGTTTATTATTCGCGGTTGTAACATATATTCAAGCGGCTCTATAAACGAGTCAACAATATGACTAATGTGTATCGAAACGACTCTAGCTGTAATCATCGTCTTTATTGCTTGATTTTTTTCTCGATAAACCTTAAATACACAGCTATATTCTTAGAATAACTACATTTAAATCCAAAATGTTTACTTTCAAAATTAAAACTGGTTTATTATGCGCGGTTGTAACATATACTCAAGC
Organism: Metridium senile; assembly: GCA_949775045.1. Classification (NCBI taxonomy): domain Eukaryota; kingdom Metazoa; phylum Cnidaria; class Anthozoa; order Actiniaria; family Metridiidae; genus Metridium; species Metridium senile. The sequence goes on along the minus strand of OX459108.1, from coordinate 4,138,575 downwards.
GGCTCTCTTAACGAGTCAACAATGTGTATCGAAACGACTCTAGCTGTAATTTTCTTCTTTATTGTTTGATTATTCTCAAAATCCTATAAAAATGGACTATATACTTGGAATAAACAAAACGTTTACCATTGAAATAGCTTTTGCGCTGATTTGTCTCGATCGTTCTTATGACAAATAACATACCCGATGGAATTGCTAAATGATATGCAGGTTTTGCTAAGAGTTGTTTCGAATTGAATTCGATAAAAGACCTTTTGACAATCAGGCCGTTGGAAAGTTTATTTACATTAGCTTACATTTCAACAAATTTTATTTCCGTTTCCGTTTTTTTATGCTATTAGCATAATTACGTCACGGACATGCGCGACACGTTTCGAAGCCGATGCGCCCAGCCGTTAGTGGGGAGAGTATCGCGGGCGCACGAAACCCCAACGGCTGAAATCTGAGCCTAACTGCATACTGAATAGTTAAAAGTCAAAAAAAAAATATAACAATTAGTTATTTTATTCTTAGTGTGTTCCATTCAAAACAATATACTGTAAGGGCTTGTTATGTAAAACTTTGCTGTATATATTTGTTATTTCAACTTAATAAGACCCACAATGCCCATTGGTTTTGGAATGCACTATTCAGTATTCAACGTTTTTTGAAATAGCTATGAGACCCACAATGCCCTTTGGTCTTGGAATGCACTATTCAGTATTCAACGTTTATTGAAATAGCTGTATATTGTGATTAATGAGACCCACAATGCCCTTTGGTCTTGGAATGCACTATTCAGTATTCAACGTTTTTTGAAATAGCTGTATATATGAATAACCTGTGTAGTAGCTACCTTCCACCCAAACAAGCTGCCTAGTCCCAACATGTCCATACATGTATAAAAAAATGTAAACGTACTTATATTTATAGTTTAATGACCCATGGGTGAAACTGTAATAATTGCTAACATACTTGTTTTCATTTTTTTACAGGATCGAGAAAAGAAACAAATTCAGCCGCAGAAGAGCTCACCATGACGATGCAGACATTGATTACATCAATGAGCGCAACAAGAACTTCAACAAGAAACTTGCACGTTATTATGATCCATTCACAGCAGAAATCAAACAGAACTTGGAAAGAGGAACTGCTGTATAGATTGTTGTATGAAAAATATGTTTACATCTAATTACAAGAACGTTGTCCTGACTTTTGTAACTTAGTGAGAAAGGAATTAATTAAAAGACAAAAGAAGATCACTCAAGCTGAACTCTTTCTTTTGTTATTCCTTTCTTACTAAATTACTGTTCTTTTTTTCGTGTGACAACATTCTTGCAATTAGGTTTACATACATTGTTAATTTTGATATTTTAACAACTAAAAAGGTTGCAATATGGGAGCCTCATATTGTTCTTGACTGACTAGCCTTGTGTTTATGTTTGAACATAATGGAGTTTTCACATGTATGAGTGACTGTTTAGTCACAAACAAAATGTTTTTACAACTAAATAGTCTGCAATATGGGAACCTACATATATCAACTACACAGTATTATTTTAGCTAAAAGTACTTGTAAATACTATTAGGAGATTTGAGACAATCAGTAAAAAAATTCCAGAACATTTTTTTTGTACCTCTTTTTTAACATAGACGGTTATCAAAAACCTAGGATCAAAATCCTGCTGTGATGTCATTGTAGAAACACAAACAATCTCTTGCTAAATTTAGACTTAGGTGTATATATGAGCGATTTTGTTGTCATTAAAGTTTGAAAATCCTTTCCAAACAGCTAATAAATAACTGCTTATTTTCTCCTAATGCTTTACTTATCTTAAAATTGTGTTCCTATGATGACGTCACAAACTCGGGCAGGGTCTTCAGATACTGAAATTTGTAAGCTCAATAAAAGTCAACGCAAACTTTACATGAAATATAAATTTGATCTAGACCCTAACATTTTAGGTGATATCAGGTACCACTACAACCTTTCTCCACAGTTTAGCTTGTGCCGCTCAGAAAGTTGGGATCCCTGTTGTTTCAAAGGTTTTCGTCAAATGGTTCATGAATTTCCCAAAGGTTTTCGTCAAATGGTTCATGAATTTCCAGTCTTACCACATAGAATGCTTGTCCTATCATTTTTGGTGGTATTTCTTGAAAATCTACCATTTTCTTTCCAATTGAAATAACTCTTTTTTTTGTACACATGGAAGCACTCCTTATTTAGGAAAAACAGACAGCTTCCCTTAAACTAGAATTGCTCCAAGTCTCGCTCTATAAATTTCTCATTGATTCAGGTCCCTATCGACAATTCTATTTTCGGAAAACACGGGAATCCAATAAACGAAACATTTACAGTGCGACTCGCCATACCGTAGTCACCTACACAAACTTTTGATGAATTTTTGACATTATTTTGACATTTTTTCATCTCAATTGGACCAATTACAGACATCAAAGTATTATAAGTCTCCGCCTCTTATCGATATTAACTCCGCCTCTCAATATAAACTCAGCCTCTCGATATAAACGTGTATCTGATTGGTCCGATTGAGATGAAAAAATGTCAAAAATTTATCAAATGTTTTTGTAAGTGACTACGGTACGGCGAGTCGCACTGTAATGAGCTGGACTTGGAGCAAGTCTACCCTTAAACTGACATTAGACTAGAGTCTATGTCCATGAAATAAAATCTAAATAGTTACTATAAACTAATAGTTTTTATTTAGTGACTATTAGTCACTATCACTCAACTGGAACAGCTTTAGTAACAATACACAATGAATAAAGTATTAACTTTCTATGGTTTTGAGTATTTGATTTCCCTTGTGTATTGTGGTCTAGTTGTTACTAAAGCTGTTCCAGTTGAGTGATAGTGACTTATAGTCACTAAATAAAAACTAATATGTAGGAACTATTTAGATTCTATTTCATGGACATAGTGTAAGCACTCTATCTCATCTCATGCACTCTTTTGTAGAAAAATAGAAATATTTATTTCATTTTTTTTGTCAAAATTGTAGAGTAGAGCTCTAAATACCTAATGAATGCTAATACCAAGTAATGTAAATACATTAAAAGTGGTACTTTTGTAATGCCACTTTATCACACAATTAAATCTTTGTGAACATAATTTTGCTTCAAGTTTCGCTACCCAGTTAAATGTTGCATGCATGGACAGAGCTGACCCTCAAATCAAGCTTGGAACAGCCAGCCCTACGCTTCCTGTTTTTCAACCTATTGGCCTCATTGACCAATCACATGCTTCATTCAGAGAATTTATACATTCCATACTAAATAAAATATTCCATAAAAAAACATATATATCAAAATTTTACAATACTTCTTCCATTAAAAAAGAGAAAATGTTAAAAATTAACTAATAAAATACAATTCGTTGAGCATACATAGCATACAACAAGGAACGTGCGAAGCCGCACGTCTTCAAAAATGGCCAAATTAAAATTTATATCGGTAGTATTTATAGTGAGGATACTCGAACCGTGAACACTGTTTTTTTTGGTATTTTTAAACTCACATTCCTTGAGCGAATAGATTATAAACATCATTAATTATAAATACTTGGTGTATTTGAACTCACTGCTTCATTTTGAGAGGTTTTAAAGCAGTAGAAGGTTCAGAAAATAATAACATAAAAAAAGTGTTCACGGTTCGAGTATCCTCACTGTAAATATGCTTTTACATTGTTGAACGGAGTTCCTAAAAAGTTCCAAACGTTGAAATGAGTTATCGTTGAAGTTAGAGGCTTTAATGTCGTAGATAAAGAAGTGCAAAGTGTGAAATGGAGCGAGTTTTGATCTTGACCCATTATTTTTCGTTGGTTGGAGCAAAAGGTTGGCGTCAAAACATGTCTCATGCAATCGCGGCGTCTCGGCGAAAAGGCGTTCTCTCGCTACTTACAAAGGAATTTAGCTTTGTTAAAGTACTCATTCACTTTTCATGGACACTTTTACGATGATGTGAAATGTTTGAGTTTGTGCAAAGTCTTTTTTGTTGTCGTTCGTCGGTTTCAAACTCAGAATCCATTGTTTTCGCGCCAGAATTCATGCTGTTCGGAAAATTGTTTCTGTCATAATATGGACGCTTTTTGAGATGTCTTGAGGAATAATTCAGCCCATATGAACTATCCAAAGCTTTTAAGATCAACCATTCTCTTTCATGTGAGGCTAATATTTCCTTTTCTATCAATAATGCAAAATCGGTTTGAACTCCTTCGGCCATTTTTAATTTTTGGAGATATCATTTCCGGTTTGGTTCACCGCTGACCGCTAATTCGTAGAAAACGCTTTCTGAATTATTTATATTTAGTTTTCTACTTTATTTTTTTTTCTACAAAATGGTATTTTCCGTTGAATATGGGAGTCCTTTGTATCTTTTTTGTTTTGATAACAAAAGAGGAAAAACCTATTGAAGTTTTTTCTGACATTTCTTTATTTCATTTCCGGTAACTCACTCCCTGTTCGATTTGGCTCTACTATGGGAGGGGTGGGCAAGTGTAAGTTGTTATTTTGTTCTTATGGAGTTTTTATTACCAAATTGAATTGAAAACGTTTGACTACCTTCGAAAAAAATGATAAATGTTTCCTGTTTGATTATTTTAAGTCATTTTTTCATATCATACGACAGCAATTATTTCACAAAAGTTTAAAAATCTGTCGGAAATAATGTCTCTTCTTACCCCTCCCCCATTAGCCTGAGAAACCTATCTTATTGAAATGTTGGGCATAGATTGGGGTTTGCGTCGGTGTTTCTTGTAATTCATCGACCGATTCACTCATAAAATATAACTTACTGTTTTCAACAACGGTAAATAACTTCATTTTTAACTCAGGGGAATTGAAAAACGCGAAAACGATGCCAAACAGGGCGTTTGAAAGCGAAAACTTGGACCTTGGTCAACAATTGTGTTGATCGCGATGAACATATGCATGGCGGCTATTTCTCGTCGCAAAACACATGCCCCTTCTTGTCGTTTACTTCATTCTGGGTAAATTAAGGTAAGAGAAAGATTTATAGCTACACTGAGTAATGTAATTGTATAATTTATGTTTAAATAGTTTGGAATTTGAAGGCTTTTGACATGAACGACGGTCAAAGATGTCGTCTTATTTTGGTCACATGTTTTAGTCTTGCTGTCATTTATACTCTCGAAGCCTGCGTTGGTTTTCTCCCTAAGTAATGACGGAAATACATATTTTGTAATTTACTTGAAATCTTCACTTAAACTTAAGACGATATGAAAACCTCTAGATTTTCTATTTTCCTCCGATTTCCCGACAACATTTTTTAAATCTGCTTCGACGCGAAGTCTGCCATGTAGCTCTCTTGAATTATTAGATCGAGTTCAATATTTTCCGTGATTTTTTTGGATAATCCTTAGATATTAAATCCTTTTTATATATTGAGTTTAAGTGTTTTAGATTTTTTAACATTATTTCATACGAGTGAATGAAAATTCCTCAACGGTGTAAATCCTTGCAACAGCATGAATTTCTCGTTTGTCATTAAATTTTCACAAGATTTTATTAATTTAACGATAAAAAATCGCTTTCCTAATTGTGTAATATTATACATTATCTAAAATACTTCATCATTTTTTACGTAAATTGCACTAAAATACAATATTACAAAATTTTGACACTAATTTTCCATATTCCCATTTCCCATAATTCAATGCTAGAACTCTCACACATAAAATGTTATATCTGTCCCTACATCTGTTCCTAATAGAGAAAACCTCAGGAGAGTACTGGATCTGGTCTCTCCGATATTATTGATGGTGTGATATTTGTTTGGGTTATAAATTATTGATATACATGTAGTGCGACTAGCGTGGGTACTGTGGGGTTTTAAGTGACTACCATCTGTCAAATAGTTATAAATCTCTTACAGTAAGCTGTATATTTAGAATTGAAAACTGGTTTCATTTAGGCTAAGACATGTTTTGGCACATGAAAATCGTTTACATTGCATACATATAATTATTTGTAAACAATTCAGTTTTGTTTCTGTAAGACATGATTTTGCACATGAAAATCGTTTACATTCCATACATATAATTATTTGTAAACAAATTATTCAGTTTTATCTCCACAATATATCCGTGGCTATTTAGTGTTAATTTAAATGTATCAAGACGTGAAAATACTAAGTTTTTAAATTAACCATAATATGTACTGTACGTCATTTCCAATTATCAAGTTCTAGCTATAGTATACATATGTGGGTGATTATAGAAAATCCAATGTCCTGATTGGTCCGAGTCTAACTCCCTACTATTTTCCGATAATCACCTACAGTGTTTTGCGTGCTTTTAGAAATTAGTTCTAAATAGATAGTCTAAACATTTATATTTTTATGCTATTTATTTATTTATTTTTTTATGCTTTTTACTTGGGCTTCCGTGTATGGAAAAGCCCGAGTCTGAAAATGCAAACGGTTCTTTGTTCTGTCATCGTTTTGGTCCACAAATTGGAGGGTCAGGTCCCAGGCATACATTCCTAGCAACAATGACATCATGTCTCATTTGAAGCCCCAGTGATATAGCCCAGATGGCGTCTAGTTTATGCTTGTTATGCTATAACAAAAAATAATGCTATTTAATATTTATGCTGTTTATTTATATTTCTTAAAATAATAATTTGTATATTTTATATTTCTCCTCAAGCTCTGTGAATATCAGTTGACTTGATTTTTTCTCAATTGATAAATATAATCTATTTATAAGATTATTATTATTATTATTTTAAAATTGAAGTATAATGTTTAGTAAATGTTTCAATATCAGTATATTACAGGGCGGGTCCACTCCAACTGGGACCACTTTGAATAGATGAATTGATATCAACCAATCATATTGCAGCTTTCAGTTCAAGAAAATTATGAGCATGAAAACACTATAATTTGATTGGCTTAAAATGCTGTTATCTGTTCAATCTCTGTCAGGTTTAAATGTTTTTTGATTGGACGGTTTTGTATAAGTGGTCCCGGTTGGAGTGTCCACACTGTAAATTGGATCAAAACAAATCCTTAATATATGTATACAGGAAATGGTAACTTATATTCTCTTTAGATTGAGTAATTACTTATTGATTTTGTGTGTGAATCTTTGCCCAACTATCATTTTATTCAATAACTTTGATAAAGCAAATAAAGAATACCTTTCTGTTTTTATTCAAAACAGGAAGTAATTTCTTTGTGGACAATGATTATTATTAAAGGTCCAAATTGGGCTAAACCACTATAATTTTGAAAGACAAATATAATAAGTGGCTTTTAAGTTTATGTTTGGTGACCTGATAGTTGTTTTTATGTATAGAACGTGATAATTACAATTGATAAGTTAAATCAACTAGTTAAATCAACTTTGACTAATTAATATTGAAAACTTACAAAAACTTTAAATAAAGTATATACTAGTACTCTATTCTATTCTTTTCTATTCTATATAACTTGTTATTACATTTAGAATGTAGAATGTTATTCGTTTGTCTCACAAATGTTGAAGTTTGGATTTTGATGTTCGACTGCTACTGCCAGTCTTCATTGCCTCTTATCTCATATATACATGATACATGATAAAAAAAAAATTATAATTTCACATATTAATAATTGTTTTTCAAGATCACGAGGAGAATGTTTTGACTGATTCAAAATCACATGTAGTATATATTTACAATGAAGATCAATGGACCATGAAAATAATGCACACACACAGCAGTTAGTATGTAATGTTTACAACATGAGCGCTGTGTTGTGTCGACATATACAATCACAAGCTAAAGGTGCGTGATTGTTTAGCCAATACAATGACGCATGTTGTAAACTACTTAAAATGTCTAGGTTAATTAGTTCTTTCAAATTTTACCAAAATTTTCAAGATTAAAGTGAAACTTGCAGAGAAATTACAAGTTAAAACTTAATAATATGCAAATTAATTTGGATATGTATCACTAGTGTTGTATCAGATATACGTACATCACTTGTCAAGATCATAATTTCTTTTGTAATTTCTTATTAATTATTAATTTAAGTCATGTGCTTTTTTAATTAGATAATGCTTCATGTTTATAGTTCACCTATAGGATGTTATTTACTGGCTGTGTGAAATATAACTAACAAACGATTCCCTGCTAGTATTTTTTCAAAGAAGCTCATTGTTTGTTGTTTTTAAATTAATTATAAAAAGTTGAATCAGTCTGATTTTTGAAGCTTCCTGACATTTAAATGTGGATTCAATTTGACAGTTTTTTGCACCAATGGCATAGTTTTCATACCTTTATCTTTGTATATCAATTGAAACATTTTTGGTCGTCCAATCAGTGCTGGAAATACTTTTTTTTCACTTGTCTATAGTAAAACATAACAATTTACTCATCACTGCCATTTTAATAAATAAATCTCAGTACCAGTATGAAAGAAATATGAGGTCAACATTTGTTATTGCCTGTGAAGACTGTAGATCTATACGATAAACTATAATCCGAAGAATCATAGACCAACTTGAAATATATGGCATCCAATTTTGATGACTATGTAAGTTCTTGACTAGCTATAGCCTCATGCTCACATTGAAGCACAATGGAGTTTTCACATGTGGGTCATTCCACATGAGACATTGAAATAATGAAAATTTGACAACATTAAAAAGCGTGCTCCAAAAAGAGAGTTAACTGACTAAGGTTCTCATTGTGATTTTACTGTAATATTTTCTAGTATTCTATGCGATATTTACTAAGCAAATTAGGCAATTTTCTTATATTTGACTTACCGAATTTGCCATTTGTAATGTCCGTCACGTTTCTTGTAATGTCCGTCATGCTAAATATTCCCTTTTTTTTTAATATAAAAAACATGTCAACTAAAAAATATAGGTCTTCAGTAAGAAACCTTAACCTATAACCAAATGCTAAAAAGCAATTGTTTGCTATACACTTCTCACAATTCACAGGAATTTCACTTCTAATTTACCCAACTGGAATTAGTGGTAGTTTTAGCTGTAATGTCCATCACCGTCCTTTTGGACAAAAAACTGACAAGTCGAAAATTATTTCTGAAAACTTTTTTCATGCAAATTGTAGACAAGGTTCTAAGACAGTTGTGTGAAAAAATAAATTGTAAGATAATGCAACTGTGTATGAAACACAAGCTTAATATTTAGGTCTGTGAATGTAATGTCCGTCACGGTGGAATGGCCCATGTATGTATAATGCTAGGTGTAATTATAATAGTTATTAAAATGGGATGTCATATTTTCTATTCAGCAAAATTGATATGCTACATGTAATAATTATCTAAAACATAGAAGTACAGATACATGAGAAAACACAGATGCTTGGATTGCAAGGATGTATGATTGGGTTTAAGCATAGTTAATAGAGGGGACTGGTTAGGAAACCTTTTGTTGTACTTCTTTGTTTGCATTGCGAAGTTGAACCAGTCTCGACCATGCACAACTTTTTCTTTATGTCCAATCAAAATTGCAAAATGAGTCAGCATAAACTTTTTCTATGAGATTATTGTAAGGAATATTGTAATATTTGTTCTAAATCTTTGAGTATTTTGAAGCAACAGCCAAAATAATGATTTTTGGTCTGTTCACTCAGACATATCCAATATGGCTAAAACAATTGCGAAACAAAAGGTTGTGCATGGTCACGCTTGAAAAAAAGTGTACAAAAACATACAACAAAAGGCTTCCTAACCAGTCCCCTCTATTAACTATGGTTTAAGCATTAAATCCATATATGTTGACACATTTACCTACAAGTGAAGTAATATACAGTACACCTATTTCAAAAAAACGTAGTCAGAAGGAGATCTGAATCTGCTATCTGAGACCGAAATGAATTGTGGGGTACGGCAGTTTTTACTCATTGCATGCACTTTCCGTCCTCGGATATGGCGACGGTAAATATAAATCTGAAGGTGCTAAGCACAAAAAACAGGACCAGGCCTGGTTTTTGCAGTACGCAATTTTCCTGAATTCATTTTGGTCTCAGATTGCAGATTGCAGGACAACTTTTTTTGAAATAGGTATATATATACAATATGAGTGGCCAATCTGCATGTGAAATACAATGGGAAGTCGTAGATGAGTATAATACTTATGAAAGTCGAACGTTAGTTCTTTCAAATTTAACTAAAATTGTCAACTGAAGATAAAAGTAAATCTGGCTGAAAAATTCAAGTTAAAACTTATGCAAATCAAGATGAATCTGTATGGGATTTTCAGAACTTGTATGCAAGGACGTAATTTCTTTTGTAAAACTCTCATTGTTTATTCATTAATTTTATAAGCAAATCTAAAGCTGTGCAATGAAAAACTCTAATCTGGTCTAATTGCCTGACTGTATTTTGATTTTGATTGCAGTTCCCAATATGGCTATTCCTGTGTTTTCTTACCCAGGAGAACTACTTCATCAGGCAGCCATCTTCGATCAAAAGGACTTCCTTAAATCACTTCTACAGTCGGGTGTCCAGGGGGATGCTAACTGTCCAGATCCAAGGGGACTGACGCCGGTGCATACAGCAGCATTGCACGATAGTGCACAATGTCTTGAAGAACTGCTATGCAGATGGAAGGGTAGGGGCTGTATTGAATAAATAAATGAATGGTTGAATGAATGTTCAAACATATAAATGACTTACTGAATGAATGAATGAATGAATGAATGAATGGATAGATGAATGGATGGATGGATAGATGGATGAATGAATGGATGAATGAATGGATAGATGAATGGATGGATGGACAGATGGATGAATGGATGAATGAATGAATGGATGAATGAATAAATGAATAAATGGATGAATGAATAAATGACTGACTGAATAAATAAATGGATGAATGAATGAATGGATGAGTGAATAAATAAATGGATGAATAAATAAATGAATGATCAGAATGAATGGATAAATGAATTAATGAATGAATGAAAGGATGAATAAATGGATGAATGGTTGAATAAGTGGATGAATAGATGGGTTAATGAATTAAAAGGTCTATTGACCCACGGTATGTATTTGTTTAAATTGCCTCTAATTTGTTTCTTACAGGAAACCCTAATGCTGTCACAGGTGATCAAGATAATAATTCTGTAAGTATTGCAGAACATTACGTTCAAACCAACTTTATTTTAAGTTTATTTAAAAAATCACATTTTGATTGTTTAAGGCAATTATCAATGGGCCCTGTAGTATCTAAGACCTGACTGTTGTACTGGAAGACAATCCCCTACTCTTTTAGTAGATCCCTCACAGCCGTTCTTAGTGTCGTCACCCAACGTTCTCACACAATGTTCAGGATTTTTTATCTCCACCTTATGTAGAATTAGAGTGAAAGCAGATGGGACCTCTGGCTTTATGTCCTTATCCGAGAAGACGAGGCAATGAGAGAGTAAAGTGTCTTGCCTAAGGACACGATGTAATTGCCTGGAATTCTAACCCCTATATAACCACTAGGTCATCATTCCTCTCTATTTATTATTTTTATTGATATTGGTAATGTTTGTTTCAGACTCCCATCCATCTTGCTGCTAGGAATGGCCATATAAAGTGTCTAAAACTACTTGTGGATAACGGGGGGGATGTCAGTCTTAAGAACAAACATGGCAAAAATGCTAGAGAGGTTGCTTTAAAGGAGGAACATTATGATTGTGCAGATTACTTGAAACATATAGAAGGTAACTGGAGCGACGTAAACAGGGGAAGGGGAAAAAGCGATCCAACTCACTAGCCCCCACTCCCCACTCCCTCCACTTCCCCCTATCCAACAAAAAGATTCTTAGTTAAAAAAAAAAATTGGATTTTACCACATTTGATAATTTTTCTCGCTTTCTGATTGGTTGATAGCCGTGGTAAATAAGAGTACATACCACGGTTGCTATTTTGCTAAAATATTTTTAATATTTTATTTGTGGTATATGTTCTCTTATTTACCACGGTTGGCGCCATCTCATTGTCTAAATTTAGACGATTCGATGACGTCAATCATGGTAAATAAGAGGAAATACCATACGAAACTATCCTAAATTTGTTAAATAGCCTGCTTTGCAGACTTTTTTAACTCAAGATTCTTGTCAAATTTACAAATTTTTACATCTTGTTTGTTTTAGCAATGCAAAGAGCAGCAAGGGAAGAGGAACTAAGCCAAGGTTTGTAATAAGTTGATAAGATAATAATATTATATACCCTGCGAGCAGAGGTTATTTTCTCTTACCTTTAGGAGGCTTTCATTTAATAGATGTGTAATATTATGCTTTAGCCCTTTGTCAGAGTAAAAGAGTTACACCTATTAGACTGAGTTACTCCAAGTTACTGATTTACTCCGACGAAGGGCTTAAGGTAGTTCCGGACTCTTGATACTGCGCATCCATTTCACGCATTTCGTTTTCCATCATTTATTTGCGTTTTTTTGAAAATTTATCTAAATAATATTTTAATTTGAATCCTTATCTATAACTTAAGAAAGTATTATGTCATTTCATGCAACTTTGGAGGTAAAATGGGACATTTTTCGAAACATGCTCAGATTTTCACTACATGACAAGGTCGCTGTTTTGTCTCAAAACAACAAATTTACAACTTTGTAAAAATGAATACATAAAATATAATTTTGACGTCTTTAGTCGTAAAACTAATACAAAATAGGTTTTAGCGTTTCTGGAGATGACAAGGATAATTTGACAAGTTTTAAGCAGATCGCTTATAACTCACCTATTAGTACGGTGACCCCCAATTTTTTTCTTTTTATTCAAGACTGTATTTACTACTCTTACGATTTAGAATAAAAAATAAAATATTCATTGATTTAACTTTCTGAAATTTTACAAATGCTACAACTCTATACACATATAGGGTGCATAATTGGTGTAGAATTGTGCTTCTATGGTTCACTTATACCCATATATTGAAATGAGTCAATGATTTTTATGACAGCAAATGCTAGATAGCCCTTAGATCTATCGTTTGATATAATCCTATGCTTTTCCTAGTAGAATACGTTCGCATTCTTTTGACTGCTTTGAATAGGTACAAATCGCCGCAAATTATTGCAAATACCTACTTTTACTATATATTATAACTCTATAACCAATACGGTCGCGTTTTTTTACTTGCCTAACAATGATCTATAAATGACAGGATTTATAAAAAAAATCATTGAAGAAATCCAAGTATCTGGAACTACCTTAAGATCAAAAGTCAGTAAAGTTAAGTCAACATCTTTTACGGTGTTACAAATTTCATTATATTACCTATCGTTTATATCAAACACCGACGCAGCCTATATAATAGTTTACTCGCTAGTTTCCATTTTTATTCCATTTGTTCAAATTAAAGTGTGTTTCTCTCTTCTCTTTAGAGCTTCTCATTGCTTGTACTGTTGGTGAATTTGAGAAAGTTCAAGTATTGATAGATGAAGTTAGTCCTACAAACATTAACAGAATATTTCAAGGAGGCTATTCACTACTATATAAGTAAGTTTATAAGTACTGTTAATGAATCCATAACCCATGTCAACTTATTAGCATCAGGGTTCGTGCTACTCCTTAAACTCCTTAAAAACTCCTTATATTTGATTTAGGTTTTTAAGGGCACTTGAAAAGCCATTGAATTTTAGAAAATCAGCAAAAACTCCTTAAAAACTCCTTAATTCTAACTAAAGTAGGGTAAAAGTTATAGTATTGCAAATTATAGTTAAGTACAAATTGTAGTATTATACATCATTTTCGTAAAATAAGTTCAACAAGATTAATTATAATCGCAAAGGAACTATCCGACAGGCAACCCAGCATTTATTGAGGGGTACTGGGAACGACAGTCCCAGAATGCATCAGCCAATGCATGTCCAAAAGTGCTTAAAAATTACTTTTTGGTCCTTGAAAACTCGTTGAAAATTCCTTAGATTTTGTTTACTGACATCAGCACGAACCCTGTAGCATGAATGCCCCTTTGTCTACATATGTCTGTTTTCTGTCTGTCTAACTCTCTGTCTTCCTATCTATTTGTCTATCTGTCAGTCTGTCTGTCTGTATATCTGTTTGTTCTTCTGTCTGTTAGCCTGTGTTGCCGGTGGTCTGCGTTTTCCTTCTCTCTTCCTTGCAACCCAGCAGACCGCCGGCATCGCAGGCTATCTGTCTGTTTGTCTATTATTTGATCATCTGTCTGTCTGTCTATCTTTTCGTTCGTCTGTCTGTGTGTCTATCTGTATGTGTGTCTGTGTGTCTGTCTGTTTGTTTGTTCTTCTGTCTGTGTATCTGTCTGTCTGTCTGTCTGTTTGTATATCTGTCTGTCTATCTGTGTGTGTGTGTGTCTGTCTGTATATCTGTCTGTCTGTATATCATTCTGTATATCTGCCTGTGTGTCTATCTGTATGTCTATCTAGTATGTATTTGTTCGTCTACAGGTCTGTCTGTGTTTACCATGAGTCTTTAACTAATTTTGACACTAATTTTGTTTTGCCTGCTCCAGAGCTTCATTTGGTGGACATTTAGATATAGTCAAGCTACTGCTCCGACGAGGTGCCGATGGATCACCACACTCATTTACTGGCATGTCTCCCCTGTATGTATCATGCTCGCAACAGCATGTGGAGGTTGCTAGGTTACTGGTACAGTCAATGCCGCTTCAAGTCACCGTGGCAACCAAGATGGAGAAACAGATACCTCTACATGTTGCAGCGTCAATGGGAAATGTTGCCATTGTTAAAATACTGATGCAATGCCCTGAGTAAGTTTAAACAGCGAAACAACCAGGTGATCTCGCTTCGAAGCGCACAAAGGATTGTTTGCCAAAACGAACAGTTCCAAAATTGCGCCTCAAGACAGCAACGATTTCAGTTACTTTTAGGCATTTGCGTTTTGTTCTTATTCTTTTTTATTGATGATAGAGCAGTTACATAGACTGTCTGGAACGACGCCATTTTTGAACTGCTGGTGATGCAACAAAAATGCTTCTCACTAGCTTATACTAGCTCAGTTCCTGTTCATCTATTAGCTTTTTCATTCATTTCCCATCCATCCATTCTATCACAGGGAAGGAGATACTCCCCAGACATGTAATGGTATAGACGTCAATTCCCGTTCATCTAGTAGCTTTTATTCATTCATTTCCCATCCATCCATTCTATCACAGGGAAGGAGATATCCCCCAGACATGTAATGGAATAGGCGTTAATTCTAGTAGCTTTTATTTATTTATTTCCCATCCATCCATTCTATCACAGGGAAGGAGATTTACCCCAGACATGTAATGGAATAGGCAACAATTCCCGTTCATCCAGTATAATTTTTATTGATTTTCTATCCATCATTATATCACAGGGAAGGAGATACTCCCCAGAAATGTAATGGAATAGATGTTAATTCCCGTACATCTAGTGGTATGACTCCACTGCACCATGCTGTACCTGGTGGCTGTGTAGATGTCGTGAAGGTTCTTATTGAAGGAAAACACAAATGGTGAGTAATACCATGAATTCCTATAGGTAATATAATGAAATTTGTAACACCGTAAAAAATGTTAACTTAACTTTACTCCGACGAAGGGCTAAAACTCGAAACGTCCGTGAAGTTAAGTGAACATTTTTTACGGTTTTACAAATTTCATTTTATTACCTATCGTTTATACTAAACACCGACGCAGTTTCCATCTCATAAATTCCTAAGTAAGTCGGGTTTGGATGAGGTTTTTCTAATATTCAGAATAGATAAGATTGATCTCACTGTCCCCTTCTCGATCAGAACTACGAATATGGGGGGGGGGGGGGGGGGGGGGGGGGATTACAAATCATTACGCATAGTTTCTAATGATTATTTTATAAATATTCTTTCTTAAGTTTCTATTCTTTTTTCTCATTTCAGTATCCCACCATGCCGTGCGCGCGCTAAGCTTGATATCAACGCGCAAAGCATCATGGGACGTACTGCTTTACATGACGCAATAACTGTTGGACACAAAGAGGTTGTGAAGCTATTGCTGAAGGGAGGTGCTGATGTCAATCTGGCTTATAACCCAGATCAGGTAAACATGGTGGTTCGTTGTCATTGTACAAATTATAGACCTATTGCCAGCATGCACCGTGCGAAAGCCTGAATTTCGTGAACCATGAAAATTGTACATAGACATTTTAATATCTTTTACGACGTGAGTGGATATTTACGCTCTCTGAATCTCGTGGACCTTAAAATTGATTAAAATTGATTTATTGATTGATTGATTCATCCATCCATCCATCCATTTATTCATTTATTCTTCTATTGATTGCTTGACTGATTGATAGACTGATTGATTGAGATTGATTAAGTGATTGAATAATCGAATGATTGACAGATTGATTGACAGATTGATTCATTGATTGATTCATTAATTAATCGAATGATTGACCATAGGTAATCTATCGCGATGACCATAACGACGAGATCTCCAGAGTCGCTCGTAGACTAGCAGAAGACGTCCGTGACAAAGACAAGACTCCATTGGCTATAGCCTGTGAACATGGCAACCTAGATATCGTAGAGATACTAGTGAATGATGGCGCAGTGGATGTCGGGAGTGCATGTGTCGAGAGAGCATCAAAGGCACATCATCATGCGTTGGTACATTTACTTCTAAGCAAAGGTATGAATCATTAGGGTTGCATTGGTGTTGTAGCGGTGGGAGGCCAGCGCTCTCACCGCTGTGGTACAGGTTCGAATCCCGGCTCGGGCATGGATATATGTGAGTTGAGTTTTGTCTGATCTGTTCTTCTCTCCTATGCCACAAGGGTTTTTCTCTGGTTTATCCGGTTTTCCTCCCTCCCAAAAAATGAATATGTGAGCCGAGTTGTCTGCTAAATATTTAACGTAGAGGTAGTGAGTGGGTGTCTGAGTCTCCCGAATTAGTAGGGCGCACGGTGTCCAGCTAGAAGATTGAGACGTTAAAAAGTTATTTATTATGAACACACAGATCTTCAAACAACAATATTTTAGAATTATTTATCAATAGTCTCCTTCACAGTTCCCAGCGCCATCTTGAAAGGTAGCCTGGCCTTTGCATCGAAGCGAGATGAAAGTTGAGCTTGCAATGATAAAGACACGTGAATAATTGTCCCGTAAGGTGTTAAAAGGTCTCAATGCAAGCTCAACGTTCGTCTCGCTTGAATGCAAAGGTCCGGCTAGCTACCTTTCAAGACGCAGGGAACTGTAGTTACATGCATAATCAAAATTAAAATTTATATTTGTTACTAAGATGTTGGAGTTCCTGTGTTGTCTTGATACCCGCGAGAAACATGGGGCCTAGACAAAAAAGGAAAGGGAGGGGGAGGGGAGGAGGAAGTGCACAGATGGGCTCCCATCTTCTCTTCCCTTCCCCCATCCCCTTCGCTTCCTTTTCGCTACAACACAGGAACCCCAAAATTCGACTTTACCTATGAACTCAACAAGAGCGTCTGTTTTGCAGTCTATAAAAAGTACTGTTTTGTATGTCACTCAAAATTATTCTTGTCTGCCTTCTTTGTTTGATGAAATTATATATTTATGAATCTTTTTTGCCAACAGGTGTAAATGTTGATAACGAGTATAAAATCCCCCACTCCTCCCGGGGTGGGAACCATGTTGAAGAGGCCTGGCGCTCAGAATCCAACTCTGTATGCATCATATGGAACAGCATGAAACTGAGCAGTATACACCCGCAATGGATTGTGGATGCAGCCAAGAGAATCAACCCGCAAGTGGCGGCAGCGAATGTTGGCTTGCACCCAGTCCTCAAGACAATCACCCGGCTGGATTTATCGGGGAACTCTCTAGCGAAGTTACCGCTTATAATATTCCAACTTCCTTCATTAAGGATCTTAAACCTTTCTGAGAACGCTCTTGCATGTTTGCCTAGTTTACATAACGGCAAAGTAAAGCCTGTTAATGGGAACGGCATGGCGTCCGTGAATGTCAAAAAGTATCATTCCTGTGATAATATAACGGACCGGATCATTGAGGAGGAAGTAGAGGCTGATTTTACGTACGCAGAGTCGAGCTGGAACTGCCCCCATTTGGAGGAGATTGAGATCCACCACAACTCGTTGACAACTCTACCGACGTGTGTATTTCAGTTGCCCATGTTGAAGTTTTTAAATGTTTCTTATAATGATATCGATTCTTTGCCTTTTGGTATGTGGTTTGCTCCAGTGCTCAAGACGCTGGATTTGAAGGGGAATTATTTGAAGGTATTGCCTTTGACTAAAGAGGTGAAGAAGAAGCTCCCGAAGGCTATACCTAAGACTAATGTTAAACCAAGGTACATGTCGAAAAGCAGGGATGATATCAGTAAAGAGTAAGTGCAATCAGTTATTAGCCTAAGTGGCAGCTCTTGCAGAAGAGGAGGGGGATTGGAAAGAGAGATTCGTTCGTTCATCCATTCATCCATCCATCCATTACAGTGAGGATACTCGAACCGTGAACACTTTGAGTTTTTTGTGTTACTTCCTTTAACCTTCATCCCATGAGCGAATAGATTATAAACATGATTAATTATGAACACTTAGTGTATTTGAACTTACTGCTTCATTTTTAGAGGTTTTGAAGCAGTAGAAGGTTCAGAAAATAACAACATGAAAAAAGCCAAGTGTTCACGGTTCGAGTATCCTCACTGTGATTAATTAATTAATTAATTTATCCATCCATCCATTAATTAATTCATTTATTTATCCATCCATTAATTAATTAATTCATTTATTTATCCATCCATCCATCCATCCATTAATTAATTAATTCATTTATTTATCCATCCGTTAATTAATTAATTCATTTATTTATCCATCCATCCATTAATTAATTCATTTATTTATCCATCCATCCATTAATTAATTAATTCATTTATTTATCCATCCATCCATTAATTAATTAATTCATTTATTTATCCATCCATTAATTAATTAATTAATTCATTTATTTATCCATCCATCCATTAATTAATTAATTCATTTATTTATCCATCCATCCATCCATTAATTAATTCATTCATTTATTTATCCATCCATCCATCCATCCATCCATTAATTAATTAATTAATTCATTTATTTATCCATCCATTAATTAATAAATTCATTTATTTATCCATCCATCCATTAATTAATTAATTCATTTATTTATCCATCCATCCATTAATTCATTCATTCATTTATTTATCCATCCATTAATTCATTCATTAATTCATTTATCCATCCCTCCATTAATTAATTAATTTATACATTTACCATCCATTAATTAATTCATTCATTCATTTATCCATCCATTAATTAATTCATTTATTCATTTATCCATCCATTGATTCATTGATCAATTGATTCATTCATTTATTCATCCATCCATCCATCCATGTTCTCATGCAGTCATCGCTCATTTATTCTTTCATTTTCTTTGCCCCTCGTTTGTCGTTCATTTTTAATAACGCAAACACATCAAGGCAAGCATTTTCAATGTGACATATTTTTTTCAGGTTGATACGAGAACACGAGAACGAAACGCCGGTTGAAAAACAACCAATCAAAACAAAGAAAGAAAAGGGCTCAACCATCAAGCAAGACAACCCTTCACAACCCAGTAAACCCCAGCACCTCAAGATATTCTGTCATAGTAAATTATGGGGTAAAAACGGCTTGGAAGATCTTGAGGACTCCAGTGATGAAGAAGAGGAGATTGATTTACACAAAGGACATGCCTTACTTAAACTAGACTTATCTAATAACCAATTCCTTTCTATACCTAAAGGAATAGCATGCCTAGCAACTAACTTACAGACACTAAATTTATCTAATAACAATATTTCAAGGATAGACACTTTGGCGTATTTTCCAATCTCGCTATCGTCTCTAGATGTTTCTAACAACAGGCTCGACTCACTCGACCCACAAGCTAATGATTTGCCGGCTAGTAGCTGCTATGCGTTAGTTGATGGTCAGCGGAGTGGCTTTGGAATGTCACGTGGCCGGGGGTCGATGAAGGGACGAGTATGTCGTCATTTGCGTCATCGTACTTTACCGAACTTGAAGCGACTGGATGTCAATCATAACAGTATCAGAGATATTACATTTTCGACGTTACACGTTCATACGTCGCCTGTCAAGAGCCCGACTGGGTCCAAATCGACCGCATGGTTTGCTGGGATTGATAATAAATCAAACGCTGTTCTTTACCCGAGCATTCAGTCATTGAACGTCAGCGGTAATCCCATTGCAGACCTGCCAAAGGATGTCGGGTTATTAAACAAACTGGGATCCCTGCATATTTCACATACCGAGATTACAAAGCTGCCGGCGGAGATTGGGCTCCTGTCTGATTTATGGGATTTGCAGTATGTAGGACTAAGTTTGCAAGATATTGAACCGAGTGTACTGGAACGCAAGAAGACCAAGGACCTTGTCAGCTATCTGAGATCGGTCTTAGAAAGGTAAGATCTTCTGTAATAATCGTGTATTAAATTAAGCCCTAGTGAGCTGGAGATACTCATCAATTATCGTTCCATACCATACACTCATATTTTTTCTTAATTTTTAACTGGGCTCGTTACATTACGTTACATTACATTGCATTACATTACAGTACGGTTCGTTACATTACGTTACATAACATTACATTACGTTTCGTTACATTACTTAACATTACATTACATTACATTGCATTACATTGCATTACCTTACATTACGTTACATTACATTGCATTACCTTACCTTACATTACGTTACATTACGTTACATTACATTACATTACATTACATTACATTACATTACATTACATTACATTACATTACATTACATTACATTACATTACATTACATTACATTACATTACAATACATTACATTACATAACGTTTAATAACATTTCGTTACACTGATTACATTACGTTTCGTTACATTACATTACGTTACATTACAGTTTCGTTGCATTACGTTACATTACATTGCGTTACGTTACATTACGTTACATTATATTACATCAAAAAAGCTCACGACACGAAAGCGGTCAATGCATGGCAAGTCAAAATTCTAGAAACATCACAGTCGCGGAAAGACACGCACACGGCACTGTACATTAAACAACCATATGCAATCTACTCTATATAACCGTACTTTACATATACAGCTATTTCAAAAAACGTAGAATACTGCATCCTGAATAGTGCATTGCAAGACCGAAATGCATTTTGGGTCATGTTATATTGTTTAAAGTAAAATGAATAATAATTCGTTATTTTATTCTTAGTGTATTCCATTCAAAACAATATACGAGCTAGTTATGAAGAGTAAACATCGCTGTTTATTCATGTTTTCAAATTGATGAGACCCACAATGCCCTTTGGACTTGGAATGCACTATTCAGTATTCAACGGTTTATTGAAATAGATGTATATTGTGATTAATAAGACCCACAATGCCCTTTGGTCTTGGAATGCACTATTCAGTATTCAACGGTTTATTGAAATAGCTGTATATTGTGATTAATAAGACCCACAATGCCCTTTGGTCTAGGAATGCACTATTCAGTATTCAACGTTTATTGAAATAGCTGGATGCGAATGTAGTCAACTAGTAAATAACTATTGTTTTACTGGTGCAGGTCCAAACCCTATCCATGTATGAAGTTAATGTTCGTTGGTGTTTCAAACATTGGTAAGACGACATTATTGAATCAACTGCGACTAGAAGGTACTGGTAGTTACCAATCTTCCCCATCCACTGGATGGACAGAAAGACAGAGGAGAAGACGAGATTCATCATTAGGTTAGTCTGGTTTGCATTTTCAGCTTTGTTGATGCCTATTTTCCTACTTGTTTCATTATTTATTCATCCTTGTTCTTTCCCTTCCTCCCTCCTTCCCTCCCTCCCTCCTTCCTTCCCTCCCCCTTCCTTCCCTCCTTCCAACCCTCCCAACCTCCCTCCATCCTCCCTCCCCCTTCCGCACTGACCGGCAGCAAGATATATGTTTCCTTGTTTTTTTCTTTGTTATTTTGTTTGATTTTTTGTTCGCTCGTTTGTTCGTTTTTATTTGTTTGTGTGTTTGTTTGCTTTTTCTTTTGTTTATTTGTTTGCTTGTTCGTTTCTTATTATTTCGTAATTGCAATAACGTTATAGGACGTTCAAAGAAGCAGGAGAAGAACATGTCGACAGTAGGAGTGGATGTTTCGGACTGGACGTATCCAAAGAGGAATTCTTCCGAATTCTTCCGTGGAGACGCAAGACAACCCATCAAATTCAGCACATGGGATTTTGGTGGACAGGTACGACCTATACTCCAGTTACTATCACCGCAGTACTATTTGACAAAAAGCGCATTTGCACAGGGATAGCCTCAATAGAGCAGTTTCACATTATATATCACTGCTGTACTATTTCACAAAAAGCGCATTTGCACAGGGATAGCCCCTATCTGTTGTCAAAATAATGACAAATTCCAAGCAAAGCATGAAAAAATGTTATCGCTTAACAATAGAAAACACATTTGAATTTACTCTGAATTGAGGCTATCCCTGTGCAAATGTGCCTTTTGTCAAATAGTACAGCGGTGCTAGATAACATGAAACTGCTCTATTACTATTACCATTATCCATGCCCGAGCCGGTACTCAAATTTGGACTGCAGCGATGAGAGGCGCGCGGTCAACCACTACACTAAACTTCAAACAAACTCAACTTACCTATAATCCATGCATGAGCCGGAACTCGAACCTGGACCACAGCAGTGACAGGCGCGCAGCAAGCCACTACAACACCAATGCAAACTATCCGAATCGAATTGTTTTTGAAATCTTTTTTGTGCGTCAATCATTCCCTCATTCACTTAATGTTGCTACATATCTTTATGTTACAGCGTGAATACTATGCTACCCACCAGTGTTTCCTATCTCATCGGTCATTGTACATCGTCATGTGGAAAGTAACTGACGGTGAAAAGGGTGTCAACGAGATTGAACCCTGGCTTCTCAACATCCAGGTATTTAGTGGGTTTACACCTGCCTTTGAAAAGATTATTGATGTTATGCATGTGTTTACCCTGTGTTGGTGACTTTTACCGTATTTTTATTATAATTATCACTATCATAATGTTGATTATCTTCACTATAATTATCATCAACATAGTCATCACCATCAATATTATCATCATCATCGTAAATATTGCTATATCTTCATCAGCAGCATCATCGCCGTCATCATCATCACCATTATAATGGTCAAAACAATGTGTTATTCTTGTTATGTTTAAATTGTGTATGAATATATGATCGTCGCGGAATAAAGCAATTAAAGTAATTGCAATTAAAGAAGCAAAAAAAAAAATTCAGGAATTCAACGGGATTTGAACCCATGACCTTTGCAGAACTTTTTTCGGGCTTCTATAATTGCAATTACTTTAATTGCTTTACTCCGCGACGATCATATTCTCATACACAATTTAATATAACCGCGGATCAGACCAACATATATATCCATCTTGTTATGTTTATTGTCATTACCTGTATCATCATCATCATTATTTTCACCAGCATTATAATAATCATTTTCATCATATTTTCTTTTCTCGCCAGGCCCGTGCCCCAGACTCTCCCTGTATTATAGTGGGCACCCACTACGACATGCTGACGTCAGAGGAGAAACGGTCCAATTATATCCCAGACTTGCAACAGATGATTAAAGACCGGTATATCGCTAGGGAATATGGCGGCGATATACAGAACCCACGTGACCGTGGTCTACCACGTGTTTTGAATAGAATAGAGATCAGCTCGAAGACTAACTATCACTTGCGAGAACTACGTCACATGATATATAATAAAGCCATTGAGATCAAGGAAAGAGGTAACTAGGGAGGGTAGGGTAGAATTTGCCAGTAAGGTCTACCACGTGTCTTGAATAGAATAGAAATCATAAGACTAATTATCACATGCGAGAACTACGTCACATGATACATAACAAAGCCATTGAGATCAAAGAAAGAGGTAACTAGGGAGGGGAGGGTAGAATCAAATATCACATGCGAGAATTACGTCACATGATATATAACAAAGCCATTGAGATCAAAGAAAGAGGTAACTAGGGAGGGGAGGGGAGAATCAACTATCACATGCGAGAACTACGTCACATGATATATAATAAAGCCATTGAGATTAAAGAAAGAGGTTACTGGGGAGGGGAGGGTAGAATCATATCACATGCGAGAGCTACGTCACATGATATATAATAAAGCCATTGAGATTAAAGAAAGAGGTTACTGGGGAGGGGAGGGGAGAATCATATCACATGCGAATGCTACGTCACATGGAGATCGAAGAAAGAGGTACGAGAATTAGTTTATAATGTAGTGATTGTTTTATATATTTTGTTTTCTACAGGAAGTCGTACCCCTCTACTTGACACACCAATACCAGAGAGTTACATGCAGGTCGAAGAGGCTGTCGGGAAGATACGACGAGACTGTTACCAAGACGACCAGACACCCGTAATGAGATCTGAACACTTCAGGTGACTAGGAACAAAAATAATGATAATGCACTCACCCTAAGCAGGGATAACAGAAACTGAGAACAGACGTCTTAGTGTAAATGAGAAATGTGGAGGACTTAACGGACTGCTATATGAAGGCGCACGTTGCTGCCACGCAGTTTACATTCATGAGTGTGTTTAGTATTTGAAATGCCTGTTGTGCCTAGGGAAAAATTTATTTATTTATTTAATCACTTCCACCTTAAAAATACAATATAATACAGAAAAATACTGAAATGAGAATTGCTAAAAAAAAATTCATGATTAAGCGGTGAGGGATTACACAACAGAGCGAGGCTCCAGATTAAGTGTGCCCTTTCTACGGAAATAATATGAATAATAATAATCCCCTATTCTTGGCGAACAACACAACAGCATACGTCCACCTTATATAGGATTAGAGTGAAAGCAGAAGGGATCTCCGGCTTTACGTCCTTATTTGAGAAGACAAAACCCATCGTTCTCCGCGCGACCTTTCTCGTCTATACTTATATGCTCCTTGATATCAATGCTTTATAAGGCGAAAGCAAGTCTCATGTATGTAAACTTTGAAAAAGAGATTTTAATAGCCTGCAAAACAAGCGTTCTTTCGGGTTTTGGGGAAAAATCGGGTTTTGGGCTTGCTGTGTTGAACGGGCGAGCTAAGCTCCATATTTCGCGCGGTCAAAAAATTAACACAGAAAGCCCAACATCCTAAATTCTACAAAAAGGCAAAAGAACGCCTGCTCTGCAGGCTAAGATTTTAATTGCATTTATTTGTATTGTTTAGGAATGCCATACAGAAAGAACTAGAGAAACAAGGAGTAAGATTGCGTGACCTTGAAGAACTTCAACAAGCAACGAAGTTTCTACATGACAATGGTAAGTGTCACTCTCTCAGTGGTCTTGCACGTGAGTGTAAATAAAATGCAAGTAACCCCCACTTTTGCCACGCTCTCAGTGATCTTGCACGTGATTGTAAATAAACTGCAAGCTACCCCTACTTTTGTCACGCTCTCAGTGGTCTTGCACGTGATTGTAAATAAACTGCATGCAACCCCTACTTTTGTCACGCTGTCAGTGGTCTTGCACGTGATTGTAAATAAACTGCAAGTCACCCCTACTTTTACCACGCTCTCAGTGATCTTGCACGTGATTGTAAATAAACTGCAAGCTACCCCTACTTTTGTCACGCTGTCATTGGTCTTGCACGTGATTGTAAAGAAATTGCAAACAATCCCTACTTTTGTCACGCTCTTAGTGGTCTTGCACGTGATTGTAAAGAAATTGCAAACAATCCCTACTTTTGTCACGCTTTCAGTGGTCTTGCACGTGATTGTAAAGAAATTGCAAACAATCCCTACTTTTGTCACGCTTTCAGTGGTCTTGCACGTGATTGTAAATAAACTGCATGCAACCCCTACTTTTGTCACGCTCTCAGTGGTCTTGCACGTGATTGTAAAGAAATTGCAAACAATCCCTACTTTTGTCACGCTTTCAGTGGTCTTGCACGTGATTGTAAATAAACTGCATGCCACCCCTACTTTTGTCACGCTCTCAGTGGTCTTCCACGTGATTATAAAGAAATTGCATGCAACCCCTACTTTTGTCACGCTCTCAGTGGTCTTGCACGTGATTGTAAATAAACTGCAAGTCACCCCTACTTTTACCACGCTCTCAGTGATCTTGCACGTGATTGTAAATAAACTGCATGCAACCCCTACTTTTGTCACGCTCTCAGTGGTCTTCCACGTGATTATAAAGAAATTGCAAGCAATCCCTACTTTTGTCACGCTTTCAGTGGTCTTGCACGTGATTGTTAATAAACTGCATGCAACCCCTACTGTACTTTTGTCACGCTCTAAGTGGTCTTGCACGTGATTGTAAAGAAATTGCAGCAATCCCTACTTTGTCACGCTCTCAGTGGTCTTGCACGTGACTGTAAATAAACTGCAAGCAACCCCTACTTTTGTCACGCTCTCATTGGTCTTGCACGTGACTGTAAATAAACTGCAAGCAACCCCTACTTTTGTCACGCTCTCATTGGTCTTGCACGTGACTGTAAATAAACTGCAAGCAACCCCTACTTTTGTCACGCTCTCATTGGTCTTGCACGTGACTGTAAAGAAATTGCAAGCAATCCCTACTTTGTCACGCTCTCAGTGGTCTTGCACGTGACTGTAAATAAACTGCAAGCAACCCCTACTTTTGTCACGCTCTCATTGGTCTTGCACGTGACTGTAAATAAACTGCAAGCAACCCCTACTTTTGTCACGCTCTCATTGGTCTTGCACGTGACTGTAAAGAAATTGCAAGCAATCCCTACTTTGTCACGCTCTCAGTGGTCTTGCACGTGACTGTAAATAAACTGCAAGCAACCCCTACTTTTGTCACGCTCTCAGTGGTCTTGCACGGGAGTGTACACAACCTCTGATTACCCCGCTTGATTTATAAATGCTCACAGAACACATTGCTCTATCTTAATTCATTTGGTTTTGTTGTTTTCCAGGTGTCTTACTGCATTACGATGATCCTCTATTGCGTGACTTATACTTTCTCGATCCGCAATGGTTGTGTGACATGCTTGCCCATGTCGTGACAGTCAGACAAGTCAACCCACATATCAACAACGGTAAGAGACAAACAAACATATCACCAGGGAGGTCTGGGGCAATGTGTGTTGCAATGGTTGTGTGACATGCTTGCCCATGTCGCGACACTCAGACAAGTCAACCCACATATCGACAACGGTATGACACAAACAAACATATCACTAGCGACTAAACTATGAAGAACTGTTCGATTTTGTTGAATGGTAATGTTGAAACCGTTTGTCACCCAACCATGTTCAACAATGTTAAAAGTTGTAGCAAACTGCTTCCATATTGACATTCAACTAAATCGAACAGATGTTGATGCAAATGATGAAACCGTTTGCCCAGGCCTTAAGCTTGTGCAAACACCCCCTTTGTCAAATAGTACAGCAGTGCTAAATAACATGAAACTGGAGTATATAGAGGGATTTCGTGGCTGCCATGTTTGTAGTCAAAACAATGGAGCTTTTCTCTCAAGGGAACTGAAATCCTTTGTCATTCAACAACTTTCTTTGATACTTGCCCACAAACATGTCTGCCATGAATTCCCTCTAGTTTTTTTGCACTGGTATCGAGTCAGTGTAACAATAAAAACAATAGGTGCTAACTTTTGTTTGCTGTCTTTCCCAGGTGTGATGAAGCTGACCGACCTCTCCCTCATCTTCCGAAGTGAAAACTTCCCAGCCAATCTCATAAAACAGTACATAAACCTGTTAAGCAAGTTTGAGGTAGCATTACAATGGAGCTCTGAGTACCTACTCGTCCCGTCCCTACTCCCCGACAGGCAGCCAATTAGTAACCAACCAATAGCCCCTGGGGTGAGTCCCGTAGTTTCACGAGCTATGAACATGGTAGCGTACACCAAGACTCGTGTATTAAGACGGCAGTATGTCATGTCGTATGTACCAAGTGGGTTCTGGCCGAGGCTTATTACAAGGTTAGTACAACCGTCCCCTTCTCAGTTCCCTACGCCGCCATCTTGAAAGGTAACCGGGCCTTTACATTGTAGCGAGACGAACGTTGAGCATGCGAATCTAAGGCATATTAATTCAAATAAAAGATGAAATTGAAAACGTGCGCGCTTGCTGTTTGCAGTTATATAAAGGACGCAGTTCTTACAATCTGCACGCAGGGATTGTGTGAGTTTTATGTGATATGGTAGCTAGTCACCTTTCCTTGCAACACTAGTGCTGAATTACGAGAGGTGCAGCTCACGTGGAGTTGGAGACGCTTGCAGTACGGGGACAATTACACACATTACATTGTACGGCCACGAGAGAAGTCATAAAAGAAGCACTAGGTAGAAGTGAAGATAGACACATAACACAGACATTCATTAATGATTGTATTTACTGTTCATTAGGGATATAGCAGATGAAGATAGACAGACAGGTTGACAGACAGGTAGATAGACAGACAGACAGACAGACAGGTAGATAGAATACACAAATAGACAGTCATTTATGATTTTATTTACTGTTCATTAGGGATATAGCAGATGAAGATAGACAGACAGGTTGACAGACAGGTAGATAGACAGACAGACAGACAGATAGATAGAATACACAAATAGACAGTCATTTATGATTTTATTTACTGTTCATTAGGGATATAGCAGATGAAGATAGACAGACAGGTTGACAGACAGGTAGATAGACAGACAGACAGATGGACAGACAGACTAACAGACAGACAGACAGACAGACAGGTAGATAGAATACACAAATAGACAGTCATTTATGATTTTATTTACTGTTCATTAGGGATATAGCAGATGAAGATAGACAGACAGGTTGACAGACAGGTAGATAGACAGACAGACAGACAGGTAGATAGAATACACAAATAGACAGTCATTTATGATTTTATTTACTGTTCATTAGGGATATAGCAGATGAAGATAGACAGACAGATTGACAGACAGACTAACAGACAGACAGACAGACAGACAGACAGACAGACAGGTAGGCAGACAGACAGGTAGATAGAATACACAAATAGACAGTCATTTATGATTTTATTTACTGTTCATTAGGGATATAGCAGATGAAGATAGACAGACAGATTGACAGACAGACTAACAGACAGACAGACAGACAGACAGACAGACAGACAGACAGGTAGGCAGACAGACAGGTAGATAGAATACACAAATAGACAAACAGACAGTCATTAATGGTTGTGTTTATTATAGGGTGATAGCAGACGAAGAGGTCCGTGATGTAGTTCGTTGTTGTTGCAAGCTAGTAATGGAGGGTACAGACAGACAGACAGACAGACAGACAGACAGACAGACAGACAGACAGACAGACAGACAGACAGACAGACAGACAGACAGACAGACAGACAGACAGACAGACAGACAGACAGACAGACAGACAGACAGACAGACAGACAGACAGACAGACAGACATTAATGATTGTGTTTATTATAGGGTGATAGCAGACGAAGAGGTCCGTGATGTAGTTCGTTGTTGTTGCCAGCTAGTAATGGAGGGTGAAGACAGACAGACAGACAGACAGACAGACAGTCATTAATGATTGTGTTTATTATAGGGTGATAGCAGACGAAGAGGTCCGTGATGTAGTTCGTTGTTGTTGCCAGCTAGTAATGGAGGGTGAAGCAGTCGACGGTGACAAAGACAAACTTGCTTCTGTAGCCCAACCCGACTGGTCTTGCTGGAAGACTGGTGTCGAGCTATCTTGCTTTGGGGTCAAGATGTTACGTATTTGTGACCTAGAGGGATATCCTTACTATGGTTCACCGGGTATGTACCCATTATGTACCACCATGCATTGCTCATTTAGTTGATGTACAAGTCATCAAAATGTATTATTTGGTATTTTGGGATGGATCTTAATCATTACTATCGTCAAATTGTCATGTTGATGACGATGATGATAGGATGATAATGATGACTATTAATTTGACGATATTTATGCTGATGATAGTGATTATGATGATGGTGATTATTTGTTAAACTAAGTGAATTGTACGATAGATAGGTAAAATAATGAAATTTTCTATCGCCTTTTTATTGGTTCGTCACTTTTCCCGCTTCTTATTTATACTCAGTATCTCTCTTAGTCTAACTCTTTTACTCCGACGAAGGGCTAAAGCTCGAAACGTCAGTAAAGTTAAGTCAACATTTTTTAAGGTGTTACAAATTTGATTCTATTACCTATCGTTTATATCAAACACCGACGCAGCCTATACTAGTTTACTCGCTAGTTTCTATTTCTATTTTTTACGGTGTTACAAGTTTCATTCTATTACCTATCGTTTATATCAAACACCGACGCAGCCTATACTGGTTTACTCGCTAGTTTCCATTTTTTACGGTGTTACAAATTTCATTCTATTACCTATCGTTTATATCAAACACCGACGCAGCCTATACTAGTTTACTCGCTAGTTTCTATTTCTATTTTTTACGGTGTTACAAGTTTCATTCTATTACCTATCGTTTATATCAAACACCGACGCAGCCTATACTAGTTTACTCGCTAGTTTCTATTTCTATTTTTTACGGTGTTACAAGTTTCATTCTATTACCTATCGTTTATATCAAACACCGACGCAGCCTATACTGGTTTACTCGCTAGTTTCCATTTTTTACGGTGTTTACAAATTTCATTCTATTACCTATCGTTTATATCAAACACCGACGCAGCCTATACTAGTTTACTCGCTAGTTTCTATTTCTATTTTTTACGGTGTTACAAGTTTCATTCTATTACCTATCGTTTATATCAAACACCGACGCAGCCTATACTAGTTTACTATTTCTATTTTTTACGGTGTTACAAGTTTCATTCTATTACCTATCGTTTATATCAAACACCGACGCAGCCTATACTAGTTTACTCGCTAGTTTCCATTTTTTACGGTGTTACAAATTTCATTCTATTACCTATCGTTTATTTCTCAAACTCATTAATAATTCATTATCTCAGGGACCAATTACAACTTTGTATTTCAGTCACGTGCATAGGTCTTGATACACCGATCAAACACTGATCAAGACACTGATCAAGACACTGTATAAATTAGCTTAAAAGTAATTTCTCATTCATTCCAGTTTACTCTTTTTTTTTCTTTATTCCACTGCTATCTCCTTTTTTACCTGTCATTCCTGTTTATTTACCTACCTACCTAACTAATTGCCTAACATTTAATTTTTATTCTATATTTATTTTTTATTTTATTTTGGACGTCCTGTGACTCGAACCGGGAACCTCTGGCTTGCAATTCTAATGATTTACCAACTAAGCTAATAACGAATTCGTTGAAAGTTTTGGGTTGATGTTATATATTATTGATGTTTTGCTCAGAGGGTGATACTAATTATTTGATAAAAAGTTCAAAATGTTTTATTTAGTGAATTGTTTGAGAAGCCATATCAAAAACTCGTGCTTCGTGTTTGATCAGGGGCTCCAAACACCTCGAAACGGATGAAAGCACTCGGCCTGCGGCCTCGTGCTTTCATCCACTTCTCGGTGTTTGGAACCCCTGATCAAACACTCGCACTCGTTTTTGATCTATTACATCAAACACCGACACAGCTTATACTAGTTTACTCGCTAGTTTCCATTGAAGTGAATTGTACGTCACCTCATTGGTTAACTACAATCACGTGCAAAATTGTTGGGACATTTTTTATGAGCGTTTTCGTTTTTGTTTCAAAAAATATACAAAGCAATATTGATTGGTCTTTCAAATGACAACCGTTTCACATTCCCACAATTCAACATTGATACGGGGGAGAGGGGGAAACGGAAAAATGATGTTAAAATATTCTTCATGTAAAAACCAAATAATGTTCCAAGGTATTTTGATCATGATTGTAGGTCGTGTTGGTAATTGATATTTGATCCATATATCTCTGCAGATGGCATGTTTAATCACCTACAATACCGTAACGAGAAGCATGACCCAACATCGTATTCTACGATTGCTATCATCGCGCCTTGTGTTAATATCCTCATGGAGAAGTTTGTACAGAAGAAGAAGGTCAGTCGACGACGTAGCACCAGGAATAGCGCTAGACATGGTGACGATGGTAAGTCCTAATAACAACAATATCAGCAACAACAGCAGCAGCAACAACAACAACAGCAGCAACAACAACAACAGCATCAACAACCACAACGACAACAACAACAATAGCAACAACAACAACGACAACAACAACTACTACTACTACAACAACAACGACTACTACAACAACACCAACAACATCGACGACAACAACAACAATGACGACGACAACAACGACAACAACTACTACTACATCAACAACAACAACAACAACGACGACGTCAACAACGACAACTACTACTACAACAACAGCAGCAGCAGAAGCAACAACAACGACAACAGCAACAACAACTACAACAACAACGACGACGACAACAACAGCAACAACAACAACAACTACTACAGCAACAACGACAACAACAATAACAACAACAACTACTACTACAACAACAACAACCACAACAATGACGACGTCGACAACAACGACAGCAACAGCAACGACGACAACAACAACTACTACTACAACAACAACTGCAACAACAACAACGACGACGACGACAACAACGACAGCAACAGCAACAACAACAACAATAACAGCAACAACGACAACAACAGCAACAACAACAACAACAGCAGTAAATGCGCCGGGGTACACGTGCACTAAACTATTTCTTTCTTTGTGTCAGACGACGATAACGCCGAATCGAAGAATGTGATTGGTTTTCGAGTGAAGTCGGTGACTGACGTTGGTATTCAACTCGCTGCTCGCCTTCTTGCTATCGTTGTTGAACACTTTGATACGCTAATCACTGACTGGTTCCCAGGCCTTGATGCTCTCACCGTCCATGGATATCGCCTGGTCTCACGGATCATTCCCTGCCCGAAATGCATCACGGAAATATCAGGTAGGAGCAAGTGTAGCTAAGTTGGTTAGTGCGCGGCTTTTGGTTGTTAGTGCGCAGCAATTGGTGTCATAGCAACACTAATTGAGTTGAAATTTACATCATTCAAAACTTCAATCTATGCTTTTTTTTTTTTCTATCTTGATCAGATCAGGGAAAGTTGATCAATTCGCTAAATGAAATTTGGAAGTGTGGTCATTAGAAAAACTACTTGGAAAGACCTTAAATACCCGTAAAACAGAGCATTGATGGAGAGAGGGGAAAAAGAGCGCACCGTCGGCTTCCTGGTAGACCAGCTTACTTCTAGCTGAAGGAACTACCAACGCTAAATAATAGTATTCTTCTTTTTCCTTTTTCCAGGTGTTGACGATGTAGAGCCGGAGGGGGAAGGTGTACCATACACCCAGCAGAATGATAGTGGGGCCCATTTGACTACTGATGGTAGCAGCACCAATGCCTCTCCCTGGCCAAGCCCAGTACATGGTGCTGTGACTCCAGATATCAGGAGAGAAACAACACCCTCACCTGTCAACTGCAAAAGTAGGTTTTTTATTTGATTTTATTCGATTTTTTAAAAAGAAGAAAATGTAAAAAAAATAAGCATTTTTTTCTTAAAGAATATCTAGGCCACCATGAATTTGTAACAGGATATATATAACCTGTTCTTGCATTTCAGAATCCAACAGCCTTGGCAGCAACACCTCAGAGCTAACGCCGGATACTACCGGGGAATTTCCCATGTCTCCGCCTTATATCCAAGTGCAGGATAACTCCAACAGATTTACCTTTAAGTCAGTCAGTAGTGGACTGGGTACGAACGAGAGTTCTAGCTATAGTGACCATTCCTCTGACAGCGCAGATGAACTGGATACTGATGGAAGTGAGGAGCCTAGTACACCACAAGGTAGATTTAGCAAACATAAGAAGATTCATTGAATATATAGTCTTACGTATATACAACTCTCGGTGTTTCAGTTAAAGAGTTAAGCCACAAATGCCCCAACAACTTTCAGTCTAAAATAAAAAAGTCTATTTATGGGACAGTACTGGGACCACGTTTAAGAGAGGTTCCGTTTTATAGAGATTTTCCCCAACTTTGAGAAAAAACATACATGTTAGCTCATTCATAACCAGTCCGCAGACATCTTTTTATGCTGTAACATTCCCCCTATATATCTTCAGAAAATAACGTTATCCCGCCCATATGACCGACCCCTCCCCCCAGACATTTATTATACTGTTTTATGCTGTATCATTCTCTGTGTTTTTCAGCACGCAAAGGCAAAAACTTCAATAAAAATATGATTGGCAGTACTGAGAGTGACAGGTCACGTGGTAGCGACGAGTACAATCGCCGTGACAGTAGAGCAAGTAATAGCAGTAGTGAAAGAAAGTTTGGATCACAGACCGACTCACAGAGAAGCAAAGGTACTTTACAAAACAAACATGTTTAACCAGGTGATCTCACTTCGAAGTCGCAAAGGATTGTTTGTCAAAACGAACAGTTCCAAAATGGCGCCTCAAGACAGCTACAGATTACGGTTACTTTTAAGCATTTGGGTTTTTCGTCGGGACTTAAAAAACTGGCTGCAATAACGGGGTGGCCGTATTAAGCGGGTGGCCGTAAGGTGGGGTTCCACTGTAACAATGACCTTTATCTTACCATTTCCAGACTGTACAATAGTTACTTTTAGGGCTGGTACTAACAATCACCTTTGTCTAATATTTTCCAGGTAGTACAGAGAGTACGAGTAGTTTCAATCGCAGTGGTCGATATGGGTCTTTCAGACGTCGTCCCACGGAGAACGAGAAACCGATTTACGCGTTTGAGTTTGAAGAGTGTGTCCTGTCAGCTTATAACAGCGAACCAATCAAATGCGAGGATCATGGACTACTGAATTTAAGAGAAGTCGCACCAGATGTGGTATGTAGACACCCGTTTTAAAATCGTTGTCGCAGCAACAGTACACACTCTGAAGCCTGCAAAGGCTATCTGTTTTATGAACATAATCTGCGATTTATTACACGTGTTTTCAAGAATTGTTTTTATTTGAATCGACTTGTTATTTAAGTCGGAAACAAGTCGAAAAGACATTCTTTGCGGTCTTGATAGTGTGGACAGTAGCTTGAAATTGAAAACTCTTTAGATTTTGTTTACTGACATGAGCACGAACCCTGTTTAACATATATACAGTATGTGTGTGCAATTCCGGACGGTTTTTAAATAAATTGCTATATCATTCGTTAAATGCATTGTTTAGGAAATATATTTTCCCTATAGATGAGGTAACATCTGATAAAGATTTAGATAAAGTATTGGTCAATTTTAGTGATTTTTAAAAATGTTATGGATATATTTGTAAAGTAGTTTGAGTGGTGCAATTCCGGACAGTTGTGTGCAAAGCCGGACACTATTAAAGTCGGTTCTGTTAAATCAATTCTTTGAAGTTATTTCCTAATTTTCGAATGCTTATGATAGATTTTCCATTTCCACAGTCAAATTTGAGATTAAAGCATAAATTTGTGTTGATTAAATCATGAATTACGTTGCTTGATTAATACGTTTGAGCACTAAAGTATTTCACACATGAGTAATTGCTTTCGTGCGCTGGATTCTGCAAATGAATATAAATGTCCTATAAATGAATAGTGCATGGTGATTAAACTATCCAAAAGATAACTTTTGTTTGCAAAATCAACCTGCAGTTTAATTGTATATTTTTAAGCGACATTTTAACCTACAATTCAAAGTTACGGGTGATTACTAATCTTGTTTATTTTATCGTCACATACCTTAGTGGATTTTAGTAGTATTTCTAAAACCGTCTCCTACACTTATTTAAAACTATTAAAAGCTCTTCTTTTCACACAAGATAAAACATTGTTTGCAATTGAAAACGTACTAATTATTTTGGCGTTATCATTTGAATCTGCAGAAAAATCACCATTTTAAGTTTAGCATGTAATTCGGAGCGCGTTAAAAACTGACTTATTGCGAATTTGCATATTCACATGCGATGACAAATCGCTCTTTTTCCTAGCTGAAAATATCTCCATTGTCACAAAAACTTCTTAAACGATAGAATACATACAAATGCTTAATTCTATAATGTTGTTTTCATTTTTAAACAAATTCGATTTCTTTTTTAACGCTTAAATGCCAAAGTGTCCGGATTTGCACACTGTCCGGATTTGTACACACATACTGTAGCATAAATTGTAATGTCACAAACTTGGCCTTAGAAAACTTATAAGAGTTTGAAATAAGAAATTGCGCTGCAAACTTTGAAATTTGGCTTGCCATCTTGTTTTTTTTTTTACCATTTTTCGCCCGCAGAACGAATACTCCAGTTTTAAAGCTGCGTTATCTAGTAACGCTGTTCTACTTGACTAAAGGTGCATTTGCACAGGCTAAGCCTCGGTTTGTTGTAAAAATATTCACAAATTGCAAGCCAAGCACGGAAAAAATTATATTGCTGAACAATAGAAAACACATTTAAATTTGCTCGAGATTATCCCTGTGCAAATGTGCCTTTTGTCAAATTGTGCAGCGGTGCTAGATTACATGAACCTTGAGTATTGCCACCAGCTTCCTTAAACTTCACAATCATCACAAGCCATTACTAAACCTATCATATTCTATTGATAGATGTTTGAAGACATCGCTCCAGATCTTGCCATCCACCCCGGCAACCTTGTTCGTGGCAAATTCCTTGGGAAAGGCACATTCGGTTCAGTCTTCCGCGGCGAACTTAAAGACGCGGCTGGTGATTCCGATTCCGTTGCCATGAAGATGCCGCTGAACAATGAAGTTGGGGAAGACGCTAAACCAGAAGAGAGGCAGGCAGCTGAAGCAGCCAAACGAGCTTTAAAGGACAACCCAATGATGGCACTCAATGATGCTTATAGGTAGGTGATTGGTCTATTTTCCAGATGCGCATCGGATTAACCTTAGGGGAGGAGTTTGTGGGGTGTTTGCGGGGAATTTCCGAGAAGTTTACAGGAAGTTTACGGGAAGTTTACGCTGAGTTTCCCCGCAAGATCCTCCCCTCCTACCCTAAGGTTAATTTGGTGCGCATAAAACTACTCACCAGTATAACCAATCAGAAACTGAGATTCATATTTCGCACAAAATGATTGGCTGAAATGATATTATCAAGCTCATCAACATACCTCGATTGCCTTATTTACACTCTCTATAGAAGAGAAGAAAAAGAAGCCAATCAGAAACTAAGTTTCACATTTCGGCCACAATGATTGGCTGAATTATTATCAAGCTCAACGTACTTGGCAGAGATTGCCTCATTTACCCTCTCTATAGAAGAGAAGAAAGAAAACCTCTGCAAGGAGCTGTTCAAGCTCTTCTAGAAGTTTTGACAAATAAATTAGCTTCAATCCGTTTTTACAATCGTTAAAGCCAGTTTGAATAGCGCTTTCCACAGATGACGTCACGATGATGCATTATGGGATTGAAATGCGGACAAGCCAAGCCCAAAATACATATTTATATGCTGCAACAATGTTTTTTTGTCTTGTTGTTTCTAATTCATAGAAAACTATGGTTTTTCGACTGATATTGATCCTCTTTTCCTTATAATCGAAGCCTTTTCTACAAAGTTTGTCTGCATTTCCATCCCACAAGTCTTTGCAATATTTATATTTAGTAACCGTGAAAATTGCCATTACAACGCATGGATTACAATAGCGTTGTAAATGTCGTCATACATTCGCGGATGCCCAATAGAATATTTTGGTTCGTGCAGTGTTTTTCTTTGAAAGAAGAATTTGCTCATTAACTTCAACATAATCATAAAAATCAACATGTGAGAAAAGTTGTGTGTTGTAAATGTTGAATGTAGTGGTAGTGAGTGTGAGCGTGAGCCCTGTCGGGGAGTGATGATTATAAAACATAGGTAATAGAATGAAATTTGTAACACCGTAAAAAAAGTTAACTTTACTGACGTTTCGAGCTTTAGCCCTTCGTCGGAGTTAAAGAGTAGACCGACGAAGGGCTAAAGCTCGAAACGTCAGTAAAGTTCAACATTTTTTTACGGTAATGCAAATTTCATTATATTACCTATCGTTTATATCAAACACCGACGCAGCCTTTACTAGTTTACTCGCTAGTTTCCATTTATAAAACATACATTAAAGTTATACATTATACATTATTTGATTGCTTCATTGTTTGATGTGTTGTTTAGGACCGTTCGTCAAGAGATCTCCATCCTCCTTCCTCTGCAACACCCCAACATCGTCTCACTCAAAGGATTCTGCCTCAGTCCCCTATGTATGGTGCTCGAATTTGCTCCTCTTGGGGCCTTGGACCGACTACTGTATAACTTCAAGCGAGCCGGGGCAAGGCTTAACCCTTACGTGGTACAGAAATGCATTGTACAGGTAGGGATTTTATAATATTTTGGACTTAGACATTAGCCTGCGTCACATCCGGACATTTCTCGGTTAACCAGAGACAGAGACACCAATTACACCTTTCATCACTGTGACCTGGGTTCGAATCCCGGCTCGGGCGACAAGTGAATAGAGTTTGTTTGATGTGGTGTTCTCTCTCATGCCACAAGAGTTTTTCTCTGGGTTGTCCAGTTTTCCTCCCTCCGCAAAAATCAACATGTAAGCAGAGTTGTGTGTTGTAAATATGGAATGTAGTGGTAGTGAGTGTGAGCGAACCTCACGGACGAGCCCCGACGGGGAGTGATGGTTGTAAATATATGTTTTTTTTATCATCTAAAAATTATTGATTTGAGACCGATGGGAATTGTAGATTATAATATATTAATACGCTAAGCGGCAAAAAATGTGCCCACTGTCCCACTAAACGATTTCCATAAATGCTAAGAACAGGTAATTGTGGGTGCAATAGTGGGTAAATTGGAACGAGAAATTAAATGCTTGCAAAACTATAAATCAAAGGCGTCTCGCAGCGATCTCACCTCGGCCGCTATCTTGGATTATCATTGACAAAGGGAGCCCAATCTACAAAGAGCAGCCCAAGCATTAGGAAAAGTAGTGAATTTTTCACGACTAGTTGGACTCTATTAAATGTTGTTGTTTTTTCCAAGTGTGCTTCAGCGTTGAAATACCTCCACAAGCATCATATAATCTACAGAGATTTGAAATCAGAAAACATCCTAGCCTGGTGTTTCCCTCTCCCTCATTCCGCTGACCAAGCAGCTCATGAGGTCGTCATTAAACTAGCTGACTACGGTATTAGCAGGACAGCGGCAATGGCTGGGATTAAAGGGCTTGGGGGCACCCCTGGGTTTATGGCCCCTGAGATTGAAAAGTATGTCGGAAAAGAGTGCTATACTGATAAGGTATGGCGTATGTAAAATAAACTTTTAATTGCCTTTCCATGCGTTGTTTTCATCATTTTTTCTATACTTTACCATCAATCTTCCATTCATTCATTTATCTATTTGATCCTTCCTCTCATTCATTTATAAACGATAGGTAATTGAATGAAATTTGAAACACCGTAAAAAACACTTTACTAAAAAACAGTAAAGTTAAGTCAACATTTTTTACGGTGTTACAAATTTTATTATATTACCATAGTTAGTAGAGGGAAATGGTTATGAAGCCCTTTGTTGTATGTTTTTGTACACTT
Organism: Metridium senile; assembly: GCA_949775045.1. NCBI lineage: Eukaryota > Metazoa > Cnidaria > Anthozoa > Actiniaria > Metridiidae > Metridium > Metridium senile. Next base: position 4,098,923 of record OX459108.1, on the reverse strand, counting down.
TTTTTCAAGCGTGACCGTGCATAATCTTTTGTTTCGCAATTGTTTTAGCCATATTGGATACGTCTGAGTGAACAGACCAAAAATCATTATTTTGGCTGTTGCTTCAAAATACTCAAAGATTTAGAACAAATATTACAATATTCCTTACAATAATCTCATAGAAAAAGTTTATGTTGACTCATTTTGCAATTTTGATTGGCCATAAAGAAAATGTTGTGCACGGTCAAGAACGGTTCAACTTCGAAATGCAAACAAAGAAGTACAACAAAAGGTTTCCTAACCAGTCCCCTCTATAAACTATGATATTACCTATCGTTAATGTTTAACACCGACGCAGCCTACACTAGTTTACTCGCGTGTTTCATTTATTCTTATTCATTTATACATGTGTTCCTTTCATCAATTCATTCATTCGTCCATTTCCATCCATTCATTCATTCATTCATTTATCCATTTATTTATTCATTCATTTATCCATTTATTTATTTCATCCATCCATTTATCCATTCATTCATTCATTTATTAATTAATTCATTCATTTATTCCTTTATTTATTCATCGTTTGTTTTTTATGTGTTTTCTTTTCTCTTTTCTCTTTTCGTCGTTTCCCGATGAACATTTCTTTGATTCCAGGTGGATACGTTCTCGTTCGGTATGTACATCTACGAACTGATTACACTCCATCAGCCATTCTATGATCTCAGTCCTGCACAGGTCAAACAGATGATTGTAGAAGGGCAAAGACCACCATTATCTCCAAAGGTACATCTAATAAGATTAGTTATGGATTAAAAGTAAAGAACTGTTTTTATGTCGGAAGTCCCTTCAGCCGAAGTTAATCTTCCAGAGAGCCGACGGTGCGCTCAATTGACTCCCCTCTCTCCATCAATGCTCCTTTTTAAGGGTATTTAAAGCTATAAAAGCTACACTGATTGAAAAGAAGTCGAAACAAGTGTGAGGCCACTAGGGATCGAACTAGGCTCCGAAAGCCGCGCACTAACCAACTTAGCTACACTTGTTCCTCTAAGACTCACACTCACTACCTCTACGTTAAATATTTTGGTACACAACTCTGCTCACATGTTTATTCAAATGACTACTATAATAAATGTCCATTGTGTCTAGGATCGTAAAGCCCCTGTGTATGCTATGGACCGTATGGCATGTTTATTCCAATGACTACTATAATAAATGTCCCTTGTGTCTAGGATCGTAAAGCCCCTGTCTATGCTATGGACCGTATGGCATGTTTATTCAAATGACTACTATAATAAATGTCCCTTGTTATTGTCTAGGATCGTAAAGCCCCTGTCTATGCTATGGACCTTATGGCATGGTGCTGGGAACAAGACTCCGATAAACGTCCCACCTCGGCCCATGTCTACGCACTTGCCTCGTCCCCAGAGTTCGCGCGTCTTTTAGACGTACTTACCTTTGATAAACAGCTGACCATCAACTGTGCAGTGAATGCGGGCTCACGTGTTAATTCGGGCTGTGGGGCAGACGGTATATCGAGTGTTGGTAACGAGGTATGGCTGTGTCGGAGCGAGTTGAATAATGGAATGGGAACGAGTAAGATTAATGTAATGAAATACACTGGAGGAAGGTTCAGCCACAAAGAAGTAAGTAGAGTAAATACATGGCATTTTTGTTTGCTAGAACACAGCCGTCAAACGACTACGCATGCGTGGCAGTGAATACAGCGGTAATGTTTCCTTCGTTAACATTAGGAGTTTCGGACTATAGTATTACGACAAAACAAATATAGCAAAACGCTAAACGATTTAGTAGAAGGGCGTAAATATCCACTTACATCGTAAACTATATCAAGAAGTCTAAATGCACGATTTTCATTATCCACGAAATTCAGTTTATCGCGTGGTGCACGCTAGTGACTACGGATCTTTGAGCTTTCAAGATGTTCACATGTGATACCTTCAAATTAAACTATTTCATCGTTATCTTTGCTAGGAGCTGTCAGTCAGCAAGGGCAGTGTACGAGTAGCATGCAGTGTTGGTAGTACTGTTTGGCTGGGTACAGAATCAGGAACCTTACACGTCTACTGTTCCATTACTTATAGAGAACTATGTAAAGGCGTCATTAAGCGTGCTAAATATATCTTAAACATGGTCCATATACCACGCTGTAACTGGGTCTTAGTTGCACTAGCTGACGGTTCAATACTGGCCTATAACGACAATATATGTAACCATTATTACTACAGTGACCCAGGGTCGCAAACAGCTACCCAAGAACTACTACCAAGCCGTGGTTACCCAGGGAATGGTAACCCAATTCACTGCATCGCTTCGGTGCCTATCATATATCCTCGAATAGTCGAGCCGTCGAATGATGACGGGACTAGAGGCAGCCCTGAACCTACTGAGGATTACATCTGTGAAGTCTGGTGCGGTCAAGAGAAAGGTGAGATAACTGTGCTAGACGGAGAAGAACTACAAAAGATATCAACAATGCCCGCCGAGGATTCCGATTCTGATGTAACTATCCTAAAAGAACAGAGTGTCTCGCATCTCGTCACCTGTAGGACGTTCAAGTCGACGATAAAGAGCGAGGAGCCTGTTGCCAAGTCTGTATGGGTTGCCTTGTACCCAGGGACGCGTGTGTTCCGGTGGGACGCGCAAGAGAAGAGGACTGTGAAAAGTGTTGATTGCTCGCTATACAAACCAAAGTTTGACAGTAAGTTAAAAATTAAACAGACATTGGATGTATAATAATCAACAGTCGAGACAAGTGTTATCAACATTAGCCGAGACCTTGATTATTCTGAACACAAAAACTGAATTCAACAATTGTTTTAATATACATCGACAATTGTTTTAATATACATATTACAAAGAAAAATAATTTCACATGGAAATTACGTCACATGTGTACAAACTTCATGGATGACGTCATCCAAGATTAGACAAGCAAAAAAATCCATAAATGACATAATTATATCTTGATCTGATACACAAGGCAAGAAGACCTTTGTTAAGGAGGGAGACGTTTATTCTAATCTGAATAAACAATAGTTTCAAGTAATTAGACCAAATCGGCTAACGCGTTGCTATGTACGTTTCCACCCAATTCCAATCTTTTGGGAATAAGATTCTTTGTCTTATGTATTTCAATGTCACGCGGAAAAGTGTTGGATTGGGTTGAAACGTACATAGCAACGCATTAGCTGATTTGGTATATACTTTGTATACGGATTGACCCGTCCCAGTCTCGCCTTGAATCTTTCTTTTTTATATAATTCATGCGAATTCGGGAAGATTCTATAAGATTATTGTTATTGTCTTAATTAACGATCGTCATTATTTATACAGCTATTTAAAAAACGTAGAACACTGCATACTGAATAGTGCATTGCAAGACCGAAATACATTTTGGGTCATGTAATATTGTTTAAAGTAAAATAAATAATAATTAGTTATTATATTCTTAGTGCGTTCCATTCCAAACAATATGCGAGCTAGTTATGGGGAGTAAATATATCGCTGTATATTTATTTTTTATTTCAAATCAATGATACCCACAATGCCCTTCGGTCTTGGAATGCACTATTCAGTATCCAACGTTTTTTGAAATAGCTGTAATGCAAATACATGTATTATACGTTTCCAGTGCCAAAAAGTGGAAAGTCAAGTCTACAGCGGTCGGGCGGAATAAGACACAGCCAACTTAGTGGTGAGTTTACGAAACAGCATGAGCCGCCGTGTACGTTGTATCGGCATTTATCACACATCATATAAAATGCAGCCAATCAGAATGCTTCAAAGTCGTTGTATATTCGGCGTCTTTCCATGAGACATTGCAGGCTCTCTTCATTTTATATGATGTGGGATCAAATATAGTTATACTAGAGCATGACCGGCTTTGTTGTACCGGCATTTATCCCATATCATTCAAGATACAGCCAATCAGAATGCTTCAAAGTCGTTGTATATTCGGCGTCTTCCCATGAGACATGGCGGGTTCTCTTTATTTTATATGTTTGATAAAATATAATTATATTAGAGCATGAGCGGCCGTGTTGTACCGGCATTTATCACACATCATATAAAATACAGCCAATCAGAATGCTTCAAAGCCGTTGTATTTTCGGCTTCTTCCCATGATACATTGCAGGTTCTCTTTATTTTATATGATGTGGGATAAAATAGTGACTATTTAGTCAGTATCACTCAACCAGAAACATCAAATACAAAAAGAAACAATACCTCATTACAACTTTACTTGTCTTTGATAGTGACTAATAGTCACTAAATAAGAACTATTATACAGTAGCAATTCGACTTTATTTCATGGCTAAAAATCGCCAGTACCTCAAGGTTACAGTGGAGCAGGCAAAACGAGCGACGCAGGAGACTTGGGTTGGTTGCCCAACTCAACTCGAAGGGGGGCTACGTCTCTCAAGAGGAAATATACTGAGCTGAACTGAACCTAGGTTTTAAACATTTGCTAAAAAATCGCCAGCCTCCTCCAGGTTACAGTGGAGCAGGCAAAACGAGCGACGGAGGAAAGGAGCGACTTCACTGGGTTGGCCACCCCAACTCAACTTGAAGGGGGGCTCCGTCTCTCAAGAGGAAATATACTGAACTGATATAGTGTTAGGACTCGACGTAAATTGTGTAACATTATATGCTAGTTTTACAATGGTTTCGATTGGAATACCGTGGAGCATTCCACAGTCAATTGTATATTCTAGTGTACACATGCGAGCCTTAGGCGAGTATGTAATCAAAGAGAATAGAAGTGACGAGTGGGATAGTCACGGTATGTGTCGCGAGAAAGCATTGTATAACTATTAAGCGTCGTTTACACGAGCAATTTTTCCTTGACAAGTATCCTTGACAATTTTCATTGCTCGTGTAGACTGTCAGCAAGTTTTCCTTGACAATATTAAATTGACAAGGTTTCCTTGCTCGTGTAGATGATGAAAAAGTTTTCCTTGACAAGTTTAGGTTGTGCCCGCAATGCCTTGCAATCAGCGGAGTACTAACAAAATATTGGTTCCAGTCCCTTGTCGAGTAAAAAACAAAATGGCGTTTACTTTGAAAGATCGTGCGAAAAGACTGGGAACTAATCTCAATATTCCTTGCCACATTTTCCTTGTTGTCCGTCTACACGAGCAAATTTTATCCTTGACAATTTTTCCTTGTCAAGGAAAAATTGTTCATTTTACTCCATCTACACGAGCAATTTTTCCTTGTCAAGGAAAACTTGTCAAGGAAAAATTGCTCGTGTAAACGCCGCTTTAGTTAGTAACTATTTGTTTTTATTTCATGGTTATAGTGTTTTCGCTCTACTAAAGCCACAATCTCTCTGTCTTTCAGCGGTTCGTGCCCAGGTCAACTCGTTACTAGCGGTCGATAAAGAGCTGTACATTGGCACTAGTTGGGGATGTATACTGGTCTGTAATAACATAACCCTGAACGTGTGTTCTGTTATCCGCTGCCACGAGGAGACGGTCAGCTATCTATTACCAATCGTCAGCACCTCGGTCGGAACACAATCAAATACCAACAATTCCCTGGTCATGAGCTGCGGTAGAGGCTATCGCAACATAGGTGCCAGTCTCCATGGAAACAATCCTTACCCCAGTCTCTCTCAGACTCGTCGTGGGGGAAAACCGTTGGGCAAACGCGAGGCTGCGATTCTTGTTTGGTTGGCGGATTCCTGGGAAGGTTAGGCGTTAATGAGCCATGCGCATGCGTCAAACTATAGAGTGCTTGGTCATCAATGTGGGACCGACATCTGCGAATTACACCGCGAAGTTTGAACTAGCAGTGATTTCATGAATGACGTCATCCAAGATGAGACAATCAAAGAATTCATAGATGATATCATTATATCTTAATCTGCTCCACGAGGACATACACATACAAATATCTTGGTCACTAAAGTATGACTTTAGGATTCCAATAATTGAACAATGGTTTTCATGAAAATTACGTCACATGTGTACAATCACTAACTTCATGAATGACGTCATCAAAAGCCTGATTTTCACAAAAATACGCATGAAGTACTACATAAAATGAACAGGTTGAGTTTCGGTTACATCCATCCCGATAAATTAACATTGAGGTCACACAGTCCTCGTTCTAATAGGTATTCACAGAAATAAATATTTAAAAAATCTACCTACCTAAAATGACGTCATTTAGGCTAGGTTTACACGGTACCGGATGAATTTTTGACCGGTCAAAAGAATGTCCTGGACATGCTGTGCACACACAACCGATCAATATTTTCGTTCTGTTCAGACGAATATTTGATCGGTTAGGCGTCCAAATTATTGCTCGTTTAGCGTGGTCCCGTGTGAACGGAACCCCTAAGCGGATGTTTTTTTGACCGGTCAAAAATTCGTCCAGTACCGTGTAAACAAAGCCTTAGAGCAATAAGACGACACAAATTAAACGGTTTGATTTTTGGTTACATCCATCCCAAAAATAAATATTGAGGTCATGCATATGTCCTCGTTTGAAAAGTTATTTACACAAATAAATAAAAAAAAACCTACCGACCAAAAATGGCGTCATTTAGACCACACAAATTAAACGGTTTGATTTTCGGTTACATCCATCTCGGAAAATACACATTGAGGTCACGCAGTATTCACAGAAATAGATAAAAGTGACGTCATTGAGACATGACTAATCGTTTTTCCATGGTTCTAATTTATTAACACTGACAATGATTAAAACTGAAAAATATTTAAAACATGACAACTATATAGTTAGAGTGAAGACATTTAACCCGTGAAATAGAAATTGCTTGCTAAAGTGTAATAGTCAAATAGGCTCAAATGAAAACAATGGAATTAGGGTATCCGTACTAAAGAGTGTTAGTCTCGTATCTATTTCACGGGTTTAATGACCTCACTCTATATCGATGAAATAAAAATAAACTGACACTAGAGTATTAAAAATTCTGAAATTGCAGTCAGGATTCATTATAATTAATTTTTTACGTTTTGTCTCTGACTTGAAAACTTGGAAGTATCAGACGTTTCGGTCCGTCATCACGGACCTTCATCAGTGATGGCGGTTGTGGTTTGTGGCACGCACATTTGAATGTTGTGTGCGCGCGCCGGTGCTCGCGCTCGGATCATTAACGAGAGAAATGATCCGATATGTCGCAATATCAATGGAAACTAGCGAGAAATTAAATTAGTATAGACTGCGTCGGTGTTTGATATCAACGATAGGTAATAGAATGAAATTTGTAATGCCGTAAAAAATGTTGACTTAACTTAACTGATGTTTCGAGCTATAGCCCTTCGTTTAGCCCTTCCTTTTACTCCGAGGAAGGGCTAAAGCTCGAAACGTCAGTAAAGTTAAGTCAACATTTTTTAAGGTGTTACAAATTTATTATAGTGAATTCTGAAAAAGTTAATTGTCGGCAAATTAAAATAGAAGACTTGAGTAAATTAGGTTTTAAGCTACTAGAGTGGTTTTCATTAACCCGTGAAACACACTTTAGCGTAATATGCTTTATTACACTTTATTACACTTTCACTTTAACTTTGTGTTTTATAATCATTTGTTTAATAGCACTATTACACATTAATACACTTTATTACTCTTTACCTATTACACTTTGTTTCACTGGGTAATGAAAACCACTCTACTATTATTACTTTTTATTAGTTTAACTCTCTTTTTATTATTTTATTTTTAAAAAAGTTTTACTAAAGTAGCAAAATAAAGTTAAAAATATGTAATTTATTATACTATTCAAGTGAATACAATTATTGTCAAAAAGCAATGTTACTTAACCGGCTGTATTTTCTTGTGTATGTGTATCTCTCAGCTGCTTGCTTTGATTCCTAATTGTCCGACTCTTAAAAAAGGGCGTTAAAAGGGCATATATGGCGTTAAAAAGGGCGTATACAGCGCATTAAAAAGGGCGTATATAGCGTTAAAAAGAGCGTATACCACAGCCAGGGACTTTATTTACGTGGTACTTGGATTTTAGTAATATGATATATATCCCTGTTATTTCTGACCTTAATTCTAAAACAGTTCCTTTAATTTACATCAATATTGTTCACAGTTATATGTGTCCCTCCCAGCACTTTAGTGCAACATCTGAATACAGTCCCTCTGCATGTACATCAAGGGCGTATACAGCGTTAAAAAGGGCGTATACAGCGTTAAAAAGGGCGTAGACAGCGTTAAAAGGGCGTATACAGCGTTAAAAAGGGCGTATAGAGTGTTAAAAAGGGCGTATACAGCGTTAAAAAGGGCGTAGACAGCGTTAAAAAGGGCGTAGACAGCGTTAAAAGGGCGTATACAGCGTTAAAAAGGGCGTATACAGTGTTAAAAAGGGCTTATACAGCGTTAAAAAGGGCGTAGACAGCGTTAAAAAGGGCGTATACAGCGTTAAAAAGGGCGTATACAACGTTAATTAAAAGGGGCGTATATAGCGTTAAAAAGGGCGTACACAACGTTAAAAAGGGCGTATACAGCGTTAAAAAGGGCGTACACAACGTTAAAAAGGGCGTATACCACGGCCGGGGACTTTATTTAGGTGGTATAGTTTGTACTTGGATTTTATTGATATATCCCTGTTATTTCTGACCTTAATTCTAAAACAGTTCCTTTACATCAATATTGTCCACAGTTATATTTGTCCCTCCCAGTTCTTTTGTGCACCTTCTGAATACAGTCCCTCGGCATGTACATCACTAGTGACCTCAGATATGTTCCTTTCAGTGGCTCTACATGTAATTCTAAGCTCCTTTTGATTACATATATACCGACCCTGCACAACCCAAGACAATAAAAGACACTAAAATGTTTTTAAGTCATGTTTATTTGTACTTTCTCTTTGAGTACAACGAGGCTGAGACCTTTAAACTGGTCTAAACTTCATCTCAGCTCTTTTAGCGGAGTAATAATAGCCTTTCCAGGTATACCAGTTTACGCCATCAGCAAAGGACTTGTGTTTACCAAGGTGATACAGGCCGTTCAGGTTAACGGAATGGCATCTACCATACCACCAACCACCTTTGAAAATCTGAGCACAGTGTTTACTGTATATGTCATTGTCACGATCTTTAGTGGAGAATGCCATTCGGTTATGTTCTTTTAACGAATTACCCGCAGTACCTGGAAGGAAAAGTTTAGCATATATGAACGGCCAATTAACATGGTGATCATATATGACAAAAACATGTGCAGCCAAAATATGCTATGAATAAATCATAGGTTGATAATATAATGAAATTTGTAACACCGTAAACAACTGATCAAAATTAAATAAGTCAACATCTTTTACGGTGTTACAAATTTCATTATATTACCTATCGTTCATATCAAACACCGATGCAGCCTATACTAGTTTACTCGCTAGTTTCCATCTATGAATAAATCGCTAACAAGAGAAGAAATACCGACATCCTTTGAAGTCCTCAGACTGGATTGTAGGGATTTGATTACGGCAACTATTTTTTTTAAATAGGTGTATACCAGCCTGGATTGAATTGCTCCAAAGTACAACACCCTACTCCCCAGAGTATACATCTGGCCGAGAACCTCCATCATATAAAAACGATGATCAAATCAACCTTCATGCATGCAGCATGTTGTATACATGATATGGTACTTACCCGAGTATTTACCAAAGCTCAGCCTGTATTTGTTCTTTTCATTGGCCACGGCAAACGAAACGTATTCTGCATACGCTGTTTTGCCTTTGATGTCTTCGAGCTCAACACGAAGACGGTTTCGAGCTTGGTGGGTCAGTCTGTTGATCTTATCAAGACCAAGCCAGAACTCCCCTTTTAGATTTCCAAAGCCATTCTTGTAAGCGTTCCAACCTCGGTAAAAGTTCACAGAGCCGTCTTTTCTTTTCTGGAAAACTGTCCATCCTCCTCCAGTAGTCTTTTGATCACAGTACACCTTAAGAAGAATGGTAACACGATGAAGAGCGTAATGTGCGTGATGTCAGCTAATACAACTAAATAATTCAAAACCTCACCATGCATAGCCTATACTCAATATAAACGAATGACTTAATAGTGGACGTACAATGACATATTTGTTATGGCTTTGCCAACCAATCGTTGTTATTAGAACAAAGAAAATTAGAAAATCTATTGTGAAAATGGTTGGCAAATTAGCATCACAATACCAACACTTGAAAACACTACGCTCACCTATATCGCGTATTAAAATTTGCTGACCTTTGCACAGTAGTTTTGCCATTTTCCCTAAAATATGTCAATATGTCGCCTAATATCACCCAATGTCCATGTAGCCCAAAGTATCGCACGTTATGTATTCTTGTGTGCTTATATAACAAGTAAGATATGATGACTTAAACTTAATAATTTCTATATATAACTGAACTAAAAAAAATTAAATCACTGTTCGAAAAAAGAGCTCATGTATACGCCCTAGCTATACAAAAAGGCAATTCCTTACTTAGTCAGTATTAGAAGACACCATTGCTTTTATTTGAAAGAGCACATCAAAATTAGTGATATTCCAAAATTTCAATGTAGTAACATAAACTGATCAAAAGTTACAGCTTTTTGAATTTACAAAGATTTGGCTTAAAATTTGCACCTGGGCCTTTAGAGCCTCGCTTTTGCGTTTTTGGTACATTTTAAATGCTGATAACTCTGTAGTCATTCAATATATGAAAACAGAACTCTACAACATTACTTATTTATATATGCTCTTTCTTGTAAAAGAAAAATATTATTGAAATATTATATTGTTCATGGTGTTTCGTGTTGCTCGTTCCCAGTCCCTTGCTCTTTTTGCATAGGGCATATATAAAGATGCAAAAATTAAACAAGCACGTGAAAGCAAGTCTGATTTTCATAAATTACCAGCACAAAGTTAGCCTTCTTTTCGGCCTTGGCTTGATGCTTGTTGCTTTAGCTACGTCGACAACCTTATTTGTTTTATTTAATTTTTAGTAATATTTAAACAGGCTGTCCAATTCAGCATGACTGGTTTAAATGGAGACATGTATAACTGAATCTTGAACAATACAAACATTAAATACAAATTAATTATATGGTAACACAATACGAATAGGAGAAAACGAAAATAAATTATAAAAAAATATAATAATGCCGTTTTGAATTTTGGAAAAATTAGTTTCGTGACTAATTTTGTCGGGCAGGGGATTCAACGTTTTGACTGCGTTAACCCGGAAGGAGCTCTGGTATTTAGAGGTACGGGCTAGCGGCAATCTCAGAAGATCCCTATTTCGAGTGTTACACTTATGTACGCTTGATGGAAAACTGAAATGTATGTATAAGTGTTACCTTAAATGGTCCTTTACCATCAGGATCAACTGTATACACACCGCTATTCTTGCCACCACGTTTGAGGACATCAGCACAGTTCTTATACACAGTTTCTGTGACGGAAAAATTGACTTGTTTACATTCTATTTATAAACACGTGTAGGTTTTTTAACGCAGGGAGGGAGGGTTTTGGATGGGGATGTGCCAGAAGTCTAAAAAGCTGGCCCTATTTAAAGCAATCAGGAAAAAACAGCTTCTATGCCCTATTCATAACACATTGAAATATGCATATGAACACCATTAAAAATATCAGCACACCATCTAAAACACACGAAAACATACCATCTTTCGTCAAATTAAAAACTCTATTGATCAAATGTAAGACAATTTGGTGATAAAATGCATACCGTGTTTAAGACAGGCAGGTCAAAATCATATTATACCCAGCAACATATAAACTCGTACAGTAAATTAACGCGGGTAATAATTTTATAAGAGTCTCAATGTTAACTGAGAAACGGCTAAAAAACTAACTGAGACTTCCGTGTCTTTTTAGCTGATAAAACAAACGTTTCTTAAAAACGAGTAAAATTCACAAATAATGTTCCTATATTGTGGACTGAACCTTTGGCTGCGAATACAAGCGATTTTTGAATATAAAAAAATATAATGAAATATATAGTAAATGTATAATAGATTAAGAAAAAAATCTGAAATAATAATTAAAAGAAATTGTTTTGTTTTGTAATATCTATATACATGTCAAGTATGTAAGACGAAAACTATAGTAATACACTACTTAAAATAAGGTGTTTATAATTAGCGAACAATTACCTTTAGTGCTGTTGTGAGTTGTGTTTTGATACTGAGTCGGAATTGCTTGCTTCTGTATCTTCTTCAGCTCAGGCGCTTTACAATTGTTAAAATGTTGTTAATAAAATATGAAATAAGATTAACCCGTGAAACAAAGTGTAATAGGGAAAGAGAAATAAAGTGCATTACTGTGTAATAGTGCTAGCTATATATTGAACAAATGATTATAAAACACAAAGTGAAAATGTAATAAAGTGAAGTAAAGCATATTACGCTAAAGTGTGTTTCACGGCCGGTTAATGAAAACCACTCTAAACCCGTGAAACAAAATTAAATAGTCAAGGTGTAATAGTCAAATATAGACAAAAAAAAAAAAACAATGGAATAAGAGACTGCTAAGTTGTATTCAATTCAAGTCTAATATCATCTATTTCACAGGTTTTAATAGTGTCTTCACTCTAAGATTTGCACTCAGCTCTATTTAAAATCAGGTTGTATATAATTTAAAATTAGCGAACATTTACCTTTAGTGCGGTTGTGAGTGATGTTTTGAAACTGAGTCGGTATTGCTTGCTTTTTTATCTTCTTCAGTTGAGAACGCAGTTGTTTCACTGTTTTGGATTTACCACTGGATAACAACAAGTCCGAATACTTATCACCGAAAAAGTTGTTGTAGATGTTTTTGATAGAATTAGCTTCTTGTAGAACTGACTGCCCTTGTTGGACCATCAGCACAAGTAAAATCGCCAAAACCAATCCCAAAAACTTCATTTCTCTCAACAGTAAGTTGCCTTGATTTTTAACCGATGCGACTTCAACAACTCCTAGACAAAATAGATAAAGAAATCACAGTTTGTGCCGTGTTTCTTTGCAGTTTCTAGTAACATGTTATTTTTACTTGCAAGTAGGTCAGCCAATGATATAAAGCCACCATCGTAGTAAGTCAAAACGTCCTCGTTGGTGTGCTTGTTTGTTTGCTTTTAGGGTTAAATTGCGCTGAGACGGGATGGAAGAACAACCACAATAACTTTCACGAGTATTCATAAAAGCTCTCTTTTGGATTGAATGGATGTATTAGAACGCTCCAAAGAGTCCTATTTCGAGCTCTACTTGTGTATAAATCTATTTGAAGCTTTTCATGGAAATAAATAAGCTATATTCAGTGTTATGATTCAAATTTCATCTTTTGCAAAGTACACGTCACTGTGCATTTAAAGAAATCTGATACATGATATACATGCATGGACTAATTATCATAAACTACTGACAGCTCATGAAATTTAATCTATTTTGATTTTGATTTTTAATTGTTCTCTTCTTTTCGTTTTGTTTGTCGTTTTAATAATAATAATAATAATTATTATTATTATTACTTATATAGTGTAAGTTAACATGCAATGATTCAATGTTATCAATTAAACAGTACGCTTTTAAAAATTATTTTAACTTAAATATAAAAAATAAAATAGTGAACATACTATATTGAAAATAGAATATTATGATGAAAGGATTTAAAACTATTGTAACAGCTTATTAATGTTTGGCATCCCGACCCCCCATATTAGCAAGCTCTAACGAGTATAGAATTTCTACTGCTCGTCTGGCGTTCTCAATTTCTAAACATTATCATATCATAGCTTCCTCCGCAGGCATCTCTTATTTCTCTTTTCATTGGGCTTCCTCGCCTAACTAGCGCCTAGTCCCTCTCTAGAAGCAGCACAGGAAACCCAAATCCAAATTAAATCACAGAGACGCCTGTGGAGTAGGCTAATCATATCATACCATCATTAATTAAACTTCACTGGCTCCCTGTTATATTTAGAATAAATTTCAAAATTTTAATTCTTGTTTTTAACTATGTGTATATGGATATGTCCCGAATATCTAAGGACTTTAATTACTATTAGGAATCCAGTCAACACGTTATAATTTAAGATCGAACGCTGACATGTATGTAATTTATTACTCTATCGAAGTGAATAAAAAGGGCGTATACAGCGTTAAAAAGGGCGTATACATCGTTAAAAAGGACGTATACAGCGTTAAAAAGGGCGTATACAGCGTCAAAAAGGGCGTATACAGCGTTCAAAAGGGCGTATACAGCTACAAAAAGGGCGTATACAGCTACAAAAAGGGCGTGTACAACGTTAAAAAGGGCGTATACAGCTACAAAAAGGGCGTATACAACGTTAAAAAGGGAGTATACAGCGTTAAAAAGGGCGTATACAGCCTTGGAAAGGGTGTATACAGCGTTGAAAAGGGCGTATACAGCGTTACAAAGTGCGTATACAGCGTTGAAAAGGACGTATACAGCGTTAAAAAGGGCGTATACAGCGTTAAAAAGGGCGTATACAACGTTAAAAAGGGCGTATACAGCTACAAAAAGGGCGTATACAATGTTAAAAAGGGCGTATACAGCTACAAAAAGGGCGTATACATCGTTAAAAAGGGCGTATACAGCGTTAAAAAGGGCGTATACAGCGTTAAAAAGGGCGTATACAGCGTTACAAAGGGCGTATACAGCGTTAAAAAGGGCGTAAACAGCGTTACAAAGGGCGTGTACAGCGTTAAAAAGGGCATATACCAAAGACCAAATTGACTCGAAATACAATTCAAAGTTCTCAAACTAGCAATCAGTGCGAGTGTAGACATGAATAATTTTCAAAGGTGTTAAAATGGCTGGGGACTTTATTTAGGTGCATGGTACTTGGATTTTAGTAATATCACTGTTATTTCTGACTAGCCTCCTCCACAGGGAACTCTTTCCTTTTCCTTTCTCTCTCATGGGATCTCAGTCCCTCCCGGTCACTCGAGACAGGAATCCCAATAAACGGAAAAAAAAGAACGGAGCGGAGACGCCTGCGGAGGAGGCTACTTCTAATGCTTCCAAAACAGTTTTCTAACCTCAATATTGACCCTAGCTATATATGACACCTTCTGAATACAGTCCCTCTACATGCAATTCAGTACTACTCAGATGTGTTCCTTTCAGTGGCACTATACTAATTCTAATTCTAAGCTCTTTTTGATTACATATACCGCCGACCCTGCACAACCCAAAACAATAAAAGACACTAAAATGTCTTTAAATCATGTTTATTTGTACTTTCTCTTTGAGTACAACGAGGCTGAGACCTTTAAACAGGTCTAAACTTCATCTCAGCTCTTTTAGCGGAGTAATAATAGCCTTTCCAGGCATACCAGTTCACGCCATCAGCAAAGGACTTGTGTTTACCAAGGTGATACAGGCCGTTCAGGTTAGAGGAATGGCATGAATTATACCACCAGGCACCTTTGTAAAGCCGAGCACAGTGCCCACTGGAGCTGTCATTGTCACGATCTTTAGTGGAGAATGCCATTCCGTTATGTCCTTTTAACGAATCACCCGCAGTACCTAAAAGGAATATTTTAGCATATGAACGGCCAAAAATGCGATGTACAGCAATTCTAATCGCTGCACACAAACACGTGCAATAATGCAAAATACATATGCTATGAGGTAATATGAATAAACCGACCACATCTTCTTTTGAGTTTGAAGTTTTAAGATTATTATCTTTTAAAATTTTAAAACGTTTAAACGATTTCTTTTAGGTCTAGAGTTTTTATGGAGTTTTCCATATTTTATGCAGTTTTCGATGGATTACTATATCATAGCAAGCTCCCTATCTCGGACAGGCTAGCATGAACGCACTAATATTTTCACCGGATTGATCAGTTCCCTGTGAATGATTAACTTAGATATGGCACTTACCCGAGTATTTACCAAGGCTCAGCTTGTACTTGTTCTTTTCATTGGCCACGGCAAAGTAACCGTATTCTGCATACGCGCTTTTACCTTTGGTGTCCTCTAGCTCAACACGAAGGCGGTTGCGAGCTTGGTGGGTCAGTCGGTAGATCTTATCAAGGCCGAGCCAGAACTCGCCTTTTAGATTTCCAAAGCCGTTCTTGTAAGCTTTCCAACCTCGCAAAAATTTTACAGAGCCGTCTTTTCTTTTCTGGAAAACTGTCCATCCTCCTCCAGTAGTCTTTTGGTCACAGTAAACCTTAAAATATTTAGTGAAACGTTGATTTAAAAGCAGTCTTGATCGATGTGGTGGATGAGGAAGGTCTGGGGTTGGCATGCAGGGGTGGGTAGAGTGGAATTGATTTTTACAATATCAAACACTAGTATTGATGATAGATATCAGTTGTATGATTGAAGTCCTTGGCAAATGTTTTATTGACTGAGTAATTCGATTAGATATAAGCTATTATTATATAACATATAGTGGTATACCGAGTGATATCAAGTAGATAAAAAGACTATCCTAGTCATGAAGATATCATTGATATCACACATGTGTGATATCTCTCTCAACCAATCAACTTTCAAAAAAAAAAAAAAAAAAAATTTCTTCAATCTGTTATATAATAAACAGAACATTACATGTGCGCTTGGAGATATGAATTTTATCTTCTCGTGTTGAAAAGATATCCCACTCATTCGCTGCGCTCACTCGTTGGGTTTTCTTATCAACACTCGAAGATAAAATTCATATCTTCGCGCGCCCATGTAATATCCTCTATATATTATGTATTTACACATCATTTCAGTTTTGATGACGTTTGTTATTGTTTCCAGCCGAAAACCTCGATCACATTTTATAGAACTACTGATCACAGCCAGCCCATTATTCTGTATGATATTATTTTATAAGTAGTGAATCATTTCTTTCTTTTTATTTTATTGCGCGTCATATTGAATGGTGGCATGAGTGGCCTAGCGGTGAGAGCGCTGGCCTTTCACCACTGTAGCCTGGGTTCGATTCTCGGTCAGGCGACAAGTGAATGTGCAATTCTCCCTCATGCCACGGGGGTTTTTCTCCGAGTTATCCCGTTTTCCTCCCTCCGCAAAAATCAACATGTGAGCAAAGTTGTGTGTTGTAAATATTGAATGTAGCGGTAGTGAGTGTGAGCGAACCTCACGAAAGCGCCCTGACAGGGAGTGAGGGAGTGATGGTTGTAAAATATTTATATTTATTTATCTTGAAAAATATCCCCAGTGTTTTATAATATAATTTGAGCCTACAGGTGGGATTCCTATGGCATATTTGTTTGACTGCGCGTGGATGTGGATAGGATATTTTCAACGTACGTCTTTTATAATTGAATGAGATATATACAGCTATTTCAAAAAACGTAGAATACTGAATACTGCATACTGAACAGTGCATTGCAAGACCGATATGCATTTTGGGTCATGTAATATTGTTTAAAGTAAAATAAATAATAATTAGTTATTCTATTCTTCGTGCATTCCATTCAAAACAATATACGAGCTAGTTATGAAAAGTAAATATCGCTGTGTATTTATTTTTTTTATTTCAAACTAATGCGATCTACAATGCCTTTGGGTCTTGGAATGCACTATTCAGTATTCAACGTTTTTAAAAATGGTTGTATGCACATGTGTGTGTGGGTGTTACCTTAAATGGACCTTTACCATCAGGATCAACTGTATACACACCACTTTGCTTGTTACCACGTTTGAGAACATCAGCGCAGTTCTTATACACAGTTTCTGTGACGGAAAAGTTGACTTCTTACATTCTTTTTACAACTGAAAAAATTGTTCAGGTTTTGGATGGGGATATGCAGCCACAGGCCTTAAAAACATTACCCTTTTTGAATTTAATACAAATTGAAATGTGCATATGAACGTGATATTTAAAAAAATCGGCACCCTGTCTAAAACACACAAAAACATACGGTTTTTTGTCAAAGGCGCTTTACAATTGTTTTACAATAGTATATATAATAAAATAAAAGGATACTTAATCAATTGTCGTCTCACGATTGAGGTCATTGGTACCATCATCCAGTCTACACCGGCACCATCGCCTGATGAAGACTAGCAGATTGCAGTCGAAACGTCGCGGTATTTCTACCTATGACCTCAATCGTGAGACAATTGATTAAGTATCCTTCTAATTTCACATTCCACGATTAATAACCTATTTCCTTCTATAATAAAATAGTATAATGCATATCAGTATAATAGATTAAGAACAAATTATCTAGTTATTATTTTCAGAAAATGTTTTATTTTGTAATATCTATACATCAGTAAATTATGTAAGACGAAACATATACTACTAATAATAGAGTGAAGGCATTTAACCCGTGAAACCTATTTTATAATTAGCGAACACTTACCTTTAGTGGGGTTGGGAGTGGTGATTTGATACTGAGTTGGAGTTGCTTGTTTCTGTATCTTCTTCAGCTCAGGCACTTCACAATTGTTAAAATGTTGTTAATATTATATATATATATATATATATATATATATATATATATATATATATATATATATATATATATATATATATATATATATATATATATATATATATATATATATATATATATATATATATATATATATATATATATATATATATATATATATATATATATATATATATATATATATATATATATTATAATATAGCTTAGATAGTACGTAAGCTCTGATTGGTTGATTCACTCAAAAAAGCTATGCTCTATTTCACCGGTAGAGACATGGTTTTTGATTGACAGCTCACAATTTTAATAAGAGTTGTTCTGTTATTATAAGCTACTACATCTACTAGAAACGGCTATTAAAATGTAAAAAAGACTTTCCATCTTGTGAACTTTCTGGTAACCTAAACCCTGAAGCCTACGGTGCAATGAAATGCAATTCAAAGGCGACAAAAATCAGAGACATGGCTTTGAAAATACGCCGCCTTTAGACAAACTGTAAAGTTGGAAGTCAAAAGTTGAATTTGATCAAAACAAACAAAAACAAAAGGAAAACAGCGTTTCAAAGTGGCAATAATTTTTACTTCATTTTATCCTTGACATATGAAGATAATTTCATAGTGAATAAGTGAGATTTTTTTGCAATTGAACTCGATTAATCTTGAACAAATAACTTGCATGTTCGTTGAATTTATCGACGGCAAAATATTATATTTTGTTTTATAAAAACAAACAAACACACAATCAATTACAGAATTATAAATGTGCTTTCAAGTTTTTTATTCTTATAAATAAACCATGTTTGAAAACAAGCAATGTGAACAAATTAAAAGGCAGATTTACAATTATCTTTCAATTGTCTCGTCAAAATGAAAACAGAAACTTATAAACCTTATAAACCTGCAAACGTTTGATTAAAAGTAAATAAATACATACTTTCAGCAGCCTAAGTAATCTTGTAGATGTGGTCTTTGTTCTTTTTAACTTCAAAACGTTGTACACAGCAAGCTTGTCTTGTTCAAACTGTTTTTTTCTCAGTGTGATAAATTGCTGTCAGTCGGCACGGCTTTCACCACTCAAATTCGCTTGAATTGCTGTATATATGTCAGTCTCATGCAAGAGTTCAGCTAAAGGTTTTTGTTTTTAGCCACAGAAGTCAACCAAAGCTATGTTTTAACGGTTTTATAAATGAAATTCCTTCTTTTTAGCTAGCAAAAAGACCCGGGAAGAAAGTGAACAGCACCTTGGTCATTGCTCAATAGTACACTGATTGTGATTGGTTCATTGGGCACTGGTGTTAGTTTTGAGAATTACAATTTTAATCAGCAAATAAAACAACGTTTTTACGGAAAACCAGCATTGCTATATTATAAAAGCAATAGAAGCCAGTTCCTATGACTCTACCAGTGAAATAGAGCACTTGGGATGTTGTTAGAAACACTCGAAAAAGTTATAAAATCACTCGCTTTCAGCTCGTGATTTTATAACTTTTCTCGTGTTTCTCCCAACATCCCGCGTGCTCTATTTCACCGGTAGAGTCATAGGAACTGGCTTCTATTGCTTAAATATATATATATATATATATATATATATATATATATATATATATATATATATATATATATATATATATATATATATATATATATATATATATATATATATATATATATATATATATATATATATATATATATATATATATATATATATATATATATATATATATATATATATATATATATATATATATATATATATATATATATATACAGCCGATCTCGGAAAGGTTGTCCACCTGAAAAGACATATATACTAAAAGAAATATCACGTGACGCATTTTATAATCACTTTCTGCGCGTGTAGAAAGTCAGGTGCGTGTGAAAGTATGATAATATGCCGTTCAAACAAGCAGTATCTTCCCTCGCTAGAAGTAACTGACTTTCTACACGCGCGGAAAGTGAATATGAAATGAGTCACGTGATATTTCTTTTAGTATATATGTCTTTTCAGGTGGACAACCTTTTCGAGATCGGCTGTATATATATATATATATATATATACAGCGTTTTGCAAAAATTCTGTAAATCCTAGAATATACATATATACATATATCGGGTGCATTGTGGGAACGTATTTAAGCGTATTTACGAGTATTTAAGCATATTTATCAATAATAAATGAATATTTAAGACTAGCTGACACCACTAAGTGTTAGAAAACGCTTATATACCATAAATATCGCGCGTATTCGTTCCCACAATGCACCCGATATATGTATATATGTATATTCTATGATTTACAGAATTTTTGCAAGACGCTGTATATATAGCTCAGTCGCTTTACAATTGTTAAAATGTTGTTAATACAATATACAGTAAAAACCCGCATATAAGAACCACTATTTTTCGAGGTAAGGCTAAAGTGGTTCTTATATAATTGGTATTTAGTGAGAAATTAGGCTAAGGTGGTTCTTACTGGTTCTCATTTACAAAGCAAAAACAGTTTCCCTTAGATAGTGTTTTTATGTTATATAAATTGTTATGTAGAAGCATCTGAATGATGAATGTATTCTCATTGAGAACTAACTGATAATACATTTGTAAAACATTTTTCTTGCATTGATTTTAAATTTGGTCATGTTCAGACTCAACTTATATTTTTTCAAATGACCAAATAAATCTAGCTTGAAACCTTTCATATAAGAACCAGTCTAATTTTATAGCCTAAAGTGGTTCTTTTTTAACAGGTTTAAAAAGCAAATTTTAGCCTCGTGGTTCTTAATCCAGTGATTCAGTCTTATATGCAGGTTTTTACTGTATATATAATTTAATTTAATAATTTCTATAGAGCCTAAAATATGAAATATTCTAAGGCGCTTTACAATTGTTAGAATTTCGATAATAAGATATATAATAAAATAGTAAATGATATGTCTAATAGATTAAGATCAATTTCTGGAAGTAATATTAAAATGTTTTGTACATGTATTATGCGTACACGATATTTTCACCGATATTTTACGCTAATTCTCTGTTAAAAAACCAAAAAACACTTTATCCTAAGAAATAAGACTGCATGTTTTTATTTGAAAGGTTTCAAGATGTATTTGGATTTATTTTATTATTTTTATTTTGGTGAAAAAATATAAGTTAAGTCTGAATGATCCAAATTTAAAATCTATAATTTAAAATTGATTCTTTCAAAAAAATATGTTATGTATATGTATATATATGTTTATATTAAGTAATAAAAACACTATATAATGGAAAATGCTCTTGCTTTGTAAATAAGAACCAGTTAAGAACCACCTTAACCTAATTTCTCATTAAATACCAATTACATAAGAACCACTTTAGCCTAACCTCGGAAAATAGTGGTTCTTATATGCGGGTTTTTTACTGTATTTATACTAATTAGTACTACTTGTTTCACGGGTATAGAGTGGTTTTCATTAACCAGTGACACACTTTTCATTGTATCACTCTTTAATGCACTTTAATTCCATTTTGTTCTTTTGTTCATGTTTGACTATCACATTTTAACTGAATAAACTATGTTTCCCGGGTTAACGAAAGCAGCTCAGTCTAGTCAGTATTTGTACTCTATTCAAAACAAGTTGTATATAATTTAAAATTAGCGAACAATTACCTTTAGTGCGGTTGTGAGTGATGTTTTGAAACTGAGTCGGTATTGCTTGCTTTTTTATCTTCTTCAGTTGAGAACGCAGTTGTTTCACCGTTTTGGATTTACTACTGGATAACAACAAGTCCGAATACTTGTCACCGAAAAAGTTGTTGTAGATGTTTTTGATAGAATTAGCTTCTTGAAGGACTGACTGCCCTTGTTGGACCATCAACACAACTACAATCGCCAAAATCAATCCCAAAAACTTCATTTCTCTCAACAGTAAGTTGCCTTGATTTTTAACCGATGCGACTTCAACAACTCCTAGACAAAATAGATAAAGAAATCACAGTTTGTGCCGTGTTTCTTTGCTGTTTCTAGTAACATGTTATTTTTACTTGTAAGTAGGTCAGCCAATGATATAAAGCCACCATCGTAGTAAGTCAAAACGTCCTCGTTGGTGTGCTTGTTTGTTTGCTTTTAGGGTTAAATTGCGCTCAGACAGGATGGAAGAACAACCACAATAGCTTTCACGAGTATTCATAAAAGCTTTCTTTTGGATTGAATGGATGTATTCTAAACGCTCCAAAGAGTCCTATTTCGAGCTGTACTTGTGTATAAATCTATTTGAAGCTTTTCATGGAAATAAATAAGCTATATTCAGTGTTATGATTCAAATTTCATCTTTTGCAAAGTACACGTCACTGTGCATTTGAAGAAATCTGATACATAATATACATGCATGGACTAATTATCATAAACTACTGACAGCTCATGAAATTTAATCTATTTTTTATTATGCTTTTGAATTTTTCTCTTGTTTTCGTTTTATTTGTTGTTTTAATAATAATAATAATAATAATTATTATTATTATTACTTATATAGCGCAAGTTGACATGCAATGATTCAATGTGTTCAAACAGTGCGCTTTTACAAATTATTTTAACTTAAATATTAAAAAATAAAATAGTAAACATACTATATTGAAAATAGAATATTATGATGAAAGGATTTAAAACTATTGTAACAGCTTATTGTTTGGCGTCCCGACCACCCATATTAGTAAGCTGCAACGAGTATAGAATTTCTACTGCTCGTCTGGCGTCCTCAATTTCTAAACATAATCATATCATAGCACAGGCTTCCCACACTATCAATCTGTGGTTTTGGGCTTGCTGTGGTATTTAACGGCTCGTTCGAAGTTCAATTTGGATAACGTTCAAATTTTGTACCGTTTGAAATCTTTTCTTTAGTCAGTAATATTTTTTTTCGATAATAAAAGGTTATGAGTTTATGAACTTTTGTGTGTGGTTTTCTTGGGTTTTGGTGGCCATTTAAGGAGGTTTTGAGGATGGCGAATTTCAACCTTATCCATATCAAACTCAACTTCGAAAGAGCCGTTATCTACCACAGGGAGCCAAAAACCATAGACTTTCACAAAGTCCCTTTTAGCCCCCCTGCACAAGGGACTTTTCCTACTTGCAGCGCGCCAAATTTACCGGTTGGTTTTTCAACCGGAGGCGTGGCTTAATATACAAATTAGGTAATACCTAATAGCGGAGCTCCCAGTTTAATTTTTTCTTACAACATCAATATGTGCATGTAAATACCACTTATTAGATATTTTCTTGGATATTACTGGCTGATATTTTACGAGTTGCTTACGTATTTTGCCGGGCAATAAGGACATTGAGTGGGTATCAGTCTATCAAAGAGTGTATAGCTTTAGATTAAGAGAATTCCAATATAAGATACTGAATAACTGTTTATTCTTAAACATGAAGTTATATATATTTAAAATAGTGGACTCGCCTTTATGCACATTTTGTAAAACATCAAACGAATCTATGGAACATTTTTTTGTCGAATGTGTAAAATCAAAGGACCTATACTTTAACATTAACCAATATCTAAGCAGTGCAAATGTAAAGTTAATACCAGAGCTAAGTTTTAAAAATGTTCTCATTAATAGGGAGTTCTGAAGACACTATGGAAGGTTTCTTATTTTTACTATACAAATATGTACTTTATAATTGCAAACAAAAACAGTTACTTCCTGTCATTAAATATTATCAAATAAATCTAATAGACTATGAAAAAATCGAATACATCATTGCAAAAAAAAAAAAAAAAAAACAAGCTATACACTCATTTGAAAAAATAAGAGAAAACCCAAAGCTTATTCATAATTTAGTCAATATAGCCAAATTAGCCAAAAAACGTTATATTTAATTTATGTACTTTTTTAGTCTTTTGTAATTGTGTTTATGTAAGTGTAAAAAACTATCAAAAAATCAATAAAATATATAACAAAAACTGTTAACTGTTTATTGTAATTTCTATAGCATCTTTAATCGAAAATATAACTTTTCGAAGATTCAGCGCGCGGAGAGAGAATCAAAACAAAGCCCTGGAAAAGCCAGTAAAATGTAAGATATTTCTCGCTCTCTTTTTGATTGACATAATGTCAAAAACCTCATTGGCTATCGATGTAGATGACGCCATCATGTAACGCAACGCACAAAAGGAAAGTTTGTCATTTACACGTGGAGCGGAGATTTCTCATTAAAAAAAGTCCCATAAAAGCATGTTAATGGACAATTCATGAATGGAAATTGATTTAATGTAAGTAAAAAATTGTAATAAATCTCACTGCCTTTTCTTAGGTTGGTTATCGTTTCCATTCTATGCACTTTTTCATCTTTTTCTCAAATTTTCAACTGTCACTTCAGTCAATAGTTTTGTTCAGACAAAAAAGTGTTCAGAAATGTTTTTGATGGAAAATACCATTCCCAAACGATAGTGTGAATAGCCTTATTATTTTCCCTTTTATTTTTAAGTCATTAAGCTTATTTTGCTTTTGATAACGCCTTGAAAAAGTGCTGTGGCTGAACAGTCGTTTTACGGCCGCTTTTTACCTTCTTTTATTTTCCAAAGTATGTTAGGATTCCGGATAGAAAAGGTTAAACCTTTTCATCGTATTAGATTTACTAAAAAGTAGTCATGGCAAATCTTCAAAACAAAACAAAAAGTTCTTTTGAAATGGAATTAAAAGCCTCAAAAATTATAAGTTCTACCAACACAACTGATCGATTTGAAAAGACAAGGATTTTAAAACAAGGTATTTTATTATGAAAAACTTTGTGTAAAACATCGTTTTGTTCTGTAAAAAAAACTTAGAGATTTTCACCAAACCTTATCTTATTGGATTTACTAAAAAGTAGTCATGGCAAATCTTCAAAACAAAACAAAAAGTTATTTTCAAGTGGAATTAAAAGCCTCAAGAATAAGTTCTACCAACATAAGATCGATTTGAAAAGACAAGAATTTTAAAACAAGGTATTTTATTATGAAAAACTTAGTTTGTGTAAAACATAATTTTCGACTTTGAAGTAAAAACTACTAAAAAAAAAGCTCGTTTAGTAAGCATAAAATAGTCAATATTGCTAAATATACAGAAGTTATTCAACCAATTTTAAATTGTGTTTGTATTTCAGTTGATCTTTGATGTTTTCCGTTTATGAGGTTTAAAAAGTACATAAATAAACACCTTTCAATCGACCAAAGTACAATACATCGTTTCATGTACGGTTTTTATCTCAAAAAGTAAATAAAATGGAGATAAACCTTTTCTCTTTTCTTTCTATAATAAAACAGAGAACGGATTTTTCCTTTTTGAGGCTTAATTATTGCAAGTTTTGAGGTGTTTTTTTTTTTTTACGCTCGGTATATCAAATAAGCAGTTTTTTTTTTCTCTCAAAAACGTGAAACAAATAATAATCTTGAACTTACTTTATCGGTGATTATTCTCCTGAGGTTTTCTTCTTTTCAATGACATTGATCATATTTTGACGAATAAATGTATGAACTTGAATTTTGATGGTTTAAACATTGTTCATAGTTCAACTGCCAAGCTTGAAAATCCTTCAATAAACTGTGCCGAGGGAACTTCAAGATTTGAAGACAGTTTTCATAACAAATAAGGTCGCTTCTTTTTCAATTTTTTTTTGAATTGCTGTAGTCTTTTAATATTCATCCACGAAGGTATCTACAAATAGGTTTTCTTGATCTTTTGGAATCAGTCTTTTCTGCTTTTCTTTAGTATAATTTCTTCGTTTTTGTGTCCTTCGAGTTTATGTTCTTCTTCGGTCAAAACTCTCTTTGTTCTTCGAAGTTCATCTTTCTCCGTTGTTATTTTGTATTAATGTAAGCTCTGCTATTTTGTTGTTGTTTGTTTGACTTTTTGTCCATAAATTAAAAGAACAACTTTGCTTTGTTGATCTAGCGCTATTTGGCGCCGCCGAAATATAACAACCAATCAGCATCGCGATGGGCGCGGACGTCGTCGGACGTACGCTTGGGATTCCTGTGTGAAAACCATCGAAAATCAATTTTACCACAACTGTAATATACAAATTAGGTAATACCTAATAGCGGAGCTCCCAGTTTAATTTTTTCTTATAACATCAATATGTGCATGTAAATACCACTTATTAGATATTTTCTTGGGTATAATATACGTGCTGATATTTTACGAGTTGCGTACGTTTAATCAGCAAGCAATGAGTAAAATGCCAGCCCGTAATACCCAAGAAAATATCTAATAAGGGATTTATTATACAACTTACTGTTAATTGTAATTTCTATAGCATTTTTCATCGAAAAAAATAACCTTTCGGAGATTCAGCGCGCGGAGAGAGAATCAAAACAAAGCCCTGGAAAAGCCAGTAAAATGTAAGATATTTCTCGCTCTCTTTTTGATTGACATAATGTCAAAAACCTCATTGGCTATCGATGTAGATGACGCCATCATGTAACGCAACGCACGAAAGGAAAGTTTGTCATTTACACGAGGGGCGGGGATTTCTCATTGAAAAAAGTCCGATAAAAGCATGTTAATGGACAATTCATGAATGGAAATTGATTTAATGTAAGTAGAAAAATTGTAATAAATTCCACTGCTTTTTCTTAGGTTGGTTATCGTTTTCATTCTATGCACTTTTTTATCTTTTTCTCAAATTTTCAACTGTCACATCAATCAATAGTGTTGTTCAGACAAAAAAGTGTTCAGAAATGTTTTTGATGGAAAATACCATTCCCAAACGATAGTGTGAATAGCCTTATTATTATCCCTTTTATTTTTAAGTCATTAAGCTTATTTTACTTTTGATAACGCCTTGAAAAAGTGCTTTGGCTGAACAGTCGTTTTACGGCTGCTTTTTACCTTCTTTTATTTTCCAAAGTTAGTTAGGATTCCGGATAGAAAAGGTTAAACCTTTTCATTGTATTAGATTTATTAAAAAGTAGTCATGGCAAATCATAAAACAAAACAAAAAGTTATTTTGAAATGGAATTAAACGCCTCAAGAATTATAAGTTCTACCAACACAAGATCGATTTGAAAAGACAAGGATTTTAAAAGGTATTTTATTATGAAAAACTTTGTGTAAAACATCATTTTGTTCTGTAAAAAAAACTTTAACGACTTTGAAGTAAAAACTACTAAAAAAAACACGAAAACTACGACGAAACGAGTTGAAGATTGAACTAATTTTTGAGTTTTGTCTCTCAAAAACTTGAAACAAATGATAATCTTGAACCATGGATAATAAAAACACTTGAACTTACTTTATCGGTGATTATTTTCTTGAGGTTTTCTTTCTTCAATGACATTGATCATATTTTGACGAATAGATGTAAGCTTATGTACTTGAATTTGGATGGATTAAACATTGTTCATAGTTCAACTGCCAAGCTTGAAAATCCTTCAATAAACTGTGCCGAGGAAAGCAATTTGAAGACAGTTTTCATAACAAACAAGGTCGCTTCTTTATCAATTTGTTTTGAATTGCTGTAGTCTTTTAATATTCTTCCACGAAGGTATCTACAAATACGTTTTCTTGATCTTTTGGAATCAGTCTTTTGCTTTTCTTTAGTATAATTTCTTCGTTTTTGTGTCCCTCAAGTTTATGTTCTTCTTCGGTCACAACTCTCTTTATGTTCTTCGAAGTTTATCTTTCTCCGTTGTTATTTTGAATTAATGAAAGCTCTGCTATTAGCAAGTAGTATTTTGTTGTTGCTTGTTTGCCTTTTTTAAGATAAAAGAAAACTTTGCTTTGTTGGTCTAGTGCTATTTGGCGCGCGCGTCACTTTTGTTCCCGCCGAAATGTAACAGCCAATCAGCATCGCGATGGGCGCGGACGTCGTCGGACGTACGCTTGGGATACCCGGCTGTGTAAAAAACATCGAAAATAGACTCGATGCATTACCATTTTTTCTTAAGTATGGTGCTCCGCTAAAATTTCTCGCACGCTGATTGGTTGAAAACCATGTTCGATAAGAGGACAGACCCATGAAAATGACGCCATTTGACGCTTTCGTAAGCTTTTTCAAATTTGAAAAAACAATTGTGTGAAATCTCGCGCGCTGATTGGAGGATAGACAACACGTGTGCTGACGACACAACGTCACGCAACATTGTGCAAAGTTGAGGGAACGTTTGTCATCAACACGATGTTTTTTTCGTCTTAAAACTGTGATAAAAGCTCATTTATGGATAAACCCTGAATGGAAAACACTTTTCTGTAAGTAAAAAAATTATAATAAATGTCACTCATTGAGTTTTCGTCTCTTTGATTTGATGCAGTTTTTCAGTCTTTTTGTCAAATTTTCGTCAATAGTCAAGTTGATTTCTGTCCAACAAAAACATACTCAAAAACGTAGTTTTGATAAAAAATGCCATTCTTTTAGCACTCTTTTGAAAACCTAAGTTATGTACTAGCTTTAACTATATATATCAAGGGTTTGTGCTTGTTGACTTGTTTAATTTTGAATTCTGTTTTGCGAAGTTTTGCAAGGGCGCAACTGAAGTCGCCTATTGGCCGTAGTTGTTTTACTTTTATAGCTTACAAAAGAGAAACGATAAACAGTATTTCCTTAAAAAAAAAGGCTTATTTCTTTACTTCTCATTTAAAACTGATCATTTTTGCGAATATTAATTGTTTTATTTGCCGTAGCATGAAGTGAAACCGTTGAGTTTGATGCGTGACATATTCGTCATATAACAGTCACATTCTGTCTATTTTACACATGAAAATTGAAAAAGTAGAACAATGTTATGAGGTTGTGGTAAAAAACAAATCGAAGTGTCTTTTCTATGGTCTATACTCTTATCGAACATAGAAATGACGTAACAAAATGGCCAAAACTTTGCAGTGAAAACACTCGCTGCGCTCGTGGTTCCACTTGAGTTTTGACCATTTTCTTACGTCATTTCTATGTTCGATAAGAGTATAGACCATAGAAAAGACACTTCGATTTGCTAACTCGATGCATTACCATTTTTTCTTAAGTATGGTGCTCCGCTCGCGCGGGCCTTCGGCCCGCGCGGGAGCTCCGCTATAACGTATCAAAATCCCTCCAATCACGAAGCATTCCTCCTTCATGCTTGTCAATCATTCACCCAAGTCAAATACCTTTAGGTGTTGTGCAGAGAGCTCAAATCACAACTGATTTAAATCTAAACAATTTGTAGTAGTTTTTGTCGAAGAATTTCTTGTATTTAGAAGTTACTGGAATACAAAATTGTCCTCAGTTTCTGCATGTATATATTCTGCAGTTCTGATGGAGAAAGAAAGCTAATTGTTTGGTGTTCTAGATTCTTCAGAGGATTAAGATACGGCGAATATGTTGACACCGCGTCCGTGGTTCCCCGACTAAGTATTTTCCTTATAGCGCTTATAAAGTTTGTTCTTAGGTGTATTTTACAACGTTTGTATTTTACATTGTATTTTACAACGTTTGGTTAGAAACTTCAACTCTTTGATATATTATCTTC
Source organism: Metridium senile (assembly GCA_949775045.1). Classification (NCBI taxonomy): domain Eukaryota; kingdom Metazoa; phylum Cnidaria; class Anthozoa; order Actiniaria; family Metridiidae; genus Metridium; species Metridium senile. The sequence goes on along the minus strand of OX459108.1, from coordinate 4,069,079 downwards.
GCTATCAATATTTTGAGAACATTCGTGACTCTATGTCAAAGGTCGTGTATAACGCGCTCCACTCCCTGAAAGACGATCGCCATAAATTTTCGCGCCAAAAGTTTATCTCCCGATTCGATTTCCTGCAGGTGAAACAAGTCGAACTCGCCTTGCGGCTCGTAGCTCGTTTCGCGCTTCGCGCTCAACTTACTGGCTCGCTTCGCTCGTTACTGTAACAAACTTCGCATAACTAGTCCTGTGATAAACGAGTTTCGCGCTTCGCACTCAACTTACTGGCTCGCTTCGCTCGTTACTGAACAAACTTCGCATAACTAGTCCTGTGATAAACGAGTTCGACTTGGGCAAGTCTACAAAAACCACAAATTGATAGTGTGAGAAGCCTGTGATCATAGCCTCCTCCGCTGGCATCTCTTATTTCTCTTTTCATTGGGCTTCCTCGCCTAACTAGCGCCTAGTCCCTCTCTAGTAGCAGCACAGGACACCCAAATCCAAATTAAATCACAGAGACACCTGTGGAGTAGGCTAATCATATCATACCATCATTAATTAAACTTCACTGGCTCCCTGTTATATTTAGAATATAAATTTCAAAATTTCAATTCTTGTTTTTAAATGTATATATGGATATGTCCCGAATATCTAAGGACTTTAATTACTGTTAGGAAGACAACACGTTATAATTTAAGATCGAACGCTGCCATGTATGTAATTTATTACTCTATCGAAGTAAATACAATTATTGTCAAAAAGGAATTTCATTTAAATGTATTTTCTTGTGTATGTTTCTCTCTCAACTCCTCCGCCTCAATTCCTTCTTTTCCGACTTTTTCCTACGTTAAAACAACACGGACGTTAAAAAAGGCGTATACAGCATTAAAAAGGGCGTATACATCGTTAAAAAGAACGTATACAGCGTTAAAAAGGGCGTATACAGCGTTAAAAAGGGCGTATACAGCGTTAAAAAGGGCGTATACAGCGTTAAAAAAGGCGTATACAGCGTTAAAAAGGGCTTATCCAGCGTTAAAAAGGGCGTATACATCATTAAAAAGGGCGTATACAGTGTTAAAAAGGGCGTATACAACGTAAAAAAGGGCGTATACAACGTTAAAAAGGGCGTATACAGCGTTAAAAAGGACGTATACAGCGTTAAAAAGGGCGTATACAGTGTTAAAAAGGGCGTATACAGCGTTAAAAAGGGCGTATACATCATTAAAAAGGGCGTATACAGTGTTAAAAAGGCCGTATACAGTGTTAAAAAGGGCGTATACAGCGTTAAAAAGGGCGTATACAGTGTTAAAAAGGCCGTATACAGCGTTAAAAAGGACGTATACCAAAGATCAAATTGACTCAATACAGTTCAAAGTTCTCGAGTTAGCAATCAGTGCGCATCAGTGTAGACATGAAAAAGTTTCTAAGGTGTTAATAACTAATGATCCCACCACGGCCGGGGACGTTATTTAGGTGGTACTTGTGGTACTAGTGATATATCCCTGTTATTTCTGACCTTCTAAAACCTTTACATGATCAATATTGTCCACAGTAATATTTGTCCCTCCCAGTACTTAAGTGCACCTTCCGAATACAGTCCCTCTGCATGTACTTCACTAGTGACCTCAGATATGTTCCTTTCAGTGGTACTAATTCTAAGCTCCTTTTGATTACATATACCGACCCTGCAAACCCCAAGACAATAAAAAGTCACTAAAATATTGTTAAATTATGTTTATTTGTACTTTCTCTTTAGTACAACGAGGCTGAGACCTTTAAACTGGTCTAAACTTCATCTCAGTCCTTTTAGCGGAGTAGTAAAAGCCTTTCCAGGTACTCCAGTTCATGCCATTAGCATAGGATTTGTGTTTGCCAAGTAGGTACAGAGCGTTCAGGTTAGAGTCATGACATGCATTGTACCACCAAGCACCTTTCCAATTCAAAGCACAGCTACTACTTTTGCGGTTGTCATTGTCACGATCTTTAGTGGAGAATGGTGCTCCTTTATGGTGTTTTAACGAATCACCCGCAGTACCTGGAAAGTAAAGTTTAGAAGATATGAATGGTCAAAAATGCGATAGAATTAGAGGAATTCTTTTTCTAGATATTTATAGAAAAATTATTTAATTGGACTATTGTAATCACAGAGGCAGTTCTAGGGGTGTGTCTCTAGTGAGACCGGACGCCCACCTAGCACCGTAATCACCCCTATTTTAATCAAGACACTAAGGAGCCAGACACCCCCTAACACCTTAAAGTGCAAGTATCACCAAAAATAAACTTTGCTTGAAATGATTGCTCTCAAAGATTTATTTTCAAATCCAAATGTCTTATAACCAAAATTTATTTCGAAGTGCGGAAAAAATCGAAAAATATACATCGTCGAAGCCGCAAGTCAAGAAATTATGCAAATTAGCTGTGACGTAGCAAGAGGAACGCTTTCGCACGGCCGGGAGCGGAATCGTTTGTTGTCTGCTCGTTGTACATTGTAGTTTTAATAAAATCACGAAAACCTGCTCAATGCCTATGCGATGTGTTGTCCAAAATTGTAGCTGCACAAGAGCAGATGGTGTTTCTTTGTATAAATTACCGAAAAACACAGTTCTTTCACGTAGTTACGGATAAAATTAATTTGTCTGATATAGTTGTATACTGATGTTCAAGAAACTTCACTTCATCGGACTTTGTTGACAATTATATCAAAACATCATTGGGATTCAGTCCAAAGAAAGTGCACTGGTTTTTAGAATTCTTTATTCTAATAGCTAATTACTCGCTGCGTCAGCAAGCGAGGTATAAAATGCAACGAGTTTCGTGGTTCTTCGTCAGTGTCGAACTTTTAACCAATCACAAATCGGCAAGCACGTGCACCGTAATAGCATTACGTAATGTTTTAAAATGGATCAAAATGGCTAGAGAAGTATTTCAAACGCTAGATCTTCACACAAATTCACACGCTATTCGCAATAGACCCTACTAAAAGATGGTTTCAAGCGTATATTTCGGAATGGGTCGTTTCGCGAATTCAAAGGAATCAGTATAGGAATATACCATGGGAAATTCTGAGAATGATACCCATCATACGAGCTATCGAATACTGACTATAAAACGTATTGAAAATGTGACTCAACTGCCAAATAACATGACAAATACAGAAAACGATGACTTTAATGGATAGAAGAGCAAAAAAGATGAAGAATTGAATCAGAATATTGACAGGATAACCTCGAAGGAATTAAATCGACAAGGTCTGCCGTATTTGAAAAAGCTGACAGGCGACTACACTGAGCTCGAAAGAAAACCGTTTCTTACCAATAAAAGGACTTCTTGTGGTAAACATAGTAACTATTTTTATTGTATTAATTCTGTACTGGACTAAAGAAGCAATTTTATTTGAACTTGGAGATTTACTCATTAACTCGTGGATCGAAGATCCTCGAGTTATTGGGATGGGGCTTTTAAACCGGAAGTGTCACTCACTCACTCACTCACTCGCTCACTCACTAGATCGTCAGTGTAAACTTTTGAGCCCCAAGATCTCGGTCAGCGTACTTCGAGCACATGGATATTTGATTCGTCTGAAGGAATGATTTTTCGGTCGAAGAAATCGCGAATACTCTCATATTTTATGTGCTCACGCCACACGATTCGCAGTAGAATTACACATAAGTTTATGTCGAATGTTTTCGGAAATGGTCACTGTGAATTTTACTAAAGATCATGCAATTTACGAGCGAACTATAAAGCGAGCCAACTTTAATATTATGATCAAATTTATCGAGATATCTTCCCTGCTATAAACAGAAGCTACTTTTTATCCATCCTTTCATAATGCTATGGAATGGATTCACAACCAGTTACAAAGGACGAAGCTGTTATTACTGGATATTTAACAGTATTTCCGGTAAGCATTCTTAGAGAGTACGATACACACTAGAAGTAAAGACAACAACAGTATATTAGTTTAGTGATGTTGTAGGGTAAATATATTGCTTATTGTAATTATTTCTTTTATATTTTTGATTAAAGTAACCAGTTTATCTGTCAATAGTTTAATTTTATTGACTACTATTAATTCGTACAAATTCGAACGGCGATTGAAACAGGCGATTCTCGAGCTCTTAGCTTCTTGCACAGAACAACAAACTTATTCGCAAAACTTAAATCGCTTCACCCTATTATCTAGCAGTTCAACTTAACGATCTATGTATATGTAGATGAAAGTAATATTTCTTTCTTTACAATATGTGAGATAACATGATCGGTTTTAAACCTCCAGGTTGACCTCGACAACAACAAATAAACAGCTAAAACGGCCTGTCTAAAAACTACACCCAACAGCCCAAATCGCCTCAAATATAGCACCAATTGCTTCAATGACTATCTATTTTGCTTTTTCTGGCGTTTATTTTGCAAGAACAACTTAATAACACTGTTTCTTAGACACTCTTTGAACTCGCATGTATCTCTGCACGAACCGAAGATCGAACCAGGTAAATATCAGACTTGTCAGCGGATCACGGACTGAGGGAACGACGGACCGTAAGGGAAACGGACGACAACCAAAAAAATACAAATAAAACAACAACATTGAATACTTATTTTTCGCTTCAAATCATCTCAAGCTAATCCGAGAAAATAATTACATAATCGTAATGGAGCGGTCTAAACTGTAAGCGCTTTCAAAATGTTCTAATTATGATCCACGAGTTGGCCATAGGTGGCCTTTGATTTTCTTCGTCCTATCATTCATAGTGCTAATGAGCTTTAATATCACGTTTATGTTGTAAATTGTAAGAATTAGTAAAATATTTCATTAAAAGCAGAGTGATATCGTAGACTATGTTACAAATGATTCTACTACATCAGTAAACATTACTAAAGTAAGATCTTGCTAAGTTTGTTTACTATAAGAGTAGATTCATAGTGTGTAATTAATGATTGTCATGCGACTCGATCCCGTGATCGCGAACCTAGTAGAATTCCTATAAAAAGGTTGCACCGATTGTCATTAAAAAGCAAACATTTAATAAAAACACTCCCAGAGTTTTCAGTACCTCAGGTTCATAAAAACTTAAAGATGAGTACACCGAAGTCCAATATCTCCTTGTGTTATTCTCTCTCCCTCACTCCCTCCCCCACCTTTTCTCCTGCCACAGGAAGCCCAAAGTCAAGAGTTGCCTGCAGAAGAGGCAAGTGGTGGTTCACGCATAGATCATTCGGCGTAAACGTACGAACTAGCATCTCAGAGAAAGAAAAAAATGAACACGCATGCAAATAAAGACGCAGTACCGGTCTAGAAACCAGCTCCAAATGTTCTTTCATTTCTTGATATTTCAACACGGAGCAGATGAATAATCACATTGCTATCGCAGCGAGTACACGCCGAAACGGCGTCTAGTTCTTTATTAATTTGGTTATTATCTTTACTATCAACGCACAAGCCGATGTGAACTAAAAACAATATCTAAAAGAGCAGTACTAGCGTATAGCAGTTTTCATCGCTGCTCACACCGGCAAACCAACAAGAAACGCCTATTCTAAATGAGAACGCCACAGGCCTAGGGTTAGCTAAATTTAATCCTTTTTGTTTTAGGAAATTATTTTATCGATTTGTTTTTTTACAACACAATTTTACCAAAATAAATGTACAAAACATAAAATGTCAGTTAACGGACGAAAAATTATGAATTTGTCACACATCAAACTCAATGGTTTCTCTTCAAGATACGGAAAATCACACAGTTTATGAAAATGATCTCTTTTCAGCATGAAAAAAAAAAAAAAACAATAAGGTTATTTTCATACAGAAATACAGTGCACTGTTTGTCTTGTGAGACTTCCAAGTGAAGTTAGAAAAGTAAAAGTACAAGAACGTCAAACACGGCCGATAAGCAGCTGGGTTCAGGTTTCACCCGTTTCAAAACCATTGCATTTTAAATACATTATTAAAACTGATCATATAGAATATACACAATACCAGATAGGTCTAACCTTTGTACAACATTCTAAGCTTTTCGAAACAGTCCTGAACGAATGGTATTGTTTGTCTAAAATATAATTTTGAGCACGTTTTGGTTGAAAAGACTACCGAATTGATTGTAAGTGAAGATTTGTCGAAAAGACTGAAAAACGCATAAAATTAAAACGATAACAACTCCATGACAGCATAGTTACATTTATTACAATTTTCTACTTACAGAAAAGTAATATCCATTGATAGTTTATCCATAAAATTGTTTTTAAAATCCTTTTTTGTTGAAAAAACTGTGTCGATGACAAACTTTCCCTCAAATCCGCACGAGTGTTGTTCCTCCTCATACGTCACAGATACGGATCGTCATATGACCTTGAAATTGACCTTGGCAAATACGCTCGCTTTTTTGCGCAAAATAACATGGATTTCGATGTTTTTTAAATTTTTAAAATGATATTAGGTACAAAGCAACCACTTTTCGATCTAATGATGATAAAATCAAACCACTTATTTTTGGTGATACTTGCACTTTAAGAGCCCTTCGTTTGCAATTGGGGCACCCCCTGGCAATTTCTTGAATCAGGGCACGCCACGTGGCTTATTATATTAATTATCTTATCATATTAAGTCAAACTACTCAAACTCCTACCCTATTTTTGAAGTAGGTGGATTGAATCGTATCGCCGGGTAAACTGATATTGCTACGGCTCCAACATAACAACAATAATAAAATCAACCTTCTTCATACTATACGTACTTACCCGAGTATTTACCAAGGCTCAGCTTGTACTTGTTCTTTTCATTGGCCACGGCAAAGTAGTCGTATTCTGCATACGCGCTTTTACCTTTGGTGTCCTCTAGCTCAACACGAAGGCGGTTGCGAGCTTGGTGGGTCAGTCGGTAGATCTTATCAAGGCCGAGCCAGAACTCACCTTTTAGATTTCCAAAGCCGTTCTTATAAGCGTTCCAACCTCGGTAAAAATTCACAGAGCCGTCTTTTCTTTTCTGGAAAACTGTCCATCCTCCTCCAGTAGTCTTTTGATCACAGTACACCTTAAAGATATTGGTATCACGATGAAGAGCGTAATGTGCGTGATGTCGGCTAATGTACTAAATAATTCAAAACCTCACCATGCATAGCCAACACTCAATATCAACGAATGACTCCAACCATTCCCCAAATTAAAATTGTTAAAAAATTTGACAATAGGTGGACGTACAATGACATATTTTGTTATATGGTTTTGCCATCCAACCGTTGTTATTATAGAACAAATTAAGAAAATTAAAAAATATATTGTGAAAATGGTTGGCAAATTAGCATCACAATATCAACACTTGTAAACACTACGCTCACTTATTGATAATAGGTGGACGTACAGTGCGCAGTTTGTTATGGTTTTGCCAACCAACCGTTGTTATTAGAACAAATTAAGAAAATTAAAAAATATATTGTGAAAATGGTTGGCAAATTAGCATCACAATATCAACACTTGTAAACACTACGCTCACTTATTGATAATAGGTGGACGTACAGTGCGTAGTTTGCTATGGTGTTGCCAACCAACTGTTGTTATTAGAACAAATTAAGAAAATTAAAAAATCTATTGTGAAAATGGTTGGCAAATTAGCATCACAATACCAACACTACTCTCACCTATATCGCGTATCAAAATTTGCTGACCTTCGCACAGTAGTTTTGCCATTTTCCCTAATATATGTCAATGTCGCCTAATGTAACCCAATGTCAATGTAGCCAAATATTGCATAATATCGTAAATTATTTATTCCTATTTCAAAAATCGTTGTCCCCGCTAAAGCATCATGCAAGCCAAGACCGAAATGAATGCTGGTTGTATGTTGTAATATATTCATATATATTATACACGACACTTGATTTCAACAAAATTGATTGTAATATTGCAATTATTACAACAACAAAAATAATAATGAGCACAATAATAATATTAATATGACAATGAGTGTTTATATTGCGCAACCTCAATGCGCTTATATAGCAAGTAAGATAAAATGACTTAAATTTAATAATTTCTATATATAAGAATTAAAAAAAATTAAATCACTGTTCGAAAAAAGAGTTCATGTACACACTCTAGCTATACAAAAAGGCAATTCCTTACTTAATTAATATTAGAAGACACCATTGATTTTATTAGAAAGAGCACATCCAAATTAATGATATTCCAAAATTTCAATGTAGTAACATAAACTGATCAAAAGTTACAGCTTTTTGAATTTACAAAGATTTGGCTTAAAATTTGCACCTGGGCCTTTAGAGCCTCGCTTTTGCGTTTTTGGTACATTTTAAATGCTGATAACTCTGTAGTCATTCAATATATGAAAACAGAACTCTACAACATTACCTATTTATATATGCTCTTTCTTTTAAAAGAAAAATATTATTGAAATATTATATTGTTCATGGTGTTTCGTGTTGCTCGTTCCCAGTCCCTTGCTCTTTTTGCATAGGGCACATATAAAGATGCAAAAATTAAACAAGCATGTGAAAGCAAGTCTGATTTCCATAAATTAACAGAACAAAGTTAGCCTTCTTTTCGGCCTTGGCTTGATGCTTGTTGCTTTAGCTACGTCGACAATCTTATTTGTTTTATTTAATTTTTAGTAATATTTAAACAGGCTGTCCAATTCAGCATGACTGGTTTAAATGGAGACATGTATAACTGAATCTTGAACAATACAAACATTAAATACAAATTAATTATATGGTAACACAATACGAATAGGAGAAAACGAAAATAAATTATAAAAAATATAATAATGCCGTTTTGAATTTTGGAAAAATTAGTTTCGTGACTAATTTTGTCGGGCAGGGGATTCAACGTTTTGACTGCGTTAACCCGGAAGGAGCTCTGATATTTAGAGGTACGGGCTAGCGGCAATCTCAGAAGATCCCTATTTCGAGTGTTACACTTATGTACGTTTGATGAAAAATTGAAATGTATGTATAATTGTTACCTTAAATGGACCTTTACCATCAGGATCAACTGTATACACACCGCTATTCTTGCCACCACGTTTGAGGACATCAGCACAGTTCTTATACACAGTTTCTGTGACGGAAAAATTGACTTGTTTACATTCTATTTATAAACACGTGTAGGTTTTTTAACGCAGGGAGGGAGGGTTTTGGATGGGGATGTGCCAGAAGTCTAAAAAGCTGGCCCTATTTAAAGCAATGATCAGGAAAAAACAGCTTCTATGTCCTATGGATAACACATTGAAATATGCATATGAACACCATTAAAAATATCAGCACACCATCTAAAACACACAAAAACATACGATCTTTCGTCAAATTAAAAACTCTATTGATCAAATGTAAGACAATTTGGTGATAAAATGCATACCGTGTTTAAGACAGGCAGGCCAAAATCATATTATACCCAGCGACATATAAACTCGTACAGTAAATTAACGCGGGTAATAATTTGATAAGAGTCTGAATGTTAACTGAGAAACGGCTAAAAAACTAACTGAGACTTCGGTGTCTTTTTAGCTGATAAAACAAACGTTTCTTAAAAACGAGTAAAATTCACAAATAATGTTCCTATATTGTGGACTGCATGAACCTTTGGCTGCGAATACAATCGATTTTTGAATATAAAAAAATATAATGAAATATATAGTAAATGTATAATAGATTAAGAAAAAAATCTGAAATAATAATTAAAAGAAATTGTTTTGTTTTGTAATATCTATATACATGTCAAGTATGTAAGACGAAAACTATAGTAATACACTACTTAAAATAAGGTGTTTATAATTAGCGAACAATTACCTTTAGTGCTGTTGTGAGTTGTGTTTTGATACTGAGTCGGAATTGCTTGCTTCTGTATCTTCTTCAGCTCAGGCGCTGTACAATTGTTAAAATGTTGTTAATAAAATATGAAATAAGATTAACCCGTGAAACAAAGTGTAATAGGGAAAGAGAAATAAAGTGTATTACTGGGCCCAGTTGTTCAAAGCCAGTTTAGTGTTAATCCTGGGTTAACTCTATAGGTTTTCTTTAGAGTTAACCCAGGATTAGCGTTAATCTAGCTTTGAACAACCGGCCCCAGTGTAATAGTGCTAGCTATATATTGAACAAATGATTATAAAACACAAAGTGAAAATGTAATAAAGTGAAGTAAAGCATATTACGCTAAAGTGTGTTTCACGGCCGGTTAATGAAAACCACTCTAAACCCGTGAAACAAAATTAAATAGTCAAGGTGTAATAGTCAAATATAGACAAAAAAAAAAAAACAATGGAATAAGAGACTGCTAAGTTGTATTCAATTCAAGTCTAATATCATCTATTTCACAGGTTTTAATAGTGTCTTCACTCTAAGATTTGCACTCAGCTCTATTTAAAATCAGGTTGTATATGATTTAGAATTAGCGAACATTTACCTTTAGTGCGGTTGTGAGTGATGTTTTGAAACTGAGTCGGTATTGCTTGCTTTTTTATCTTCTTCAGTTGTGAACGCAGTTGTTTCACTGTTTTGGATTTACCACTGGATAACAACAAGTCCGAATACTTATCACCGAAAAAGTTGTTGTAGATGTTTTTGATAGAATTAGCTTCTTGTAGAACTGACTGCCCTTGTTGGACCATCAGCACAAGTAAAATCGCCAAAACCAATCCCAAAAACTTCATTTCTCTCAACAGTAAGTTGCCTTGATTTTTAACCGATGCGACTTCAACAACTCCTAGACAAAATAGATAAAGAAATCACAGTTTGTGCCGTGTTTCTTTGCAGTTTCTAGTAACATGTTATTTTTACTTGCAAGTAGGTCAGCCAATGATATAAAGCCACCATCGTAGTAAGTCAAAACGTCCTCGTTGGTGTGCTTGTTTGTTTGCTTTTAGGGTTAAATTGCGCTGAGACGGGATGGAAGAACAACCACAATAACTTTCACGAGTATTCATAAAAGCTCTCTTTTGGATTGAATGGATGTATTAGAACGCTCCAAAGAGTCCTATTTCGAGCTGTACTTGTGTATAAATCTATTTGAAGCTTTTCATGGAAATAAATAAGCTATATTCAGTGTTATGATTCAAATTTCATCTTTTGCAAAGTACACGTCACTGTGCATTTAAAGAAATCTGATACATAATATACATGCATGGACTAATTATCATAAACTACTGACAGCTCATGAAATTTAATCTATTTGGATTTTACTTTTTAATTGTTCTCTTCTTTTCGTTTTGTTTGTCGTTTTAACAATAATAATAATAATTATTACTTATATAGCACAAGTTAACATGCAATGATTCGATGTGTCCAAACAGTGCGCTTTTACATATTATTTTAACTTAAATATTAAAAATAAAATAGTAAACATACTATGTTGAAAATAGAATATTATGATGAAATGATTTAAAACTATTGTAACAGCTTATTGTTTGGCGTCCCGACCCCCCATATTAGTAAGCTCTAACGAGTATAGAATTAATTCTACAGCCCGTCTGGCGCCCTCCATTTCTAAACATTATCATATCATAGCACAGGCTTCCCACACTATCAATCAGTGGTTTTGGGCTTCCTGTGGTATTTAACGGCTCGTTCGAAGTTCAATTTGGATAACGTTCAAATATTGGTCCCGTTTGAAATCTTTTCTTTAGTCAGTAATATTTTTATTTTTCGATAATAAAAGATTATGAGTTTATGAACGTTTGTGTGTGGTTTTCTTGGGTTTTGGTGGCAATTTAAGCAAGTTTTGAGGATGGCGAATTTCCGAACGTTATCCATATCGAACTCAACTTCGAAAGAGCCGTTATCTACCACAGGAAGCCCAAAACCACAAATTGATTGTGTGAGAAGCCTGTGATCATAGCCTCCTCCGCAGGCATCTCTTATTTCTCTTTTCATCGGGCTTCCTCGCCTAACTAGCGCCTAGTCCCTCTCTAGAAGCAGCACAGGAAACCCAAATCCAAATTAAATCACAGAGACGCCTGTGAAGTAGGCTAATTATATCACACCGTCATTAATTAAACTTCACTGGCTCCCTTTTATATTTAGAATAAATTTCAAAATTTTAATTCTTGTTTTTAAATATGTGTATATGGATATGTCCCGAATATCTAAGGACTTTAATTACTATTAGGAATCCAGTCAACACGTTATAATTTAAGATCGAACGCTGCCATGTATGTAATTTATTACTCTATCGAAGTGAATAAAAAGGGCGTATACAGCTACAAAAAGGGCGTATACAACGTTAAAAAGGGCGTATACAGCGTTCAAAAGGGCGTATACAGCTACAAAAAGGGCGTATACAACGTTAAAAAGGGCGTATACAGCTACAAAAAGGGTGTATACAGCGTTCAAAAGGGCGTATACAGCTACAAAAAGGGCGTATACAACGTTAAAAAGGGCGTATACAGCTACAAAAAGGGTGTATACAGCGTTCAAAGGGCGTATACAGCTACAAAAAGGGTGTATACAGCGTTCAAAAGGGCGTATACAGCTACAAAAAGGGTGTATACAGCGTTCAAAAGGGCGTATACAGCTACAAAAAGGGCGTATACAGCGTTCAAAAGGGCGTATACAGCGTTAAAAAGGGCGTATACAACGTTAAAAAGGGCGTGTACAGCGTTAAAAAGGGCGTATACAGCGTTAAAAAGGGCGTATACATCGTTAAAAAGGGCGTATACAGCGTTAAAAAGGGCGTATACATCGTTAAAAAGGGCGTATACAGCAATAAAAAGGGCGTGTTCAGCGTTAAAAAGGGCGTATACAGCGTTAAAAAGGGCGTATACAGCCTTGAAAAGGGCGTATACAGCGTTGAAAAGGGCGTATACAGCGTTACAAAGGGCGTATACAGCGTTAACAAAGGCCACCTATGGCCAACTCGTGGATCACTGTTAGAACATTTTGAAAGCGCTTAGTTTTTAGACCACTTTTAATGTTGACTTTGTAGGATATAATTTAAAAAATTTCTGAATATTATATGAAAATAATGAATGTTAGCATATTGAAAAGACAAGGCATTGGTTTCAAACAAATAAAACTTTATTAATAATAGATTTGAAATGATGTATAAATCTTAAATGTAAGGCCTACTCGGGGGCCTAAAATCGCCGTTATATTAGGCGATCTAATGCGATTTTAGCAAAAAGTTCCTAACCTCTAAGGAGATCTTTGGCGATGTTAGGCGATTTAAGCAAAAAGTTCTTAAATGTTTAGGCAATTTAAGGCGTTCTGGGCAATCTTATGATATTGTACATGTAGATTAACTATTAAAAAGATGAATTATGTTTTGAAAATATTGATATTTATCAAAAAACGTATAATTATATAATAGTTACTTGTTTCTTTGCTTTGGTGGCAGTTTGTATTGGAATAATCCAGCTTTCATGTCGTTGTTTTTATCTACCTTGCTGAACTGACAACCTGCTTTCTGAGAATTCGAGGATCGAGTTTGCTCGAGTATCAAAAACGGTCTGATATTGTCATGTTTTAGAAAACGTCTTTCCGTAAAACCGTTAGAAAATAACAGCTAGCAATTCTATAATGTCTTGAGCAAACAATATACCCAAAGCCAACACTGATTTGGAAGAGTAAATCGATGTTGAAGTACGAGAAATCCAAATACATTCAGGTGCAAATCCAAGATGGCGATTTGCTTGGGCTTCCTGTGTTATTTGCGCTTCTTGTGCAATACCTCGTGCTTTGAACTACTCAGCCGTTTTTAAGCCGTGTCTGAATGCACGTTTTAAAATTCAACGTAAAGAAATTCATAAAAAATTAATTATAATGCAGTATGTTTGTTTTTGTTATTTTTACGTGTCTTTTCTTGAATTGTTAGACTCCTCAATCATTTTGAGCATGCGCGATCAAAGGAATATCTGATTTAGTGACCTCTCGCATATAAACGTTTTCGCTTAAAAACTTTAAATTAGAAAAGTTACTCCATTTTTACGTTATTAATAATAAGTATGCACTCATTGTTGGTGATAACTTTTATGTGCGATTATATAGTGAAGTGTCCCACATGGGACGTTAGAGCGTTTATTTGGGGTATAAATTTTGAAGTGATATATAGACTACATAGTGTGAAGTTACAGGGAGCCTAAAAGTGGGGAGGGGTGGTCTTGACTACTAGAGTGGTTGTTTGAAAAATGATGTAATGCATATACGGCGGTACGCTGACAAAAATCTTGGGGCTCAAAAGTTTACACTGACGGTCTAGTGAGTGAGTGAGCGAGTGAGTGAGCGAGTGAGTGAGTGACACTTCCGGTTTAAAAGTCCCATCCCAATAACTCGAACATCTTCGATCCACGAGTTAAAAAGGACGTATACAGCGTTAAAAAGGGCGTATACAACGTTAAAAAGGGCGTATACAGCTACAAAAAGGGCGTATACAATGTTAAAAAGGGCGTATACAGCTACAAAAAGGGCGTATACAGCGTTAAAAAGGGCGTATACAACGTTAAAAAGGGCGTATACAGCTACAAAAAGGGCGTATACAATGTTAAAAAGGGCGTATACAGCTACAAAAAGGGCGTATACATCGTTAAAAAGGGCGTATACAGCGTTAAAAAGGGCGTATACAGCGTTAAAAAGGGCGTATACAGCGTTACAAAGGGCGTGTAAAGCGTTTAAAAGGGCATATACCAAAGACCAAATTGACTCGAAATACAATTCAAAGTTCTCAAACTAGCAATCAGTGCGAGTGTAGACATGAATAATTTTCAAAGGTGTTAAAATGGCCGGGGACTTTATTTAGGTGCATGGTACTTGGATTTTAGTGATATCCCTGTTATTTCTGACTAGCCTCCTCCACAGGCAACTCTTTCCTTTTCCTTTCTCTCTCATGGGATCTCAGTCCCTCCCGGTCACTCGAGACAGGAATCCCAATAAATGGAAAAAAAAGAAAACGGAGCGGAGACGCCAGTTTTTTAACCTCAATATTGACCCTAGCTATATATGACACCTTCTGAATACAGTCCCTCTACATGCAATTCAGTACTACTCAGATGTGTTCCTTTCACTGGCACTATACTAATTCTAATTCTAAGCTCTTTTTGATTACATATACCGCCGACCCTGCACAACCCAAAACAATAAAAGACACTAAAATGTCTTTAAATCATGTTTATTTGTACTTTCTCTTTGAGTACAACGAGGCTGAGACCTTTAAACTGGTCTAAACTTCATCTCAGCCCTTTTAGCGGAGTAGTGATATCCTTTCCAGGTTTTCCAGTTCACGCCATTAGCATAGGACTTGTGTTTGCCAAGTAGGTACAGAGCGTTCAGGTTAGAGTTATGGCATGACTGATACCACCAGGCACCTTTGTAAAGCCGAGCACAGCTACCACTGTTCTTGTCATTGTCACGATCTTTAGTGGAGAATGCCATTCTGTTATGTCTTTTTAACGAGTCACCCGCAGTACCTAAAAGGAACATTTTAGCAGATATGAACGGCCAAAAATGCGATGTACGGCAATTCAAATCGCTGCACACAAACACGTGCAACAATGCAAAATACATATGCTATGAGGTAATATGAATAAATCGATCACATGCATCTACTTTTGAGCTTCAAGTTTTAAGATTATTATGTTTTAAACTTTTAAAACGTATATAGATCATTTCTTTTAGGTCTAAATTTTTTATAGAGTTTTTCCATATTTTATGTGGTTTTCGATGGCAGTACTATATCATAGAAAGCTCCCTATCCTGGTCAGGCTAGCATGAACGCACTAATATTTTCCCCGGATTGACCAGTTCCCTCTGAAGGATTAACTTAAATATTGTACTAGTCTTACCCGAGTATTTACCAAGGCTCAGCTTAAACTTGTTCTTTTCATTGGCCACGGCAAAGTAATCGTATTCTGCATACGCGCTTTTACCTTTGGTGTCCTCTAGCTCAACCCGAAGACGGTTGCGAACTTGTTGGGTCAGTCGGTAGATCTTATCAAGGCCGAGCCAGAATTCGCCTTTTAGATTTCCAAAGCCGTTCTTGTAAGCGTTCCAGCCTTTGAAAAAACTCACAGAGCCGTCTTTCCTTTTCTGGAAAACTGTCCATCCTCCTCCAGTAGTCTTTTGGTCACAGTATACCTTAAAATATTTAGTGAAACGTTGATTTAAAAGCAGTCTTGATCAATCAATCAATCAACTAATCAATCAATCAATCAATCAATCAATCAATCAATCAATCAATCAATCAATCAATCAATCAATCAATTTATCAAAATCATAACGTGGGATAAGGTCGGCCTTACATCTGATCCAGAGGCTCATGTAAAAAACGTATGACAATTATATAAATATATTGAACTATATCAAATTAATAAGTAATTATAAATCTCAAGCTAATTAACTTCTAATATCCTATGATATAATTATCGATCCTTCTCATTTAAACTACACACACATTCACAGAACCAAAATACATTAACATAAAAAAAAAACGAAAAGAAGAAGAGAAGAGAACCTGCTCGATGGTTATGACGTTTAAAATAAATTCAAAAAAATAAAAATAATCTTACTCCATTTCTTTTCATATTTCGATTGCTTTTTATTTGATTGGACTATTTTGTTTTCAATGTTTTTATTGTAGTTTAAATTTAAGATATTTTGAAGACTTCGAATGTGGGAATTGTTCTTTTTCCCTGAATTTATTTTTTTAATTTAAGTATAACAAGCGCACTTATTCAAAGGGAACAAAATATGATAAAACAATATTATTGGGGATCATGAGAACATTAGGGAAAACATTTGTGGGAACAGTTATTTTACTACAGTGGGGAACAAGGGAAAAATTGCAAAAAGATCAAAGGAACATGCACCTCCCCCCCTCCCTGGGAGGGGCTCTAAGATATGTCAACTGATATATGTAAATTTAGCCTGGCTGATGTATATCGTAGCCCCATGTCGCATAGTGTCGTGACGACAATCGGTCCCTGATAAGGTCTAGGACTTGGGCTTATTTTTAAACGACGCCGTTAATTAAATTAGATATATGTATAGGTGTTACCTTAAATGGACCTTTACCATCAGGATTAACTGTATACACACCGCTATTCTTGCCACCACGTTTGAGGACATCAGCACAGTTCTTATACACAGTTTCTGCGACGGAAAAATGACTTGTTTAAATTCTAATTAATAAAGAGTGTAAATTATTTTACCGCAGGGAGGGAGGGGAGAACTTGTTCTGGTTTTGAACGGGGATATGCCGCAAGAGGCAAAAAATCCGTTCCTATTTTAAAGCACTCATATAAATACAACATCTATGTCATATTCAAGACAAATTGCATGTGCATATGGAATAGCCCCATTTAAAAAAATCAGCATCCTATCTAAGACACACACACACACACACAAAGTCACGATCTTTCCGCAGTGTAAATTAAAATTCTAGTTCCTGTACCAAACGATTTTTTTTAATGCATACCCTGTTTAAGACATCCAGGCAAAACGATAGCCTACCCATTAATCCGTGTATAATGGTATTCATTTTGTTACATACACCTGATTCAAAAATCGTTGTCGCAATCAAAGCTACAGTCCACACTCTGAAGCTCGCAAAGGATTTCGGTAATATGAACATAATTTGTTATTTATTTCACGGTTTTTAAAGAAATATTTGTGTCATCATCCACCACTGCAGCAAATTGATATGTTCATATAACACAAACACGTACAACCAAAAAAAGGTATGAATAAATCAATAACGTACAAGAGAAGGAGTACCGACATCCTTTGCAGGCTTCAGAGTGTGAACAGTAGCTTTGATTGCGACAACCATTTTTGAAATATGTGTATACAGCTAGTAAAAACCCGCATATAAGAACCAGTGCGGGATTAAGAACCACTAGGCTAAAATTTGCTTTTAAAGCACCAGTTAAAAAAGAACCACTTTAGACTAAAAAATTAGACTGGTTCTTATATGAAAGGTTTCAAGATCTATTTGGTCATTATTTGAAAAAATATAAGTTGAGTCTGAATATGACCAAATTTAAAATCAATGCAAGAAAATTTTTTTACAAATGTATTATCAGTTAGTTCTCAATGAGAATACATTCATCATTCAGATGCTTCTACATAACAACTTATATAACATAAAAAACACTATATATCGGAAATTGTGTTTGCTTTTGTCACTATACTGACCAATTATATAAGAACCACTTTAGCCTAAACTCAAAAAATAGTGGTTCTTATTTGCGGGTTTTTACTGTATTCTATTCAGAGTCCACAATCTGCTTCCTGCAAAGGATATCAGCAATATGAATTTTTCGGACTTCTTTCTCAAATTTTTAAGATATTAAACTTTTGCCGTTTCTTCATCTACCACTTCAACAACTTGTTATAATAATAGCCTAATAATAACAACACAAACACGTACATGCAACTTAAATATGCTATGAATAAATCGGTAACAAGAATAGGAATGCAGGTTTTCGAATTTGAACTGTGGATTCGGCTGCGATAACGATTTTTTATAATACAGTAAATATACAATACAGTAAAAACCCGCATATAAGAATCACTATTTTTTAGTGGTTAGGCTAAAGTGGTTCTTATATAATTGGTATTTAGTGAGAAATTAGGCAAAGGTGGTTCTTAACTGGTTCTTATTTACAAAGCAAAAACAGTTTCCCTTAGATAGTGTTTTTATGTTATATAAATTGTTATGTAGAAGCATCTGAATGATGAATGTATTCTTATTGAGAAGTAACTGATAATACATTTGTAAAACATTTTTATTGCATTGATTTTAAATTCAATTTGGTCATGTTCAGACTCAACTTATATTTTTTCAAATGACCAAATAAATCTTGAAACCTTTCATATAAAAGTGGCTAAAGTGGTTCTTTTTTAACATGCAGGTGTTTAAAAAGCAAATTTTAGCCTAGTAGTCTTATATTCAGGTTTGTACTGTATATATAATTTTATTTAATAATTTCTATACATCCTAAATATGAAATATTCTACGCTTTACAATTGTTAGAATTTTGATAATAAAATATATAATAAAATAGTAAATGATTTGTATAATAGATTAAGATCAATTTCTGGAAGTAATATTAAAATGTTTTGTACATGTATTATGCGTATACGATATTTTCACCGATATTTTAAGCTAATTCTGTTGTTTTCAATTGTTTAATTAGCAGTCGCTACAGTAAAAACCCGCGTATATATTAAAGAACCAGTGGATTAAGAACCACTAGGCTAAAAAAAAAAAAACACTTTAGCCTAAGAAATAAGACTGGTTCTTATTTGAAAGGTTTCAAGATGTATTTGGATTTATTTTATTATTTTTATTTTGGTGAAAAAATATAAGTTAAGTCTGAATGATCCAAATTTTAAAATTGATTCTTTCAAAAAAAAAAAAAAATGTTATGTTATGTATATGTTTATATTAAGTAATAAAAACACTATATAATGGAAATTGCTCTTGCTTTGTAAATAAGAGCCAGTTAAGAACCACCTTAACCTAATTTCTCATTAAATACCAATTACATAAGAACCACTTTAGCCTAACCTCGGAAAATAGTGGTTCTTATATTCGGGTTTTTTACTGTATTTAGTACTAATTAGTACTACTTGTTTCACGGGTATAGAGTGGTTTTCACTAACCAGTGACACACTTTCATTGTATCACTCTTTAATGCACTTTAATTCCATTTTGTTCTTTTGTTGATGTTTGACTATCACGTTTTAACTGAATAAACTATGTTTCCCGGGTCAACGAAAGCAGCTCTAGTATTTGTACTCTATTCAAAACAAGTTGTATATAATTTAAAATTAGCGAACAATTACCTTTAGTGCGGTTGTGAGTGGTGTTTTGAAACTGAGTCGGAATTGCTTGCTTTTTTATCTTCTTCAGTTGAGAACGCAGTTGTTTCACCGTTTTGGATTTACCACTGGATAGCAACAAGTCCGAATACTTGTCACCGAAAAAGTTGTTGTAGATGTTTTTGATAGAGTTGGCTTTTTGTAGAACTGACTGCCCTTGTTGGACCATCAACACAACTACAAGCAACAAAATCAACCACAAAAACTTCATTTCTCTCAACAGTAAGTTGCCTTGCTTTTTAACCGATGCGACTTCAACAACTCCTAGACAAAAATGACAAAGAAATCACAGTTTGTGCCGTGTTTCTTTGCTGTTTCTAGCAACATGTTTTTTTACTTGTAAGTAGGTCAGCCAATGATATAAAGCCACCATCGTAGTAAGTCAAAACGTCCTCGTTGGTTTGCTGGTTTGTTTGCTTTTAGGGTTAAATTGCGTTGAGACGGGATGGAAGAACAACCACAATAGCTTTCACGAGTATTCAAAAAAGCTCTCTTTTGGATTGAATGGATGTATTTTAAACGCTCCAAAGAGTCCTATTTCGAGCTGTACTTGTGTATAAATCTATTTGAAGCTTTTCATGGAAATAAATAAGCTATATATTCAGTGTTATGATTCAAATTTCATCTTTTGCAAAGTACACGTCACTGTGCATTTAAAGAAATCTGATATATGATATACATGCATGGACTAATTATCATAAACTACTGACAGCTCATGAAATTTAATCTTTTTTTTTTAACTTTGCTCGTAATTGTTCTCTTTTTTCGTTTTGTTAAAAATGTTTAGTATAGTTTGTTTCTTTTTTGTTTCTTTTTTTTTTCTTCTTTTCTCGTCTATTTTTTCTCTCTTTCTTTCTTTCTGTTTTTAAAATATCTAAATTTAGTCATTGAACCCCTAAGTCACGTGATGCCTAATTTCTCGTGACTTTGGTCATGCGCATTTATAATTAGTTGTCTTTGATTCAAGATGGCGGCGCTTGTCATTCCCAAAGAATATGGCTACGTTGTTCTAACCGGAGTCTCCTCGGCGTTTATGCTCACTTACCTTGCTATCAATGTCGGCAAAGCAAGAAAGAAGTTTAAGATTGAGGTATGTGTATTTCTGGAGTTGTTTCATTGTACAAAAGCAATGTTTTCAGGCCATAAACTTTTGACATTTTTGCAGCGTCACTATCGATGGCCATTGTGCATGACAATGCAGAAAAGTTAAACATGTAGTTTTATACTTCGTAATCTTGGGTTCTGCTTAAATATTTTAAGAACAATGTCTTGCAATAACCGTAGTCGCTAATATATGTGTGTTTTATTAGTATAATTTTAATTCCCGATGTATAATTATCCTAGTGAAAACAGCCATTCATTGGAATATCTTGCAAGCTTTTATTTTCTGTTGTTATCAATCCTCTTATAAAACTTCCAATGCAGTTGCATATATATTGTAACCATACATCTCTTAATTTGCTCAAAGAATGTATTTCAGCTAGTGCGTGCATGCTCAAACATATCTGCAGCATTTTGAAATAGAATATTTTAAACTATAATTGTTTTGCAAAGTTTTGATTTGTGATTCTGTAGCTGTCAGAGGTAAATTAATTATTCAAGTTTATGACTTGTGATAGAAATCTTATGAAGCATAGCATCAAGCTTTACTTAGCTGTATACAATCTTATACAAAAGTGCTGTCACAAATGTGATAAGTCATTTTTGCACTGCTGAAATTCTACTGATCAACCCCTCCCCTCACTACCCCCCCCCCCCTCCACCCCACCCCCTAACCTTCCCTTGGCAATGTTGAGGAGGGAGTTATTGTTTGGTGCTTATGCGGTTCACCTGTAATGCGCTTTCATTTCACACCAACATTGATGTCGGGGTAAGGGGGATATTTTTTTATGTACATGATTTAAAATAAATGAAATAGTCAATTTTCATTTTTTTTTCAGACCGGGAAATTAAAAACAACTTGAAAAATATTGCAATAAATATTTTGTTAAAGTTTTGCCTTTTCATACCTGCAAAGTGTTTGTTAGCCAGTTTAGTGTGTGTTTATTGTATTTTCATTCATTCAATAATGAGAGATTCGGCGATAAAATATTTGTGATTTCGTACATCGCTAAGCAAAAAAGCCATAAAATAAATGATTTATTAACCTCACTTGTTTGGAAAAATGTCAGACCTAATGAGGAAATGGCTGCCATATTGGAATTTGGTATATAGACATGACAACATATGTATGTGAAATTAACTACATTATATATAATATGTACATCATATTACATAGTTTACTAAAATTTAATGTTGTTTATTGTGGATACACTGCAATCATGTTCAAATTTGTTGGAACATTGGAACATTTTTATGACCAATTTTGTTTGAAGTTTATAAATACACAAAATGAATAAATTGTCTTTGGCAGCCCCCTCCCCCCAAAGCAATGTTGATTGGCCTTTCTCATGAGAACTATTTCAATATGCAAAACTTCAACAATGATTTAGGGGAAAGGGGAGATGTATAAATATTTAATAAATATACAAGTTTTACCTTAAGGATACGGTCTACGTGTGGGGTGCTCTCAGTTAAAAATTGTTTAGCATGTCATTTTACAATAGACAAAGTATATATCATTTTAAAGCCTATATAACAGAGATACAACCGGTATTCTTAAAAATGGTAGTGTCCCAAGGTATTTTGCACATGATTGTGGCTAAACAAAGTACTATGACGGTCCATGTTCATGGGGTGCTCTCAGTTAAAAATTGTTTAATGCGTCATTTTACAATAACGATAGACAAAGTATATATCATTTTAAATGTAATATATAACAGAGAATACAAATGTATTGTGCACATGATTGTGGCTACACAAAGTACTAAGAACAGGTTCCCATTTAAATCTGTACTTTCCCATTTAAATCTGTACTTATGCAAATTTTGTTGATGTGTGCTAAACACACAGATCAACCAATCACAGAAGTTCACTTCATAAATAATATACTCTGATTGGTTGATCTATGTGTTTAGCACACATCAACACAATTTGCATATATAAACTTGTACAGATTTAAATGGGAAAGTACAGATTTAAATGGGAACCTGTTTAAGACTTATAGTCTGTGTGTGATATTTGTCTTAGTACCCCAAGATGTATGATGACAAAGAAGTAGTGTTCAACTGTATTCAAAGAGCTCATCAAAACACGTAAGTCAGAATCCAGTATATATATATATACCTAGAGTATATACAGTTTGTATTACTATAGAGTACTAATTTAGTACTCTATAGTAACATTTACAGTGCGAATCAAAAAACTGTGGGCACCCAGAAATGTTTTAGAAATCGTTTATTGTCCGTTGAACAACTCATAAACAACTCTAACTACAAAAAGTCAAATCATACCACACATCAGTCAAACTTCTTGCGGAGATATAGTTGTTTCTGAGTTGTTCAACTAACAACATAACGATTTCTAAAATATTTGTGGGTGCCTACGGTTTTGTGATTTGCACTGTAAAAGTGATGATGTCAGAAAATTATTTTCACTATTTCATATTTTTGGTTCTCAATTTTGATAGGCAATCACAAAAGACGTTCACTTAAGGAAATTTGACCAAAATTAGTCAAATAGCAGCTGAGATATGGCCACTTCAATATATAATTTCCCTATACACTGTATTTTCGGGTCTGTTCCAAACTTTTGGAACAGAGCATATATTACAGACAGAGTGTTTTTTTCGCTATTTGACTGATTCTCATCACATTTGGAGTGTGAACGTCTTTTCTGATTGTCCATCGATATTGGCAACAAAAAAGTGTTAAAATCTCTAAAGACAAAAATGCATGTTGAAAAAAAACACAGCGGCCAAAGGATTACAAATGTGTGAAAAAAGGTAAAATGAACCAGCACATAAATCTGACATTCCTACCAACTCTATAAAAAACAATGGAGTGTACGACTTTCATCACTTTTTTCTCAAAATATAAACAAAAATACAAAAGCATAGACTCATGGTAGCTTTAAAAAAGTTTATGTGCACACGGAACTTATAAATTATATTCAGGAAATTTCTTATAAATCAACTTCAAACACTGTAGTCAGAAATTCTTAATGTTTACTATCTTATGCCAAATTTACTGTTGTGAACATTTTGCCACGCATGCATAGTCATTTGCCTGCTGTTTTTTGAACAGGCAGGAGTGTGTTATGTTGCTGTTGTTCCCAGTCACTCACAACCAACTAAACCTACTAAATACAAAATTCTTGGTGTAATGAATTTATCGCGGATCAGTGACAGACAAGTTTGTCTGTGTTACCTTGGAAATACAGTTGATGTCTACCAAAACTTTATTTTTTTCATCATTCTATGTTTCAAGTTCCTCAGCCATTAAGACTTTTGGGCATTCTAGCTCTTTGTGTAAATGTTTTCTCTTTTTCTCTTAAAGTTATTGTCAGTAAGATATGGTCAATGACTATCATTTGATAGTTTTCTGCCCCTTAAAACAAATTCATAAACAGATTAAGTGGTGGCTATTTATGAAAGTTGTTTTTATATAACATTTGGAATATTTTTCAAACTAACTAAATTAAGGTAAAAAATATTAAATGTTTTTTTTTTTTCAGTCTTGAGAATTACCCTCAGTTTCTCATGACATTGCTCCTTGGTGGACTCAAACACCCTGTAAGTACTTACATTGACATTTAAACATCTATCCATTCATTCATCCATCCATTCATTTATTCATCCATTTATTCATCCATTCATTCATTTATTCATCCATTTATTTATCTATCAATTCATTTATTCATCCATACATCCATACATTAATTCATCCATTAATTCATTTACTCATCCATTAATTCATCCATTTATTCATCCATTCATTCATTTGTTCATCCATTCATTTATTTATTCATCCATTCATTCACCCATTTATTCATCCATTCATTCATTCTTTGATCAACTCATCCATTCGTTCATTTATCCATCCACCCATCCATTCATTCATTTTTCCATCTATTTATTAATTTTGTTTAATTATTTCATAAAAATGTCTTTGATTATTTCCTTTTTTTGGCCTTACTTGTTATATCTATTATTTTTTTATATTTTTTGTATTATTTATTTATTTATTTTTTTTTTATGTTATGTTAATGTATTAGTTTTTTTTTGCCAGCATTAACAGTTCATGAGTAGTATCCCTGTAATTCTAATCATACAATTTTGATTTTACTTACATTATCTTTGAAGTGTGTCCCCCAAAGATTCATGTTTCTTTTGCAAAAAAGCAAAATACTAGGAACATGTTTGACTGGGTGATCCAAATTAACGCTTGATCCATCAAACGGTTACTGAATACTGTTAAATTGAACGGTACAGCCATGTACATGTAAAAAGTAGCCGTTTTTAGCAGGAATGAGATATTCAGTGATCATGCAATCAATCAAGTGCTATTTTGGTTCACTCAGTCAAACTTTTTCCTAGTACATCTGTATTTTGATTGATGGCCAACAAATGCTAGTTTGCATCAAACTTATGGGGTGGGGGGATTGTCCCACTTTAATGATAACCGTAGTGATAACAATTGTTTTCTGTCTGTTTGTTGTTGTTGTTGTTGTGTAGATTGTGTGTTCAGTAGGTGGATTGGTTTGGATTCTTGGCAGGATTGCTTATGCTCGTGGCTACTCCACCGGAGGTACATTTGTATATGTTTATTTTATATAATTTCTTCTTATATATTGAGACTTATAGTTGAACTATTGGAGGACCATGTCACATGATGTTTGTTTGTTGCTTGTTTGCTTGTTTGTTTGTTTGTTTGCTTGTTTGCTTGCTTGTTTGTTTGCTTGTTTGCTTGTTTGTTTGCTTGTTTGTTTGCTTGTTTGTTTGCTTGTTTGTTTGTTTGTTTGTTGCTTGTTTGTTTGCTTGTTTGTTTGTTGCTTGTTTGTTTGCTTGTTTGTTTGTTTGTTTGTTTGTTGCTTGTTTGTTTGTTTGTTTGTTTGTTGCTTGTTTGTTTGCTTGTTTGTTTGTTGCTTGTTTGTTTGCTTGTTTGTTTGTCGGTTTGTTTTTTTGCTTGTTAGTTTGTTTGCTTGCTTGATTCTAACTGTTTTCATCCATATTCAGATCCATCCAAGCGTATGTATGGTTCATTTGGTTACTTTGGTATGTTCGCTTGTCTTGGCTCAACAGTTCACTTTGCATTGGACCTTCTTGGTGTTTTGTAAACAAACCGACAGACATGTAACACCACACGGCCATTCAATATTTTAACAACAATAAAACATCGGCTTGTCTTCTTATATTTGTAGAAGAGCTTTCATTTCCATAACGTAAGGGGAGGGGGTGTGGGGTGAAGGATTCAGACTCAAAAGGGCGGATGTACACTTTGATAGGTGGCGAAGTGGTTTGCTGCACGCCTTTCACCACTGTGATCCTATAGTTCGAGTCCCGGCTCGGACATGGATTATATGTGAGTTGAGTTTGTTGGATATGTTCTTCTCTCCAATGCCACGAGGGTTTTTCTCCGGGTTATCCGGTTTTCCTCCCTCCGCAAAAATGAACATGAAAGCTGAGTGGTGTGCTAAAATATTCAATGAAGAGGTAAAGCATGCTAGCATCCTGTAATGAAATTTCAGCACGATTTTGTTGCTGTAATGAGCTTGCTTCCTCCCTCCCCCAATGGAAGTGTTTTTTTTTTAATGGGTTTACTAATGACAATTTTCTTCAAGTGAAGCTTTGATTTTAATTTACAGGGGCGATAATGTGAAAAATATGAAATGTTTTAATGTATTTTATTTGTCAGTTGATATTATTGATTTGAATTTAAGATTAATTAGTTAAAACTTTGGGCTTTCTTTAGATAGGTCTGTGTTGATTTGGCAGTCATTTTCTCGTAGCGCTAAGCTATAAGGCCCCTAAAATTAAAAGCACGAAATATTATGTTAGATTTATTAAAAAATTCATGAATAATTAATGAGACATTTTCAAAAGAAATCATGACCATGACGAGTGTTGTAAATCTGATACAACACTAGTGTTGTATATCCTGATTTGCATAAGTTTTAACTGGTAACTTTACGGCAAAATTTATTTTAATCTTGAAAATTTTGGTAAAATATGAAAGAGCTAACCTAGACATTTTTTAAGTAGTTTACAACATTCGCGTCCGTGTTGTATCGGCGATACAATCGCGCGCCTTCGGCTTGCGATTGTATCTGCCGATACAACACGGCCGCTCATGTTGTAAACACTACTTAAACAATGGGTAATATAATGAAATTTGTAACACCGTAACAAAATGTTGTAGCAAACATTGAAATGAGGGGCTTTTGTTAAACTAACTTAAACACAACTTTAATTAGGTGGCCACGTTTAGGCGGGCTATGCTGTAATTACCCAAAGTTTATGGAATCGTTTAACTCTTTGTAATACAGTGAAACCCCTCTATACCGGACAGTGCTGGGACCAAGAAAAAATTCCGGTTTAGCGGGGGTTCCGGTATACTGAGGTTTTTACAATAACCAAAGAAAAATCAATTTAAGTATTTTTAAGTATAGACTAATTAAATGCCAAAAACAAACAACAAAATAGCGGTCACGACTTTGCAAACTATCGATTTTTAGTAATTTTAAACACTGTTCATCTTTTCCCGAACACTATATATAGTAAAACAGTGAATTAGTCTTTAAAGAAATGAGTGTTTAGGTTACGTTTTCCGGATTAGCGGGGTTGAATTCTACTGTCAAATATCGTTTGGTACCGAAAATATCGTCCGGTTTCTGGAGTAGAGAGGATCCGGTATACTGAGGTTAATTTTACAAAAGATATATGGAAACATTTCCGGACCAAAGCTTTTGTCCGGTTTAGAGAGGATTCCGGTATATTGAGGGTCCGGTATAGAGGGGTTTCACTGTACGAAGAGTTTCATATAATGTATGTGATTCTCATGGATTAGCATAAGAAGAAATCGCTGAATTAATTATTCTTAAAGTTTTACTGGGTTTAAGTTCAGTGTACCCCAAACGTGACATTTGTATTTAACGATATCAAAGGCATCGATATGGTCGTAGTTGGTCTATACTTACAATTTAAAATGGCTTGTTAGGATCCCCCTTGATGAAGAAAATGACAGTTTTATTTACAAAGAATTGATCGGCATTCAAACCAAAAAACTAAGCAACCGTATCCACATGCACATGGAACCAGCAAATCGAACCAACCAAACACGTACACACCCAACAAACTTATCCAACCAAGTACACACCCAAACCAATGACCTAAACAAGAAACCAAGTACACACCCAACAACCTTAGCGAACCAAGTACACACCCAAACCAATGACCTAAACAAGAAACCAAGTACACACCCAACAACCTTGGCGAACCAAGAACACACCCAAACCTATAACCTAAACAACCAAACAAGTACACACCAAACCAACCACCCGAACAACCAACCAACTACCTGAGCAACCAACCAAGTACACAACCAACCAACCACCCGAACAACCAACCAAGTACACACCCAACCAACGATCTGAACAACCAAACAGCTACAAATGGATTAACCATGCAACCAACAATCAGCCAGCCAAATAAATAGCTTTGTGTTTTCAATTTCGACCAATGTTTACCTTGATAAGCCTCCAATGGTTTTTTCCATCACTTGGTACTATTTTACCAAGAGGTTGCGAAGTCTCTTCTCCAGTCCCAGGCCGCTTTCTGTACGTTCGTATGACCCTCATATCTTTGTTACAGTACTTGGAATTGCTTTCACAACCTTTTTTGGTTCGAAACCTGGATGAAAAACATTTATTTAATTATTCTTTTCAAAGCCATTATTCGTTTTTTCAATGAATTGTAATTCACACTCGAACACAATATTAAATATTATTATTAAAGAATATCATAAGATTGTTAATATTTTTTTGCTTTTCATCTTCTATATACTTTTGCAATGGCGTAAGTATCCCTTGGAATTGGACAAGGAGCACAGGGGCCGATCCAGAAATATTTCAGGGGGAGGGGAGATTCAAAATTAAGGGCTCTTTTAAAATGTGTAAGGGGGTGCCCGATCCCTAAATGTCTTAAATAAAATAGGGGTAATTGCGCCGGTAGGGGGTTGTTCTGTGTCTGAAGGGACACCCCCTACATCCACCCATGGAGCATACATAGGATTTTTTATGTCAATGCTTTCGAGACTTGACGTCTATTCTACCGGGAAATTCTGCCTAAAATCGAACGTATTGAAATATTTCAATTTTTATGTGAAATATACTTACCTAAACCATGTACCGCCTGCGATGTTCCACAAGAAGTTTTCTTTCTCGTCAATAGTGGCAAAAGCTTCATTGCCGTCTTCAACCCAAGATAACTTCCATCCACAGTGGCTGTCCCGAGCTCTACCACATTCCTTCTTGTTGACAACATAAAACAGGTTATTTCCCTGGGGAACCAGTTTCCAGTAACAATTATCCCAGTCGTTAACATGTGCTACGAGAGTAGTGTAAGGCTTGCCTTTGAACGTAAATGCGTCGTTGTCGGTCAACCAGACGAAGTCTTGCAGTCCCTTATTTGTTCTAAGACAATAAAGCCCATCTTTGGAGGTATCATACATGCCAAGGTCTAATAGGATCGTTGCGTACGAATTGGTGACAACATTAACATCTGCTTTAAAAGCTGGTAAGATCTTGCTATTGAAATCGCCGTTAAAGAGAGGCTCAAGCAACAACCGTGCCGATTCACGCATGCCCTGTTGGTATGCAGCGTATATATGCCCAGTTTCCGATTCCATGGACGCCATGCTTATAATCTGTGTTAGGAGTAAGTCCTTGTAAACTGTTAATTTTGCGTAGAGCTCGCAATATATTACACACCTTTGTGCGTCTCGAGCTTTGTTTATCTGGAACAACTCCTCGATCGTAGTAGCAAGCATTCCCATGAACTTCAAATTACCTAGAAAACCAGTGTTCATCTGGGACATTAGCGTCTGCAAATCCGATTCGCTTGCAATGTGCCCGCTTTTGGCAAGCTCCCCTATCTTTTTGAAAGCATTTGTTAAGGCAATAATAAGTTCTACCGAGTGCCATTCTAGATCTCGGTAACGATATTTTTTAAAGGCGATCACAAGAGGTTTATTGATGAGAAAATGGTATTGTACATGATCTGGCCCATCTCCCATGATCCCCAACAAAGCAGTATTAAAACCCATTCCAACGCTGTAGAGTTGGCCTGTTGGAGGGAAGTTTTGATTTATACTTCCAAGGATGTAGGAAGCGGAATTGAATGCTGCATTATGGTCCCTTCTGGCATTGCCAAATTTCTTAATGTGTACCGAAACAACTTCCAGTGTGGTAATGAGTTTTGCCTTATCTTCATCATCAAAAGATTCCCACCTGTCAATGACGTCTTTGAGTTGTTTTCGAAGTAGATCATTATAGACATCCCCTTGAAATTCATCGAGCACATTTTTGATATTCGATACAAGTTTGGCAGGAGCACCTATATTCCAAAATAGAAAATAAAACATTGATAAATAAAAGCTATGTGAGTCAGTCGAGTAGCGGAAGGAGGGGTCAGGGTGGTCCAGGGTCGCCCAGAACTTTTTTTTATCTGAGGCATTCCAAATATAAAGCCTGTCAAATATCAGGAACTATCAAAAATGCGGTGTTTTATATCATAATTCTGAAAACCTAGAGAAACTTGCTATAATAATATTTCATCCTCTTATACCATACTAATGTGGATTGTTTTGAGTTTGACTGTTAAAATAACGTTCAAAAACAAAGAATTTCGCCGCCCTATCCTCATTTTTATCCCTCAGCAATCACTTCGTGTTCTTCACACATTCGTTTGGTTTCGCTGTACTTATGGATTAATATAGATAAAGTGAACCTGGAGTATTTGATGTGATCCAGCTACGCAATTAACATACCTAAATTCTGTTCTTCATTAAGTTGATAATCTTTTGCTTTGTTATTCTCCTCTCTTCTCTTTTTCCCTTCTGAAATCTCTTCCTTTATTTTCTTTGCAGTTTCTGCTAACTAAAAAACACATCTTAGTTCCAATTGCAATATTTCGTGAGGAGGGCGGAGGGGTTAGAAACTACACACTTAATTAAACTTAATGATTGAAATGATTGAAACTTAATGAAATAGGTAACAACTAATATGGAATTTTTCTATAAAGTATTAATAGCTAGATGCCAATCAAATGCACTGTGATATACCAAGACTGAACAAATAGCTAAATTCATTGATTGATTGGTCAAATTGTTGCTGACAAACTACCTTGCAAAACAAGCATTCTTGTGGAGTTTGTCAGTTAATCAGGTTTTAGAGTTCCTGCATGAACGAGTGAAGCCCTTTGTTTCTTGCGGGTACATAGATAACACAGGAACCCCAAAGCTCGATTTTCCCCAAAACACCAAAATAATGTCTGTCCTGCAGGCTTCTGACAAACAACCTATTGTTACCCTTTTCTTAACCATCTCCATCCATCCTGGTTCACCCTCCATTGTCAGGATTTTGAGTTTTTCAGCTCTTTCACTGGATGATAATGTTACGTCCTTTTTGCCTTATAAGTAAAAATAACATAGATAAAATCGAAATGGTATTAAGTCATACTTGAAAATGAATGTATGTCGAGGCATCTATCAGTCAAGCAGGCAAACAGGCGAGCAGGCGAGCTAGTCAGCATAAGCTAGACAGGCACCAAGCAAACAAGTAAGCCAACTAAATTTGAATGACTATTAAGCAAATGTCTGATTGTCTTTGGACCTTCAGAATATTGCTTCAAATATGTTGAAAGCCGCCGTGCTGTTTTGAAAATAATAATAATAATAATAATAATAATAATAATAATAATAATAATAATAATAATAATAATAATAATAATAATAATAATAATAATAATAATAATAATAATAATAATAATAATAATAATACCTTTATTTATAAAGCGCATTTTCCAAAATGCCCAAATGGGCTTGTCTCATGAGACAAGTTAATTAATTACAATAATATAAAAATATAGTTACAACTGGATTATACATATAACTATAAATTACAAATTAAATGCAGTCTTAAATAAATAAGTCTTTAACTTAGATTTAAATGTCGTTATTGTGGGACTGTCCTTAATTTCAATTGGATGCTTGTTCCACAACATGGGAGCACATACATAAAATGATCTTAAGCCATAACATTTCAGATTATGTGTTGGCTGCTGTAATATAACTTAAGATGAAAAGTCAACGCTGTCTTTCTCAAATATTTAATGTTAGTTGAAATATCCTAGATAGTTTCATTTTCTCTGCTCACCAATCTCATCTCCATGTTTGTCCTTTACTGGTACCTTTGTCTCTAAGTTCTTGTGGTGATGTTTTGTTTTCTCAGGTGCACAGTCGAACACCATCAACAACAACAATATCACCCAAATCATCATGGTTATAGGTGTCTATCTGAGAAGCATAAATAACATCCTTTGGTTTTAAATCAATTTTATATTTACCATATACTTACCAAGGGAGCTCAAAAAAAACTCTCTTGTCATGGGAGAGGGAAATTAAATATCGTCGATGTCAGGATTATCAGGATATACAACAGTAGTGTTGTATCAGATATTTTTAAAACTGACCTCCTCCACGGTTAAGATGTTTTTTGTTTCTTTCTCATGATTTATTAATACGGTTTTTTACAGAGTCATAAACGTCTTCCACGCAAAGAATTAAGAGAAAATGATATATACTTTGTCTACCTTATTGTAAAATGACGCCCTAAACACTTTTTCGTATCAGAAATACCGTATGCAATCTTGAAAACAATGTTATTACTATATATGGTATTGTAGGTGAGAAGTAACAAAAGACTTTGATTAGCGCGCGATATTATTTTCTTTTTTTAAAACATGTTGAGATTACAACAGAACAATAGGCATTCATTATATAAACTTCAGTGAAATATCAGGTGATTTCCTGCGCGAAAAAGTGATATCTTCACATTGTGAAAATAACATGCATATATGTTATTTCACCAGTTTATATAATAAACATAATTGGAGATAAAAAACAGCTTGGAGATACGAATTTTATCCGTGTGTCCAATAGTGTTCAATTGACATCTCGCGAGTGAGCGCAGCGCGCCCATGTAATATCCTCCAGGTGATTTCGCGCGCGCACTTCCGGTTAGTATAAGCCAATCAGAAGCATTTCTGTCGCATCGCCAACAGTTCCAAGATGGCGTCGTTCAGAGAGAGTTGTTTCCGGTGTTAACCCTCGATAAATACATCCTTAAAATAACTTTACGTTAAAAGGTTCTATATTTCTTGGACAATAAAAGTTCACTAGTGCTCTATCAGGGATAAAAAAGAATAAAATATTCTTGATGTTTTATAAGCAAAAATGCTTATTACCATACAATCTTTCACGTACTTAACAATTAAACTGTAAACTTAGTGAAAACTAGTTTCGTTTATTAACTTCTTCAGTTAAAAAAGTAACATTAAAGTAAAATATTCTAAAAGTAACCGAAATTGTTTTTGTCTCGAGGCACCATTTTGGAACTATCCGTTTTGACAAACAATCCTTTGCGCGCTTCGAAGCGAGATCACCTGGCCATCTTTATCTTTGATACGTAACAGAGAGCACCATGCGAACGTGAACCGTATTCTTAAGATAATATCCCACCCTTCATAACAAGTTTTTTGTTCCGATGCACTCTCTTCCTCATCATGTCTGTTAGAGATATATCCACCCCACTCTATATCTACATCAATAGTACCTAATGATTTTGGTTTTTCAGAACCCCGTGTATAGTGTATTACCAATACAAAAATATAGATTAGTATAGATACCTCAATGCTCCTGCAATGGTTGATAGAGTGATACAAGACGTTTAATCGAAGACCAAGAACGCCTGTAACAAAATATTTCTATTGTTCCACTTTGATAAGTACTGTATCCGTTTTTATGATGTAATTATTGCCAATGGGTTGATAATTACTTTTTTTGTCATTTTTGTAAGTGTTTTGGACAGTTCTTGCAGGTCATTTAATGAATTGTATCTATACCACATGTAAGAGATAAGAGCTCGCCCTCTCCCATTAGCTATTTTAGACTCTAAAATAGCCAATGGGAGAGGGCGAGCTCTTATCAAATATCTAACTTGCAATATCCATATTACGCTCTGCAATCTGAATCAATGAGAGCAGGCCTTCTTGTAATATCATAGTTATTATTATTATTTTATATAGCGCTAAATCTCTCGAATAGTTCATAGTGCTTTACAATCTACTAATATGTATACACCTGATTGCCAGAATGTTGTCACATGAAAAAAGAACATTAGTAATTTAGTAAGAAAGTAATAACAAAAGAAACAGTTCAGCTTGTGTGATCTTCTTTTGTCTTTTAATGAATTCCTTTCCACTAAAATACAAAAGTCAGGACAACGTTCTTGCAATTAGGTGTATATATGTATGGGAGACTTATCAGACTGCTGAAAACCTGCAGCCACGGTTTACAAACATAAGTGTGGTATATGAATGCCTCCGAGGCCTGACTGCTGTACTAGATGCTAATCCCCTCCTTTTTGCGAACATAGCACAACAGCAACTTTAACGTCTACCTTATATAGGATTAGAGAGAAAGCAGACGGGACCTTCGGCTTTAAGTCCTTTTCCGAGGATTCGAGGCACATAGAGAGTAAAGTGTCTTACCTAAGGACACAGCGCAATCGCCCAGGCGGGTAACCGAGTCCACACCAGTAGGCACTGATCCACTGAACGCTATGAGCTTTTGGAATAACTCTATATAAATGAGCCATATAGTCCTGCTTACTGCCACTTTCCACATCTTGTCCAAAAACACAGTGGTCAAACGACAACGAATGCGTGGCAAAACATCGAAACGTTAATTTTGCTATTGTAAACCTTATAATGTTTGGGCTTGGAATATGTTTTTTTAAGACTCTAAAAAATGATTCCGGTATGAAGCTGTACTGTACGAATGTTGGGAAATCAGGCACAAAATAGAAACCTCGTTTAAGAAAGGCAATTTTTAAAAGAGCAATAGAGTCTTTCCAAACGTACAATTGCCCTAAACATTCCCCCCAAAATAGCAGTACTTTATTAGGGGGGTCAATCAAAACGCAGCATTCGACTGGTGCTGGATTACTGCGAATGATATATAGCTTCTTATTGGCTTATACTAGCCGGAAGTGCGCGCGCGAAATCACCTGGGACTGAAAGTGGAAAAAAGTAACAATGGATACAAGCTAATTGAGGAAAAACTGAAATACATTTTATTTCATTTGTTGCATAGATCAGCATGACATTTTCTTGTAACTTTGAGGCTCTGTGCTCCTAAAATAAACGCATAATAAGTATAAGTT
Source organism: Metridium senile (assembly GCA_949775045.1). NCBI lineage: Eukaryota > Metazoa > Cnidaria > Anthozoa > Actiniaria > Metridiidae > Metridium > Metridium senile. The sequence goes on along the minus strand of OX459108.1, from coordinate 4,033,890 downwards.
AGATAACAGAATTGCATAAAAAATATATTATAAACATTTTTTAGACGACAGCTGTTAATGTTACTGACATGTTTTGACAGTTCAATTCAATTCAATTCATTCGATTCAATTCAATTCAATTCAATTCAATTCAATTCAATTCAATTCAATTCAATTCAATTCAATTCAATTCAATTCAATTCAATTCAATTCAATTCGATTCATGATGTTGAAGATCGTTTACTTGTATACTTACAAAGCGGCTTTTTAGGATCCCCCTTGATTGAATAAAAGAAAAAAAGAAAAAAACATAAAAAACATAAAAAATTGTATTTTTTTTTTAATGATATACCAATCAATCTATCAACAAATGAAAAATGCAACTTATCAACTAAACATCTAAACAACCAATGAACCAATCAATGAACCAGACTAGCAAATATATAAGCAACTAACCAAACAAGCCAATGAAACAAAACAAACAATCTGCTAATTGCAAATAGCTCACTTACAAGCAAGCAAGCAAGCAAGCAAGCAAGCAAGCAAGCAAGCAAGCAAGCAAGCAAGCAAGCAAGCAAGCAAGCAAGCAAGCAAGCAAGCAAGCAAGCAAGCAAGCAAGCAAGCAAGCAAGCAAGCAAGCAAGCAAGCAAGCAAGCAAGCAAGCAAGCAAGCAAGCAAGCAAGCAAGCAAGCAAGCAAGCAAGCAAGCAAGCAAGCAAGCAAGCAAGCAAGCAAGCAAGCAAGCAAGCAAGCAAGCAAGCAAGCAAGCAAGCAAGCAAGCAAGCAAGCAAGCAAGCAAGCAAGCAAGCAAGCAAGCAAGCAAGCAAGCAAGCAAGCAAGCAAGCAAGCAAGCAAGCAAGCAAGCAAGCAAGCAAGCAAGCAAGCAAGCAAGCAAGCAAGCAAGCAAGCAAGCAAGCAAGCAAGCAAGCAAGCAAGCAAGCAAGCAAGCAAGCAAGCAAGCAAGCAAGCAAGCAAGCAAGCAAGCAAGCAAGCAAGCAAGCAAGCAAGCAAGCAAGCAAGCAAGCAAGCAAGCAAGCAAGCAAGCAAGCAAGCAAGCAAGCAAGCAAGCAAGCAAGCAAGCAAGCAAGCAAGCAAGCAAGCAAGCAAGCAAGCAAGCAAGCAAGCAAGCAAGCAAGCAAGCAAGCAAGCAAGCAAGCAAGCAAGCAAGCAAGCAAGCAAGCAAGCAAGCAAGCAAGCAAGCAAGCAAGCAAGCAAGCAAGCAAGCAAGCAAGCAAGCAAGCAAGCAAGCAAGCAAGCAAGCAAGCAAGCAAGCAAGCAAGCAAGCAAGCAAGCAATTTCGACCAATGGTTACCTTGATAAGCCTCCAATGGTTTTTCCCATCACTTGGTACAATTTTACCAAGAGGTTGAGAAGTCTCTTCTCCAGTCCCAGGTCGCTTTCTGTACGTTCGTACAACCCTCATATCTTTGTTACAGTACTTGGAATTGCTTTCACAACCTTTTTTGGTGCGAATCCTGGATAAAAAAAAAAAGATTCCATATAATTATGTGTAGTATAATATTTTATAAAATGAATAGCAATTCTGACAATATTAAATATTTTATTTTAGATAAAATTTGTTTATATTTAAGGAATATAAAATATAAATACTATAATACTGAAGTACACGCTGGGAGCTGTTAATGAAGTTAGTCGGGGTAAAAGAGATACAACAAACTTACCTAAACCATACACCGCCTTTGATATCCCACAAGAAGTTTTCTTTCTCGTCAATAGTGGCAAAAGCTTCATTTCCGTCTTCAACCCAAGATAGCTTCCATCCACAGTGGCTGTCCCGAGCTCTACCACATTCCTTCATGTTGACAACATAAAACAGGTTATTTCCCTGGGGAACCAGTTTCCAGTAACAATTATCCCAGTTGTTAACATGTGCTACGAGAGTAGTGTAAGGCTTGCCTTTGAACGTAAAAGCATCGTTGTCGGTCAACCAGGCAAAGTCCTGTAGTCCTTGAGATGTTCTAAGACAATAAAGTCCATCCTTGGAGGTATCATACATGCCAAGGTTTAATAGGATCGTTGCGTATGCATTGGTGACAACACTGACATCTGCCTTAAAAGCTGGTAGGATGTTACTCTTGAAATCACCGTTAAAAAGTGGTTCAAGCAACAACTGTGCCGATTCACGCATGTCCTTTTGGTATGCAGCATATTCATGCGCAGTTTCCGATTCCATTGAGGCCATGTTTACAATCTGTGTGAGGATTAATTCCTTTAAAACTGTTAATTTTGCGTAGAGCTCACAATATGCGACACACTTGCCGGCGTCTCGCGCGTTGTTGTCCTGGAACATCTTCTCGATCGCAGTAGCAAGCACTCCCATGAACTTTATTCCATCTACGAAATAAGCGTCCAACCGGGACTTTATCGTCTGCAAATCCGATTCGCTTGCAATTCGACCGCTTTCAGCAAACATGCCTATGCCGTTTATCAAAATACCTTCGAAGGTACCAACAATGTTTTTTCTAAGGTTTTTTAGAGTTGGGTTAGGGTATTTTGATAAGGTGGCCTTGATAGGATCATTGACGATTTCATAGTATATTTTTGAATTCGGTCCATCACCTATCATTCCCAATAAAGCAGTATTAAAACCTAATCCAACGCTGTAGAGCTGGCCTGTTGGAGGGAAGTTTTGATTTATACTTCCAAGGATATAGGCAGCTGAAGTAAATGCACCATTAAGATCACTTCCGGCATTGCCAAATTTATTAAGGTGAGCCGAAACAACTTCCAGTGTGGCAATAAGGCTTTTCTTGTCTCCCTCATCAAAGGATTCCCATCTGTCAATCACGTCTTGGAACTGTTTTCGAAGAACATATCTGTAATCACCATATTGAAAGTGACTGAGTTTATTCTTGATATTCGATATCAAATTGGCAGGAGCACCTGATGAACATATAAATGATATAATTAGTTATATTTAAGTAGGAGTTGGATATTCAATTTGGACGAAAGTTCTGTTTCCTTCGCCTGTGGCAAGTATATACTATGTATCAGTATTATTATTTTGAAAGTGTATCATGGTGACAAATGAATAAAATAAAAAAATTTAAAATAAAAAAAAAAATGAAAATTTCGGAAATAGGAAAACAGACAACATTGAGAACTAAATAAAAGCCAGGAGAAAAAAAGCTTTATCAAACAAAAAAAGATATGCTTTCATTTAATAGACCAGTTTCGTGTTGTATTGTCTAGCACCGCCGAACTATCTTCATTTAGTGTGTAAAATTTATAGCAATTTTTATTATCGCCTTACGATCATAGAGTTCAATCCATAATGATTTCCTTGTAATTTTAAAATAGCTCATTCAATATTTAGCGTTTTATACAATATAACTTTTTACTATAAATTATACTAATATGTATCTTATATATCATAGTTTTTGTATACATTGTTATTCTTATAAATTTACTTATATATATTGATCTATATATAGATATTCACTTATTATTATTATTCAGTATTATTATTTTCTTATTGTTTCAGGGCCACTTGGTTATCAGTACGATTTATTGTTAATTGTAACTGTCATGTGTCACCCTCTTTAAATAAAGCTCATTCATTCATATCTGACAAAAGGCGCATTTGTACATGGATTGTCTCAATTTAGACTGAGTAAATTCAAATGTGTTTTCTATTGTAAGGGGAATCCATTTTTTCGTGCTTTGCTTGGAATTTGTGAATTGTTTTTATCACAAATCGAGGCCTAGCCTGTGCAGATGAACCTTTTGTGTTATAAAACATCGGTACTAGATAACGTGAACCTGGAGTATTTGATGTAATCCAGCTTCGCAATTTACATACCTAAATCCTGTTCTTCATCAAGTTGATAATCTTTTGCTTTGTTATTCTCCTCTCTTCTCTTTTTCCCTTCTGAAATCTCTTCCTTTATTTTTTTCGCCGTTTCTGCTAACTAAAAAAAACATCTCAGTTTCAATATTTTGTCCGAAGGGCGTATGGTTTGGGAGGTTAAAAATTTATGGAGTATATGCCCAAAGGTGACCAAAACTTCCTTTTAAACTGAGTTGCCTTGTAAGGACAATTTCTCGTACGAGATACCAGATAAAAATTAAAGATCAAATTAAAAAAGTGCGGCTATATGTACACTATGCACTAGTATACACTGCCATGTATGATAATCAATACATACTGACAGAAATGCAATTGAACCGATTATTGTCATAATGTCGCAACAGAACTGGTCTTACGGATATTCTTACTTTTTTCTTAACCATTTCACCCCATCCTGGTTGGCCTTCCATTGTCAGGATTTTGAGTTTTTCAGCTCTTTCACTGGATGATAATGTTACGTCCTTTTTGCCTTATTAAAATGTGACAATATTTAACTCAATTAATCATATCAAAAACACCTTAACAACCACTCAAAGGCAACCTAAAAACAACCAACCAACCAACCAACCAACCAACCAACCAACCAACCAACCAACCAACCAACCAACCAACCAACCAACCAACCAACCAACCAACCAACCAACCAACCAACCAACCAACCAACCAACCAACCAACCAACCAACCAACCAACCAACCAACCAACCAACCAACCAACCAACCAACCAACCAACCAACCAACCAACCAACCAACCAACCAACCAACCAACCAACCAACCAACCAACCAACCAACCAACCAACCAACCAACCAACCAACCAACCAACCAAAAAAAACCCGAAGATTTCATCATTCAAAACAAGAATAGCTTGAAAGTTCGATTGTTGATTGGATCGACATAATAAAACATATGGAAACGTATTGTATGCTTGCTCGTCGAATTCATTGGGCTTCCTGTTTTTCAAACTATTCTTGTTTTGAACAATGAAATATTCGTTTCAATATTCCAAGTTCAAAACAATTAATGCAAACAAATTTCGAAAACTAAACTCAAATGAAAACTGAGTTCTATGTTTTCACAATTCGGGTGTTTTGACTGCAACACAATAGTTCGAAACCGTGTTGTTCTATCACGACCATTTGTTGATGTCTTTGTCGCATCTCACCAATCTCATCTCCATGTTTGTCCTTTACTGGTTCCTTTGTCGTTAAGTTCTTGCGGTGATGTTTTGTTTTCTCAGGTGCACAGTCGAACACCATCAACAACAACAATATCACCCAAATCATGGTTATAGGCGTCTATCTGAGAAGCATAAACATGATCTGGTTTCAAATCATTATTAATTTTATAATATTTTTACCAAGGGAACCGAAAAAACCCCTCTGGTGTCATGGGAATGAGATGTTAATATCGTCGAGCAATTTCAGGTTAAACGTATATAGATCAGGATATACAACACTAGTGTTGTATCAGATATTTAACTGACCTCCGGCTCCACGGTTACGAATTATTTTGTTCAACAGAAGAAATTCTTAATTATTACTAAGTTTTTTTTTATACACAGTCATTTCAACCTTGCACTGAGCAAGTGACAAATGATTATTTCATTGAAGAAAGTTTAATTTCTAGAACTCAAGTTACTGGCAAAGTTTTCAAATTACGTCCAATCAAATTAATTATTAAAAGCTCTTAAAAAAAACTTTAAAAACGGCCAGGGCCAGATACTGATCATGACGGCTTCCGCTTCTGATTGGCTCGGCAAATTCAAAACAATAGCCTCGTTTGGCTAGAGGGTTTCTCTAGAGAACAACGAACACACACGTACAAATGATAAATACGAGTACTAGATCAAGAAATCCTCTATTTCTAGGGTAGTACAATTTTGTTTCTGCATTCAAACTAAGACGACACATTGCTAGACTACGAGCTTGATATTTAAGGCGCGTCTAACCGAGTTTTTATGTGACAATTATATTTGGACAGCTAACCTTCTCCGCAGGCATCTCTTATATATCTTTTTATCGGGCTTCCTGTGGTGATGAGATAAAAACTAGAGCCTAGTCCCTCTCTTGTAGCAGCACAGGAAACCAAAATCCAAATTAGATCACAGAGACGCTTGTGGAGGAGGCTATAGGACAGCAAATATACGCGTGTAAACAAGGCGCCTCTGACGACGAACCACAAAGTAGCTGCAGGGATAGCAGCATTTTTAATTATTTACCAATTAGAAAAGCGAATTTGTTTTTATAAAATAAGAGACTAAAATAGGAGATGGCCGGAATAAAACAATGGAAATGTAGCGACAATGTGCAGCTGAGGGTTTTGCTAATAACTTGATACAAGAACTACGTAAACGTTATGTGACTGCTTTTCAGCAAATGTAGTTGTCACATCGTCTACACGAACAAATAAAAATGTTCGATAACAATTGTCACATAAAAAATGCTTGAATATTCCGACTTGAGGTAAAAAAACAATGGTTTTATTACCGTTTGGCTGAAACGAGATCAGACGAAAAGACATTGATCTGAAATCCTAAATGTACATGGATTGCATACAGGTTGTAAGGCCTAGTCTGGGACCTTAACTCGCCTTAACTCGCGCAAACTCGCATTAACTCGCACAAGCTCGCAGTAAATTACTCAATATCATAATGCACAGGGAATTGCCTTAACCTCATCTCACAAAGCTGAAATATACACATATAAGTCATGTTCTTTTAGTGTCACTCCAAATTATGGATTTGTCCTTAACTCGCCTTAACTCGCAGCATTGAAATTTTGATTTTCCCTTAACTCGCCTTAACTCGCCTTAACTCGCCCAAACTCGCTGCGAGTTAAGGCGAGTTTAGGTCCCAGACTAGGCCTGTTGTAGCACAGATTTGTACAAATTCATAGTTTATTCATTCAATCTAATAATATGGAATTTTGTATAATTTAGTACACAAAACCGGTGTTGCAATGTATATGATTTCAGTAATCATTGCATATCAGGAACATCCAAATTAAACAGTATTTTGGGCTTCTGTGTACTTCAACCTTTCTGGAATATTTTAGCTTTGACGATTTGTAACATTTTATCGTTTTATAATGTATACATACACCTAAGAATGTTGTCATATGAACAAAGAAAATCAGTAATAAATTTAGTAAAAAAAAAATATCACGAACAACGAAAGAAGGAGTTCAGCTTGAGTGATCTTCTCTTGTCTTTTAATTACTTCCTTTAATTTCCCACGAAATTACAAAAGTCAGAACAACGTTCTTGCAATTAGGTGTATATATTATAGAGGACCATGATATATATATAATATTATATATTATATAGGACCATAATAATAATAATAATTAATAATAATACTAATTTGCTTATAAGTCTGTTTTAAGCGCTGAAAAACCAAAATATTACAAAATAATACTACAAAATAATAAATACAACATAAAATACTAAATAATAATACTACAAAATAATAAATACAAAATAATAATACAAAATTATAATTTAAAAGCTAACTAGTGAAAGTAAAAAGGTTTAATAGTGTATTTGCACGATCAGGTGTTGGTGCCCTTAGTATAGAATAATAATTTTTATTATAGTGTATTAATATTACAAAAATATAAAGTACAGTTATCACAATGTATATCGAAAGTATAGATTACCTCGATCAATGCTCCTGCAGCCGTTGACAGAGTGATACAAGACGAATGATAATTGAAAACCAAAACCGCCTTTGATAAAGTATTTCGATTGTTCGGCCAGTTTGCTAATAAGTAATTGGTGTATATGCTCATATGCTTGATGTAATTGTGTTGCTAATTACTTTTTTTGCACTTTTCAAGTGTTTTGGACGGTTCTTACAGGTCATTTAATGAATTGTATCTTTACCACATGTAAGATATAAGAGCAAGCTCCCTCCCATTGGCTTATTTTAGAAATCGTTAACTTCAAATATCCTGCATTGTTGATATTAAAGACTGGAAGCAATGAGGTGATACCCAATAGCGTCACAAGAACGATTTTCCCGACAATTTGAAATGTGTACTTTTTTGTAATAAAATGATAGATATTGATGCGAAATTCATTCTAAACATAATATACATGTGAAATAATTCTCAAATTAACACATCGCATGATCTCTCTGCAATAACAAAAATATTTTTTGCACCAAGCTATAACATATGCAAATGAGTATGCGCTTGTCGAAAATAACTCAACAAAGTTTATTCTATAATTATAAAATTACCTTAAGAGCTAGCCTGATTTTTATGGTAGAAATATGTCAAACAAGTAAACGACAAATACATCCTGAAGTATTATAGAAATCAAGGCTTTGTAACTAGAGTAAATACACGAAATACGAAATGTTGACAAAAATTCAATTCATTTTTTTGACGTGTCGAATCTGTAAACAAAATATTGAATTTTACACTGTTCCCGATCATCAAGGTCGATCAGCATCAAATTTGCACTAAGTTGTCGAAGATAAAGTAAAGTTTTTGTTCCATCGAAATTTGACAACTGATAAACCAGTTTTAACACATTATTTTTAACAAATTTTACTGATATCAGAAATTAACGCTAAATGGTTACACATAGTCGTGGGAAATAAAATCATCAAAAACAAATCTGTAAGACTCTCCTTTACTGATTTACCTCCACAAACGTATAGTTATGTGGCTTATATACTGAATTTTAATCGCATTTTTTGGTAAAAGGCCGCTAAATAGGTGCAATATTGCAATAACCGCTAAAGTCAGCTAATAAATGTGACGGGTTACACACAAATGTACACTCCCATTCATTTCTATGTATTCAAATTCATCCGTATAAACTTACACTGAGTACTATATTCTTTTACATATAGTAAAAAACAATCTCCCTTTTCACTATTAGTAGAAAAAATCCTATTCTAGCAGCACATAGCTTCCAATAATAAATATTTATTTTGAACACACGGCTAAATTTGATGTGGGTATCACCTCATTGCTTCAAGTCAAACTTTCCAATTTGATCCAATTATAGCAGGTTCTCTTTTTAAAGTCGATAGTTTTGTCCTGTTTTATGATAATCTATCATGAAAAATCAAAACACCAGGTTCGATTTATTTAATTTAGTATGTTCTCCCCGGATGTTCTCATCGCCTCTCGTGGCACATGGGGCCCTTGACAGGGCTCTCCCACCTTTCCCTTCGTTTTTGCTGCCACGTTCCACACATCGACCCATAAGCTATACAACCTGATAGACTATCATAAGTCAAAACACCAAGTTAGATTAACTTAATTTTAATTAATCCTCGTGGCACATGGGGCCTTTACAGAGCTCTCCCAACTTTCACTGCTTTTTGCCGCCTCGTTCCACACCTCAGCTCGTCCCATGAATAGTCCCTTTCATAGTTCTCTACGCCATCTTGAAAGGTAGCCGGGACTTTGCATTGAAGCGAGACAAACTTTGAGCTTGCAATAATAGAGAAATGTGGATAATTGCTCTGCAAGGTGTTACAAGGTCTCTATCATTGCAAGCTCAACGTTCGATCTTCGATGCAAAGGCCCGGCTACCTTTTAAGATGGCGCAGGGAACCATAAAGGGGACTCTTGACAATTGCAACAGCCAACTACAGCTAAAAAGTGATATTATGGTACTCTAGTGAATGTTATTTTTTCTCTAGTGTGCTTCAGCGTTGAAATATCTCCACAAGCATCATATAATCTAAAGAGATTTGAAATCAGAAAACATCCTAGCCTGGTGTTTCCCTTTACCTCATCTCGCTGACCAAGCAGCTCATGAAAACGTCATTAAACTAGCTGACTACGGTATTAGCCGGACAGCGGCATTGTCTGGAATAAAAAGGGATTGCTGGGGGCACCCATGGATTTTCGGCCACTGATATTGACGTTAAGCTTACAATGATAGAGACATTTTAACAGCTTGCTAACAATGATTCACATGTCTCTATCATTGCAAGCTCAACGTTCGCCTCGCTTCACTTCGATGCAAAGGCCCGGCTACCTTTCAAGATGGCGCCGGGAGCTGTGAAAGCGACTATTATACAACCTTATAAGTTCTTCTTTCTTGCCCTACAGTCGTTTCTTAATGTTTTCATATATTAAGAACAAGTCCTCCCTAAGCAAAACGAATAAATGTACGTCCTAGACAAAGCTTTTACTTGTTCCAACTTTAATTACATGACCATAAGTTTCATTCCATCCTTTAAACTTAATTTTCTGGATTTAATTCAATTTAATTTAATTTGCTGCTGAAAATTTAAAGTAAACAAGAATAGTGCTAATGCTGCAGATATTTTTAAAAAAGCACACAAATGAAAAAAAATATTTGTTTAGCTCAAGAACAAGAAAAACACAAGAGAACAAGTCGAAAAAGAAGAAGAAAAAGAAGAAGAAGAAGAAGAAGAAGAAGAAGAAGAAGAAGAAGAAAAGAAGAAGCAGAAGAAGAACAACAACAACAACGAGAAGAAGAAGAAGAAGAAGAAGAAGAAGAAAGAGAAGAAAAAAAGAAGAAGGAGAAGAACAAGAAGAACAAGAACAAAGAGAAAAACAAGGAAAACAACAAGGAGAAGAACAACAAAAAATACTAAATATAAAAACAATGAGAATTGAAAACAAAACAAAATGAAATAAAAACAAAACAAAATGGAATAAAAACAAATAGAAAAGAAAACAATAATAGAAACAAAAGCGATAGATATAAGAAAAAGGAGAATTAAATTGTACGTTCAACTTACATGAGTTTTCTCTGTCTGTTTTGTGTTTCTTTGCGGATACGCAAGCAACCTGTAGCAGCAAAAACAGTGCCAATAGCTTGATCACCTCCATGCTTTGAAGAAGTCAAATGAAAATATATTTAGAAATCAAGAAAAGTATATATCTACATATGCTCAATCATGTAATCAAAAGGGTTTTTGTAACAGAAGAAGTGGAAAATTGAAACTTGTTTTGTTGCTTACTTTTTGAATAGTCTTAAGGAAGACAACAGTAATAACAACACGTGTCCTAAAAAGAATTGAAATTTGCAATCATATTTATATTTTATAGAAAAGTGCAGTAAATTACGCGGTTCCTATAGGCCTTACCTTCCCAGTAGACAAGCTGTATTTAAACCAGTAAAGGCAACTGAAGGTTGGTTCACTTGTACTCTGTATATATTTTAGGGCTATAAATCGTTCGTGGAAGAGATCATAATTTGATTTCCTTATCCTAACGTGCTGCAATGTTTAACACTGCCAGCACACAAAAAATTATTTCACGTGTTTAAATTCAAAAGCAACATTTATCAGACGTTTCTACCAGGTCGTATTGACCTATAAAATATATTCAATGTCATATTTTTGTTTTTTTCCAATGCAATAAGATATAAATAGAGCATTAAAAACTATAGAAACAAAAAAAATACCAAAGCAAATAACCCGGATAGATCGATCAGTAACGGACAAGATAAAGCTAATGAATGCTATTTTTCTATTATCTTGGCACAACAGGCAAAATTAAGAAGAGCAATAAAGAGATACAAAGTCGGACCTGTAAGGTTGTATAGTTCATGGAACGAGGCGTGGAACGTGGCGGCAAATAGGGAAATGTTAAACAATTTTGATAATACACTATGTGTTTATATCATTTCAATTCAAGGCGCTGGTTTATAAACTTCTTTATTTCGGTTCGGTTCGATTCGTTTCGTGCTTACTATCATTAAGCACACACATACATAAACTAACTTATGGATTCAAAAAGCTCTATTTCTTACCCTTTAAGACAAAGGGTTATATAACCTACAAACAGTTACATAATCAAACAATGTTTATCAATGAGCTTATTTATGACAGTTCGCCCGAATGACTTGTATTGTACAGAACACTTTGCTCCACAAGGCTCAAGGAGAATTGGTAACATGCTCTCATTTTAATATAGTTAATGCGAACTAGGTGTTGTGACTTTCCATATCTAGAAAACCGACTCTGAAAAATAGTATTATGTAATATGCTAGCCTCCTCCGCAGGCAACTTTTTTCTCTTTTGGGCTTTCTTTTTTGAGAAGTGAGCCGAAGAGAGACTGGGACTGGGAGCGAAAACCCTCACTCTCGGCCCCGATCCTTCTCTCGGAATCCCACAGGAAACCCAAAGGAATCCCAAAAGAGAAAAAGGAGTAGCCTGCGGAGGAGGCTAGTAATATGCATGATGTAAGAAATTGTAAGTCATGCATTTCTGACTGAAATATCTCCATGGAATATTTAACAGTCAAACATTGCTGTTATTGCCTCATCACTCCAGAAAATCTCTAAACAACCGAGCCAGCCACTGAACAAATAAGCAAGTCAACACCGCTAGGGACTAGGCACCGTGAATCAACAACCACAGAAAGCTTAATAATACATCGTATGATTCAGAATATCCACTATAAATTATAAAATCATGTCTCAGCTGTTTCCCATTGCGGAAATTTGCCTAGTTCTAAGCGGTTCTCCTTTCCATCAACTAGAGCCATTTTATTTAAAAAAGGACTGTTGACAAGTAATTATTATCAAAATTTATATTGAAGGTCGTCTACCTGGAAAAGTTTCTTTCATTCGATCAAGAAATTATCAAATTTTTGAAACCGTTTGAACCGTATATATTAAAACAAAACACTGAAAAATCAATTAAGTGTTGTCCATTTTTCTTAAATTATTTGGCCCTATGATACATTATAGCTCTACGGGACCAGTCGAAAGAAGTTTTTCGAGGTCAGAGGAAATCAAAATTTCTTGTATCGGAAGGCTGCGCTGCGCACTAACTGAAACAAGTGAGCCAACATTGACTAGTTGTAGTGTTATCAATGTTGGTACAGAGTTATTAGTATGACATTTTGCAGATAAACATTTTATTGATTTTGTGGAACACAATAGGTGGTTCCCACTGCTCGAAATCTGGAGATTTCGGTTAGTTTTATTTTCTCAATAGAGAGATCTAGAAGAATAAAGGAATATCAGGAATAACAAAAGAAAGAGTTTCAGCATGAGTGATCTTCTTTTGTCTTTTAATTAATTTCTTTCCCACTAAATTACAGAAGTCTTGCAATTAGGTGTAAGTATTTAAACAAGTTCGTTACGTTAGCAAAACACTACTTCATAATCTTGAAATACTTCCATTTGTTTTGATCTCTCGTACGCATTTATTGGTCAGCTGTGCCAAGAGAAATCAATCCAGGGAGAAATTACATAGAATATACCAAGAATCGCCGATATTTTAAATATATATTTCATTATCGTAAATGATATAATACTGCTGATCGATTTTACCCTGTTTACTAGGTGTATATTCAGCTTAAAAAAGATAGTATTATAAAAAAGGTTTTTGTAGAAGTAATGGGTGAAAAATGTTGCTTGAATTACGATGTTAATTTTCCACCACCTATCTAAGTTTAACCTGTTATTAAAACCTACAAATCACAGTTGGAATATTGTCTCCCACAAAAAAACAAAACATTTTTGACAAATTTGAGCTAAAAAAAGATAGCCTTAGTTATTGACATTATTAAACATTTGATAGTGCAAACGTTTAGTCAACATTTCATCTTTGATTTGCACCCCCTACTATACGTAATTGAGATCACCTTTTAAAAACTTTTAAAATGTATTTTATTGCACGAAGTTGAGCAATTTTGGCCTTTTTTCTTTGTAAATTACCTCATTAAATACGCTTCGCCTTATTGAAGTTCGCGCTCTAACAGCAGTAAAGATCCGGATGTGTCCGGGCATTCTGTGCGATGAATTTTTGTTGTCAAATGGAAGAGACTTTTTCCGTAAGATAAACTTCCAAATCAATTTGAATAATTATTACTTGTCACCGTCCCTTTTCCCCCTTTTTTAAATCAAATGGTTGCAATTAATGGTAAGGAGAACTAAGAACTAGGCAAATTAAACAAGCCAAAGTTTGTTTTCACCAATGAGACATAATTTTCTAATTGTAGTGGATATTCAATCATGCAATGCATTGTTAGTTTTCAGTGGTTATTGAGTTACTGTGTGTAACTTGTGATTTCTTGTATCGGAAGGCTGCGCTGAGCACTAACTGAAACAAGTGAGCCAACATTGACTAGTTGTGGTGTTATCAATGTTGGTACAGAGTTATTAGTATGACATTTTGCAGATAAACATTTTATTGATTTTTTGGAACACAATATGTGGTTCCCACAGCTCGAAATCTGGAGATTTCGGTTAGTTTTACTTTCTCAATAGAGAGATCTAGAAGAATAAAGGAATATCAGGAATAACAAAAGAACAAAAGAAAGAGTTTCAGCATGAGTGATCTTCTTTTGTCTTTTAATTAATTTCTTTCCCACTAAATTACAAAAGTCTTGCAATTAGGTATAAATAAATAAACATGTTCGTTACGTTAGCAAAACACTACTACAAAAGCTTGAAATACTTCCATTTGTTTTGATCTCTCGTACGCATTTATTGGTCAGCTGTGCCAAGAAAACTCAATCCAGGGAGAAATTACATCGCATTTGTAAAATTTTGATTGTATTGAAACCGCCTCGCTTGGTGTTTTCCTACCCTTCTAGATCTCTGTTGTTCTCTCAACATCCCACGTATTTACATCACAATGAAATATTTCGCAGGTATTAAATCTAGTGACATTTACCAGACGTTTCTGCCAGGTGGCTTTGATCTATAAAAAATCTTTAATGTCGTATTTTTGAATATTTTGAGATTGCATTAGGGTATATTTGCTCATTTCGACTTAATGAGAATTAAGAACTAAAGTTGTAACTATATCCCTGTCTCGTTTCTTTGTTTTATTTTGGTTCCGATAATTAGTAACGCCAGAAGTTCATATTTAATCCCATGGCAAGCTGAATTTCAGGGTCATATATGGTGGGGGACGGTAGTATGAGAGGGAGGGAGGGGGAGGTGGGCAGAACTTGAGGTAGTGGGCATTCAATGGCACAAATATTAGGTGTGTTCATTGCAAATTTTCAAAAAGAAGACCAAAAGATACAGGGAGTACTTTTAAAACGGCGCATCGCATACGAGTTTTAACACGGAAAAGCTGTCACACAAAAATATAAAATTAAAAAAAGCGCGGCTTTACGCGATAGGCTCTTTCTTGTTGATACTCTAAAATATACCAAGAATCGCCGATATTTTAAATATATATTTCATTATCGTAAATGATATAATACTGCTGATCGATTTTACCCTGTTTACTTGGTGTTTCTCTTGTAAATTTTGCCTGATTTGCCAAGATAATAGAAACATTACATTCATAACTAGCTTTACTTGAACGTTACTTATCGACCTAGCCCAGACATTTGTTCGTTTTTTATTTTTTTATTTTCTTTAGTTTTTAATACACTATTTATATATCATTGCTTTGGAAAAAGTCGAAATAAGCAAATAAAACGCAATGCAATTTCAAAATATTCAAAAATGTGACATTAAAGATATTTTATAGGTGAAAACGAACTGGTAGAAACGTTTGATAAACGTCGCTTTTGAATTCAATACCCGTGAAATATTTTATTGTTACTGTAAGAGATACCAAGAAATGTCGATATTCTAGATTTAATACCGTGAAATATATTTGTGAAACAACTATTGGTCTCAGTGGCCGAGCGGTTGTAGCATATTCGCCCGGACAGAGAAAGGCGACGGATTCAAACTCAGCTGAGACCCGAATTTTGAAACGAAACATACTTGGCAAATTGCTGCTTTCTACCCTTAGAGATGTGGAGCGCTTTCAATTGAACAAAAAAAACACCGATTTCAAAAAGTTGACAGTCGCACAGAATTCTATTGTCTTTTTGGACATTTACTTAAGGCTCGCAAATTATTCAAAATAGGCATAATTCGAATAAATTATCGACATTGATAGTTCTGATTGGTTGTTTGAACGTCTCTCATGGGAATATCACTGCTAATTAAAGTTCTGAACGGATTACAAAAGGATCATTTCACTTGTCCGACTTAAGCCGAGTTATTACCGAGAACAATGGGAGTAGGATTACTAAACTAGAGTTATTACAAATTGCAGCTTAACTTATTACACCGCATAACTTAACGTCATCCGCAAGAGCCTTAGATAATGAGCTCAAATATTCAGCTTAAAAAAGATAGTATTATAAAAAAGGTTTTTGTAGAAGTAAAGGGTGAAAAATGTTGCTTAGATTACGATGTTAATTTTGCACCCCCTACCTAAGTTTAACCTGTTATTAAAACCCACAAATCACAGTTGGAATATTGCTCCCCACAAAAAAGACCGACTTATAAAATATGAGCTCAAAAAAGATAGCCTTAGTTATTGACATTATTAAACATTTTATAGTGCAAATGTTTAGTCAACATTTCATCTTTGATTTTCACCCCCTTCCTAATTGAGATCACCTTTTAAAAACTTTTAAAATGTATTTTATTACACGAGGTTGAGCAATTTTGGCCTGTTTTCTTAGTAAATTACCTCATTAAATACGCTTCGCCTGATTGAACTTCGCGCTCAAACAGCAGAAAAGATCCGGATGTGTCCGGGCATTCTGTGCGTTGAATGTTTTGTGTCAAATGGAAGAGACGTTTTCAGTAAGATAAACTTCCAAATCAATTTGAATAATTATTACTTGTCACCGTCCCTTTTCCCCCTTTTTTAAATCAAATGGTTGCAATTAATGGTGAGGAGAACTAAGAACTAGGCAAATTAAACAAGCCAAAGTTTGTTTTCCCCAATGAGACACAATTTTCTAATTGTAGTGGATATTCAATCATGCAATGCATTGTTAGTTTTCAGTGGTTGTTGAGTTACTGTGTGTAACTTGTGATTTCTTGTAGCGGAAGGCTGCGCTGAGCATTAACTGAAACAAGTGAGCCAACATTGACTAGTTGTGGTGTTATCAATGTTGGTACAGAGTTATTAGTATGACATTTTGCAGATAAACATTCTATTGATTTTTGTGGAACACAATAGGTGGTTCCCACTGCTTGAAATCTGGAGTTTTCGGTTAGTTTTACTTTCTCAATAGAGAGATCTAGAAGAATAAAGGAATATCAGGAATAACAAAAGAAAGAGTTTCAGCTTGAGTGATCTTCTTTTGTCTTTTAATTAATTTCTTTCCCACTAAATTACAAAAGTCTTGCAATTAGGTGTAAATATTTAAACATGTTCGTTACGTTAGCAAAACACTACTTCATAATCTTGAAATACTTCCATTTGTTTTGATCTCTCGTACGCACTTATTGGTCAGCTGTGCCAAGAGAAATCAATCCAGGGAGAAATTACATAGAATATACCAAGAATCGCCGATATTTTAAATATATATTTCATTATCGTAAATGATATAATACTGCTGATCGATTTTACCCTGTTTACTTGGTGTATATTCAGCTTAAAAAAGATCGTATTATAAAAAAGGTTTTGTAGAAGTAAAGGGTGAAAAATGTTGCTTGGATTACGATGTTAATTTTCCACCCCCTACCTAAGTTTAACCTGTTATTAAAACCTGCAAATCACAGTTGGAATATTGCCTCCCACAAAAAAAAAACATTTTTGACAAATTTGAGCTCAAAAAAGATAGCCTTAGTTATTGACATTATTAAACATTTGATAGTGCAAACGTTTAGTCAACATTTCATCTTTGATTTGCACCCCCTACCTAATTGAGATCACCTTTTAAAAACTTTTAAAATGTATTTTATTGCACGAAGTTGAGCAATTTTGGCCTTTTTTCTTTGTAAATTACCTCATTAAATACGCTTCGCCTGATTGAACTTCGCGCTCAAACAGCAGAAAAGATCCGGATGTGTCCGGGCATTCTGTGCGTTGAATGTTTGGTGTCAAATGGAAGAGACCTTTTCAGTAAGATAAACTTCCAAATCAATTTGAATAATTATTACTTGTCACCGTCCCTTTCCCCCCTTTTTTAAATCAAATGGTTGCAATTACTGGTAAGGAGAACTAAGAACTAGGCAAATTAAACAAGCCAAAGTTTGTTTTCCCAAATGAGACATAATTTTCTAATTGTAGTGGATATTCAATCTTGCAATACATTGTTAGTTTTCAGTGGTTGTTGAGTTATTGTGTGTAACTTGTGATTTCTTGTAGCGGAAGGCTGCGCTGAGCACTAACTGAAACAAGTGAGCCAACATTGACTAGTTGTGGTGTTATCAATGTTGGTACAGAGTTATTAGTATGACATTTTGCAAATAAACATTTTATTGATTTTTTGGAACACAATAGGTGGTTCCCACAGCTCGAAATCTGGAGATTTCGGTTAGTTTTACTTTCTCAATAGAGAGATCTAGCAGAATAAAGGAATATCAGGAATAACAAAAGAACAAAAGAATGAGTTTCAGCATGAGTGATCTTCTTTTGTCTTTTAATTAATTTCTTTCCCACTAAATTACAAAAGTCTTGCAATTAGGTATAAATAAATAAACATGTTCGTTACGTTAGCTTTAAATACTTCCATTTGTTTTGATCTCTCGTACGCATTTATTGGTCAGCTGTGCCAAGAAAACTCAATCCAGGGAGAAATTACATCGTCTAACAAATGAAGGCATTTGTAAAATTTTGATTGTATTGAAACCGCCTCGCTTGGTGGTTTCCTACCCTTCTAGATCTCTGTTGTTCTCTCAACATCCCACGTATTTACATCACAATGAAATATTTCACAGGTATTAAATCTAGTGACATTTACCAGACGTTTCTGCCAGGTGGCTTTGATCTATAAAAAATCTTTAATGTCGTATTTTTGAATATTTTGAGATTGCATTAGGGTTTATTTGCTCATTGCGACTTAATGAGAATTAAGAACTAAAGTTGTAACTATATCCCTGTCTCGTTTCTTTGTTTTATTTTGGTTCCGATAATTAGTAACGCCAGAAGTTCATATTTAATCCCATGGCAAGCTGAATTTCAGGGTCATATATGATGGGGGACGGTAGTATTAGAGGGAGGGAGGGGGAGGTGGGCAGAACTTGAGGTAGTGGGCATTCAAGGGCACAAATATTAGGTGTGTTCATTGCAAATTTTCAAAAAGAAGACCAAAAGATACAGGGAGTACTTTTAAAACGGCGCATCGCATACGACTTTTAACACGGAAAAGCTGTCACACAAAAATATAAAATTAAAAAAAGCGCGGCTTTACGCGATAGGCTCTTTCTTGTTGATACTCTAAAATATACCAAGAATCGCCGATATTTTAAATATATATTTCATTATCGTAAATGATATAATACTGCTGATCGATTTTACCCTGTTTACTTGGTGTTTCTCTTGTAAATTTTGCCTGATTTGCCAAGATAATAGAAACATTACATTCATAACTAGCTTTACTTGAACGTTACTGATCGACGTAGCCCAGACATTTGTTCGTTTTTTATTTTTTTATTTTCTTTAGTTTTTAATACACTATTTATATATCATTGCTTTGGAAAAAGTCGAAATAAGCAAATAAAACACAATGCAATTTCAAAATATTCAAAAATGTGACATTAAAGATATTTTATAGGTGAAAACGACCTGGTAGAAACGTTTGATAAACGTCGCTTTTGAATTCAATACCCGTGAAATATTTTATTGTGTGCTGGAAAGCGCGGCTTTGTCCACGGGACAGCGTTTGTTACTGTAAGAGATACCAAGAAATGTTGATATTCTTAGACTAGATTTAATACCGTGAAATATATTTGTGAAACAACTATTGGTCTCAGTGGCCGAGCGGTTGTAGCATATTCGCCCGGACAGCGAAAGGCGACGGATTCAAACTCAGCTGAGACCCGAATTTTGAAACAAAACATACTTGGCAAATTGCTGCTTTCTACTCTTAGAGATGTGGGGCGCTTTCAATTGAACAAAAAAACACCGATTTCAAAAAGTTGACAGTCGCACAGAATTCTATTGTCTTTTTGGACATTTACTTAAGGCTCGCAAATTATTCAAAATAGGCATAATTCGAATAAATTATCGACATTGATAGTTCTGATTGGTTGTTTGAACGTCTCTCATGGGAATGTCACTGCTATTTAAAGTTCTGAACGGATTACAAAAGGATCATTTCACTTGTCCGACTTAAGCCGAGTTATTACCGAGAACAAAGGAAGTAGGATTACTAAACTAGAGTTATTACAAATTGCAGCTTAACTTATTACACCGCATAACTTAACGTCATCCGCAAGAGCCTTAGATAATGAGCTCAAATATTCAGCTTAAAAAAGATAGTATTATAAAAAAGGTTTTGTAGAAGTAAAGGGTGAAAAATGTTGCTTAGATTACGATGTTAATTTTGCACCCCCTACCTAAGTGTAACCTGTTATTAAAACCCACAAATCACAGTTGGAATATTGGCTCCCCACAAAAAAGACCGACTTATAAAATATGAGCTCAAAAAAGATAGCCTTAGTTATTGACATTATTAAACATTTTATAGTGCAAATGTTTAGTCAACATTTCATCTTTGATTTTCACCCCCTTCCTAATTGAGATCACCTTTTAAAAACTTTTAAAATGTATTTTATTACACGAAGTTGAGCCATTTTGGCCTTTTTTTCTTTGTAAATTACCTAATTAAATACGCTTCGCCTGATTGAAGTTCGCGCTCTAACAGCAGTAAAGATCCGTCAGATGTGTCCGGGCATTCTGTGCGATGAATTTTTTGTGTCAAATGGAAGAGACGTTTTCAGTAAGATAAACTTCCAAATCAATTTGAATAATTATTACTTGTCACCGTCCCTTTTCCCCATTTTTTAAATCAAATGGTTGCAATTAATGGTAAGGAGAACTAAGAACTAGGCAAATTAAACAAGCCAAAGTTTGTTTTTCCCAATGAGACATAATTTTCTAATTGTAGTGGATATTCAATCATGCAAAGCATTGTTAGTTTTCAGTGGTTGTTGAGTTACCTTGTGTAATCCCTAGTCGTGTTGACAGGTTGGTTCGGTTGTCTTGAGACTTTCTGGTTGATTAGGCGATTATAGCAATGTTTGACTGTTAACTGTTCCATGGAGATATTTCAGTTGGAAATGAATGACTTACAATCTCTTACATAATGTCAAAAAGCCAATAAACCCCAATGCAATGTGCAATCTCAATATGTTATTGTATTGGAAAAATCGAAATAAGCCAATAAACCCCAATGCAATCTCAGAATATTTAACAATACGATATTAAATATATTTTATAGGTCAAAATTAAAAACCTAATAGAAACGTCTGATAAATGTCATTTATGAATTTAAAATCCGTGAAATATTTTATTGTGTGTTGGCAGTGTTAAACGTTGCAGCACGTCAGTATAAAAAATGTAGATTATAATCTCATTCATTAACGATTTACAGCCCTAAAATATAGAATACAAGTCAAAAAACCTTGCCTTTACTGGTTCAACTACAGCTGATCTACTGGGAAGGTATGGAACATTATACACTTACTGCACTTTTTTCTTTTATAAATATAAGATTCCAATTTTCAGATGGTTTTGGAACTATTGTTGTTATTATTTGTCTTTGTTTAGAACAAAAAACGAGAATGAAACAACAAAACTTTCAATTTGCTTGCTTCTTCTTTAACAAAAACAATTTTGATAAAATAAAATTGCTCATGTACATGTAAAGTCTTTAATTGTAAACGTATTTACTCGTAAATTATGTTTTAGATATGGCTACTCTTATTAAGAAAGTAATCGACAAAGCTCATGAATTTCTTTCTATAAATGCTTTGATTTTTGTTTTGTTTAATTTGGTATATATTTATTGTATAAATATTTTGTCCAAGAAACGAAACAAAACCAAACCAGATTCTAGCATAAATTACATAAATTTGACACATGACAAATAACGTATACTGTATATTTTTTCAGTTGATTTTTTTTGACAAATTAAAGCATGGAGGCGCTCAAGCTATTGCCACTGTTTTTGCTGCTACTGGTTGCCTGCGTATCCGCAAAGAAATACAAAATCAAGAAAATTCCTGTAAGTTGAACGTACAATTCATTTGTGGTTGTCCTTTTTCTTACATCTATCGCTGTACTTTCTTTTGCTCTTTTCTTGTATCCTTGTTCTCCTCCTTGTTTTTCTTCTTGTTGTTCTCCTTGGTTTTCTCCTTGTTCTTCTCCTTGTTTTTCTTCTTGTTGTTCTCCTTGTTTTTCTCCTTGTTCTTCTCCTTGTTGTTCTTGTTGTTCTTCTCCTTGTTCTTTTCCTTGCTTTTCTTCTTGTTTTTCTCCTTGTTTTTCTCCTGGTTCTTTTCCTTGTTTTTCTCCTTGTTTTTCTCCTTGTTTTTCTCCTGGTTCTTCTCCTTGCTTTTCTTCTGGTTTTTCTCCTTGTTTTTCTTCTTGTTTTTTTCCTTCTCCTTGTCAATGTTCTTCTTGTTCGTCTCCTTGTTCGTCTCCTTGTTCGTCTCCTTGTTCGTCTCCTTGTTCTTCTCCTTGTACTTCTCCTTGTTCTTCTCCTTCCTAGCCCTTTTCTATTTGTTCTTCTCCTTCTTTTTTCTTTGTTCTTCTCCTTGTTCTTCTCCTTCTTTTTTCTTTGTTCTTTTTCTTGTTCTTCTCCTTCTTTTTTCTTTGTTCGTCTCCATGTTCTTCTTCTTCATTTTCTCCTTGTGTTCATCCTCGTTCTTCTCCTTGTTCTTCTCCTTGTTCTTGTTCTTCTCCTAGTTTTTCTCCTTGTTTGTCTCGTTGTTTTCATCCTTATGTTTCTTATGTTTCCTTTTTCTTCTCCTTCCTTTTCTATTTGTTCTTCTCCTTTTTTTTCTTTGTTATTCTCCTTTTTCTTCTCCTTCTTTTTTCTTTGTTCATCTCCATGTTCTTCTTCTTCATTTTGTCCTTGTTTTCATCCTTGTTCTTCTCCTTGTTCTTCGATTCTCCTTGTACTTCTCCATGTTCTTCTCCTTCCTTTTCTATTTGTTCTTCTCCTTCTTTTTTCTTTGTTCTTCTCCTTCTTTTTCTCCTTCTTTTTTCTTTGTTCGTCTCCATGTTCTTCTTCTTCATTTTCTCCTTGTTTTCATCCTTGTACTTCTTCTTGTTCTTCTCCCTGTTCTTGTTCTTCTCCTAGTTTTTCTCCTTGTTTGTCTCGTTGTTTTCATCCTTATGTTTCTCCTTGTTCTTCTCCTTTTTCTTCTCCTTCCTTTTCTATTTGTTCTTCTCCTTTTTTTTCTTTGTTCTTCTCCTTGTGTTTCTCCTTCTTTTTTCTTTGTTATTTTCCTTGTTCTTCTCCTTCTTTTTTCTTTGTTCATCTCCATGTTCGTCTTCTTCATTTTCTCCTTGTTTTCATCCTTGTTTTTCTCCTTGTTCTTCTCCTTGTTCTTCTCCTTGTTCTTGTTCTTTTTTTTCTTTGTTCTTCTCCTTCTTTTTCTTCTTCTTTTTCTCCTTGTTTTTATCTTCGTTCTTCTCCTTGTTCTCTCTGCTTCCTTTTTTATTTGTTCTTCTTTTTTTATGTTTCTCCTTAGGCCTGCCCCCGGACCTTAAATCGCGCTAAATCACCTTAAATCACACTAAATCGCCTTAAAACGCGCTAAATCGCCTTAAAACGCCTAAAATCACTTTAAAAACATTGCGACCCATTTTCTTTATATTGATATATATATACTTGATTGCAGTATATGCACACCTTCTAGTAAGTAAGGCTAATTATCTAAAAAGATGCAAACTAAAAACACTGCAATAAATTATGAGAGTAGGTTTGAGGCCATGTACTACTGTATTTATTTATTTGGGTCTTGAGCTTTTGTTGGACGTCGACGTCATCAGAAGATAGATCCAAATAAATAAATACAGTATAGTACATGGCCTCAAACCTACTCTCATAATACCTTCCAAAATGCTACTGAAGGACAACTTAATATTCTGCAATGAATGTTCTTATCCTTTTAAACACACGTAAATATAAAAAAAATCATAAAAAGATACACAGAATAATAAGATATTGGTATAATTATATATGTACATGTACATAAACCACAACCTTTCTGAAATTGAGAATATGTAGTATAAAAGTAATTATACATGCATACCCTCAAGTACAGAATGATTGTGGTACACATTTATATATACAGTCAAATATACAAATAAAAATGAGATGCAAAACTCAAAATACTAGTTTATCTGGATGTTAATTAAATTAGATTTTTGTATAAAAATGTGCTCACATCCTTCTGCAATAGGATGTAATCATACATATATACGGTATATACAATATATAACTATTCCAGAAAGAGTTTAACTTATGAATACTGAATAGTACATTCCATGCAAGACCAAAATGCATTGTGCAGTTTATGCCATTATGTCAGTACAGTGTATTAGAGTTATGTTTTGTATATTAGCTTTATATGAAATGCAAATCAATCTATATTTGCTACCTTTGAAACCAACAATGTATTTCAGTCTTGGAATGCACAATTCAACATTTTTTGTCAAACTACATGCAAATATACATAAAAGCACATTAAAAGTACTTAACAAAACTGCAAGAACATATTATTTATCTCTAACATTTTAGAATATTTTTTGTTGGTCATTCTATAACAAATATTTATCATCAATCTAGCGAAATATGAAAGAAAATTGAAAAGAAATTAATTAACATTTTATGTGGTTTTCACCGAACTATCTCGAAAACTTTACTAGTAAATAATCTTATTTTACAAATTGAATCAAGTGAATTCTACTTACGTGAGCAGCATGCAGTCACACATTAATATGGTCAGTCACACAGTAAAAGGTCACCATTATTAAAGCCATTGTAAGTTAATATCATTTGTTCAGCTTTACTTGCGCAAATAGGTTGTCTGCGTATTCTACATAAACGAGTGGAAAACACATCCAAATATAAAACACTTCAACTATCTTAGCTTGCTGTTACGTTCGCCATTTTAAATTGGTTTTGTGAGCCTGCGATAACACCGCACAGGTGTTTCTCCGTTGGGATGGAGGAGTGTTCAATTACTGGTCAATTTCATGAGACTTTCTGTCAAATCTGAACGGTAATATACATCGACTCACTGAGTGAACTCTTGATTTGTAATACGAAGCTCAGAAATGGCCAACGAGGCTAATCGGTATCGGCTAATCGATACTTCGTCAAAGGGTTGAAAACATTGTTTTACTCGATCGTCAAAGAAAAAGTTCTCATTGAGGGAGTCATAGCCGATATATTATGACAGCACAGTAACACATGTCAGATAGGTCACATGTCAGGACTTAGCGTGAGAGACTGGGACAAATCAAAATGGCGGAATACTCGAACATAGTTTTATTTTGAGCTTCTGTCATCTCCTGTAAAGGTACTTACAAGAGATCATCTTGTAAATAAGATCAAAACCAGGAAACAAGAAGGAAAAAAGACTTGCCACCTGCCACAGACATCACCTTCGAATAGTGGAACGTCCAAGTATGCATCAAGTAAAGAAGTGGTTATTGCTGTAATTATCAGTCAGAAGAAGTATTTGAAGTGAGCATAAGAAAAAACACTTGCTTTTGGATCAAGGTATGGTTTGGGGGTATTTTGCTGTCTATACGATCTGGAGAACGTCAAAAAGGATGGGTTCCTGAGAAAGATCCGAAAATGCACGCTGAGATTATTTATACATAAAAGATTAATTTATGTATCAAAAACCAAGTTTTTCTGTAAGGATGAGTCAATGCGACAGGAAAAACAATTTCAGAAACATTTACACTAACTAACATCAAGATAAGATGCGAATTGGACTTTAAATCTTCATCAGTGGTATGTAGAAATATTAGCTTTAATAATTTCGTTACTGTTCAGTCCCTGGTTTCAGAAACGTTTGTTTAATCTGGAAAAATATCTACTACAATAAAGATTAGATTCTTATTGTTGGAGGTTAGCAATATTATACAAATTCAAACAAATGTTTCTTAGAAAATAGCCAGCAATCCTTAATGAAAGCACCCAGAACATATATAATTATTTAATTTATATGTATATATACAGAAAGATGTACAAAGGAAGTGTTGTTTAAAAGTTTTGATGATAAAAATATTCAAAATAAAAAAGATATAAGTTAAAAATAATTGTTTTGCAACTGGTTTCATAGTATTAAACTATGTTAAAAAAATTGATAATCATTGTTTAAAAGTGCTTTAATTGTTACGCTATTTGCACTCTATTCTATTGTTTTAACTAGCATCATGTTGTACTATTTTTGTATTTCATGGATATAATATTTGCAATCTAAATCAATTATGTAAATGAATCACAGGCATTCCTTATATTAATATAAAACTGACCTTTATTGAATATAATTTTTGATGTAAAGTTTAAACTGGCCTTTGCTTACTAGAAGTATTATATTTAAATGATATTTTGAACAATGATACCTTTATTTTCAAATTTCCTTAAATGAATTTAAAATGTTGTTCATTTTTACAAAAACAAATTACTAAAACCACCAGAAAATGCATCTTCTTCACCATATATTTTCTTAAACATCCCTAAATCGCTGTAAATTGCTTTAAATTGCCTTATGTCGCCTTTGATTTTCTTATATTTTTTCTTAAATCGCCTTAAATCGCCTTAAACCGCACTAAAATGCCTTAAAACTTCACTCAAAGTTTGGCCATATTTTCTTAAATCGCCTTAAAACGCCTTAAAACGCTTTAAATCGCATTAAATTACGGCGATTTAAGGTCCAGGGACAGGCCTCTCCTTGTTCTTCTCCTTCTTTTTTCTTTGTTCTTCACCGTGTTCTTCTCCTTCTTTTTCTCCTTGTTTTCATCCTCGTTCTTTTTCCTTGTACTTCTTCTTGTTCTTCTATTTACTTTTCTATTTGTTCTTCTTCTTGCTCTTGTTCTTGTTCTCATTGTTTTCCTTGTTGTGTTTCTCCTTGATCTTCTCCTTGTTCTTGTTCTTGTTCGTCTTGTTCTATTTTTTCTTCTCCATTTGTTCTTCTTCCTTCTTCCTTCTTCCTTCTTCCTTCTTCCTTCTTCCTTCTTCCTTCTTCCTTCTTCCTACTTCCCTCTTCCTTCTTCCTTCTTCCTTCTTCCCTCTTCCTTCTTCCTCGTCTTCAATTTCTTCTTCTTTTTTCTAATATTTGTCTTCCTCTTTTTTTATTGTGTTGTTATTGCTCTTGTTCTAAAATGTATTTGTTCGTTTTTGGATTTTTTTCAAAGATCCCCAATATTTAGCAATAATCTTGTTTACTTTACATTTTCAGGGGCCTGAGCCTAAATCAAAAATATTTAGAGGATGGAATGGAACTGAGGAAATGAAAGTTGGAATAGGTTAAAATTTTGCCTAATGACATGTTTGTTGATTTTATTTATTAGGGACTGGTCATAAGGTATAGGGGGAGGGGAGGGGGGAGTGATCTGGAAAAAAGTGGGTTGGGCCATAATGTTTGAGCACGAAAAAGGAGTGGACCATGAACAATTAAGCAATACACTGGGGGAATTTGGGGGTAATTTGTGTCATTGTATAGGGGTAAGCTTCTTGTAACTATGCATAGACTAAAAGGTGGGTCAATAAAAGCCATTCGTTGGGAATTCTGAATTTTCTGCCCCCCCTCCCCCTCCGTACATTTTATGACCAGTCCCTTATTTTGTCTTCTTTAAATCTGAAAACTTTAAGTAGCATTTTAACCCAACTTTGACTCAAATTCTCATGTGTTCTTTGTCTATTTGTCAAGACCCTTATTTAACTGAGGCGATTGCTTGTTCAATAATTGTTTTTAGTTTTGCTCTGTAAATACATATGGATGCCAGTATTGCTTGAATAGGTGTTTCATAGTTTGGTCTATTATATTTAAATCGTTGGTCCGTTGCTCAGTTTGACAGGTCCGTAACAGGGTAAATAAATCTCCTACGCGTTACCCATGCTGGATGTTGAAATTTAATGCAATTCGTATCAAAGATATACCTATTGTTTTGTTGCAATCCCAAACTGTTTAGAAAAGAAAAAAATATCGCGCACTAATCAAAGTATTTTGTTACTTCTCACCTACAATATCATATATGCATGGGAATGGCATTGTTTTCAAGTTTGCATACAGTATTTCTGATACGTTATGGCGTTTTAAGAAATAAAAATAAGGAAATGGGACACAACATAAGACAATTTTAAGCGATTTTAAGCGACTTTGGGAGACTAATTTACTATTTAAAAAAACCGCTGAATAAAATACACATTTTTATTTAGGAACAATACACGTTTTGAGGTTCAACAGGGCAAAACCCTCGAATTTTGCGCGGGACTTATACTTCTGTTATGCTTAGTTCAAAGAACCTAATAAAATCTACGTTATATCAAATTTAAAAAAAAAAGTTGATTTTTCTAACAAACAATAGTTTTCGTAGTATTTTTTGTCCGACTTCATGCGAGTTTTGAAAGTACTGAAAGGGCGAGATATGATAGATTAAGGTATTTCTTTGTCTTTTATTCAAAACCATCCATGTTGAATTGTAGAATGATTCATTACCCGGCAATTGTGCTTGATATGGTATGAAAAAGAGTTGTGATTTTTTTTCATGTCGCTTCAGTTTTCGCAGGTTTTTCTTCATAATCTTGCGCGTAGGCGTTCATTAAATGCTGATTATCTCGGAAATGAGTTCGGGACACCCCATTTTTCTATTCATATTTGGAATCAGCATTAAACTTCACATTAAAAAATTGCAGTTTAAAGAAACGTTTATCATTATTTCCAAAAGTAGCCAGTCACCTTAAATCGAGGGTGGTTTTGTTGCTCTGAATTTCCACAATATTAGCGCAAAAGGGTTGTACGCTTATTTGATTAATTATAATCAAAACATCTAAATATGAAATCAATCAAATCTTAGCAGTAGAAACTTCTTGAAATTTTGCAGAATTACATAATAATGACTCACTTTTCCGCATTGAAATAGTATTTTTAAGTTAATTTTTAAATTAAGTTAACTTTTAAGTCTCTGAATCGAAACGGACTGAAATATTTTTGATGACTTTTTTTAATTATTTTGGAGATACTTACATATCAAAACTATCAAACGGGACAAAATACTCTTGAAAACATTATTTGGTCTGAAGGGTGCAATACATAAGCAGCATCGCTCCTCCTTCCCTTACAAATTTCAATGTATATATTTATCATTGAATATTTTTAGAATCAGGAAGCTTAGATAACGACAGCAAAGATGATGGAAGTGGCAATGGAGAAGACGATGATGCTTATGATGATGAAAATATGTCGGAGGAAGAAAAAAAGAAGTTACTTGAATTTCTTATCAACGAAGGAAAACCGGGATGGTTTCAAGCAGCTATCAAACAGGTAATTGTTGTCCTATCTATTGTAGTTGCGAACATTTAATTATTAATTATACTAATGGAAACCAGCGAGTAAACTAGTATAGGCTGCGTCGAAGGTTGATATATACGATAGGTAATATAAGTAAGAGTTAAATACCGAGAATGGAGGCAATAAGCCATACAATTGGTTTATTGCCGACATTCGTGGTATTTAACTGACTTAATCCACACTTGATAATGTTTTCTGAAAAGAAACAATGAATTTGATTGTATTCAAGAAATAAAAGCATTCCCAAAAGATATCAACAATCTGTACATAATTTATTGTTCATTGTCAATGAATTCCCACAAGCAAATATTAAACAATCGCTTTTCAATTCTATTCAGAGGAATGCTAATGAACTTGAATGCTAACGACTTGATGACACTAAACGCGTTTTTGTTCCAAAATTATCGTCGATTGACTTAGTAGCATAATAGCTTAAAGCTAGCGCGGATACAGCAATGCAGGAGATCTCGGTTCGAATCCTGGCGTTGCTACTTAAAGACTTTTTTTCGACAAAAATAATTAAAATAATTAATTAAAAAGTAATTATAAATGCAAGTGCTTTATCTAGTTAAAGCACGCTAATAGCGGGGTTTATCTAGATAAAGCACTTGAATTGGAAATGAGCCGGTTAGGCCTCGTCTGCTGAAACCGCATAGAAATATTTGCGTCCACACGAATCCGCGTATCCGTAGGAATCAAGTAAAAGTATGCGGTTTCGGTGATCAGATTTACTGGATTCGTGTGGACGATAGGCCGATTCGCATCAAAAAGTATGCGGTTTCAAAAGGAACCGGATCCGTGTAGACGGGGTCTTATTATCCTAGATACAACCCTGTGAATAACAAAGAAAACCGAGTCAAATGTGGATTAATGAAATTTATAACACCGTAAAAAAATGTTGACTTAACTTTACTGACGTTTCGAGCTTGAGCCCTTCGTCGGAGTAAAAAAATACTAACCAGGTTGTGTGTTCCTAGAGATGATGGAAAATTCAATTTAATTTGTTTATCGAAATTGTTTTTAGTTTGTTTTGAACTTTTTATAAATTAAATGAATTAAATTTTGTAAATTTCAAAAATTCCCTAAAAGTTGAGCTTACAATGATTTATACACGAGACTAAATCTGTTTGGACGATATAAAAGCAAAACTAGATGAGAAAAGAAAAACAAGGCTTAGCTAGCATAAGAATCTATCAGTACTTTTTCCGTTCTTTTTTAAACAATGGCCAATGTTAAAAGGTCTCTATCATTGCAAGCTCAACGTTCGTCTCGCTGTGATGCAAGGGCTTGGCTACATATCAAGATTGCGTAGGGAATTGTGAAGGGGACTATTGTAAGCCCTGTCATCTTGTTTCATCTCTCTCACTCTTTTAATAAATAGCATCTTATCGATAGCATCTGATAAGGTCTCAAGCTTCTATCGAGTCCCCACATCAAAACTGATAATTGCCAAAACAATAAACGTACATTTGTAATATGTTTTATGATAATATAGAAAACTAACAACATAAACCTGATATGCGAGAATAAAAATATACAAAGATAACATGCAAAACACACTAAGAGAAGTCGGAAGACATTCATGCCACAAAACGTTATACAATAAAGGGCATTCAATAGGGTTTTAATCTTATTTTGCAGGCTAAGAAAACTGCAGAGAAGATGAGAACAGAGAATACTGGAAACAACAGAGACAGAAAGAGCAAAGATTCACCAAAGAAGAGCAATGATAATTCAGGTAGTGTCTGAACAATATCTTATAAAAATATGGAAGTGCATTTTTGACATTTAAAATGGTAAAACAATGTAGATGCTAACTCGAAAAGATGTAAAAGATTAAGAACGATATGTTGTGTCTAATTGTTATTTAAATTATTAATAATTAATCATAAATTGATAAAATAAATCATAGCACTGAAGAACGTTGTATATTACCTTATTCCACTAAAATTTCGCGTCACTTAAATTTTGCAAGCTTCTCGATTTAAAATAAATCGCAAAAATTAAGTGACGCGAAAATAAATTGTCGCGAAAATTTGGAAGCGCGAAAATTAAGAGGCAGTCCGCGTAAGAACCGACCACCGAATATATTTGCGACATCACCGATTTTGCTAAAATGTCTGTGCTAAACAACTAATCCAAATGATGGATTAAATATGATTTTAGACCATCGAAGACAAGCGATGGATATCTCGAGTGACCAGCCTTTCCATTGTTAAGTACAGGTGGGCAAATATTAAGATAAAATGCTCTAAAACGTTCAAAAACCACCCAGAATGACACCAAATAAATTTATCAACAACACAGGATTGAAATATGTTCAAATTTATTTTAATAAAAAATACGGATTTTTATCTCAAATATCTCTACTGTATAAGTGAATTGCTTGGGCTGCCTGTGCCTCTACTACTATTCAAGACTCAAGCTAGGGATGAAACTTCGAACGTTCGAATTTGAAGTTTCGCGTATATTTACTAAATCAATTAAAAAATTTCAGCATCTATCATTTTTAAGTTATGATTATGGCTAACAGATAAACCAATCGAACTGACGGCTTATTTTAGATTTTACAGGCCTTTACATGATTTAAGATTCGCGCGTAAAATAGATATATACAACTAGCAAGGCCCGTAAATAATCTTTTTACGCAGTATCAGACTTGAAACCGTGTAATATATAGAGGATATTACATGGGCGCGCGGAGATATGAATTTTATAAGATATAAGTTGATAAGATATCCCACAAGTGAGCGCAGCGAACGAGTGGGATATCTTTTCAACACGAGAAGATAAAATTCATATCTCCAAGCGCTCATGTAATGTTCTGTTTATTATATAACAGATTCAAGCAAATCAAAAAAATATTTTACTACCAAACAATGGTTTCGTTACACTACTGAAAGTTGATTGGTTCAGAGTGATATCACACATGTGTGATATCAATAATATCTTCATGACTAGGATAGGCTTTTTATCTAGTTGATATCACTCGGTATACCACTATATGTTATATAATAAATTATTTTATTCAGTAACAATCCGTGCAAATGTAAGGGATTGATCTGTGTGTAAAGAAGTCAATAGAGATACTTCGAAATATGTATATGTATTTTAATATACGCGCATTTGAAGTTATCAAAGCGTAAAAGAGATCTCAAAACGCAATAAGTATTGAACATAGTACAGCAGCATTCAATGTTTGTTGAATTTTTCTAAATTACTTACGTGATCCTACGGGAATAGTTAGACCAAAGATTGATCTGGCTTCGTGCACAAGCTTCAGGTTAAAATCATGAGAACCTGTTACAGTGCTTTTGCCTCCAGAATGTGATGGGGCTGACAGGTCTATCTAGGTCGCCAAAACTTACCCAGTGCATATCGGTGTCTTGAACAAATCGTCATTTCTTGTATTTGTCTTTCATTCAGATCTGATCAAGCCTGATCTTTTCAAAATAAGTTCTCTGAATCGAAAACTGCTCACGAGACCGATGGCACTTCGAAAGATGCGCAGAAATATCATCATTACAATTAATTAACTCTAATAAACTCGTCAGATCCACGAATAGGGCCACAAAGACTCTCATTATTATTTACACTAAAAGAACAATAACCTGTCATTGTTGAAAGAACAAGTATTTTATCATTCTTGTAAATGAGCGTATTAATAGACGCACGCGCGATATTATTTGTGTGTTGAGATGAAATCGACAACTTGTGTAATAAATATAAAACTTCAAAGTGATAGAATTATAGTTACAACTATTGTATCAATGTCACAATGTATTACTACAGTACAAACCTAGCAAGATAGCCCCCTAAGGGCCATGTGTAAAAAAAAAAAAACCAAAAAGTTGTTTACCTCCTACCTTTTTGACAAAGTCTAAAAAACATTTTGCTATGAAGGCTGGATCATTATTCGAAACTCCAGCTTCGAGCTACAAAATTCTACTACTAAAGCCATCAATGTCTTATTACGAACGAATCTTATTACGACGAATCTTATTACACGACAAATGAGTCAAACGTACCAATTCAATCAACCTCGTGGTGATCAAATTACTTGTTTTTCGATGATCAATTCAATTCTGTTAGGAAGCACATATATATATACAAATCTAAACAGAGCTCTCTACTAAAGCTAACAATGAAGAAGTAAGGACTTTACACGTGAAATTCGGCAATGGATTCAGCTACAATGCAACGACGAAGGAAAAAACAAACTGAAGATGTTGTTTCATGAAAGTTAAACCGACAAAAAATCCTCTCAAAAGCCGACTGTTGGCTACAAATCATGGTTAGGTATGTTCTTTTCTTTTAAAAGATTTCATTTGAAACTAAGTATTGAAGAAAAGGCTAAAACATTACAAATCTTTTTTTAGTAAAGTGTTTGCTTCATTTCAATTAAAAACGCCGAAGACGAGCACTGAAATCTCAAATTTTTACACTGAAACTAGGACTGCAATGAACTGTAATATTATATAAACTAATAAACTAACGTGTAAACAACGTGTACAAGCCGAGTCTAATCAAGATGGCGACTTACAATAAGTTTCCCATGATGCTTAGCAGCAATGAACACAGGTAACCAAAACTACTAAATATAATGTAATACATAATTAACAGGTCATAACATGCATAATACTACATCCCCCCGCAAGCTATAAATGATATCGATCAGTTATAGCGATAACATGTTCATATAAGGATATAGAGTTCAAAGTTCAGTCAATGTTCAGTGTTCACAAATCCAAGCGTTGAGGTGGACGAACAACTCTGCGAACTTCGAGTAGTGACAGGACTCGGCTGAGCGCTCTCTGCAGTTGGTAAATTCTGCTGGGATGTTTGTGGTTGTACAGCAACGTCAGTTGACGGTGGAGGTGATACCTCAGATGGTGTCTTGGTGTTTGTTGAAGGCTCTGTTGGAGTATTTAACACAGGCGGCAATACAGGAGGTATAGATCTCGCTGAAGGTTGATCGGCTGGGCTGAGGCTTACCAATGCTGAACGGTTGCGGCGTAACACTCCTTTGTTCGTCTTGACAAGATAAGACCTTGGATGTTGTGTCTTAGATAGAACTTCTGCTTCTCGCTTCTGATCTCTTATTCACACTTGTTCCCCCTCTTGGAGTTGAGGTAAGCCTTTTGCATTGTGGCGAAGGTCAAAGTTCCTTTTCTGGTTACTTCGGTAAGAGTCTTCCTTTTGTCTGACTGCTTCCAAGTCTTGCGAATTTGGTTTTAGTGTGCTTGGAAGTACCGGTAGCTGTGTACGTAATCTACGTCCCATCAACAGTTCTTGAGGGGTAGATTTGTATGTGTGAAGAGAGATGTAAGGGTCTTCATTCTTTCGGAGTAGGTCCTTTGCTGTGCGGACGGTACGTTCTGATTCTCCATTTGCTTGAGGATACTTAGGCGAGCTGGTGACGTGTATGAATCCATAGGTCTGTGCAAACTTCTGGAATGTCGCAGATGCAAATTGCGGTCCATTGTCGGAAATGACCAAATCAGGGATACCATGAGTTGCAAAGATCTCTTTCAAGATCTGCACAATGTTCTTTGATGTCTGATTAAGTACTTTCTTGATCTTTAACCATCTAGAATAGTATTCGGCAACTGCGATGTAAACCTTACCATTGAGCTCGAATAGATCTGCACCGATTCTCTCCCAAGGACGAGATCAGATGGGAATGAAGAAGGTAGAAGAGGTTCTTTCTGTTCAGGACGATGTTTGGCACACGTTTGGCATCTTGAAACCATTTCTTCAATACTACTGTATATACCTGGCCACCAAACCGATTGACATGCTCTTGCTCGGTACTTGGTTATTCCCAGGTGACCGGTGTGTAAACTGTCTAGTGTCTCTAGTCTCTTGCTAAGAGGGATTACAAGGCGTTCACCATATAGTAGTAAGTCATCGACGATAGAAAGGTTCCCTCTTGCTTCCCAGTGAGGACGAAGTAGTGGAGTATGCGTCATGTAGGCAGCCCATCTTCGTCTGCTTTCTGTGCTTGGGATATTTCCTGTAGGTGATGTGGTGTTGCAGGCAGAATGTGGACTGAGTGAACAGCAAAAGACTCTACTTCACTGGCCAGCTGGTTATCTAATGGTTCTAGGTGTCCAACTGGTGCACGTGATAGGGCATAGGCTGTCACTTGATTTTTACCTGGCACATACACTACTTGAGGGTTGTATCTCATAAGTCTTAGTTTGAATATCTTGATGCATGCAGACATCTTTGACAGTTCCTTTGAGTTAAGGTTACGGTCCACGTTCGCAGTGTGCTTTCACATGCTCTCAGCTAAAAGTTTGTTTACCGCGTCATTTTACAATAATAATAGACATATTATATATCATTTTAAAGCATATATAACAGAGAATAAGACTGTGTATGTTTTGTTATATACAACAATTTTCTGTAAGATATGCACTTCGCAAAAACCTCAAAATTAACAGCCTTCAATGCAAGTTGTTTAAAAAAGTATAAGTCAAAAAGTTCATACTGCTTTGCCGTCATTTCTTCGTTATGTCAATCAACACATATTGGTTTTCCAAACCGTGTCTAGTTTTTTTGATAAAATGCTTAGTTTAAGAGTTATGGCCCGTTTTGTTATTTAACTTGAAGTTTTAACAATGAGTCGACTTTGAAACACATTTATTCAAGAACGAAGCATTTTATCGAAAAAACTGGACACGGTTTTGAACACATGTATGTGTTGATTGACATAACGCAGAAATGACGGCGAAGTAGTAGGAACTTTTGGACTTATACTTTTTTTAATGAAAGCGCTCGATTTTGAGGTTTTATGTGAAGCATTGGTTAAAGATATTCTTTTTCTTAAAAAAAACTTACATAGTCTTATTCTCTGTTATATAAGCTTTAAAATGATATATACTTTGTCTATCTTTATTGTTAAGTGACGCACTAAACAATTTTTAACTGAGAGCACCCCGCGAACATGGACGGTAACCTTAAGGAGTGTGATGAGAGGTTTGTGATCCGTTTCGGCCATGAATTGAAGACCAGTTACATCCTGTGAGAATTTCTCGCAGGCCCATTATTATATCAAACCTGTAACTAGTCAATAGGCCCTCACGGCCAATCACATGGGTTTTACGGATAGTTGATTAAACATGGTGGAAAGCATCCGGAATTTTGTGAAGTCGTTATTATAGTAAGTATAAGCCTACATCAGCGGTCAAAATATTGGCGACGATTAAAGCAAGTAACCGACATCTAAGCACAGATTCGACGTACATAACGCTAAATACGAAGAATAAGTCGCTCCAACGAAGGAGAAGGGACAGTGAAAGATAACACAACGAAACAGCGACAAAATCGACTGCAAACTAAACCAAAATGGTCGACGAAGCAAGACAAAAAGTCCATGTAGTTACCAAAACAAGAAACCTAAAAGCTCAACCATTTATTATCCCAGAACATGCGAATATGATCGGAAGAGAATGGGAAGAATGGCTCGAAGGCAACGAGAGAGAATTTCGCTACTTCAAGATCACCGACGCTATGGATAAGAAAGATGCACCTATCATTTTGGAAATTGCATGACTTGAAAAGAGCCTACCGGATCCTACGGATGGAAATAGCTACGAGAAGTTAAAAAAGAAGCCAATTTGTACCAAAGCAAAATAAGCATCATGCGCAAGATATCAATTTCTGCAAATGCGACCTACTAAAGGAGAGTCAATTATCGCCTATACACTGCACGACTAAGAGAAAAAGCAAACAAAAAATGTGAATTTGGAGATGTACTGGACGAAAGAATCCTGGAACACATAATTCAGGCAATTGACAACAAGTCAATTATTCAGAGAGCTATCAATAAGAAATGGACTTTGACCCAGTTTCTTGATGAAACCAGCCAAATCGAGGATGTCAGTCGACAGGTCAAAGAAATAACAACTCAAGAAGAGGAAAAGAGTGCATGTAGCCAAAGTGGGATCAGCTAGCAACAGACCCTCAAGAGTCAGACAATATCGAGAACCGTTCCATCAAGATCAAGGTAAACCGTTCCATCAAGATCAGGGTAAACAAAGCAAATGTAATAAATGTGGGTACGATCACAAACGACATTAAAACCGTTTCCCAGCATATGGAAAACAATACATTACGTGCAATAAATGGAACCACTTCGCATCTGTATGTCAATCATCTAACAACAACACACAGCCCCAATCGAAGCCAAGACACTATGGCAAGGGGTACAAAAAACAAAATATAGAAAACAAAAGAGGAAGTGTCCCCTGATGATGAATACTTTGAGAAAGCTGTAAGGTTCAACTTGAAAATAGTTAGTGACACTGTGAACCATGACAAAACAATAACTGTGCATGTGAGACTAGATGATGTCAATGTGAGGGTAGAACCAGACAGTGGAGCCGACGTTAATCTAATGGATGAACATCAGTTTCAAGCACTCGTCAACAGAAGCAACAACAAACCAACACTGAAATCCAGTAAAGCAAAGCTCTGTACCCTACAGCACTAGCTGAAAGTGAAAGGGGAATTCCAAACCATCATCAGAAACCAGACATGTGGAAAGTCAGCTAGATTTGTTGTTGTCTACGCAGCATCGACCGAAGGGGGTGATGAATGTGGTGAGTAGCTTTGACTCTTCATCGAGAGGGATTTGCCAAAATCCGGAGTTTGCATCCAGTTTGCTAAAAACTTTACCCTGTCCAAGCTTGTCTGCTGAGAAGAGAACATGGCTGATTCCTAATTACATACACTCGCTCTTGTATCTTGCTTTGTCTGTATTTTATAGTAGCTAGGAAGGATCCAACAACAGTGAGACGTGTCCACCCTGGACCCATAAATGACTGCTTCACAGGCTCCAACGGTTGTTGCTTTAACCAAGGTAGTGAGTTGCAGACAACAGAGACTGCAGCTCCTGTGTCTAGCTTGCAACGAGTGACGTTGTTGTTTATTCCCACTTGAACCATCCAGGAATTTGTTTCACCTTTTATTTCCTCTAATACTTCTCCTAGAAAGGGCATGTACGCGGGTCATCATCTTCGATTTCATTCACTTTTGGCTTTGAATTGGCTTGAGTTCGTGCTTGGCAGCGGCAAACCGTCTGGAAATGTCCCCTTTTCTTACACTTTAAACATGCAGCATCTTTAGCTGGGCACGTTGTACGGTCGTGACGCTGACGGTTACCATACCATGGACAACACGAGGTAGGTGGGGCGAATTTCTTAGTTTCGGCTTTTGCTTCATTTCTAGGCCTTGGTTTGTTGTGTTGAGTATGCGTAGGACGTTTGACATAGTTGACAGTGTTATTGCCAGTGCTAGGCTGTGTATTTCCACGTACAACTCCTTTACTTTGCTTTCTGGCCTCTGCTTGTCTACTTATTTGCACGATTTCTTCTAAGGTTAGCTTCGTTTTTTCCTGAAGTCGGTCAGACAGTGTGTCGTCGAATACACCAACAATTATTCGGTCTTGAATGAGCTCTTTTTTTAGTGTGCCGTATTCAAAATCGTCGGCTATACAAATCTTGGATAAAGGTATCAATGAGTTCCCCTGGTTGCTGAATTCGCTTGTTAAATTTGGCTCGTTCGGTTAGCACATTGAGACGGAACTCGTAGTATTTATTGAGTGCTGTTTTGACTTCTTCGTAAGTTGCTTTTTCTTCGTCGATACTAATGGTTTGTAGTATATCGTCGGCGCATTCTCCCATGGAATATAGCAATGTGCTTACTTGCTCTATGTCTGGTTTCTGCATTTGTAAAGCAAAACTAATCTATTAGCAATCATTTGCCTCTATACTCTTTGAAGTTAAAATTACTTGCTTGGTTGATTCATCTTTTTAATGCACCGCGGATAATAATGAAAAAACCTATACGTATTGAAAATTATCGAGTGGGTGGTATTCAGCTTTCTGAGCGTTGAATTCAGCTTTCTGAGCGTTGAATATCACTCTGAATACCCTCTCATCCGGTTTGTGTTTCAGCCAATCAGCGCACGAGTTTCTAATGTGATATGGGATTCTACCGTAAGTCTCTGCCACATGGACCGATATCCAATATCATGCCCACTACCTTGCAGCTCATGTTCTATTATATCCAGTACAGCTGTGAGAGTAGTTGCATGATTTCGTCGTGTGAGGCCTCTTCGAGCAAGAACTCGCTTTAACTGCCTTGAACTTATTCTTTGATTGTGTATTAGAGGTAGACACGAAAGTATTTATTTTTATTTTTTTATTTTTAGAAGATTCGCCACTAGGCAGGGATAAACCCACAGAGAATATCTCCAGTAACGGGTTCCCAAATTCCAGTGTACGTATGAGAGTGAGGCAGTCACTGAGGGTGGTCACGGCCAGAGATTTGGTTACGTCCTCAGTGGTTCTTTTACGTCCACCTTGTAACATAGTCAGAGTGAAGGCAGACGGGACCTCCGGCTTTACGTCCTTATCCGAGAAGACGAGGCACTGAGAGAGTAAAGTATCTTGCCCAAGGACACACCGTAATCGCCCGGGCCAGGAATCGAACCCAGACCATTAGGCCCGGAGTCCGACATGCTGACCGCTAGGCCACCACGTCTCTCTGTGTATTTCCTTTTGTTTGTATCCACGATTGAAGTAATTTTAAATTAAATTAATTTTAAAGTAAAATTAAAATGTTCAATTAAGTCATCTCTCGCGTTTGCCGCCATATTGAATATAGCAACGTTGAGCCCACAATACTTGCTTTTGACATGCGCAAACTGGCGAATTATCACTTCTGGCGAGTTATAAGACGATTTAGGGACGGACCATTAGATTTATTGGTTGGGCAAATACCAAAAAAAATTCGAGCACAGCCTTAAACAGAAAAACAAAATTCAAGCACAGCAAATATTCTGAAAAAATGATCGTGCAAGATAAAAAAAAAAATTCGTGCACATACTTAGAGTGGGAAAAAAATATCGTGCAAAAGAAATGCCCAACCCCCCCTCAAAAATCAAATGGTTTGGCGAGTTATAAGTCGACTTATAACTTGACTTTTCGAATTTTTTTTTACACATGGCCCTTAGGGGGCTCCGTAGAAAACAGCCCGACAATATGCTAATTTTTATCAAAATTGACGTGTGTAACGCATTCAGCGTGACTTTGCTAAAACGAAAAAAACGTTATGTTTACAAACATTTACCCGTTTATTTCAATAAAACTCTCTTATTTTCTTATTATTTCACTTTCTAAGCTTTCTCTAACCAGTCGCACTATAACGATTAGCAAAATTATCGCTTTTTGCTCAAAAATGCAAAAATTAACAATATCTAATAGGCTGCAGTTTCGCGAAATACGCGTTGCCCAAAAATGTTCTTATTGAATCTTGTTAACTGATCCTAGTACTCTATGCCGAACATATTGTGGATTTCAGATCACGTTGCACTTTTGAGAAAAATGCACTTTAGCATTGGTACTCTTCGAGGAAACGTAAATTAGCTTTCTGGTGGCTATTTTCTAAAATTCTTCAAATACTCTACTTTTTTTGGTTTTTAAATTTGTTTTGCTCAAATGGTTACCCGAACATAAAATAATATAGTAAAGAAGTCTGAATAAATTTGAATAAAAGGCCAAGACTTTATAGCCTTTGAAAGTAGACACACATTTCATCGTTGAAAATCCCTATTTTACACATTCTCGACAGGGTCGGAAACTGATCGCTTAAAAAATATTTAAAAAAACTTAAACTTAAAAAGAAAGCGATTTCTATTCATCATTTGGATTCGTTGTTTAGCACAGAAAGTTTTAGCAAAATCGGTGATGTCGCGAAATTCGAGTGGTCGGTTCTTATAAAAAGCTTTATGAATACATCTTTGTCTATTTAGTCTATTTAGCTCTCTGTTCTCTCTACTTCATCGTCATCATCATCTTCTGCCTCTAGTTCTTCAAGAATTGCACTTGTGCAATCATGGAGCTTCACATTTACAGATTCTTTATAATATTGTTTAACCAAGGACTTGAACTTTTGAATTGCTTCTGCAATTTGACGGGCCAAGCTTCCATCAGTGTATTTACCGTCACAGGGATTTCCAAGCCACCTTGAACGAGGGGTGATCATCGATGTTGCGAATCTTTCACCGTGACATGTACTTCAGCTCCTCTCATTAAAACAAAACGCGTAAAACGAGATATTTTTCTGAGTAAATGACCAACTGTAACTAAATTTACCCCACACCCAATTTTTTGTATTTTTATATGGAGCAATATATATTGCACCGCTTTTGTGTTATTACAGTTTTGATGATTAAAACCACATTTCATTTGGACTTGTTTGTCTTCATTTCCTATTTAATTTTACAGCCAAAGAACATTTGACATGCTTTCACGGCTGAATCGTGAAAATAGAGTGACTTCCTTTTTACGAAAATAGCGAAATCGCGAAAATAAAGTGTCGCAAATTATCGCTATCCAAAAATCGCGAAATTTTGGTGTGGCGAAAATAAAGTGGAATAAGGTAGATACAAAATGTACTTGAATTTTGTTGGTCAGATTTACTTTCAACTTAAATGTTTTTAGTCAAACGCAAACAACTAGCTTTGGAGTTTCATAAGTAATATGCAATGTTCGCGTCCGATATGTATGAGTTCTGACGGCTTGCCGTTGTATATCCCATATAGCTTATCATTCTCATATTGTTTTTAGTACATGTTTTTGCCATTTTTTTTTTCTAACAGAACCTCCAACGTCAATTATTTCTAATATCAATAGCAAGCTGTCTGTATTTAATGGTCCTTTGGCATCTAGAGTGAAGACCTCAATTTCCGGCCTGTCTACAAAATGGTCAAATTTAGATGATGATCAAAAAGAGGGTATTGCAGGAACACTTGGAGTCATATCAGGCAGCATTGAAAAGTTTGCTGACGCCAGCGATAATCCCACTGCAGCGATACAAGCGACTATCGATATTATTGGATCGGTAGCTAGTAACTTTGGACCAATAGGCCAATTGGTCAGCATGGGACTTGGCTTTGTATCTGCTTTATTGGGCTTGTTTGGTGGGGGTCCAAAGCCAAAACCCATAGATGAAATTGTCAGAGAGGAAATAAATAAAGCTTTGTCTGAATATCGTGACCAGACTCTAACCGATAAGGCAAAAGGTTTGGCAACTGCGTTTGGTCTTTCAAAAGCATACTTGGATTCCGTTGCAGCTCTTGGAGAACCTCTCAACCTGGCACAGGTGCAAATTATTTCATCTCGAGTTCCTATAATTCAGGGAGCGGAGTTCATGGGTGAGCTTCTAGTAGTGATCAAAGATTTGTATTCAAAAAACAAAGCGGAGGATGCCAAGAAGTGTATCAAATATTGTGAGCTCTATGCTCAACTCACAGCATTACGAGACATGATATTTATGCAGCTCATATCCCTTTCCTCTGACGACAAGAACCTTCAATTTGACGTAAACGGGCTCATAGCTTTCAGGGACGAATTCCGACGTGGAGCTAAAGTTCATGTATTTCAACCACTTTACACTGTGAAATACGGCAACAAGATTTTACCCTACTTTGATCCAGACATCAGTGTTATAACCGACGCTTTCGCCACTTCTATCTTTAATTTGGGAAAGGACGATCGATTATTGGCTGGGTTATATTGTCTTGAAGCATCTCCTGAGTATGACCTTGACTGGCAGACAGAAGACGATAGATTCAAGTTAGAAGGTAAACCTTATGTTTCGCTAAAAGATCGCAGTAACGACAATTGCTACTGGAAACTTGTTCCTCACGGAGGCAACACCTACAGCATCATAAACAAATACAGGTGTGATGAACCTGATTACGATTGGTGTGGTGCGATGCTATCGTTTGACGCAGTAGATGGCACTAGCTATGTAAACATCGACCACTATGACCCGGTCTTGTGGGAAATAACTGAACAGGACATTCTGAGGTAAGGATATACCACTACAGGGCGTACAATGTACGTTCTAATCTTAAGACTACTGCATGATTTCATTTGAACATTGTTCATGATCATGTCCGTCACCATCCTGTTCCCATGTTTATTGAAATGCTAATAGATATAATTACTTTATTTTACAATATGAAGACATTTTGTTCAAAGTGTAGTTATAAAATTTGTAAAGATTCTGGTTTAGCTTTTAAAAGATTTTTGGCACAAAAACCTCACTGTTTAGTTCGGCTTTTAGTTGCTTTGAAGAAGACTGATAACATTAGTCGTTTTGACATAAAAAACTGTAACTCCAATAATTACCTGTACACACCAGGCTACTAGAAAAGCTTCCCCCAATGGTTTTTGTAATAATGAAGAGCTAGCATCGGTGACTTCCAGTGCAAGTGCGAAGTGCTCACTTGAATCAGGTGTTTTGAACGTAAACTAACTCACTGTAGCAGCCACTGCAGTGCAAATCACGATATTTTTGACTCTCGATTCACGTCGCCATCCTATGATTTCCAAAACAAATACAATCACTTGTTCTCTTTCTTTTAAATTAAAGTCATTTTAACAATCCAAAAGTTTAATGCAATAAACTAATCGACAAATTTATGGCATTTTTCGGTTGTTCCACGATTGTAAAAAACTGACTGATTTGCGAAATTATGTCAAGGCAGTATGCGGTGCACTTAAACTCCACGATGCCACTTTTTTAAATTAATTTTAACCCCTTTGCTGAGCTCGGAGAAGATCATACTTTTTAGTGTAGTTGAAGATGTATGTATGTATAACTTTATTTAAACACGGAAAATCATCAGTCAATATTTACAAAATTAAAAATAAAATAGCTACTGTTTTACACGATTGCCGTGTGGGAATCTCATAAATTAAGAGAGGTCTGGTTCAATTTAGATTTAAAACTTGCTAAGGAACCAGAGCTTCTAATATTTTCGGGTAAACCGTTCCATATTTTGGCACCACTGTAACTAAAAGACCTTTTCAGGTAATTAGTACGTGGTTTAGGTAAATCTAATTTGCCATCATTGTTTCGTAAGTCATACTTGGTGCTACGGGGATAGAACAAATCACTTAGGTACGCCGGGGCAAGCTTATGCAAAGATTTGAACATCATGATTGCTTTGAGCTTTTTCCGGCGAGTATAAAGATTGTCCCAGTGAAGGGACTCAAGAAGAGAGGTAGAGTCAGTTTCATAGTTACTTTTTGTAACCACCCTAGCAGCACGGTTCTGTAATTTTTGCAGTTTTTCGGATAAATAATTGCTTAATCCATCCCACACTTGGCAACAATAGTCAAAGTGTGGGAGGATTAAGACTTTGTAAATTAAAACTGCAGTCTCTATGGGAATAAAGTGTCGTATTCTTCTTAGGGCGCCTATGCCAGAAGCAATTTTTTTTGAAATTTCCTCAATGTGATGGGACCAAGAGAGTTTGTCGTCAATAGTAAGTCCTAGTGATTTAGTGTGTTGGACTTTATCAATATATACCAGTCCCCTCTATTTCTAGCGCTA
This sequence comes from Metridium senile, assembly GCA_949775045.1. NCBI lineage: Eukaryota > Metazoa > Cnidaria > Anthozoa > Actiniaria > Metridiidae > Metridium > Metridium senile. The sequence goes on along the minus strand of OX459108.1, from coordinate 3,989,369 downwards.
TTTCGTTAATTAATTGAGCTGAGAGTCTTTGCCGAGATCCCATTACCATAAACTCAGTCTTTGCTATATTGAGGCTAAGCTTGTTTGCTTTAAGCCAGCAGTTAAGGTTGAGAAGCTCTGAGTTCATGGTAATTTGGAGGTCGTTTAGGTTATCGGCAGAGAAGCTTTTATTAGTTTCATCAGCATACATGTTGGGCTTTCCCCTATTTAGACAATTGGGTAAATCATTGATGTACACTAAGAAAAGTAATGGACCAATTAAACTCCCCTGAGGCACGCCACAAGTTATTGGACGTGAATCAGATAGGATTCCATTTACTTGACATCTTTGACTACGATTATTTAAATATGATATCAACGTAAATTCGAGGATTTTTTAGCGATGCTCCGCGCGGGCCTTCGGCAAGCAGAGCACCATACTTTATAGAGTTGATTTTTCATGGACACCACATATAGGATCGCGGGCGCGCACGTCCGTACAACGTGCCCATCGCGATACTGATTGGCTGTTACATTTCGGCGGGAAAGTGATGCGCGCGCAAGCCGAATAGCAGAGCCCGAAAGCAGGTTGTTCTTTTATCGACAAAAATAGTCAAACAAACAACAACAAAATACAATACTTAAAATATCAACTGAGAAATATGAACACCGAAGAATCAATGATCGATAGTTTTGGCCGAAGAAGAAAATAAACTTGGGCTGGATACAAAAATGAAGAAATTGAACAGTAGAAAAGAAAACGACTGAAAGGCCAAGAAAACGTGTCTGTAGATAAAACTTATTTGAAGAATTATAAAGACTAACAAAGAAGAAAATAAACTTGAAGGAGACAAAAATGAAGAAATTTATCTCAAGAAAAGGAAAAGATTGAAAGGCCAAACTAATTCAAGTATATTCATGTATTCGTCAAAACATTATCGATGTCATTGAGAAGAAGAAAACCTCAGAAAAAAACCCTGATGAAATAATCCTTCATTGTGGTACTAACAGTCTGAGATCAAGTGAAACCTCTACGGCGTGTGCTGAGGAAATCGTCGACTTGGCGAGATCGATATCGACTGAAACCAAGGTAACCATTTCTAGTCTGATAGACAGAACCGATGACGAATCACTAAGAGCTAAAATCAAAGGTGTTAATAAAACCATCAAAAAGTTCTGCACCCAAAATGGGTTTGGTTTTATTGACAATGATAATATTCTAGCAGATGATCACCTTAATCGCAGTAAACTACACCTAAACAGATCTGGAACTTCACAACTAGCAAGTAATTTTATGAAATATATTAGTATTAATAATTAGGAGAATGCCGTATGGGAATCTTAGGTAAACCGGGAAGCTAATGGGAAGGGTAACTACAATTCACCTGTTAAGTCAACCCATTTCAATGCTTTTGGACGTGGTTTGGTAATGGCTTCTTTAAATATCAATAGTTTGATCGCTCATATAGACGAGCTCATAGTGTTTATAAACAGTTCTAAAATAGATATACTTACTATAAACGAAACAAAATTAGACTCCAACATTCATGATAACGAAATTCATATACCCGGCTACGAAGTGATTAGGAAGGATCGTAGTATTAATGGTAGAAATGGTGGTGGAGTCTGTATATACTTGCGTAGTAACTTAAATTATAAGACTCGTGTGGACCTGCTTAGTGACCAACTTGAATTTTTGAGTCTTGAAATTACCAAACCACGCTCTAAACCATTTCTAGTCAGCACTTGGTATAGACCTCCAAATTCTTCGGTTGAAATATTTAACGAACTCGAAAACATTATCGGAAAAATTGATGCAGAATTCCAAGAATTTTATTTACTTGGTGATATTAATATTAATATGCTTGAATCTGCTACGACAAATTGTAACACTATTCTCCTAACGAACTTGCTTGATGTGTATGGACTTAGTCAGATGATCACTGAACCTACACGTGTTACCCCTACTTCACGAACACTTATTGATTTATGTATCACGAACACCCCTGAAAAGATAACCCAATCTGGGGTAGTACACATAGGCATCAGTGATCACTCACTCGTTTATGTAACCCGTAAGGCTCATTTTGAAAGGACAGGAGCACGGGTTATTGAAACTCGGCAATTTAAACACTTCAAACGAGATGAGTTTCTACTTGATTTGCAAAAGAAACCTTGGAATCTTACTCTGACCCGAATGAAATGTGGAATTGCTGGTTCTCACTATTAATGGAGAGTATTGACAAATATGTGCCTGTTAAAAGAAAACGCATCGGAAAAAGGCACTCTCCCTGGATTACAAATGAGTTGCTAAACAAAATGCGAAATAGGGATAGTTTAAAAAAAAAAGCGGTTTCAATGAATGATGAAATATCGTGGCGAAACTACAAGCGTGCCAGAAACTGCACTAATAATGCAGTTAAACTAGGTAAGAAAGATTATTTTAGTCATAACTTAGAAAGTCATAAGACAAATCCCCGCAAGACGTGGAAATTTATTAATGACCTTAGCTCGCGTAAACTCCATAAAACACCAAATATTTCTGAAATTCAAACTGCAAACCATACTGTTACATCCTCTGGTGATATTGCCGAGGTCTTTAATGAGCACTTCACTAGCATTGGTCAAAATTTAGCACAAGAGATCCCACGGACTGAAATCAATCCTGAATTTTACCTTGAACCCACTGAAACTTATTTCTCTCTTAAAACTCCAACTGTCGATACTGTCTTTAAGTTGTTGAGTAGTATCAATGAGAGAAAAGCGACAGGCCTGGATGGAATTCCGTGTAATCTCTTAAAATTAGCTGCTAGTGTCGTTGCTCCCTCACTTACAAGAATTTTCGAGCAATCAATTGTCACTGGTGTTTTCCCGACGGAATGGAAATTGGCACGTGTGATCCCAGTCTTTAATCAAAGGCCACCTATGGCCAACTCGTGGATCATTGTTAGAACATTTTGAAAGCGCTTACAGTTTAGACCGCTCCATTACGATTATGTAATTATTTTCTCGGATTAGCTTGAGATGATTTGAAGCGAAAAAAAAGTATTCAATGTTGTTGTTTTATTTGTATTTTTTTGGTTGTCCTCTATTTCCCTTACGGTCCGTCGTTCCGTCAGTCCGTGATCCACAGACAAGTCTGATATTTACCTGGTTCGATCTTTGGTTCGTGCAGAGATACATGCGAGTTCAAAGAGTGTCTAAGAAACAGTGTTATTAAGTTGTTCTTGCAAAATAAACGCCAGAAAAAGCAAAATAGACAGTCATTGAAGCAATTGGTGTTATATTTGAGGCGATTTGGGCTGTTGGGTGTAGTTTTTAGAGAGGCCGTTTTAGCTGTTTATTTGTTGTTGTCGAGGTCGACCTAGCCTGCGTCACATCCGGACTTTTTCTCGGTAACCGAGAAAAAGTCCGGATGTGACGCAGGCTAAGGTCGACCTGGAAGTTTAAAACCGATCACGTTATCTGACATATTGTAAAGAAAGAAATATTACTTTCATCTACATATACATAGATCGTTAAGTTGAACTACTAGATAATAGGGTGAAGCGATTTAAGTTTTGCGAATAAGTTTGTTGTTCTGTGCAAGAAGCTAAGAGCTTGGCAATCGCCAGTTTCAATCGCCGTTCGAATTTGTACGAATTAATAGTAGTCAATAAAATTAAACTATATTGACAGATAAACCCGTTACTTTAATCAAAAATATAAAAGAAATAATTACAATAAGCAATATATTTACCCTAAAACATCACTAAAGTATTATACTGTTGTTGTCTTCACTTCTAGTGTGTATCGTACTCTCTAAGAATGCTTACAATGCTGTTAAATATCCAGTAGTAACAGCTTCCTCCTTTGTAACTAGTTGTGAATCCATTCCATAGCATTATGAAAGGATGGATAAAAAGTAGCTTCTGTTTATAGCAGGGAAGATTTCTCGATAAATTTCATCATAATAAGTTGGTTCGCTTGGTTCGCTCGTAAATTGCATGATCTTTAGTAAAATTCACAGTGACCATTTCCGAAAACATTCGACATAAACTTATGTGTAATTCTACTGCGAATCATGTGGCGTGAGCACATAAAGAGAGTATTCTCGATTACTTCGACCGAGAAATCATTCCTTCGACGAATCAAATATCCATGTGCTCGAAGTACGCTGACCGAGATCTTGGGGCTCAAAAGTTTACACTGACGATCTAGTGAGTGAGCGAGTGAGTGAGTGTGTGAGTGACACTTCCGGTTCAAAAGCCCCATCCCAATAACTCGAGGATCTTAGATCCACGAGTTAAAAAGGGGAAAAAGTTAGATCCTAATAACTATCGACCGATATCAGTCATACCTATTGTCTCGAAAATTTTTGAGAAGATAATACATGATCAGCTATATAAATATTTGAATGATAATAGACTATTAACGAACTGCCAATCGGGTTTCCGATCACTCCATAGTACACTAACAGCGCTACTTCAAGCTACAAACAATTGGTCAGTTAATATCGATAATGGCCTCATTAACGGGATTATTTTTATTGACCTTAAGAAGGCCTTCGATACAATCAATCACGAAATAATTATCCAAAAGCTCTGTAACTATGGTCTTGATCGAAATGCCCTTGAGTGGTTCAAATCATATTTAAATAATCGTAGTCAAAGATGTCAAGTAAATGGAATCCTATCTGATTCACGTCCAATAACTTGTGGCGTGCCTCAGGGGAGTTTAGTTGGTCCATTACTTTTCCTAGTGTACATCAATGATTTACCCAATTGTCTAAATAGGGGAAAGCCCAACATGTATGCTGATGATACTAATATAAGCTTCTCTGCCGATAACCTAAACGACCTCCAAATTGCCATGAACTCAGAGCTTCTCAACCTTAACTGCTGGCTTAAAGCAAACAAGCTTAGCCTCAATATAGCAAAGACTGAGTTTATGGTAATGGGATCTCGGCAAAGACTCTCAGCTCAATTAATTAACGAAATAGCGCTAGAAATAGAGGGGACTGGTATTGAGAAAGTCCAACACACTAAATCACTAGGACTTACTATTGACGACAAACTCTCTTGGTCCCATCACATTGAGGAAATTTCAAAAAAATTGCTTCTGGCATAGGCGCCCTAAGAAGAATACGACACTTTATTCCCATAGAGACTGCAGTTTTAATTTACAAAGTCTTAATCCTCCCACACTTTGACTATTGTTGCCAAGTGTGGGATGGATTAAGCAATTATTTATCCGAAAAACTGCAAAAATTACAGAACCGTGCTGCTATTGTGGTTACAAAAAGTAACTATGAAACTGACTCTACCTCTCTTCTGGAGTCCCTTCACTGGGACAATCTTTATACTCGCCGGAAAAAGCTCAAAGCAATCATGATGTTCAAATCTTTGCATAAGCTTGCCCCGGCGTACCTAAGTGATTTGTTCCATCCCCGTAGCACCAAGTATGACTTACGAAACAATGATGGCAAATTAAATTTACCTAAACCACGTACTAATTACCTGAAAAGGTCTTTTAGTTACAGTAGTGCCAAAATATGGAACGGTTTACCCGAAAATATTAGAAGCTCTGGTTCCTTAGCAAGTTTTAAATCTAAATTGAACCAGACCTCTCTTAATTTATGAGATTCCCACACGGCAATCATGTAAAACAGTAGCTATTTTATTTTTAATTTTGTAAATATTTTCTGATGATTTTCCGTTTTTAAATAAAGTTATACATACATCACCGATAAAGTAAGTTCAATGGATTATTTAAGTTAAGCTTATTTCAAGTTTTTTGAGAAAAAACTGTTTGAGCGTGAAAACTGAAACACGGCCTAAAAACTTGAAATAATTATTAAGCTTCAAAAAGGAAGAATCTGTTCTCTGATTTATTATAGAAAGAAAAAAGAAAAAGTTTATCTCCATTTTTGAGATACAAACCGTACATAACACGATGTTTACAAGTGTGTAAATTGTACTTTTTGTGGTATTTTGTCGATTCAAAAATGGATTTATTTATGTGCTTTTCACAAACTCATAAACGGAAAACATTAAAGATGAATTAGAATACAAACATAATTCGAAATTGGTTGAATAACTTCTGTTTATTTAGCAATATTGACTATTTTATGTTTACTAAACGAACATTTTTATTATAGCTTCTATTTCAAAGTTGTTAAAGTTTTTTTTTACAGAACAAAATTATGTTTTACACAAACTTTTTCATAATAAAATACCTTGTTTTAACATCCTTGTCTTTTCAAATCGATCCTGTGTTGGTAGAACTGATACTTGAGGTCTTCAATTCCACTTCAAAAGAGCTTTCAGGTCCTTTTTGTTTTGTTTGAATTTTGAAGATTTGCCATGACTACTTTTTTTAATAGTAAATCTAATTCGATGAAAAGGGTTTTTTTTATAAAGAAATGTTCTAGAATTCCCTTTTTTCCTTTAAATACATAGTTACCATCCTATTAAGTACTTGTTCAAGTAACGTTTTTGTCAATTGGAAGCTCAAAATCTTGATTTTTCTCAGCGTTTTGTCAATGGGACTTTATCATGCACGCTGTGTCGTGCGTGACACAAGTCACGCTGTCACGAATTTTTGTACGATTTGACCTCAAAAAGTAAAATCTAAAAATTCATATCTTTTTCAAAAACGCGTGGATATCCCTAATTTTGTTTCTCTAGAAACGTTATAGTGATATCGAAGTTTTTTTCTAGGTTCATATTTTAAAATTAAAAATGGGTTGGGTTGGATTTTTTAGATAATAATTCATTATGCACACAAAATACCTTTTTCATAATTTGAACATAAAATTATTGAAAAAGATAGTATGTTGTATGCGTGATAAATAAGATTTTTGACTTTTAATCGAAAATATATATATATCGCAGATAATTATTTGCTCATAAAGTAAATAAAGTTAAAAGTCCGTTCCACCTATATCTAGAATTTCGTAGTTGTCTTTTGCGGTTACATAACTAAAATAATTACAGTTTAGATTGCGCATGGCCGGGTACACAAACTATTTACATGCACATATTGATGTTGTAAGAACAATTTAAACTGGGAGCTCCGATATTAGGTATTACCTAATTTGTATATTAAGTCATATAATAAGGCTAGGTTTACACGGTACCGGACGAATTTTTGACTGGTCAAAAGATCGACCTGGACATGTTGTTCACTCGGAACCGATCAATATTTTCGTTCTGTTCAGACGAGACCATCACAATATTTGACCGGTTAGGCGTCCAAATTATTGCACGTTTAGCGCGGTCCCGTGTGAACGGAACCCGTAAAGGATGTTTTTTTTTGACCGGTCAAAAATTCGTCCGGTACCGTGTAAACGTAGCCTAAAGCGTTCTATTAGCGTAAAAGCAGAGCAAAAACAAAACAAAACGAATTAAGAAAACAATTTAAAGAACAAAGGCCGGGTTCCCTTTGATCAGACAAGTATTATTTAATTTAATTAACAATCTTTGCGCATTTCGCAAGCTTCAATGTGATACAATCAATATTATTTATTGGTATTTACTTAATGCGCAAATGTTTGTTTATAGGTTCAGAAGGATAAGAAGCAAGTGGGGTTGTCAACTGGATGGTAGCACGTATTGCGATCTAGAGCTAAGGATCAAACAAAGAAGGACAAGTACTTGGTTGAGGTGGTACACTTTACCTGTTGGTCAGCTGCTTCCAAGCGATGGATGGTACTACTGGAAACTCAGAAAGGTAAGTCTACTGTAAATATTTTTGCGGGACAGGACCAACGGCATTACGTCCTTCTCAGGCTAGTTTAAAAGACAAGGAATTTTGCTTGAAAATAAAAATTGCCTTAAAATGTTTTACTTATGAACATACATGAACATTTTTTGTTTTATGAAATATTTCATTTAACTTTACATTTTATGACATTTTTTGTGACTATAAAAATGTCACGTGACCTATGACGTCATAATTTCGTTTTTTCAAAATGGGCCAATGGGGAAGCAGGGAAACAAAACAATGCTTGCTGTTTTAGTATTGTATTAGTGTGTTATCTACAAATCTGCCTTCATCGCTGGGCTACATCTTATCTATAAGGGGAAAATACAGAAAACAGGTCACGTGACCTCATATGTTTGCCCATATCTCCTAAAATAATAAAAGAGCACCAGCGATGAAGGCAGTTATAAGTAGAAAACATTAATACGATACTAAAACAGCAAATATTGTTTCGTTTCCTTTTTTCCCTATTGGCCCATTTGGAAAAAACTAAATTATGACGTCATAGGTCACGTGACACCTTGATAGGCGCAAAAATATCTTAAAATGTTCAATGAAATATTCCATAAAACAAAAAAAATATTAATACTCTCTCATAAGTAAAACTATTTAAGGTAAAAAAAATGTTATTATCTACCGAAGCGAAATTCCTTGCCTTAACTAGCCTGAGTTATCCGAGAAGACATGACTCATAAAACACCTACAAGAAGCACAGGGAGCCGGGCTTTCTATCGCTTATATATGAAATAAAATAAAATAAATTATAATCATGAGAGCCTTTGGGTTTCCTGTGTTGTATGTGGAAACACGACGCGTTTGATCCTTAGAGTTTCCGGTAATGGATTAGCGTTACCGACCTGTGTGTGCCGTTGGTAACTTGAGAGCGTATTAGCGTAACGTATTAGAGTAACGCGCGTCCTATAAACACACAGAAATAGAAACTATTTCTGTGTGTTTATAGGGTGTGCGTTACACTAATGCGTTAGATTTAATTGAATTCCAAAGTGCTCTAAATTTACCAACGGTCAGGTTCGTAACGCTAATACATTAACAGAAACTCTAAGGATTTAGTAGACTACGAGTAGTCCTTCTTTTCCCTCCAGAATCAGTAATTTAAAAAAAACGAGTGTTGCGGGATTCCTGTGGAGCGCGCCGGAAATAGATCGTTGAGTAGGGAGAGGAAAAGAAGGGACTACAGACAACACTGTAAGAAACGAATTACCCGTTGCTCTCACAACGGAAAATTCCGATTGGCTAAAAACAATCGATCTGTCAGCGGCTGTAATGGAACGCGCCGAGTTGTCAAGCGTCATCGTGAAACATTCCAGCACACGGTCACTTAGTTTACTATGGTTGACCATGAAGCTATTTCAAACGAGTGTTTGGAAAGTTTTCCAAACGTTTCATCCTTAAAAGAAGAACAGAAAGTGGCCGTTATCAATTTGCTAGATGGCAAAGATGTTTTCGCTGTTCTGCCGACCGGTTTTGGCAAGAGCTTGATCTACCAACTATTTGTTTTGGCGAACGCCAGAACGTCCTGGGAGGTCAAACAGATTTTCCGTGGAAATATGTTTAACAAATTGAACATGGTTTTGAGTTGTCTGTCCTCTTATTGACACACTCTTGACGTCATAAAATGTTTCACTGCAAAGTTTTGAACATTTTATGACGTCAAGAGTGTGTCAATAAGAGGACAGACAACTCAAAACCATGTGCAATTTGTTAATTTTACAACACAAACCAAAATAAATGTACAAAAAATAAAATGTAAGTTAACGGACGAAAAATGACGAATTTGTCACGCATCGAACTCAATGGTTTCTCTTGAAGTTACGTACGGAAAATCTCACAATTTACGAAAACATTTTTCTGCCGGAAAAAAAGAAATAAGCCTATTTTTATACAGAAATATAGTGTACTGTTTGCCTTTAGAGAGCTAAGTGAAGTTAAAAATGTACAAGAACGTCAAACATGGCCGATTAGCTGGGTTCAGGTTTCACCCTTTCAAACAAATTGCATAAAAAAGCATAAAAACTGTCATATAGAAGATTACACAATACTCGATATGTCTAACCTTTGTATAACATTCTAAGCTTTTCAAATCAGTCCTGAAAGAATGGTATTGTTCATCCAAAATGTAATTTTGAGCAGCCACGTTTTTGTTGAAAAGACTACCGATTTGATTGTAAGTGAAAATTTGTCAAAAAGACTGAAAAAGCCATAACATTAAAACGACAACAACTCTATGACAGCATAGTTACATTTATTAAAATTTTCTACTTACAGAAAAGTAATTTCCATTGATAATTTATCCATAAACTTGTTTTTAAAATCCTTTTTTGATGAAAAAACTTTGTCGCTGACAAACTTTCCCTCAATTCTGCTCGAGTGTTGTGTGACATGATGACGTGAGCACAGTGTGTCTGTCCTCTTATTGATCACGGTAAATTAACCAATCAGCGCGCGAGAATTCACACAAGTGTTGTAAAAAAACCTTTTGCAAACTCTCCGTAAACTATTTTGAAAGAGCAGCCACATGCTCTGCAAAAGTCATCGACTGTGGATGGCTTCGGCTTTCGCCTTCTCCTGGCAGGATTTTTTGGTGTATCCGCCATAGATGTTTACATTGCGAAGCGATAATAAGAGACTATTTTCCCGCGTGTTTAACAACCTAGCCATTTTACAGATCCAATTGGATTGGTTAAAATTAATTGGATTTAATTGCAGTCTAAATGATCCATTTGATATTCATTACCCGATGATACGATTTCGACAAGATAACTATGTGTTAAAAAGGGGCGGTAATTCGTTTCTGTGTTGTCTGTAGTCCCTTCTTTTCTTCTCCCTACTCAACGATCTATTTCCGGCGCGCTCCACAGGAATCCCGCAACACTCGTTTTTTTAAATTACTGATTCTGGAGGGAAAAGAAGGACTGCTCGTAGTCTAAGGATTTAGCGTGTCGTGTTTTCAAATACAACACTGGAAACCCAAAGGCTCTCATGATTATAATATATTTAATTTCATTGCGTATTTTATTTCATATATAAGCGATAGAAAGCCGGGCTCCCTGTGCAAGAACAAAGAAACGTGACTCAATCATAAAACATATTACAAATTATGGGATGGCTTAGCTAATATTTTTTTCATATGTGTTTTTGTTTTTGTTTCAGAGAACGTAGAGCTTCTTGAAACGTTAAAGACAAGGTACAAAAATACTAATGCTTTTAATTAGTGTTCGTTATAGGTCACTATTATACACCTAGTTGAAAAATGTCGGTATTTCGTCTCTTAATTGTTATCGATTTATTCATAGCATATTTTGATTGTACGTGTTTGTGTTATATGACCATAACTAGTTGTGGTTGTGGTAGATATAAATACAAATATCTATTTAAAAATTATGCCATGAATCACAAATTAAGCTCATGTAACCGACATCCTTTGCAGGCTTTAGAGTGCTTCATCTGCGACAATGATTTTTGAAATAGGTGTATATTAGAGTGTTTTGGTATAACCTAGTTTTAACATGCAAATGAGCTATGTTTAACATAACATTTTAATGAGGTGTAGGTATAGCTATTTGCTTTCATTTTTTTTGCACAAACCATTATGAAAGTCATTGATAAAAGAAGTTTTTTGGATATCTATAAATGTTTTTGTTCTTACTCATATTTTAAGTCGAGACCACAACTCACTGAAGCATTTTGCTAGAACCACACCTTATTAGAAAAAAATAATTTTACATCACTTCTATGGCATATTTGATTAATTTGGTAATTGCCTTGAATGAAAGACGAATTGGGGCAAAACTAAATTTCATATTTAGTTTTTTAGACTGCGCCTACTCCAGCATTTGCTTCAACATCCGTTCGATTTTGTTGAATGGTAATGTTTAAACGCTTTTCAACTATTTCAAAATTGTTGAAACGTGTTGAAACGATGTTCAATTGATGTTGAAAAAGTTTAAAAGCGTTAATTTAAACATTACCATTCAACAAAATCGAACGGATGTTGAAACCGTTTGCCCGGGCCTTAAATCGACTAAAGTAAAAAGTTAACGCTAGCTTCGCTGGAGTAAGCGCAGTCTAAAAAACTAAATATGAAATTACTGTGAATGTAATGAATATAAGCGAATAATCCTAAAAGGTGGCCTGAGATTGGTAGCCTGAGATTCACATTGCCTCAGATTCACATTCATTTCCGGGGGGAGGTCAACAAGGTCAGTTTATAAAAGCTTTATTACAACAACACAACTGATAAATGTAAAGTAATTGCAAGTCAGATATGTAGTTATTACTTTGGTTCAATTTAATTATTAAATCAATTTAGGGACGATATATAAAACTTATAATACACAAAATTATATTTTACGCTCCAGCCTGGGATTCAAAGCTACAGCCTTAGATTCAAATCTCTAGCCTGACATTCGAAACTCCAGCCTTAGATTCAAATCTCTAGCCAATGGCATTCGAAACTCCATGGCATGCGAAACTCCAGCCTTAGATTCAAAACTACTGTCTTAGATTCATAACTACAGCCGTAGATTCAAAACTTCAGCCTTAGATTCAAAACTACAGCCTGAATCGAAATTCGCCTGATACTCCAGCCTTAGATTCAAATTAAATATCTACGGCCTTAGATTCAAAACTAACAGCCTGACATTCCTGACATTCCTGACATTCGAAACTCCAGCCTTAGATTCAAACGTCAAGCCTTAGATTCAAAACTTCAGCCTTAGATTCAAAACAATAGCCTTAGATTCAAAACTACAGTCTTAGATGGAAAACTGATACTCCAGCCTTAGATTCAAAGATCTAAACAGCCTGACATTCCTAGCCTTAGTTCAAAACTAAGCAGCCTGACATTCTTGACATTCCTGACATTCGAAACTCCAGCCATAGATTCAAAAATATTAGCCTTAGATTCAAACCTACAGCCTTAGATTCAAAACTTAAACAGCTAGCCTTAGATTCAAAACTACAGCATGAAAGGAAACTCCAGCCCGGCTTAGATTGAAATCTCTAGCCTGAGATTCAAAACTCAGCCTTAGATTCACCGCAAACCGACATTTATGCGTTTCTGTCGGCTTACTGTAAAATGCGAAACGAAACGAAACGAAACGAAACGAAACGAAACGAAATCTGTAAAGTGCGAAATCTGTAAAGTGCGAAATCTGTAAAGTGCGAAATCTGTAATTTTATTTTATTTTTATAAAAAAAAAATCAAGAAAAAAAAGGTGCTTGTTCGGTGGGATGACAGAGGTCTGGTACAAAGTAGCGACAGCCATGGCAACCCTGTTTCGACCCAATTTGTCTCCAAGCCTTTTCCAAGGTGCTTGGAGAAGAGGTTCAGTGAACTAGGACCTCCGAATTATACCAAGCACTGTTCCGAGATGAAAACTAGCAGTATGGCACTAATTTCGCATGTGTCGCTTGCGAGACAAACCCTCACAGATATTAAATGCTTATAGCACACAAATAAGATTAAGACCTCATTGACAGCTCTTTAAGCGATAACGGTGACCGCAAGCTGGGTAGGCTGTTTGTACATGAACGAGTATAAAGACATGCATGATATGGCACGTGTTTAATGACATAATCACGGCATATTTTACAATGTAAAAATAGCATAAAAATAGCTGTAAATAAATCTAGAAATCAAATATGACGACGACCACTATATTGACAATTAAATACACACTATAATACTCCGTAGAAGAATGTTATTTATAAGTTAAGCCGAAAGGGAATGACACGAAACTCGAACTCATAGACTGAGTATTTCGCAGTCTAGCTCATGTAGCTCTGAAACACCCCCTAGATCATTGTTAATGTTAACTGAGCAGTCGTTTGATTGTAGTTAAAGTTAAGGTTTTTTAAACTGTGTACTTCCTTAGTGTTGTGGTGTATTATAATTTCGCGTTCTATGAAACTTTCCAGCTGCGAAAGTTTAATACTCGGATGCAGTTTAATTTTTGAATTGCCCCCTTCAGTGCATTGCTTACAATAAATGGATGGATACACAAAATGTTCTCTTAATAGTTGTTGTAAGTTGTTATCGTCGAGGTGCGAAACTTTACTTTATTGTTTGCATATTAAACTTAAAAATGGCGTACGATTTTTTGAGTTATCATTATCTCCAATGACATCTTTGTCTAGCAAAAATGAGGAATACTTTGATCGTTTTTCGTTAAAAAGCTGACAAGAGAATCGAGGTAAAGAGTGTTGAAAGAAAAAAAAAAACAAGCAAACATGGGAAAATTTCGCGCCAGATCCTTGATTTTTTTTTATTTATATATTTATTTATTTTTTATTTATTTTTAATATTTTATTTATTTTTTTGATAGTTTTTTTTACACTTACATAAACACAATTACAAAAGACTGAAAAAGCATAACGATATACAACACTATACAAATAATACATAGATTAAATATAACGTTTTTGGCTTCGTTATTAAATTATATTAACTAAATTTTGAATTAAGTTTTGGATTTTTTCAAATGAGTGTATAGCTTGTTGTTATTTTTTGCAATGATGTATTCGATTTTTTCATAGTCTATTAGATTCATTTGCTAATATTTAATGACAAGTAGTAACAGATCCTTGATATTACATCGTGTTTGGTGGATTCCAATATTGTTTGGGATCCCTGTGTTACGACCGGGCTTCCTGTGAATCCAAAATTGCGACACTCGTCGAGCTTTCGATTCAGATCATCTACTCAAGCCAGTTATCGGGGGTAATATTATAGCTTCAATAGCATAGATAAGCCTAAAATTGGTGCAAGAGACTAAACCCTGAAATACTTTGTTTATTACCGGCGATAATAACACGACATATGGACGAATGGATCAGAAAAAGCTTCATTTTATGGAATAGCTCTCTGCTGTAATCCGGTGAAAAGGTAATTCATTTTGTAAAAATTTGAGATTAAAGTGTAAATTACAGATTTCGCACTTTACAGATTTCGCACTTTACAGATTTCGCACTTTACAGATTTCGTTTCGTTTCGTTTCGTTTCGTTTCGCATTTTACAGTAAGCCGTTTCTGTCAGTATAAATAACTTCGATTTAAAGAATCTCGATCTCTGTTAAGCTATTGTAACGGACAATTTGAGTTTCACGTACTATGATCTAAGGCTGTAGTTTTGAATCTAAGGCTGGAGTTTTCAATCTAAAGTTGGAGTTTAAAATTCAGGCCTGAAGATATTATAATAATAGTTTAACATAAAAAAGCCCGTGAATCTCAGGCTGATGTTTTCCGGGTGTAATATTCTAATAGTTTAACATAGTACAGCCCGTGAATTTCAGTCTGATATATTATTATAATAGTTTAGCATAGTACGGATCGTAAATCTCAGGCTGACATGTTATTATAATAGTAATACCATGATCACCTCGGTTTCCATTGTTTTAAGAGGGACGTTATATCGCTAACATCCCTCTCCATGAATAGGAATGAGGGAAAATTAGAACTAATCTTCCCTCATTACTATGTAGTCATTTTTGAAGACTTAGCGATTTTATTTCACTTTTTTCGACTTTTGGTTTTTCCCCAATGGTCCTTAAAAATTTTTTTTTTTTCTCCCAATGGTCCTTAAAATTTTTTTTTTTCTCCCAATGGTCCTTAAAAAAAAGATTTCTCCCAATGGCCCTTAAAAAAAAATTTCTCCCAATGGTCCTTAAAAAACTGCCGACTCACCACAGGAAGCCCAAATCCAGTTTTCGCTCGCTAATTTCGCTCGTTCGATATATACACGCGCGTTCTAATCGATTAAAAATCGCCTGTTTCTGGATCCTGGGGTGCCTGTGATTAAATACACTTTGAACAATTTTTTTCACATTCTAAAATATATTAACTATATGTTTAGCATTTCAATAAACTTGGAAAGAAATTTCACACACTGGCTGTTTGTTTTTGTTAGAGGTTTACTTAGTGAAAATCCGTATAAGAAAATAAAACTTGTTTCAAAAGAAAAGTTTGAATATAAAAGTTTTTCTTTGGCGAGTCAGTCGATTGCTTCTCGCGTCCTTCTCGGCGCTCGTCGTTGAGTCTTCGCCGTCACCACAACCTGCGGCGCACATCTATCCATCCACGCCATCGAGTTTCAGACCTTGTATCAAGATACTACTTTCTTCGATCTTTTTGTCGTACGTGCGATTCCGCGCGAGCGAAAAATTGCTTGCAAAAAAGCCAGAGGAATCCCATCCGCGAGCTTTCAAACAAATACACCACAGGAACCCCACCCGCGCGCTCAATATGTATTTCGCTCGGCGCGCGGTTGAAAATAATTTTATTGTCATTAAAAAAAATCCTCAAAGACAATAGTTGGGCTGCCTGTGGACTATCCCCCAATGGTCCCTCATCATAACAATCATCGAGACCATTCCTGGATCGCTTCGACCCAGTTGGAAATTTTTAACATAATGGACCCTGTACTACACACAAGTCCATACTCTAACACTTGTGGGAGTGTTCTACATACATTATCACTAACATGGTTTCCTTGTTGCAAGTGTTTTCCGAATCTGCGCCTGCGAACTCATACGATAAACCGAAAATAGAAAAAAACAAAGCAATTTATTTGTAAACTTTTGTTTGATTTCACCACTATCAAGCCTTAATGTGATGTGGAAACGCCCTCTACATGCTAATGACTTTCTGAATGCTTTCGTTGTTCACGCTTTCTTGACTTAGAAACCCGAACATCAAATTGAAAAACATTTTTTCTTCCTTATTTCCTCGGTGATCATGGTATTACAAAGTAATATCATGGCACTCGGGAAATTAGTAATTAAATTTCCCCGAATACCTCGGTAAAATTTGTGAAAGTCCCTCGGGCTGCGCCCTCGGGACTTCCACAAATGTTCCCTCGGTATTCGGGGAAATTTAATCACTAATTTCCCTCGAGCCATGGTATTACTTATAATTTAACATAGTACAGCCAGTGAATCTGAGGCTGCGATTTTGATAGAGATTAATGATATGCGTTAAATCGAAGTAATTTATTCAGAAAGGCATTAAAGCCGGGTTTTGAATCTAAGGCTGTTCGTTTTGATTATCCGATCCCTAAATTGATTTAATAAATTGAACTCAAGTAATAACTACATATCTGACTTGCAATTACTTTACATTTATCAGTTGTGTTGTTGTAATAAAGCTTTTACAAACTGATCTTGTTGACCTCCCCCCGGAAATGAATGTGAACTGAGGCAATGTGAATAACAGGCTACCAATCTCAGGCCAGCTTCGCTTTGGGGAAACATCCAGGGGGCGAAACATCCGGTTACCATTTAAAACCCAAACCCAACATAAGCATACTTAACTCAACTCAAGTAAATTGAACTTAACCAAATCCAAACTTATCCAACTAAATTCAACATAATTGTTAATATAGCTTTTTTTGACGAATTTATTTCTAAATGTTTTTTAATATTTTTCATTTCATTCTATATTATTTTATTATACTTTTATTATATTTTTGACATATTTCATATTACATGATGTTTATTTATTTGCAGATGTCTTCACTGGATTTGACACAATATTAACTCAAGCATGTTAAGGCCTGGGTCAGACGCCTAATTAGCTAAAATCACTATTTCTAATATTTCAACCGTTGCTTTAGAAATTTTGTCAAGTAACTTGGACAAATGTTTGGTTTTAATGAGTTTTTGCAATTTTTGCTTTCTGAATGACATTTGGGTGGTCACGTGACCACGCATGTGATTTATGATTCTTCCGATATTCAATGCAAAACGGGGTAAATAAAGAAACACAATAAAATGATTAAAAAGGTGTCATTAGATTACTTTTATAAAAAGCTTTCGACGTATGCTTAGAATGGTTGTCCATCATTGATTATTTAAGAGATATTTGGCAAAACAGGTCACGTGACCAATGCCGTTTTTTACAAATAACCATATAACTCCTCATTGTTCAGATGAAGTCATGCATTCTAGGCAGTTTCATGTCCGTCTTGGTGTCCTTAACATTTCAACATCAAAAACAATCTTCTCAAAATAGCATTTTATCCACCCCATTTTCAATTTTCTGTTTTTCATTGTTTTAGGTCACGTGACCACCAAAATCAGACCATTTATAATGAAAAAGTTAAGGATCCCAATTACTTCTATGGGTCCAAAGTATTCTTCTGTACACCTAATATTTGTAGAGATATTACAAAAACCCAGGCCTTAACATGCTTGAGAAATTAAGACTGGATTTGACTAATGACAACTTGTGGAATGGACGTCGACTTTCAATAATTTGTCACGTGACCACCTCTCCCTTAAATCGATCAATCTGTAAAAATAAGCTTCAGAAATAGAAAGAACAACTTAATATTGGTAAAAGTGCAACATTTCAGCTTACTTTTTACGAAGCTTATCAAAGTAGATAGGGTCACGTGACCTGTTAGTGCAAGTCGCCTATTGCTAACAATATAAGGCAAATAAAATGAGCATGGTTAGAATGTTTTCTTGTATTCACTTATATACATTTGAAAGTAAAACCTTCGTTTGATATCCGATACCGCCGAAACGGTCGTTGGTTGAACCGATAAACAGCAGAAGTAGAATGGATCGCTTCAGCGGTATCAGAGATTAAACGAAGGCTGGACAATCTGGCATATCCATCATCACTGTCCACAGCAGTGGCGTTTACCTTGTCAGGGGCGGATCCAAAAATTTGTCAGGGGCGTGTCCTATTTGCAAATGAAAGGCTTTTGTGGTGTTAGGGGGTGTCCGGTCCCTAAAAATCTTAAATAAAAGAGGGATAATTGCGGTTCTACGGGGGTGTCTGGTGCGTGCCTCTAGGGACTCCCCCTAGATCCACCACCACCAGTACGAATTTATGCAGATAGAGAACAATAGGACTAATGCTTGCTTCGTACCCTGGTACTGATCTTATTTCGGGGCCGTTAAAGAAGTTACCGGTTAATTAATTCCGACTAACATACGATCGCTTCTTAATACCAGATAGACCAATATCACAAGATTCAAATAGGAGCTACACATATTACGATAGGTCGATCGTATATATATATATAGCCCGGGGGAAGGGGGGGGGGGGGGGGTTGGGTGAGGGGGGTAGGGTACTTTCTTTGTCCAAGTAGTAGTGGTGATTGTCGGAGGACCCCTTAAAGGTACGCACAGATAAAAATAACTGATTAAGCCTTGTCGATTTCTACTCTAACAAAGCAACAAAAACAGTCTCTAATACAGGTACAAAACTGAGTAAAAATGACTCGTACAGGTATGAAATTATGTTACGTGACTGATTTTTGAGCCAGAACCCTAAAATAACCCTAAAAGGTACGCCGGGAAATATTTTACCCTTAAAGGTACGTTGACCACCTCTACCGCTTGGACAAAGGGAGCACCCCTCCTGGATATATAGATTACAAGCGAATACAAACGAGTAGGATACTTTGCCGCCTGTGATAACAGCCGTATGTATGTGACCCGTAAACCGATCCCAAACCCCTATATACATAAGAGCAAAGTAAACTGGACTTTTTATATGAAACACATCAACAGATAATATACAAATTAGGTAATACCTAATAGCGGAGCTCCCAGTTTAATTTTTTCTTACACCATCAATATGTGCAAGTATATAGTTTTTGTGCACGGGTCATAAAAACTGTACGTGATGTCGACGTAGGCGTATTTGATAGTATGTGAAAGAAATACTATTTCTTACTGTTCAAGGTTACTCAAGAAAAAAACGAGAAATATTAATCTGGGATATATACATATATATTCGACTATAAGTCAACTATATTTATCAAGATTTTTGCTAAAGATTATGAAATACGGTTCAATATAAATGTTGTAAATATGTAAAGCTTGTTGACTGATATCTATATACAAATTATTATAGCAGTAAACAAAACAACATTCTACTCTGTTGATGTTTACGGTTCAATATAAATACTATAAATATGTCAATATAAATGTTGTAAATATGTAAAGCTTGTTGACTGATATCTATATACAAATTATTATAGCAGTAAACAAAACAACAATCTACTCTGTTGATGTTTACAGTTCAATATAAATGTTGTAAATATGTAAAGCTTGTTGACTGATACAAATTATTATAGCAGTAAACAAAACAACAATCTACTCTGTAGATGTTTACGGTTCAATATAAATGTTGTAAATATGTAAAGCTTGTTGACTGATATCTATATACAAATTATTATAGCAGTAAACAAAACAACAATCTACTCTGTTGATGTTTACGGTTCAATATATTAATGTTGTAAATATATGTAAAGCTTGTTGACTGATATCTATATACAAACTTTTATAGCAGTAAACAAAACAACAATCTATGCCTATCATCGACACAAAGCTGTTTCATCAAAAAAGGATTTTAAAAACAAGTTTATAGATAAACTATCAATGGATATTACTTTTCTGTAAGTAGAAAATTGTAGTAAATGTAACTATGCTGTAATGGCCATGGAGTTGTTGTCGTTTTAATTTTATGCGTTTTTTCAGTCTTTTCAAATCAACGTGACAAGTTCTATTTTTGGCGCGTTTCAGCAATGCCAAGGCACCTTTTTGCTTCAAAAGCAAGACAAAACGCTGAGAAAAATCAAGATTTTGAGCTTCAAATTGACAAAAACATTATTTGAACTACACCTTAATAGAATGGTAACTATGTATTAAAAGGAAAAAAAGGAAATTTTAAAGCATTTCTTTGTAAAAAAAACCCAACATTTTTATCGTATTGGATTTACTAAAAAGTAGTCGTGGCAAATCTTCAAAACAAAACAAAAAATTATTTTCAAGTGGAATTAAAAGCCTCAAGAATAAGTTCTACCAACACAAGATCGATTTGAAAAGACAAGGATTTTAAAACAAGGTATTTTATTATGAAAAACTGTGTAAAACATCATTTTCGACTTTGAAGTAAAAACTACTAAAAAAAAGCTCGTTTAGTAAGCATAAAATAGTCAATATTGCTAAATAAACAGAAGTTATTCAACCAATTTAAATTGTGTTTGTATTTCAATTTATCTTTGATGTTTTCTGTTTATGAGGTTTAAAAAGTACATAAATAAACACCTTTCAATCGACCAAAGTACAATTTACACATGCACAAACATCGTTTCATGTACGGTTTTTATCTCAAAAAGTAAATAAAATGGAGATAAACCTTTTCTCTTTTCTTTCTATAATAAAACAGAGAACGGATTTTTCCTTTTTGAGGCTTAATTATTGCAAGTTTTGAGGTGTTTTTTTTTTTCACGCTCGGTATATCAAATTAAGACTTAAGCAGTTTTTTTTTTCTCTCAAAAACTTGAAACAAATAATAATCTTGAACTTACTTTATCGGTGATTATTTTCCTGAGGTTTTCTTCTCTTCAATGACATTGATCATATTTTGACGAATAAATGTATGTACTTGAATTTTGATGGTTTAAACATTGTTCATAGTTCAACTGCCAAGCTTGAAAATCCTTCAATAAACTGTGCCGAGGGAAGATTTGAAGACAGTTTTCATAACAAACAAGGTCGCTTCTTTATCAATTTTTTTTTTAATTGCTGTAGTCTTTTAATATTCTTCCACGAAGATATCTACAAATAGGTTTTCTTGATCTTTTTGAATCAGTCTTTTCTGCTTTTCTTTAGTATAATTTCTTCGTTTTTGTGTCCTTCGAGTTTATGTTCTTCTTCGGTCAAAACTCTCTTTGTTCTTCGAAGTTCATCTTTCTCCGTTGTTATTTTGTATTAATGTAAGCTCTGCTATTTTGTTGTTGTTTGTTTGACTTTTTTGTCGATAAATTAAAAGAACAACTTTGCTTTGTTGATCTAGCGCTATTTGGCGCGCGCGTCACTTTCGTTCCCGCCGAAATATAACAACCAATCAGCATCGCGATGGGCGCGGACGTCGGACGTCGGACGTCGAACGTCGGACGACGGACGTACGCTTGGGATTCCTGTGTGAAAACCATCGAAAATCGACTCGATGCATTACCATTTTTTCTTAAGTATGGTGCTCCGCTCGCGCGGGCCTTCGGCCCGCGCGGGAGCTCCGCTATAATAAACAGGGGCGTGCTCAGGGGTTTCATGAGAGAGGGTTCCAACTTTTTGATTTGATTGGGAAAACAAGACGATCAATAATTATTGTGCATAAGCATATATTTGTAAATTTGGGAATATTCCATAACAATACACTGGAGTACTCAGGTGGATGCTGTACTACCGTTTTCTCCGTTGGAAACATCCTTCAGGATTCAGATTCAGATTATGCAAAATGTTATGCATCACTGATAGTAACAATTAATCTGCAAGGATGTCTCATATTTCAAAGACTTTGTCTGGCAAGGAAGGGGGAATTCTGGAAACCCTGCGCAAGCCCCTGATAAAGCAGTAAATTTTGTAAAGAAATACACCGAATCGAAATATTGCGGACAATTTGAATTTTTTATGTGCTCAGCCTTGCACATACCAACCGGCACTGAGGGAGACTGGGACCACAAAAAATATCAAATATTAGGGCTATGTTTTTGGTTTTCTTAAAAAAAAAAAAAACCAGAATCAGTTTGGGGAAAAAAATCCTTTTGTGTATCGATGGGAGCCCTGTGTTGTTAGGCCCTAGTCCTCGAACGGTCATTAAAATTCAATATGGCGGACTAACTGATATGATTGATGTCAAAACTCATCAAAGCACTTGTTTTACGTTCTGTTTACAGTTACTGCAGTCCCTAACAACGATTTCTCAAACACTTCAACAAGGAGAGCAAGCACAAAGAATCTGGATTTATTTGTGAAAAAATTCAGGACGTAAATTTCAAAACTCGAAGCTGATAATCATCAATTTGCATCGTTCAATCCTTTCAGTATCTACGTAGGATTATGCTGTTTTGATCAGTTGTTCTAGAATGTTTCATCGACTCTCAAGAACACTTAATCTTCCATGTAAACCATCAGTTACCCATATACGATTATTATCGAGAAATGGTGATATTATGCAATGTTGGTCATTGGACGAATACGGGAGCAACAAGGTTTTGAAACTGAATACTGTAGAAAAGCCCATTATAAAATCTTCAGACGATATTCTAATTAAAGTCCACGCATCTTCAATTAATCCATTCGATATTCGCATGAGAGAAGGTTACGGTGCTAGACTTCTGAACATATGGCGTAAATCAAGAGGGACTACAGAATTCCCATTAGTTTTGGGGAGAGACTTCTCTGGTGAAGTTGTGAAAACAGGGAGGATGATAAGACGATTTAAGCCAGGAGATAAGGCAAGTGGTTTTATGCAGAGGGCTTTCATTTATAAGTGTTTGGGGGGTTGTCAAAATCACCTGTTGTCTTTTTCTAAATATTACCCCCCCCCCCCCCCCTCCTGCTTGGCAAAAATAACGTTTCCCTCCTGGGCAATATTTCCTGGGCAATATTTCGGCCTAGCAGTGGCCTCTTACAGCTGTGGTCCAGGTTCGAGTCCCGGCTCGGGCATGGATTGTATGTGAGTTGAGTTTATTTGATATGTTGTTCTCTCCTATGCCATAAAGATTTTTCTCTGGGTTATCTAGTTTTCCTCCCTCAGCAAAAGTGAACATGTGAGCCGAGTTGTGTGCAAAATACTAAACGTAGAGGTTGTGAGTGTGAGTGAGTATCCCTGATTAGTAGGGTGCACAGCATCCAGCTAGAAGATAATGAGATGTTAAAAAAGTTATTGTTATTATATTGTTATACCCCCCCCCCCCCCATAGTTTTTTGAAAGAGCTGTACATGTTATTTTTTTGCTTTCTTTTGATAATTTTGTAAATTAAGCCATAGAGATTTTGATATGCTTTCTGGTGTCCTGAATGATAGTATCTATAAATATATTTGTTTTGAGGAATTTTTCCACTCTATACGGCTTTATTGGGGCCTGTATGATTTTTAAATTAAGACATTTCCACTCTGTACGAAACGCATTTGGGTATACCCAAAATGTATACCCTGTCTAAGACCAGAAGCTCAAAGACCATACCCTGACTGGCAGCACATACCTGTTTAGCAAATATATGGGAGTACCCTAACCCTAACCCCCTTCACTCTGTACTTTTATTTTGCTCTATACTTTTATTGGTTAACTTGGGTATTTCCACTAATAAGAGTGAATAGTCTGATCCCAGGTGTAATCGATGTAGATGAGGCATGATCGTCAGGCATAGTGTAGTCTCGACAACCTGAGCAGAAGTCATCTTTAGATGTACCAGCTTGCAACAAAAACCACTTAACCGTTGCATAACTTTACCGGCTTCTTACAGTAGACTCATTAACAACTTCAAAATTAATACAATGACTAACACCTGCCCACACACTGACAACAACATTACAGACTGACCCCGGACGGTCATGCCCCATCTACATACATGTATTTCCACTCCATACTATTATTTTGCTCTATACTTTTCTTCAGGACTTCAGAGTACCCACGAATGTTGCATGCCTTAGTTTTGATTATCTATTAAACAATTGTAAACTGGGAAATAGTAGAGTACAAATACTAAAAGTGTGCAACATAAATACTACTAAATACTGCTAAATTATGCAAATTCTTTTGTTCTCTATTGTTTAATCAACACTATTTAGTGGTAAATAGTACAAAGTATTGCACACTTTTAGTATTTGTACTCTAGTACTACAGTGTATGATATAAATTGAAAGTATTGAGTAAACTAGTATAGTTTGCATCGGTGTTTGATATAAATGATAGGTAATAGAATGAAATGTGTGACACCGTAAAACATGTTAGCATTAATTTACTGTCATATTGAGGTTTAGCCCTTTGTCGTAGTAATAAGAGGTTATTATCCGAGGGTGAGGTCTGTACAGGAAAATATCAGAGGTCTTGACAGTACGAACTGAGTGCACAAAAAGAAAGAGGTCTGATATTTTTCCGTACAAACAGAACAAGCCAGATTATAAAATCATTTATTATATAGGGTTTTTTTCTTAGCGATAAACAAAATTGCAAATATTTTATCACCGAATCTATCATTGCCAGAATAAAAAAATACATTAAACTCAAACTAAACTGGTGTAAAAGTTAACACTTTGCAGGTATGAAAAGGCAAAACTTTAACAAAATATTTATTGCACAGTGCAATACTTTACTAGTTGATTTTAATAGCCGGGTGTGAAAAAATACAAAAATTGGACTGTTGTCATAGAAACAGTCCAATATGCCTTTGGATGGGCCGTGCATCAACTAATCAGAATTTGAGAAATATTTAAGCCATATATAATAAATTATACTGTTAATATTTGCAGGTTTGGGGATCACCTATTGTACCAAATGGAGGCACGCATACACAGTATTTGATTGCTCGTCAAAATGAGGTAATTTGTGACAAATAAACTTAAATCACTATCAAGAATCATAGATTTAATATTGATTTATTTTTTCAATTATAATACATTACTAAATACATTTTCATTCATTAATTTGTTTATTCGTGTATTTACCATTTGTGTCTTTTTTCATATTATTTTTTTATATATATTATTTAAATAATTTATTATTATTCTTTTATTTATTTATTTTTTGTTTATTGATGTATTTATTTATTTTATTTATTTATTTATTTTTTATGAATTTATTCATGTATTTATTTAATATCTATCTATCTATCTATTTATAATCTATCTTTCTAATGTATGTATTTTTTATTTATTTAATAATTATCTTTTTATCTTTTTATGTATTTATATATTTATTTGTTTATTCATTTATCTCTTTATTTATATATCTATTTATTCATGATTGTATTTATGTATTTATTTATTCTTGAATTTATTTCTTTATAATTTGATCTATACTTACTTGCAGTAAGGTTGTCATATAGAAATAGAACATTTGTCACAAAGAAAATAGAACATTTGTGATTTAGTAGGATAGGAATTGATTATTAATAATTGAATTCGCACTATTTCCCAAAAATCGCACCGAATCGCACTATTTATCGTTTTCCGCACTTTTCGACATTTTCCGCACTTTTTGCCAGAAAAATACAGAAAAACTTGCAAATCTGTTAACAATGTTCTTGAATACACAATAATTCTTCAAATAAGGAAGTTTTTCATCGGAACTCATCGCATTTTGGGCTGGAAATCGACTGTAAAAAGTTGTTTTCTTTCGCCGTTTGACAGTAATCTACCAGGCGTTCCTCGCGGTATCTAATTCTATAAACGCTTTTGATTGGACTAAAAAGCATCCAATCACATGCCTCTATAAAAATACAGCAACTTTATCGGGAATTTAGCGGAAAATTTCTTCATTTTGCATCAAAATAATATTAATAATAAATAATAATATGCAAATTAGCATTTCTGCACTTTTCCGCACTATTTGCTAACATTTCCGCACTTTCCCAAGTTTTTTTTCCGCACTTTTTCAGATGCCCTGTATAGAAATAGAACATTTGTCACAAAGAAAATAGGACATTTGTGATTTAGTAGGATAGGAATTGATTAATTGAATTGATTGTCTTTTAATTAATTCCTTTCGCACTAAACCATAAATATTCTATTTTCTTTGTGACAAATGTTCTATTTTTGTATGACAACCTTACTGCAAGTAGGTGTATTTATTTATTAAAATACAGTAGTACATGGCCTCAAACCTACTCTAATAGTTCATTTATTTATTTGTTTATCTATTTAATATGTGTTTATTCATTTATTTGTTTGTTTTTGTTACTTTGTTTGATTATTGTTCTATTTATTTTAATTAATTAATTAATTAATTTCCTTCATTTATTTATTTGTTTGTTTATTTATTTGTTTATTTATTTATTTATGTATTATTTAATTTAATTATTTATTTATCCACTTTATTCATTCGTTTATTTATTCATGTATGTACTCATCCACTCATTGACCTGTTCATTTGGTTATTTATTTTTTCATTTGCTTATTCATTCATCCTTTCATTCATTCATTCATTCATTCATTATATCATTTGATCATTTTCTGTTATTTATATAGATTTCCCTTAAGCCTGCTTGTCTAAGTCATGTAGAAGCGGCTTCATTCCCGTATGTTTGCTGTACAGTGTGGGTTGCATTAGTTAGTAGAGCAGGAATAACACCTGATAACGGCTTTGATAAAAGGTATCTAACTTAAAAACACATTATAAGGCTTATAATAGTAATTAAATTTGTAGCACTCTTACTTTCCATCAGTTTCATGTTATGTAGCACCGCTATACTATTTGACAAAAGGGGCATTTGCACAGGGATAGTCCCAATAGAGTAGTTTCATGTTATATCTTTATTCTGACTATCACCACTGTACTATTTGACAAACAATGCATTTGCACATAATCTACAAGTAGATTACTTCTTGCTTGAAGGCTAGTTTAAATCCCTCTGGATATATAGATAACATCATTTCTGACTGATTTAATTTGTTTCAATCAATGACTGTTCTAGGTAGAAAACTAAACTTAAATACAAATGGAAACTAGCGAGTAAACTAGTATAGGCTGCGTCGGTGTTTGATATAAACGATAGGTAATAGAATGAAATTTGTAACACTGTAAAAAATGTTGACTTAACTTTACTGACGTTTCGAGCTTTAGCCCTTTGTCAGAGCAAAAAGGCCTTTTTTACTCCGACGAAGGGCTAAAGCTTGAAATGTCAGTAAAATTGTCAACATTTTTTATTGTGTTACACATTTCATTCTATTACCTATACTTTAATGCATACATGCAGTAAGTTTATTTGTTCTGTTTATTTCAGAGTCCTCATTTTTGGTGGATCTGGTGGGATTGGTACGTTTGTGATTCAAGTGAGTATTTTATGTGATAAAGATGGCAGTACTGGTGAAAGCGACGGTGATGATGATAGTAATGTTGTGGTTGGAGTGATGAGGATCCACCCCTGATGCCAGGGTGCGTAACTATGCAAACAGTTATAGGCCCACTATACAGTGGAACCCCGTTAATCCGGCCACCAAAGGACAGCCCAAAGTTGCCGTATAAACAGGGTGGCCGTATTAATCGGGTATATTTTATAGAAAATGTATGGGCATGTATTTTGTCGAGAAATAAAAAACGGGGTGGCCGTATTAAGCGGGTGGCCGTAAGGCAGGGTTCCACTGTAGTTTATAATGATTGTTATTTTTGTATAACAGCTTTTAAAGGCCTGGGGCGCGCACGTGACTACCACATGCAGTACTGATGCTATTGATCTAGTGACATCACTGGGTGCTGATCATATAGTGGACTATAAGACAGGTGATGTAGAAGAACAGTTGGCACAACTACAAGGGTTTGTAACTTATTGTTGTATCTTCTTTGTATTCTTGTATCTCCTCCCCTCTCCTCCCCTCTCCTCTCCTCAACTCGACTCCCCCTCCCTTCCCCCAGTAAGGACTGTTTTGCAGTCTAAATTCAAATAGCTTGTGTAAAGATTCCTTTTTTTCTTCAATCCCCTCCCCTCGACTCACCTCCCTTCCTCTGGTAAGGATGGTTTTTCTTTCTAATTCAAATAGCATGTGCAAAGTTTTTCTCCCCTTACCACGCCTTGACTCGACTCCCCTCCCTTCCCCCAGTAAGGACTGTTTTGGAGTCTAAAGTCAAGTTTTCTAGCACAATCTATTTATGTTTCTCCCTCCCTTCAACTCGACTCCCCCCTCCCTTCCCCCAGTAAGGACTGTTTTGCAGTCTAAAGTCAAGTTTTCTAGTACAATCTATTTATGTTTCTCTCTTCCCTTCAACTCGACTCCCCCCTCCCTTCCCCCAGTAAGGACTGTTTTGGAGTCTAAAGTCATGTTTTCTACCACAATCTATTTATGTTTCTCCCTCCCTTCAACTCGACTCCCCCCTCCCTTCCCCCAGTAAGGACTGTTTTGCAGTCTAAAGTCAAGTTTTCTACCACAATCTATTTATGTTTCTCTTTTCCCTTCAACTCGACTCCCCCCTCCCTTCCCCCAGTAAGGACTGTTTTGCAGTCTAAAGTCAAGTTTTCTACCACAATCTATTTATGTTTCTCTCTTCCCTTCAACTCGACTCCCCCCTCCCTTCCCCCAGTAAGGACTGTTTTGCAGTCTAAAGTCAAGTTTTCTAGTACAATCTATTTATGTTTCTCCCTTCCCTTCAACTCGACTCCCCCCTCCCTTCCCCCAGTAAGGACTGTTTTGCAGTCTAAAGTCAAGTTTTCTACCACAATCTATTTATGTTTCTCCCTCCCTTCAACTCGACTCCCCCCTCCCTTCCCCCAGTAAGGACTGTTTTGCAGTCTAAAGTCAAGTTTTCTACCACAATCTATTTATGTTTCTCCCTTCCCTTCAACTCGACCCCCCTCCCTTCCCCAAGTAAGGACTGTTTTGTAGTCTAATTTCAAATAAGAGTTCTAGTAAGATCTGTTCTTTTTTCTTCCTACCCCTCCCCTCCCCTCGACTCGACTCAACTTCCCTCTCTTCCCCCGGTTAGGTCTGTTTTGCAGTCTAAACTCAGAGAGCCTGTGTAAAGTTTCCTAGTATAATTTGTTCTTTTTTCTTCCTACCCCTACCCTACCCCTACCCTCCCCTTGACTCCACTCCACTCCCTTCCCCCGGTTAGGTCTGTTTTGCACTGAAAACTCAAAGAGCCTGTGTAAAGTTTCCAAGTAAAATCTGTTTTTTTTCTAGGTTTGATGTTATATTAGATCCATTCGGGGGTCAAAACCAAAAGATATCTACAAAGCTACTATCAAGTTGTTCCGGAGCTGTTTACGTTAACCTTGCTCCTCCATTACTACCGGATACTGATCGCTTGGGACTGGGGAGAGGGCTGTTTGCTTCCAGTAAATCACTGATTTCCTCTTTAGCCAACAAAGTAAGTTTCGTATAAATATTAAAAAAAATAACTAAGCACCAATAGTCCACTTCACAGTAGACAGTTCCCTGCACCATCTTGAAAGGTAGCCAGGCCTTTGCATTGAAGCAAGACGAACGTTGGGCTTGCAGTACTAGACAAACTAGCCTGCGATGCCGGTGGTCTGCGGGGTTGCGTGGAAGAGAGAAGGAAAGACCGTATTTTACATTTTTCTTTTTCTTCTCTCCCTAATCACGCAGTCCGTCGGAAACGCAGGCTATAGAGAAATCGTCTCGCTACGATGCAAAAGCCCGGTGTATGTACTTTCAATTTTTTTTGAGTGATCCTACACAATATAAACAAATGCGAGACTCCAGGGATACAAAAAGTAATGCATATTGTTTCCCTTCAGCCTCTTTTTGATACATTTGTGTATGATCATTCAACCAAAATATCAAAAGTGGGCTAGAGTGCTTACACTATGTCCAAGAAATAAAATCTAAATAGTTACTAACTATTTTTTATTTAGTGACTATTACAGTACTATTATTCTTTTGTTTTCTATTGTTTGACTAGGACTTTGTAATGATCCTTATAAAAACAATAGTACTTCCTTTTGTTCTGCTGCATTTCACTTTCCCCTCATCCAAATGTGAGATTTTTTCTAATGGGATGTATTGACATATACACAACAAGTTTTGTAAGAACCGGCAATTTGTGTTTACGCGTTTCTGCAAAGTTTTATATAGAGTTAAAAGTTTTAAACCAATCAGAGGAGTCAGAGACAAAAGAAAGGAAAGGTACGTAGACAGTTTGCAGTGTTCCCCACATAGAATTTCTCTATAATTTAACCTTATTAGAACTATTTGTATAAGGAAATTATTGTATAAATAAGAAATAAGTTTATTTGATTATCCACAAAGCTATGGCAACTTTTCATGTTTCAACCAATCAGACGACCACTGTAAACAATACTACAATTATCACCTTTGCACGAGATTACTTATTAAAA
Organism: Metridium senile; assembly: GCA_949775045.1. Classification (NCBI taxonomy): domain Eukaryota; kingdom Metazoa; phylum Cnidaria; class Anthozoa; order Actiniaria; family Metridiidae; genus Metridium; species Metridium senile. Next base: position 3,958,810 of record OX459108.1, on the reverse strand, counting down.
TAAGTAAACTTTGCCGGTCTCACGTGTTATTAAATAAAGTATTAACTTTCTATTGTCTTGAGTATTTGCAAAGGTTTCCCTTGTGCATTGTTAAAAATATGTTCCAGTTGGGTGATAGGACTAATAGTACTAAATATTTTACGGGTTTGTGAAAACTACCCAACAATAAGCGATAAAGTATGCCTATACTAAATAAAGAATTAACTTTCTATTGTCTTGAGTCCTCTCCCTTGTGTATTGTTACTAAAGCTGTTCCAGCCGAGTGATAGCGACTAATAGTTTTTCACTATACGGACCTCCCAGCCGGTAAATAACATATATTTATGTAGGAACTATTTAGATTTTATTTCATGGACATAGTGTAAGCACTCTATAGAGAGATTTCATGGCAGCCATGTTTGTGGTCAAAACAATGGAGCCTTTCTCTCAAAGGAGTTGAATTCCGTTGAAATTCAAAAACTTTCTTTTGTACTTGCCCACATACATGGCTGCCATGAAATTCCATTATATTATAAATGACGCATTCTGATTGGTTCTGGCGCGTGCTTTATTAAAGCATACATCACACATGTTTGCATGCTCATCAAATATCAATTGATCATATTTTATATATTCTATATTTTATATTTATATTTTATATATTATATTATTTTTATATATTATATTATATTATATATTTTATATATTATATATATTTTATAAGTACAAACACTAAAGGTTTGCAGTACTTTGTACTATTTACCACTAAATAGTGTTAATTAAACAATAGAGAACAAAAGAATTTGCATAATTTAGTAGTATTTAGTGGTATTTATGTTGCACACTTTTAGTGTTTGTACTCTATTATAATTTATATATTATATATATTTTATATTATATATTATAATTTATATATTATATATTATATTTTATTATATGTGATGTCCAAGGTCAAAAATGTTGACTTTTATATTTATATTATAAATATATATTTATGATATTTTATATGTGATTCCCCCTGAACTGAAATATGTTTATCATTCTTAGGCTTTATTCAAGGGTGCATTAGAATCTTGGGCTTTCTTTCTGCCCAACCCTGGAGCTCTCGACCATGTAGCAAAGCTGTGTGAAGAAGGCAAGGTACAGTGTAACCCCGCCTTACGGCCACACGCTTAATACGGCCACCCCGTTATTGCGGCCAGTTTTTTAGGTCCCGACGAAATGCATGCCCATACAATTTCTATAAAATTTACCTGCTTTAGTTTAGTTTAGTTTATTTGTCACACAAATACAATTGCAAAAATAATACTAATAAAATATATATAGATGTGACGGGAGTAGGAAACAGAGCTTAAGCCCCATTTGAATATCCTACTCCTACTTAAAAATATATATTTAAGAAATATAAAACGGCCGCTTGTGTCTATGTAGTGTGATATAAACACGCTGGGAGATGTAGAGCACGAGAGAAGCTTCTTGAGTGCTCTACATCTCCTAGCGTGTTTATATCACAGTACATAGACACAAGCGGCCGTTTTATATTTATTTTATGAAATTTTTTCGCAAAAAAAATGCAGAGAAAACTTTTCTACCGAATGTTCGTAAACACGAAAACGCGCGCGCAGTATTGCGATAGCATTCGTCATTTTCATTCTCCGTTCTCTCTTATAAATATGGCCATCAACCAATCAGAGCGCGCGTTAGATACCAAAAATTTTATAAAATAAAATATAAATATAAATTGCAAAACATACTAACGAATGCATCAAACTGAATACTAAGCTACTGTAAAAATAAACCATCGAAAAGGCTTAACATTATTAATATAATTTTTTATATAATTTATTCGGCGACCTCGTTAATACGGCCACTTTGGGCTTCCCCTTCGGTGGCCGGATTAACGAGGTTCCATTGTATACCATTACCACCACTTCATCAGCACATTTTTTCACTACATTTGCATCAGCATCTTTGTCATCATCCTCATCATTTTCATCATCGTCACTATGACGTCACGGTGTGTTTTAGTGGGGGATAGAAATGTCGAAAACAATGGTAATTTCAACTAAATCTTCTTTCTCTTTGAAAATTGAGCTTCAAATGATCTAATTTTTATGTATGTTATGTGTCTATGTTTATACTTTCATATTTATGGCATTTTGTTGTCATTTCTTTCCTATCCGTCTTGTAAATGCAATTTTATCGTGTATTCTTGTATTGTTGTTATGAATCTGTCCCCCACTGGCGACCATGATCCTTAGCGTTAGAACAATAGATTGTTTTGATGTGACGTCATAGTGAAATAGGACAATTGTTTCACAATGGTTTGTTTTCAGATTCGTCCTGTCATTCAAGCAGTCTTCCCCTTCAGTCAAACGCCGGACGCCTTTGCTCATCTTGAAGCAGGCCATTCGCGTGGCAAAACAGTCATTCAAATCGAAGAAACTGAAGACAACCCAGTGAATGTTGAATAGATAAGAAACTGAAGACAAACCAGTGAATGTTAAATAGATAAGAAACTCAAGACAAACCAGTGAATGTTGAATAGATAAGGAACTCAGGACAAACCAGTGAATGTTGAATAGATAAGAAACTCAAGACAAACCAGTGAATGTTAAATAGATAAGAAACTCAAGACAAACCAGTGAATGTTGAATAGATAAGAAACTCAAGACAAACCAGTGAATGTTAAATAGATAAGAAACTCAGGACAAACCAGTGAATGTTGAATAGATAAGAAACTCAAGACAAACCAGTGAATGTTAAATAGATAAGAAACTCAAGACAAACCAGTGAATAATCTCCAGCGACAAGATAACTCCCTTTCGATGCAAAATTTGCGGTTGATGAGAACGTAATGCCCCGTTTTACAGTAGAGGGCAGAAAGTCGAAAATAAGATTGTCGTACAATTAGCCCGGGGAAGGGGAAGGGGGAGGGGGAGGGGGAGGGGGAGGGGGAGGGGAAGGGGAAGGGGGAGGGGGAGGGGGAGGGGAAGGGGGAGGGGGAGGGGGAGGGGGAGGGGAGGGGGAGGGAGGTACTCCCCTTGTCCAAGTGTAATGGGTAATTGGCGCTCCTTTTAAGGTTGAAAATATTCCCTGTGCGTACCTTTAAGGGTTTTTTCTTAAAGGTCTTTGGCAGGCTTTGGCAGTTCTCTTAATTTATGCGTACCTGTTAGGGGTGATTAGTACCCCAGGGCTCGTTACACATTTTAAAGATAACAGGCTTAAAAACAGTGTCTGCGTTTTATTATATCTGCCTTAGATCAATTTTGATTTAAAGTCAAAGTTTAGCAATAACTTTTTGAGTGTTGTTCGACACAAAAACAGATCATAATTCGTTTTATATTGCTTTAATCAAAAACATAATAAGTTTTTCTGTAAGTCCTGAAAATTTCATTTTAATCCATTAAAATCGCCTTGACATCGACCTCTTTAAAGTCCCCAAGACTACTAACGTTCGTTCAAAGTTTGACCTATTTTCGGCTTAATTTTGCAGTCTGAAATTTAGAAGATTTGTAAAGTTTGTAGATCTCGTGCAGCTTTTTTGTATTCAAATTTACACGGTATCATTACAGTTTGTGCAAATTAAAGATCGATCGTACAATTAAAAAATGAATTTGTAAATGTTTATTAGTATTTTACCTGACGCTCATCGGAGAGAGCAGAAACAACGAACTTCGGTTTATGTTAGATATTCTTTACATCCTTCGGTGTGCATAATCTGATGTTTATGTCTCATGGCCAAATTGTCAATCTTTGAAATATAACAAAATCATAGAATGTGTCTGCTGATAGTGCATTTAATGTCCAGTTAAAAAGATAAATTAGTACAAAATAGCGGTAAATGTGAAGATGTGAAAGACCTGCAGTCAGTTTTAGTAAAATAGGGAATTTAATCCTGACTGCGGCCCGTGTTTCACATCTGATCAGAAACTTGTGAACAAACTTATTCGGCCAGGCTCGGTAGCTAAGCTTGTTTGTTACTGATCCCCCAAATCCATATTGGGGGTTTACGTACGGTGGGCGAATCTAGCTTAGTTGTGTGACAAACAAACTTAGCTACCGAGCCGGGTCAAAGTAGATCGACGTTCGTTTGACATATATCATGTTTGAGAATCAGCGGGTTGTTGTTGTTCGGGATTACAAATGTTTTAGCTATTTATCGGGGTTTTGGACTTCGCCAAAGCGTAATAAAACACATGAGGCAATAAAGCAGATATTACAAACCCTATACTGAGTGGTTTATTAATTGACATTTGCTAAGTAATTTTCATTTGTTAGTAAATTATACAACGATCACGACTATCGTGCATAAATGTCATGTATCCTATAGTTCATGGGTCATTTGACATTTAATCAGATTATCATAGCCAGGAATAACGGTCATTTGAGCCTGTATTAACTTTAATTAAACGCAGACGAGCGGAGATTGGGGGCAAGATGGAGAGGGGAGGAGGGGAGAGGAAAAGTAGTCCCAGCGCACCTGCCCTTCTTGCCACCAATCCCCACTCGTCTGTAATTTATTTAAGGGCTCATTTTTCTCTTGTTTTCCTCGGAATCCGGATGGAAAAGTAGAGACTGCTTGCAGTCTATGTTTGTGCCCGATCTCGATCTAAACACGGAGAAATTATAGTTGAAAACCAGTTAAAGCTTATGCATCCAAGCATCAAGTCAAGGCCGAAAAGAATGCATTTTGAATTAATTTGCCCGAATACCGTAAATATTTGTTTTCACCATAATTATCATTATCAATTATTATTGATTTTCTTAGATGTACATATTCAAATTTCTATATTTACATATATCTTTTGTTTGTGTATATATATTTTTGATATGTGGCAATACCTGTAAATTAGCAACATTTTTATAATAGAGCTAAGTGTACTCGACCACGTTAATTAAAGTTAAAAATGCTGGTTTTATAGTACATTCTCAGACTTGTTATCAGCAGAATTGTAATACAATAACACGTCCGTGAAAAAAATTCACAATATTCAGTAGTACTTTATAGAAATCAATTGTGATATCAATCAGACATTTCCAGCTAAAATCCAGCATTCATTTCGGTCATGGCTTGATGCCTATTGCTTAAAGCTGGGACACCTTTTTGTGAAATAAGTGTACACTAGCCTGCGTGGCGGCTCTAGGGTTTCCCCACCACTCTTCCCCTCCCCTCTCTCCTCAATCCCCTCGCCTCTACCCCAAGAGCCGCCACGCAGGCTAAGTGTACACCGATACAGCAAATATATTGTAGAGTCTCTTGAGAGAAACTCTTATTATCCATTTCGCCATATATTAGCATATTTTGGTTGTGTGCATGTGTTTTTGTTATGTGACCATAACAAGTTATTCAGGGTTTGTTTTGTCGTGCACGAAATTATTTCTCAAAGTTAAATCTGTGCTGGATATTTTTTTGGAATCCCTCAACCCCCATCAATTATTGATCTAATATATAAAGAATTTGCGTGCTACAGCCGACGAATCGTAGTCAACCACAATCTATTTTTTTTTTTTGTATTTTCTCTTTCCCTCGCTCTCTTTCTCCCTCTCTCTATTCTGTCTCTCCCTCTCTCTATCGATCCTCTCTCTCCCCCTCTCTCTCTCTCTCTCAAAATAAGTATATTAGTATATATTTCAAAAGAAACACACTTTTTCTGTATTCTCCTTCATTTGCATTAGCAGTCTTGGAGGTTCAAAAGGTTGAGCACTATTGAAGCAATATTTTGAGATTTTGAGCACTCTTTGCGCACTATATTGAGATTTTGAGCACTTTTTAGCCATTTTTGCTAGCATATTTTTCGCATTGCTTTTTTAAATTTATCGCTAATATTTAATCATATTTTTTAATCAGTTCTTTTACATAACTGTTTGTGAATAAGTGGATGCAATAAGGATTATTAACGAACAAGACCTGACATATCTTGAAAGTTCAATTTCATAAATTGAGCAGAAAACTTGGATAATTAACAAGTAAGTTTTCAGAAACTTTTAGACACATGACTGCAGCCATATAATTAATAATCAGAATCATTCTTCTGTTTTCATTTTGCTTTTTTGCCACGAAAAAGGAATTTTCAGTTCAAAGAAAAACAGACTTGAGCTAATTCATAATGTATACCTTTTGCATTGTGTTTTGGATTGTTTAACTAACAACTAATTAATGAGCTTATTGCATTGGACGAACTAGAAGCAATTTATAATTCAGAATTACTTTACCACTAGGATATCACAAGATGCATTCACAATATTTCAGTTAAACTTTAAAGCAATCTTGAAACTGCAGGTGTAGGGTATCAACTTCAGTTTCTAAAACTTTGAGAAACTAACCTTGGATAAAAGAAACCATTGCACAATGTTGATGATTTTAATTTTTGGTTTGAGCTTCGTCATGGAAACCCAAGGTAAGAATTTATTTTCTTTTTTTTATCTAAGTTCAGTAATCGGGTCGAATGATAGTGAAACATGAATTTTCATCGTCCAGTCTCATGTTATCTAGATCTAGCAATACAACACAATATATTTTTGAATTTTACATTTATAAATTTACGATATTGTTTGTATTTTGAAATAGTATAAGTATATGTTATAATTTTTGTATCTATTTAATAACTTTTATAAATGCCTAGTCCCTAAATAGACATAAGGTTTTTGAGTTACGGCCGGGCCTAGCACTGCTGCACTGTTTGAAAAAGGGTCCATTTGTCTTGATTTCCTGTGAAAAATATTCACAAATTTTAGGCAAAGCACGGAACAATGTTATTGCTTAACAATTAAGAAAACAAATTTGAATTTACTCGGAATTGAGGCGGGAAGTACTACTTTGAGACAGCATTTAGTTTGGCGTCTTTGCACGTATACATGGGCAGTTTAAATTCGGTGAGTTCAAGCATAATATCAAAATGAACTGTTGAAAATTGGTCAGTTCTAGTGCGACGTCCCAGGAATAAAGTTCAAAAGGAAGTCTGAATAGTAGAGCAACATTAGTATAAAAAACAATTTTTGTTTTTATTTTTTGAACTAGCTGCTGAATAGGCTGCAATATATATCTGTAAAACTTCTTTGGACTGTGTCGGAGTTTTCGAGGAAGATAAAAACATAAAATCAATCAAAAATTCAGCAATGTTTTTAAAAGAATTTTAACTTTTTTGTTTGGAGAGTATCTAAGCAATTAAAGTAAACAATTGAAAATGTATTTGGAAGCCTTGTAAATATTTTATGTTACAATGAAAGAATAGTCATATCTTTTCACAGTTCTCCTCGATCTACCTCAGGGTGTACTTTAATTTCATAAATACCATAATATGTACCGGAAAATAATTTTTCAAATAAACATATATTTATATTTATAAACATATAATAGCGGAGCTGGCCCGCGCGAGTGGAGCACCATACTTAACAAAAAAAAATGGTAATGCATCGAGTCGATTTTCGATGGTTTTCACACAAGAATCCTAAGAGCACGTCCGACGTCCCTGCAATCGCGATGCTGATGGGCGGTTACATTTCATGCCAAATAGCACTAGATCAACAAAGCAAAGTTGTTCTTTTATCGACAAAAAAGTCAAACAAACAACAACAAAATACTACTTGCTAATAGCAGAGCTTTCATTAATACAAAATATCAACGGAGAACGATGAACTTCGAAGAACATAAACAGAGTTTTGACCGAAGAAGAACATAAACTTGAAGGACACAAAAACGAAGAAATTATACTAAAGAAAAGCAAAAGACTGATTCCAAAAGATTTTTCAAACTCATAGCTTCTTGCAAATTTAATCGTTTTTTCTCAAACTTTCACAAGTTATTGTTATGGTGAATGTCTATCATATGATAACCTTCATTCTCTTAAAAAATAATCACTTTAAGAAAGTTATGATAATTAGTGTCGGCCACATATGAAAGTCGTAAATACTCTTTACAATTTTACTACAGCTCACGATTATTTAACTGAGGAATATACACATTATCAAACAATTGAAAATTCTTCTTACTGGGGATGGGGACGGGTCGGGGGATTTGTATCTTTAGGGTAAAAATTTCCGAAGAGCATACCCACTACAGTTCTAACAGATGTTTTTTCTCCCCTCCCCCTCCCCATCTCAGGTAAGGACGGTTGTAGAGATCTCGAATACCTGACGTGCATTGAAAACAAGACCTTGGCAGGTCACGTGATCAATACCTTCAGGATCCTTCCACCTGGCCTGGAAAATTGTCAAAACAAGTGTTACCATGACAACAGGTGTGTGTCGTACAATTTGGGTCCAGTAAATGGAGTAACGAGATGGTGTGAGTTGAATGCCGCTGACCACTCCAGCCGACCGACTTTCTTAGTGAACAAGACAGGTCATGAATACTGTCCAATAAAGGTAAGTAAGTATGGGAGCAAGCAAGCATGCAAGCAAGCATGCAAGCAAGCATGCAAGCAAGCATGCAAGCAAGCAAGCAAGCAAGCAAGCAAGCAAGCAAACAAGCAAGCAAGCAAGCAGTGAGTGAGTGAGTGAGTGAGTGAGTGAGTAGTGAGTGAGTGAGTGAGTGAGTGAGTGAGTCAGTCAGTCAGTCAGTCAGTCAGTCAGTCAGTCAGTCAGTCAGTCAGTCAGTCAGTCTAAGCAGGAATTATTTTCTTTCCCAGAATCCTTGTCTGTCCAACCCTTGTTCAGCGAGGAGATTTTGTTCACCTGACTTTGATTGGGACACGTTCAACTGTGATGGTGAGTACTTAGGAGTTTCCTAGTTAACGCTGTTGTTTATTCATCATATTGAAACATATTTCAACTAATAGATAATAATAATAATAATGATAATAATAATAATAATAACAACAACAACAACAACAATAATAATAATAATAATAATAATAACAATAATAATAATAATAACAACAACAACAATAATAATAATAATAATAATAATAATAATAATAATAATAATAATAATAATAATGAAATGATGATGATGATGATGATGATGATAATAATAATAGATCTTAGATCTTGGGCTGAAATAAGCTACCAGCAACATTTATTGTAAATGATTGTTTGTGAAATAAAGGAAATAAAGGCATCAATCACAGGAAGCCCAGTTTACACAACTATTAAGTCGAGGATGGGATACCTGTGGCAGTTATTTCCAGAAATCTTGGATATTTTTATATCATGTGATCATCCAACCTTCACCAGGGTCTTCCCCTTGAGTGCCGCTAATTTAAATAAAACCGAACAGGGAGAGCCTGGGACCTGGTTGATAATATAATTCCAATTGTTGTTTGGAAAATGATGGAAGTATTTTAATTGTAGACGGAGCCTGGACACAGTGGGGAATCTGGACAGAGGTGTTCGAGCGAAAACCACGTACAAAGAAAAGAACACGGTCTTGCACAAGTCCTGCTCCACAGAACAGCGGTTCTAGTTGTGATGGACCAGCTAAGGAAACGAAACCTTGTAAATCACTGCCAATTGTCAGCACAACAGGTAAACAGATATAGCCAATTAAAATACAATGGTGGTGATGATGATGGCGCTAACAGGGATTATAAAAATAATGAGGATGATCACGTGCACAATGATGATGATGATGGTGGTGGTGATAATAATGATAATGATGATGATCACAATTATGATGATAATGATGGTGGTGATAATAATGATGATGATGATGGCGATAACAATTATGGTAATATTAATATAGATGATGATGATAATGATAACAATGACGATGATGTTGATGATTACAATGATGATGATGAGGCTAGGTAAATCCTTTAGAAGAAACTAGCCAGTCAGCGCGAAGTGAACATTCACAACTTAATTATTTTGTTAGCGTGACCCCGAGTGGAAACAATTAGTGTGTTAATGCTCACCTGACCGGGATATGGAGCTTTCTATGTTTTTGTAATCTATCAGAAACCGCATACAAATGGAAAACAAAATTACCTCTTTAAAAACCCTATACCAAAAAGAAATAAGGCTGATTTAAATGTTTTAAAAGTTAAAATTGTTTTAATCATCGCTTGTGAATTCGGAATTAAGTTTAATTACACAAGCCTCAAAAACAACTCCGTTTTTAGGGCAAAGTTATTTCGCTAAATGGAACGCACTGTTTACTTTTTTGTGTGCAATGCCGCATTGCAGATATCCTCCGGCTCAATGCTAACAAGTTTTGTAGTTTGTCGTAGTTTGTCGTTACAAAATATTTACCTAATGATGTGAATGATGATGATGACAATGATTATGATGATAACAATGACAATGATGTTTGATGATCACAATAATGATGACGATGATAACAAAGATGATGATGATAACAATGATGATGATGATAACAATGACAATGATGTTTTATGATTACAATAATGATGATGATGATAACAATGATGGTGATAATAACAATGATGGTGATGATAACAATGATGATGATGATAACAATTAATGATGGTGATAATAACAATGATGGTGATGATAACAATGACGATGATGCTTATGATCACAATCATAATGATATTAATTGATATCAATGATGATGATGATGGTAATAACATTAGTGATGATTATAATGATGATAACGATAATGGTGGTTAGAACAATGATGATAACAATGATGATGATGATGATGGTTCAGGATCCTGTGATGGTTATTACAATAAAAACGGGTGTTGCCTTTACCTAAACGAGCAGAGGACTGGGTACTAGTTTTCTAAATTAGTCTAATAACAAAATTAAGCATATCATAGGAAAGAGCACATTGAAATATACAAGGTTTCAAAGTTTGGGCACATTAGGTTAAATAGCGACAAAATGAGAGCATTTTAAATGTCCAAAGAATTACACAGAAATGTATGGTTGACGGTGTCCATCCAATCCATACATTTCTTTGTAAATTTTCAAGGTTTTCAAAGACTGCCTCTAACCCAGTATTCAAGAAAATTCAACCAAACTTTGGAACCTTGTATATCTTGATGTGCTCTTTCCAATGATATGATTAATTTTGTAATTAGATTAATTTAGAAAACTAGTACCTAGTCCTTTGCTCGTTTAGGTAAAGGCCAATAAACGCTGAGCGAATTTCAAACTCTATATTAAGGTTGCTCAAGTCCACTGGGTATGGAGGATGGACGAATAAATGACAGTCATATCACTGCTTCATCATTCGCTTTTAGCGACCCAATGTACAAACCAAGGTATGATATATAATTATACACCTATTTCAATTAACGTTGTCCATCTGGAATGGTTGATCTGATACCGATAGGTATTGTGGGAGCTCTTAATCACACTTGAATGGAGCTGAATTACAGATAACACTATTTCAGAAGTAAACATTAATATTCAAGCGTCATTATAATAATGCATTTGCAGTTTAACGAGCTCCCACAATTCCTATTGGTCTCACATCAACCATTCCAGATAGACAACGTTAATTGAAATAGGTGTATAATAGCAGCTTTGTTGACAACCGTTGTATTTTCAGTCCGAACAAAAATGGCGGAGACAACCTTTTTAAAATTCCTGTTTACTAATTAGTGTTTATCAGTTTCAAGCTGTTTCAAGCTGTTGTACATATTTTTACTAACCACAGAACTTTAATTAAAAATAGAAATGGACGACTGAACGAAAAGAAAGTCAAAGGTGTTGGCTATGGGGTATGGGCTGCTGGTAGTAAGGATGCTGGAGATTACATCCAAATTGACCTTGAAAGCACCAAGGTCATTACCATGGTAGCAACCCAAGGAAGAGAACAGGACAATATTCAGTGGGTAACAAAGTACTCACTGTCTTACAGTGATGATGGAAAAAACTGGAAAAACTACGGAGGAGACTGTGTCAAGGTTAGATATATAAGGGACGGACAATTAGATATTTCAGGGGAGGGGGCAGGGGGATATTTTTTTGCACGATATTCTTTTGCCCTTGAAGCTGTGCAGGATATATTTTTTTTTGTTACGCACCATATTTTCAAGATTAAACTATGCTCGAAATTGTCCAACGTTTTTTGTACATTAAATATCGTAATCTTGCAGTTTTTAGTCTGAAGCTGCTAATTATCAACAACATCATTATCATCGTTATTTTAATTATTAATTCTAATCATTTTGTTAATTTTTAATACTTTATTAATATTTTAATAATTTTATCATATGTTTTTGAATTTGAATAATCATCATCATCATGGTCTTTTTTAACAATATTTTTCCCTTTCTTTATCGATATATCTGTTTTTTTAAATAATTATTCGCCGAAGGCGAAGTGGTTATCGGACAAATATTTACCGAACCGCGAGTATTGGAGCGGCGAGGTAAATATTCTTCTGATAATCACTTAGCCTGAGGTGAATTCACAATTCAACAGAACAAAACTGATAAAGAAATGAAAATGCTTGTATAAAATAAAAATTTATTGCGTAATATTATAAAGCGTGACAAGAAGCAGCGGTAAATATTTAAAAAATAGAGTAGTTGAATCGAGGGCATTATGCTGTGATAGTTGCCCGCGGAATCTGGATATGAATGTTCAAAAAAACAAATATAGTCGCCCGAGAACGCAGTTTTCAGGAAAATCCAGTTTCCAAGGGAAACTATTACAGCATAATGCCCGAGATTTGAACTGCTCTATTGTTTTTATTATTCAGCAATAAAATTTTCCGAAGCGAACGAATAGCTAAGCGGGCACTATGCGCTGATAGTATCCCTCCGCTGCGGGCACTATCAAGTCACGTGATCGACCCTCGATCAATGAGAGCGGAGGAATATTTGTTGTTGAATTACAAGGTCTAATATCCCGAGATCACGCGTGCGTTCTTATTAGGTTGTGAATTGTGTATATACTAAATATATATATACCTATTGTCGTCATATTCATCGTTATTTAAAAGTTTCAAATCTCTTTTTTGTGTCCAGATTTTCCCTGGCAATGCTGATCGTAACACCATTGTCACCAACAAACTTCAAATACCCATCAAAGCAAGATATATTCGACTGACTGTACTTGGTTTTTACGGCTGGCCGGCGATGAGAATGGAGCTGTATGGCTGCTCGCATCTAAACAAGTGAACAAATCACGCCCTTTTACGTTGTACCAATTTTACGTTTATTCAATGTCCCATGGTCACTTACTAGCATGCACCGCGCGAGGGACTAAATTTCTTGGACCATGAAAATCGCAGACGTTTTGATATATTTACGTAGTGATTGGGTATTTACGCTCTGACTAAATCATTTAAGCCTGGCACTTGAAAAAACGTTGTTGCCGACCGTCTTCGCGACTACGCGACTAGACCTAAAAGGAGTATGGGTAGAAATCACTGAAGCAGTTAGCTGCATATATTATCAACATCTTGAGCTCTTTTAGTGCCGTGTTTCTATAAGATTCACGCTGGCGATTGATTTGGGTAACACAAATCCTCTGCATGAATACTGAAGAAGTAGCTATTTACTAGTCGATATCTCCACGATATCTCCACGCTCTATACAACGGTTTATTTTTTTTTTTGCACAGAAAGCGAAGGCACATATTCATTCATGTACTCGCTACATACTTCAGCATATTCTTTAGCGCGTGCTTCAGTGATTTTTACCCATACTCCCGCTTGGGCTAGTCGCGTAGTTGCGTAGCCTGTCGGCGACAATGTTGTTTCAAATGACTGTATACACAGCTTCAATTGGTCTATGCTTAATATGTCGCTAGTGTGAACCAAGCTTTAGCATTTGTTGACTGCGAATGAATTATAACACTCAAATCAAAATGAACAACACAAAGCATGTCGGTAAGTAACCATGAGGCTTTATTAGATAACCACTGGGTAACACAGATCGTGAATACATTTCAGGTAGCCAGTAGCCTATTATTAGGACCATTTTTCATGGGCTAAAAGCCATCAAAAATCGTGTTTTTGGTCATCTTTGACCATTTTTCATGGCAAGCCATCAAAAATCGTGTTTTTGGTCAACTTTGACCATTTTTCATGGGCTATAAGCCATCAAAAATCGTGTTTTTGGTCACTTCTGACCGTTTTTCATTGGCTATAAGCCATCAAAAATCGTGTTTTTGGTCACCTTTGACCATTTTGCATGGGCTATAAGCCTTACAAAATCGTGTTTTTGGTCACTTCTGACCGTTTTTCATGGGCAATAAGCCATCAAAAATCGTGTTTTTGGTCATCTTTGACCATTTTTCATGGCAAGCCATCAAAAATCGTATTTTTGGTCACCTTTGACCATTTTGCATGGGCCATAAGCCATCAAAAATCGTCTTTTTGGTCACTTCTGACCGTTTTTCATTGGCTATAAGCCATCAAAAATCGTCTTTTTGGTCACCTTTGACCATTTTGCATGGGCTATAAGCCTTACAAAATCGTGTTTTTGGTCACCTTTGACCATTTTGCATGGGCTATAAGCCTTAAAAAATCGTCTTTTTGGTCACTTCTGACCGTTTTTCATGGACAATAAGCCATCAAAAATCGTGTTTTTGGTCATCTTTGACCATTTTTCATGGCAAGCCATCAAAAATCGTATTTTTGGTCACCTTTGACCATTTTGCATGGGCCATAAGCCATCAAAAATCGTCTTTTTGGTCACTTCTGACCGTTTTTCATGGGCTATAAGCCATCAAAAATCGTGTTTTTGGTCAATTTTGACCGTTTTGCAAGAGTGGTAAGCCATCAAAAATCGTCGTATTTTTGGTCAATTTTGACCGTTTTGCATGAGTGGTAAGCCATCAAAAATCGTGTTTTTGGTCATCTTTGACCATTTTTCATGGCAAGCCATCAAAAATCGTGTTTTTGGTCACCTTTGTTCATTTTTCATGGGCTATAAGCCATCAAAAATCGTCTTTTTGGTCACTTCTGACCGTTTTTCAAAAATCGTGTTTTTGGTCATCTTTGACCATTTTTCATGGCAAGCCATCAAAAATCGTATTTTTGGTCACCTTTGACCATTTTGCATGGGCCATAAGCCATCAAAAATCGTCTTTTTGGTCTTTTTGACCGTTTTGCATGAGTGATAAGCCATCAAAAATCGTTTTTTTAAATATACGTTATGAAGATATTTAATGGATAGGTAAACTAGACGCTTTGAGGAAGCGTTTACTCGTGCCTTGGTGTGATTGAGTAACTCAGGAGTTCTTGTAATGCCTGACTAACAATACAACGCCCTTGTTGTTTGATGGCAAAGAGTTATCACGTATATAAATGAACAAAATCATGAGCTAAGCCATGGTGCTATTTGCCGCTATTTGGTGCTTAATTTGTTGTCTGTATAGGAGAAGCAGGGCTAATATTGTTTTAGGATACATTACAAAATATTTTAAGGCAAGTTTCGTTCTTTAAAAAAAACTTAACATAAAAACATCATACAATTACAGTGCGACTACAGAAACCGGGGCCAACAAAACATGATTATAATTATCCAATCACTATCGAGAATATGAACAATAGAATCTCTACAAATGTTTGACTATTTTTCTTAAAATGCTAATAATTTTCATTATATGTGAACAAAATAGATCAAGATTAAATTAGAAACATCTTAGCCTGTGAGAACCCTGTACAAGCTTTTTGTTTGATCTTAAAAACTATCCATTTTGAAATTTGTATTGGTGGCCCCGGTTTCAGTAGTCGCACTGTTAAAACAATAGTTTCATGTTTAACAAGGTGTCATGTGATATATGATTTGATCTGTATAACATTTTGCAAATGTAAACAAAGAACATCTTGAAAAGTAAACATAATAAAAAATTGCACAATTAATAAGCTATATTACTTTATTACGAGCATCGATGTCTTAAAAATGCAAAGCTTTCTTTTTTGCGCCTCGGTCGGCAAAGTGGCTTCCAGTAGCAGTACTATAGCAGAGCTAGCGCACGTGCGAGTTTGAAAGCCATTTGAGTGCAGTAAATTTACTCCAGCTTGCCGTAAAATTACTGGCAACTTGTATAAGCAGGAGCAAATTAAAAGCAAAATCAAATAACAACAAAAATAAACTCGTTTATTCAATAAAAAAGAGAAAGTGGACAAAAGCAAATTGAAAATAAGAAAGTAAACGAACCAGAAATTTTAAAGAAAGGAAAACAATCAAAACAAAATATATAAGTTACATAAGGACATTTTCCTTCGATACTATTCCTAGTGACTAGAAAGCGAGCTACAATGACCTACACTGAATAACCTACAATTACCTACAATGAGCTACAATGACCTACAATGACCTACAATGACCTACACTGAATAACCTACAATGACCTACAATGACCTACAATGACCTACAATGACCTACAATGACCTACAATGACCTACAATGACCTACACTGAATAACCTACAATGACCTACAATGACCTACAATGACCTACAATGAGCTACAATGAGCTACAATGAGCTACAATGAGCTACAATGAGCTACAATGACCTACAATAACCTACAATGACCTACAATGACCTACAATGACCTACAATGACCTACAATGACCTACAATGACCTACAATGACCTACAATGACCTACAATGACCTACAATGACCTACAATGACCTACAATGACCTACAATGAGCTACAATGAGCTACAATGAGCTACAATGAGCTACAATGAGCTACAATGACCTACAATGACCTACAATGACCTACAATGACCTACAATAACCTACAATGACCTACAATGACCTACAATGACCTACAATGAGCTACAATGACCTACAATGACCTACATTGACCTACAATGACCTACAATAACCTACAATGACCTACAATGACCTACAATGACCTGCAATGACCTACAATGACCTACAATGACCTACAATGACCTACAATTAGCTACAATAAGCTACAATGAGCTACGATGAGCTACAGTGACCTACAATGACCTACAATAAGCTACAATAAGCTACAATGAGCTACAATGAGCTACAGTGAACTACAATAAGCTACAATGAGCTACAATGAGCTACAATGAGCTACAATGAGCTACAATGACCTACAATGACCTACAATGACCTACAATGACCTATAATGACCTACAATGAGCCACAATGACCTACAATGACCTACAATATTATCCGCCATCCGCCATTTGGCCGCGTTTTATTCACACCCTCTACAGCCCTTGAATGTTCAGCAATTTTGATATTTAAAAAAATATTAGATGCATTATATTTAGTCCGTTTAAAGATTAGGTGCTCGTGACACGCAAGTATACCAGTGATTACAAAAAGCTCGAATACACTGACAATTAATTGCTTTAAACAAAATCATGGCTGGAAATTGTATGAAAATACACATGTTATGAATTGTCTTCGTTAAGTGAATCAAGTATTGCTTTTTCTGTGGAACACTACGGTAGATAAAGTCGCCTTTGTAGATCGTTTCTATGCAAATTAAGTTGATAAGCTAGCAGGACTTTGAAACATTTCAAATAGATTCATATTCCAAAATTCTCAAAAAATTAAATAAGGAGCAATCCAAATAAGGCAAAATATAGTTAAAGTTAAGAAAATATGTTTTTGATTTGTTTTATCGAGTTTTGTTGCGAACTACTTTGAAAACAGTTCATTTTTACAACGTTTCACGAAATTGGGCCAGCTGTCACGAAATTGGGCACCTAATTTGCCTTCGAAATATTCCCTTTATTTTATCAAAATAACCGATTCGAAGACAATACCTACATCATTATTTTAGCTGGTAGATTTGCCTTTGTTTCACAAAATTTCATAGACATATTTTCCTCCTTAGAGAAGATATTATATTTATAAACTGAAGTATCACGAAACTTTGCAACATACTGTACACTAAATATAATTAAATTAAATTAAATAAAGTCCTTAGATACGGTTTTAAATGAAGAGGTCTTTTTCAATAATTGTTAGTTAGACAACTTTAAATTTATAAGCTAAATATAATTACCATATTATAATCTAAAACACACGACCACATCAGCTAAGCTAATCCATAGAAACTTTTATGGTCACATTTTTAATGGGATTCTTACTTAGCTGATGTGGTCGTGTATTTTAGATTATAATATGATAATTCTATCTAGCTTATAATTTTAAAGTTGTCTAACTAACAATTATTGAAAAAGACGATAATGAACTTCGTCGAACAAAAAGGTTAAAAAATGAAAGAATGGTGATAATAAATGATATGATGAAAAGTATAAATATACAAAGCTCTAAAAAGTTCGTAAAAACGTAATAGTAAATGTGTTCAAATGTACGTGTTTTCTTATTGCTTGTTTAATTTTTGCGATGTATGGTTAATATTTCTCTGTCATCGTTGTGAAATTGAACTTGAATTAAATTTAAAATTGAAATTGAAATTGAATTTAAATTATTAAGACTAATCTTTTGATATTTTCACTCATGTAAAGGAATGTTATTTTCAATTCCAAAACCAGCCCTTAAAAGGAGTTTATTTTTAAGTTTCTATGGATATCGATTTGTGGAATGACGTCACGGAAGCATCTGTACGTATCTATATATAAAGATAGGTTATGTTTTTAAAAATAGTATAGGGAAAAATATTGTTAAACTTATATTTTTGTTTCAATAAAATAGAATAAAAAGCAAGTACTGTGTTCAAGCAACCGAGTTTTTTTATAGTAGATTTTAAAGGTTTGCTGAGAAGTTAAACAAATACTCCAGAGAAATTCAAGTCAATCAAAACTATTTAATTCAAAAATAATTCAGCAAATACTAAAACGTTTTATACTGATGATTTTAAAAATTGACACATACGATAAATCTTATCACTAAATTGAATAATAAAATTGGAAATAGCTTTCTCTGTTTAATCAAAGGCGTGTTTAATCTAGTACAATCGAATGTTTACTGTTATTGTCATAAATTTGACGAAACTATTGAGCATCTTTTTGTTAAGCGTTTTATCTTTTACACTGAGGTGCCACAGAAAATACTCATGTGATTTTTTTTTTCAATTCGGAGACAAATGTCTGCAGGTTTTTTTTCCTTGGGTTGAAGCCTTTTTTGGTGTCCCCCCCCCCCCCCCCCCCTCCGGGTTTTTCTAATGGTCCGTCCCTTAGTGTACAGTATGTTGCAAAGTTTCGTGATACTTCAGTTTATAAATACAATATCTTCTCTACGGAGGAAAAGAAAAGAAAAGTCTATGAAACATTGTCAAACAAAGGCAAATCTATCAGCTAAAATAATGATATAGGTATTTTCTTCGAATCTTTAATGGTCACATTTTTAATAGAATTCTTACCAGAAAAAGACTTGAAATTGTCGTGCTATTGATAATTTTCTAAATAAAAGTTTCATCAATTAAATAAAAACAAAACAAATTAAAAATATTTTTATACTCTGTTTGAAATAATATACAACGGCAAATCTATTGTTACGAAAAAGTTATTTATATTTTCACAAGGTTTCAAACTGTTTTATTTTTCATAACTTCAACATAGTAACTAGCACCTGCCTGGAATATATTTTTAAAAAGAAGTTTGAGATCGAAGTATTTTTTTCCTTCAATAAGTGTGGTGATTCTTGAGTAAAATTCCTTTGCTCTAGAATCAAAACGATTGTGGAATTGCAAACTCATCATTTTGATTAGGGTTATTTATGTCACAGTATCAGGCTGTGTTGTATAAGGCCTGCCCCTGGACCTTAAATCGCCGTAATTTAATGCGTTTTAAAGCGATTTAAGGCGATTTAAGAAAATATGGCCAAACTTCGAGTGAAGTTTTAAGGCGTTTTAGTGCGGTTTAAGGCGATTTAAGGCGATTTAAGAAAAAATATAAGAAAATCAGAGGCGCCATAAGGCAATTTTAAGCAATTTACAGCGATTTAGGGATGTTTAAGACAATATATGGTGAAGAAGATGCATTTTCTGGTGGTTTAAGTAATTTTTTTTTGTAAAAATGAACAACATTTTAAGTTCATTTAAGGAAATTTGAAAATAAAGGTATCATTGTTCAAAATATCATTTAAATATAATACTTCTAGTAAGCCAAGGCCAGTTTAAACTTTACATCAAAAATTGTATTCAATAAAGGTCAGTTTTATATTAATATAAGGAATGCCTGTGATTCATTTACATAATTGATTTAGAGTGCAAATATCATATCCATGAAATACAAAATAGTACAACAGGATGCTAGTTAAAACAATAGAATAGAGTGCAAATAGCGTAACAATTAAAGCACTTTTAAACAATGATTATCAATTATTTTAACATAGTTTAATACTATGAAACCAGTTGCAAAACAATTATTTTTATATCTTTTTTATTTTGAATATTTTTATCATCAAAACTTTTAAACAACACTTCCTTTGTACATCTTTCTGTATATAATCTTACATATAAATTAAATAATTATATACGTTCTGGGTGCTTTCATTAAGGATTGCTGGCTATTTTCTAAGAAACATTTGTTTGAATTTGTATAATATTGCTAACCTCCAACAATAAGTATCTAATCTTTATTGTAGTAGATATTTTTCCAGATTAAACAAACGTTTCTGAAACCAGAGACTGAACAGTAACGAAATTATTAAAGCTAATATTTCTACATACCACTGATGAAGATTTAAAGTCTCATCTTATCTTGATGTTAGTTAGTGTAAATGTTTCTGAAATTGTTTTTCCTGTCGCATTGATGATCCTTACAGAAAAACTTGGTTTTTGATACATAAATTAATCTTTTATGTATAAATAATCTCAGCGTGCATTTTCGGATCTTTCTCAGGAACCCATCCTATTTGTTGACGTTCTCCAGATCGTATAGACAGCAAAATACCTTGATCCAAAAGCAAGTGTTTTTTCTTATGCTCACTTCAAATACTTCTTCTGACTGATAATTACAGCAATAACCACTTCTTTACTTGATGCATACTTGGACGTTCCACTATTCGAAGGTGATGTCTGTGGCAGGTGGCAAGTCTTTTTTCCTTCTTGCTTCCTGGTTTTGATCTCATTTACAAGATGATCTCTTGTAAGTACATTCACAGGAGATGACAGAAGCTCAAAATAAAACTATATTCGAGTATTCCGCCATTTTGATTTGTCCCAGTCTCTCACGCTAAGTCCTGACATGTGACCTATCTGACATGTGTTACTGTGCTGTCATAATATTATCGGCTATGACTCCCTCAATGAGAACTTTTTCTTTGACGATCGAGTAAAACAATTTTTTCAACCCTTTGACGAAGTATCGATTAGCCGATACCGATTAGCCTCGTTGGCCATTTCTGAGCTTCGTATTACAAATCAAGAGTTCACTCAGTGAGTCGATGTATATTACCGTTCAGATTTGACAGAAATTCTCATGAAATTGACCAGTAATTGGACACTCCTCCATCCACTCCCCCATCCCAACGGAGAAACACCTGTGCGGTGTTATCGCAGGCTCACAAAACCAATTTAAAATGGCGAACAGCAAGCTAAGATAGTTGAAGTGTTTTATATTTGCATGTGTTTTCCACTCGTTTATGTAAAATACGCAGACAACCTATTTGCACAAGTAAAGCTGAACAAATGATATTAACTTACAAGGGCTTAATGGTGACCTTTTACTGTGTGACTGACCATATTAATGTGTGACTGCATGCATGCTGCTCACGTAATGTACGAGTCAAATCCAAAGGTGCCCATCCCCCCCCCGGGCAAACCCCGGGCATTTGACAAGACTTGGGTTCCGTATAGTGGGGAATTTGACGCCGATTAGCTACTTGAACGGGCGGGCATTTGACGAGTGTCGGCCATCTTTAAAAATACCCAGAAAGCATTGGAGTCCTAACCACAGGTAGCCCATGATCAGGCAAAAGTCACACGGGAACGGAAACGAAAAGCAAAGAATTGATAGATAGTTTTTCCTTGTTATACACCTATCTCAAAAAACGTCAGAAAGAATTGGCGATTGACGAACAGCGATTGCAAAGGAGCTCTGGGTACTGTTCTTTCACAAGTAAAATTAAATTGACGAAGTATAAATGCTTGTCTTTGTGTTTTAGAGTCGAAAAGTGCAAAGAAAATCCAAGTTCTTTCAGTTTTTAAGATAGATTTGTGAATTATATCGAGATCCATCTTTCGGTCGTGCAATCACCAATCAAAAATTGCCAATAACCATTCTCTTCTTCAACGTTTTTTGAAATTTCCCTTCATATTTGATTGTACAAGTTTTGTCTACCATGTTCATGAGACGTCATGTAGTAGAAGGAAGTTTAAGTATTTTCTTTTCTACTTAAAGTAAAATTTGAGTTTATCACTGACTCGAGCTCGAGGGGCGGGCATTTGACCATTCTGTTGTTTCAATAGTGGGGCATTTGACTGTTCAGTTTGCCCAGATGGTGGGGAATTTGACCAATTTTTTTTCAAAAAGTCAAATGCCCGGGGGTTTGCCCGGGGGGGGGATGGGCACCTTTGGATTTGACTCGTACATAAGTAGAATTCTGACACTTGATTCGATTTGTACAATAAGATTTACTAGTAAAGTTTTCGAGATAGTTCGGTGAAAACCACATAAAATGTTAATCAATTTCTTTTCAATTTTCTTTCATATTTCGCTAGATTGATGATAAATATTTGTTATAGAATGACCAACAAAAAATATTCTAAAATGTTATAAATAAATAATATGTTCTTGCAGTTTTGTTAAGTACTTTTAATGTGCTTTTATGTATATTTGCATGTAGAAGTTTCACAAAAAATGTTGAATTGTGCATTCCAAGACTGAAATACATTGTTGGTTTCAAAGGTAGCAAATATAGATTGATTTGCATTTCATATGAAGCTAATATACAAAACATAACTCTAATACACTGTACTGACATAATGGCATAAACTGCGCAATGCATTTTGGTCTTGCATGGAATGTACTATTCAGTATTCATAAGTTAAACTCTTTCTGGAATAGTTATATATTGTATATACCGTATATATGTATGATTACATCCTATTGCAGAAGGATTTGAGCACATATTTATACAAAAATCTAATTTAATTAACATCCAGATAAACTAGTATTTTGAGTTTTGCATCTCATTTTTATTTGTATATTTGACTGTATATATATAAATGTGTACCACAATCATTCTGTACTTGAGGGTATGCATGTATAATTACTTTTATACTACATATTCTCAATTTCAGAAAGGTTGTGGTTTATGTATATATAATTATACCAATAACTTATTATTCGGTGTATCTTTTTATGATTTTTTTTATATTTACGTGTGTTTAAAAGGATAAGAACATTCATTGCAGAATATTAAGTTGTCCTTCAGTAGCATTTTCGAAGGTATTATGAGAGTAGGTTTGAGGCCATGTACTATACTGTATTTATTTATTTGGATCTATCTTCTGATGATGTCGGCGTCCAACAAAAACTCAAGACCCAAATAAATAAATACAGTAGTACATGGCCTCAAACCTACTCTCATAATTTATTGCAGTGTTTTTAGTTTGCATCTTTTTAGATAATTAGCCTTAGTTACTAGAAGGTGTGCATATACTGCAATCAAGTATATATATATCAATATAATGAAAATGGGTCGCAATGTTTTTAAGTGATTTTAGGCGTTTTAATGCGATTTAGCGCGTTTTAAGGCGATTTAGTGCGATTTAAGGCGATTTAGCGCGATTTAAGGTCCGGGGGCAGGCCTTGTATATTCTTGTTATCTTATTTGCTACGTCCTAACAAACTAAATACCCCCCAAACACAAACCCCTTACGCAATGCACTATGAATAACATGTTTTTCTCGTTTATTTGTCAATCAAGACTAAGAGCCCAGAGTAGCTAGATAAACATGGCTCCGAAATGTAAGCTCTTTGGAATTTCTGGAAATCGCCATTTTGTTTACTTGTGCTGTTTTGAACATTTTTACCGCTTCAACAAAGTTGAAATATTCCTTTTATTTTTTCAAATTAAAAGATTCGAAGAAAATACCTATATCATTATTTTAGCTGATAGATTTGCCTTTGTTTGACACAATTTCATAGACTTTTCTTATATTTTCCTCCGTAGAGAAGATTTTGTATTTATAAACTGAAGCGTCACGAAACTTTGCAACATATTGTACACTAATTAAATTAAATAAAACAAAGTCTTTATATACAGTTTTAAGGAAATAGGTTTTAAGTTTTGATTTAAAATCATTGACAAACGTACACATGAGTATTTTCTGTGGCATCTGTTAAAGATAAAATGACTTAACAAAAAGATGTTCAATAGTTTCCTCAAATTTGTGACAATAACAGTAAACATTCGGTTCTACTAGATTAAACACGCCTTTGATTAAACAGAGAAAGCTATTACCAATTTTATTATTCAATTTAATGATAAGATTTATCGTATGTGTCAATTTTTAAAATCATCAGTATAAAACGTTTTAGTATTTGCTGAATTATTTTTGAATTAAATAGTTTTGATTGACTTGAATTTCTCTGGAGTATTTGTTTAACTTCTCAGCAAACCTTTAAAATCTACTATAAAAAAAATCGGTTGCTTGAACACAGTACTTGCTTTTTATTCTATTTTATTGAAACAAAAATATCAGTTTAACCAATATTGTTCCATATACTATTTAAACATAAGCTATCTTTATATATAGATACGTATGCTTCCGTGAATTCATTCCACAAATCGATATCCATAGAAACTTAAAAATAAACTCCTTTTAAGGGCTGGTTTTGGAATTGAAAAAAACATTCCTTTACATGAGTGAAAACATCAAAAGATTAGTCTTAATAATTTTAATTCAATTTCAATTTCAATTTTAAATTTAATTCAAGTTAAATTTCACAACGATGACAGAGAAATATTAAACAGACATCGCAAAATTTAAACAAGCAATAAGAAAACACGTACATTTGAACACATTTACTATTACGTTTTTACGAACTTTTTAGAGCTCTGTATATTTATACTTTTCATCATATCATTTACTATCACCATTCTTTCATTTTTTAACCTTTTTGTCCGACGTAGTTCATTATCGTCTTTTTCAATAATTGTTAGCTAGACAACTTTAAAATTATAAGCTAGATAGAGTTATCATATTTTATTATATAGATTGATTCTAACGCGCGCTCTGATTGGCCAAACAAGCGTGGTTTATGAGAGTATAAACCACGGTCGTAAGTTTTCGAAATCAAACAGACTTTTTTTATATAATAAAATAAATAATTAAGGTTCAGCCGTGGTTTATACTCTGATAACCGCACGCTTGGCATTTGAACACACTTAAAAATGTCCAGAAGCACTCGCTTTCAGCTCGTGCTTCTTGACATTTTCTCGTGTGTTCAAATTGCCAAGCGTGCGGTTATCAGAGTATAAACCACGGCTGAACCTTAATTATTTGTTAAATAATCTAAAACACACGAGCACATTAGCTAAGCTAGCGCTAATCCATAAAAACTTTAATGGCCACAATTCTAATGGAATTTTTACCAGAAAAAGACGTGAAATTGTCGTGCTATCGATAATTTTCTAAATAAAAGTTTCATCAATTAAATAAAAACAAAACAAATTAAAACTATTTTTATACGCTGTTTGAAATAATATACAACGGCAAATCTATTGTTAGGAAAACGTTGTTTATATGTTCGGCACAAGGTTTCAAACTGTTTTATTTTTCATAACTTCAACATAGTAACTAGCACCTGCTTGGAACATATTTTTAAAAAGAAGTTTGAGAAGTATTTTTTTCCTTCGATAAGTGTGGTGATTCTTGAGTACGATTGTAAAATTGCAAACTCATCATTTTGATTAGAGTTATTTATGTCACAGTATCAGGCTGTGTTGTATATTCTTGTTATCTTATTTGCTACGTCCTAACAAACTAAATACCCCCCAAACCCACACCCCTTACGCAATGCACTATAAATAACATGTTTTCCTCGTTTATTTGTCAATCAAGACTGAGAGCCCAGAGTAGTTAGATAAACATGGCTCCGAAATGTAAGTTCTTTGGATTTTTGGAAATCGCCATTTACTTAACTTGTGCCGTGTTGAACATTTTTACCGCCTCAACACATGGCGTAAACATAACTAACAGTTCAAACAGCGCTGCAAACAGCTCGAGCCTTGCAACGAAACCAGGAAGCCTAAAGCGAGATACAGTCGACAAATATGGCTATAGTAACTTTGTCAAACATGTAAACAGCTATTTGAACGTGAACGCTGCGTTTAGCCGATCCGTTAGTAGTCTTGGGGATTGTGGACTACTATGCGCCACGTATTCCAAGGGTTTTTCGTTTAATTTTCTGGCTCATCCTACTTATCATGGACAATATGTTTGTGAGGTTCTTGAAACAGATAAGTACAACGATTCAGCAAAGTTTGTCAACAAAACTGGAGTTTTACATTACAGCATTTTTGTAAGTATATGTCTTGTCTTGTCTTGTTTTGTCTTGTCTTGTCTTCATTTCCATTCTCTTCTCTTATCATCATTATTTCATATTCGTAGAGTCCTTGTGAATCAAAGCCATGTGTGAACGGAGCAACTTGCAAGGCGTTGTACGAAGAAGATGATTTCAAGTGCATTTGTTCACCGGGATATTACGGAACATTTTGTGAAAAAGGTAAATGCTTATTTTTAACATTATTCTGTACAGTTACAATCCAGGTTATTGTTAATACATTATATGTACATACATCTAAATTTTAACTCGACGTGTTTCCATGTACAGTCATTGTCTTGTCATAGTGAATTATTCCTACTCAAAACACCGTTCCATACATTGACGACCAAACGTCCGACCCAAATCATTTCTATTTTTAAAATATCAACTTAGAAAAAAACCTTCCATATCACTTCAGCGTTTCTAGCTAGCAAAACAAAATAGAGGTATCCACGCGTTTATCAAATACTAATTTTTCTAGATTTCATTTTTGATGTCAAATCGCAAAAAATTCGTGACAAACGTGGGTGACAAGTCAATTTTTGGCGCGTTTGCGAACGTCAAGTCACCTTTAAATTCGCTTCAAACACAAGACAAAACGCTGAGAAAAATCAAGATATTGAGCTTCAAATTGACAAAAAACATTCTTTGAACAAAACCTTAATAGGATCAGTAACTGTGTATTTAAAGGAAAAAGGGAAATTTCAAAATATTTCTTTAAAAAAAACCCTTTCATCGTATTAGATTTACTAAAAAGTACCGGTACCCATGGCAAGTCTTCAAATTCAAAGTAAATACATTGGAGATAAACCTTTTCTCTTTCCTTTTTATAATAAAACAGAAAACGGATTTTTCTTTTTTAGTTTTTGCAAGTTTTTAGATTTTTTTTTTTTTTCACGCTCGTTATAACAAACAGTTTTTCAGGATTGAAGTACTGTCTCTCAAAAACTTGAAAGAAATAATCTTGAACTTACTTTATCGGTGGTTTTCTGTTGTTGAAGTTTTCTTCTTTTTAATGACATCGATCATATTTTGACGAATAAATGTATGTACCTGAATTTTGATGGATAAGACATTGTTCATAGCTCAACTGCCAAGCTTGAAAATCCTTAAATAAACTGTGCTGAGGAAAGCGATTTGAAGACAGTTTTCATAACGAACAAAGTCGCTTCTTGTTCAATTTTTTGAAATTGCTGTAGTCTTTACTCTTCAACGAAGGTATCTACAGACACGTTTTCTTGACCTTTTGAAATCAGCCTTTTGCTTTTCTTTAGAAAAATGTCTTCTTTTTTGTGTCCTTCAAGTTTATGTTCTTCTTCGGTCAAAACTCTCTTTGTTTTCTTCGAAGTTCATCTTTCTTCGCTGATATTTTGTATCAATGAAAGCTCTGCTATTAGAAAGTAGTATTTTGTTGTTGTTTTTTTGTTGTTGTTTTTTTGTCGATAAAAGACAAAAGATAAAATACTTTTTATTTGCTTTGTCGATCTTGTGCTTTCTGGCGCGCGGGTCACTTTAGTTCCCGCCGAAATGTAACAGCCAATCAGCATCGCGATTGGCACGAACATCGAACGTCGAACGTACGCTTGAGCTTCCTGTGTCAAAACCATGGAAAATCGACTCGATGCATTACTATTTTTTTCTTAAGTTGGCTCGATTCAGTTTTTTTTATGACCTGAACACCAATTTTTAATCGAAAAAAAATATGTGCTTCGAAACAACTTTCTTTAGTGTGCTATATTGTCTTCTTACTAGAGATAGATTGAAGTCTACTATGCGTGATTTTTCTTCTGGGTTGTTTTCCTGGCGTGGTGAGATTTTTAGGTAAATCTGTCTGAGGTACTGCTAGGATGTATTGTGGGAACGGCTTTAGCCGAATTTGGTAAATTTCTAAGACAGCAATTTCAAATGAAACGCGTTTTTATTTTTGGAGAGTTATATTTAGGATTTTTCACATTATATTTCTCGAAAATGACAAATCGGCCAACGTTTGATATCCCTTATAACGCGCATATTGAAGAAGGACTATGGCAAGGTGAATTCATAATAATGATTGCAAAACATTAACAAACGACAAGAACTCAGCGCAAAGCTTACCAATTAAACGTCGGATTTGGATACCCTTAGAGTATATCAACCGATATGAAAAGGTACAGCGATGGAATATATAGTCTAACAAAGCTCTCAAGCAAGTTATAAAAAAATTCAACGTCGGATATAAGAATAAGCGAAAACTTCCTCGATACCATGATTAGTTAGTTGCAAAATATTGAAAACTATGCTGTAACTCCCTCCGCGTAACATACCAAGCAATCGAAGTAGATTTCAATGGAGGACTCGAAAATACGAGCCACAATAGTACTACGACAATAAGCGCGTCACGGCGGGCACAAACGGCCCCAAACACAACACATTTTCCTTTAATTACGAATATTTAGATCAATTATTATCTTGGTGTTCTGAAATTTTCAGTGGTTGTAATATTGAGGTAGCAAAACGTTTTGAAAATTTATTGGAATATTTTCACGTTATTGTGACGTCATAATAAAATGTTTCAGAAGTCGAAAAAAATCCATTTTACCGCTAGATACGATTTAAGGATATTTTATGAACCTGTGAGATGTAAAACACGTTATCGAAATTTTCATCAATTTTTGGTAACTGGAAATGGAGATATGAGGGATTTTATGATTTTGTTGACGTCATCTAATATGACGTCACAGAAAAATTAAAAATATTATTATTTATTATCAATTACTAAAATTCTAACATCATCTCACTCAATAGTCGATTTTCAGTAAGTATAGCTTATAAAATCATCGATATCCCAGAAAGGGGCTGCATAACATATCATTAAAAGATATTTGTGACGTCATAATGACGTAGCGGTGATTTACTCACCCTTTGAACCTCAATTTATAGCCCTCTAAGTGCAAAAATCAAATTCTAAAACGATAGGATTTTCCCGTGTTCTTATATAATCTAATTCGAATTTAGATTAGAGAGAAATGTTTTGAAATGAAAAAATTAAATGTACACAGGGAAATCTTTTCCCAAAGGTTTTATTATATAACTCAAGTTTCAATCACCCAAATTAAAAATGGTTTTCAGTTTTATCGTCCTTAGAAGGAGGGGAATTATGGGGGGGGGGGGGGGGGGGGGGGGGGGGACGTATCACGACTAACGGTTGAAAATTTCGCTTTTTCACGACTCACGATTAATTTTTTTCGAATCACGCTTAACTGAAGCATTTTCTGAAATTTCCCGCAATAAAACAGCTAAAAAAAAATCGCATTTCATTGAATTGTTGTTTTTCTTGTCTGTTTGTCTGTTTCGAACCCAAGCTTGGTACCTACAATCACGGACAATAATGTTTGGGACAACATTAACAATTCGAATAAAAACGTTACCCTTCATCATTTTTAGCCCTCCCCTCCCCCCTCCATGCAATGTTGACCGTTCATGAGTTACATGTTTCATTGGTAGTCATTCCTTGGTCAAATCAACATTAAGATAGGGGGGGAGGGGGAGGATATGATGAAAAATGAACAATTATATGTGAAAAAAACTAAAAACCTGCTGTGTTCCAATATTTATGTCCATGATTGTAGCTTTTAAAAAAACACTAAACAATGACTTAAGAGTACGGAATATTTTCAATTGCACTTCAGAGGAACAAAAATTCACGGTTCACGCTAGAAAAAATATTCACGGCTAACGGTTATATTTTTCAGATTTTCACGCCTCACGGTTAATTTTCTACCCGTTTCACGACTCACGGTTAACCCGGCCATTTAGACCCTCTATCAAGAGTTAGCCGATTTGTCATTTTCGAGAGATAATTTATATAATGGGAAAAATCCAAACTCTCCAAAAATGAGTACACGTTTCATTTAAAATTACTCTCTAATTAGAAATTTAACAAACTCGGCTAAAGTAGTTAGTTAGCTAATTAGCTCGGCTAATGTATCCTAGCAGTACCTAAGACCGATTTACCTAAATATCTCACCGCGCCCGGAAAACAGCCCAGAAAGAAAATCCCCATAGCATTGCTATGCACGCTCAGATCTCGTAAAACCGTATTGCATAGTAGAGTTCAATCTATCTCTAGTAAGTAGACAATATTGCATACTACAGAAAGTTGTTTCGAAGCACATATTTTTTCTGTTAAAAATTGGTGGTCAGGTCGTCAAATAACTGAATTGAGCCACCTTAAGTATGGTGCTCAAATCGGCAGAAGGCCCGCGCTGGTGCTCCGCTATTATAACACTGCCCACACAAAACATGCCTTTTGCCTAACGGGACGTCACAATAGAGTGCTAAAGTGTGACGTCGGTCAGTTGTCATGGATTCCGGTTCCAAACAGTAACTTTTCATCACACATTTCTATAGAGGAACAAAAGAAATACGGAAATTTCCAGCCATATTTAGACATCAAACTGTATAATAAGAAAATCATTTCATAGTCATCCATATAATATATTTTCAATTTTTTCTTTGTAGATAGATGGGCACAGTGGGGAATCTGGACAGAGGTGTTCGAGCGAGTACCACGTACAAAAACCAGAACACGGTCTTGCACACGTCCTGCTCCACAGAGCGGCAGCTCTAGTTGTTATGGACCAGCTAAGGAAACCAAACCATGTAAACCACTACCAATTGTCAACACAACAGGTAAACAGATATACGCAAATACATATTAAGGTATTAGCACTGGCTAAATTGGAAATGTTTGAAAGAAAATATCTCAACGAATATTATAGTATAATATTCCACACTCTAGTAACTTGTCATGAACAACATATCAACAATTCGAAAAATATTTTATTTGTGTTAAATTAATATAATTGCTAGTTTCTTTTTTCCCCCTTAATTACTTGGTTGAGATACGCATTTCTGTGCTAGGGATTGCAAAAATATAAATTCAATAAAATTCTGTAGCAGCAAGAATTTTAGAAGAATTGTGAAACTTCGTAGGCTTACAATAGTCACTCAATCAAATATCCCAACTACAGAACTCTTCCTCGTAACGCTAATAACAAATGCACAAAGTTATGCGAATAAAACTTACCATTAAGAAATGAAATGGGTTTATAAAGGATCCTTTCACTCAATTTTACATGAAATCACAGGTTTTAAAAACAGCCGTAAAACAGTTCAAATCGAACTTATGTTCGTCTTTTCCGCCATCTTGAATATAAATCCGCTGTTTTAACGTATTACGGGAGCTAAAATCGAACAAATTCTGCTTTTTGTGGGATTCCTGTGTCCGTTGTTATGTAACATGATCATAAGCTTTTGTGGATGTTGCAACGCCCCCTGGAGTGAAGCTCTCATGCTTAATCTCGATTTAAACTGTTGAAATAACTATTTTTTGCGAGTAAAACTACATCAGTTATACATTTCTGCAAACATTCTTTATAATTTTTGTCTCTTTTGGCTTCTAAATGCGATGTTTTTTCCAGTATAAATATTACAAGAATCTGTTTGTGACCTTTGGAGGTGTGAGAATTGTCACATTTCCTTAGAGATGTCACATCAACTGTCAGTCCAGATCCAATAAATCATGCAATGTTCAACTCTCTTTTTGGATGGTTATTAGTTTGACAAATTTACAAAAAAATACATTTTTGGAAAATACATGGTTCAAGCAAATGATCTGTTCAAAAAAAAGTTTCAAAAATAAGACATAAAAATAGCCAGTGCATGATGCTGGTGCTTGCTAACAATTGTTGATAATAATGATATGTTAGTGATAAAAATAATAATGAAAATGGTGATTGCAATTATGATCATGATGATGACGATGATCAGAATAATGATGATGATGATGGTGATAAAAATGATAATAATAATAATAATGATGATGATGATGATGGCGATAAAAATGATAATAATAATGATGATGATGATGATGATGATGGCGATAAAAATGATAATAACAATAATGATGATGATGATGGCGATAAAAATAATAATAATAATGATATGATATGATGTTGATGATCACAAACTAAGTAAATCTCTTAGTAACCGAGCCTGCAAGGCAAACCCCAAATCTTGTTAGCATTATGCCCGAGCATAATGCTGTGTTGTGCAAGAAGTAAACAGTTCCATTTGTCGAAATCGGCTTTACCCTATACACGGAGTAATGTTTGAAGCTTGTGTATTTAAACTTCAAAATTGAATTAACAAACGATAAATATATAACAATAGTTTTAGGTTTAATAGAATTAATTACAAATATAAAAATTAGCAAACTTCTTTTGAACATTAATTAGGACCATATGCAAATATGTCTTATTTATTCAAGAATGTACATATTAAATAAATTCCCGTAATTATAATTTCGAGCTCGGCTTCAAGGGATTATTAAGGAACACGGTCAAAAATAAACACCGAGCGTTAACAATATCTATATTTCAAACTCTATATTAAGGTTGCTCAAGTCCACTGGGTATGGAGGATGGACGAATAAATGACAGCCAAATCACAGCTTCAGCATTCGCCCAAAGCAATCCAATATACAAACCAAGGTATGATATATATATTAGCCATCTTTGTTGAAAACTGTTGTATTTTCAGACCGAACAAAAATGGTGGAGACAACCATCTTAAAATTTCTGTTTGTGTTTATCAGTTTCAAGCTGTTTCAAGCTGTTGTATATATTTTTACTAACTGCAGAACTTTATATAGAAATGGACGACTGAACAAAAAGAATGTCTTTGGTGTTGGCATAGGGGGATGGGCTGCTGGTAGTAGGAATGCTGGAGACTACATCCAAATTGACCTTGAAAGCACCAAGGTCATCACCATGGTAGCAACCCAAGGAAGAGCCTCAAATAAACAGTGGGTGACTAAGTACTCACTGTCTTACAGTGATGATGGAAATAACTGGAAAAACTACGGGGGAGACTGTGTCAAGGTTAGATATATAAGGGCATTTTTTTGCACGACATTTTTTTTTACCTCGAGGCTGTGCAGAATAATTTTTTATGCAACTTTCCACGATATATTTTTCAGGCCGTGAATTTTTGTTGCGGCGATTCAAGATTAAAGTTGTGCTCGAATTTGTTTGTTGGTAATTGTCCAAGGTTTTTTTTAAAAACAATTGTACATTAAATATCTTAATGTTGCGGTGTTCAGTCTGAAGCTGCTAATAATTAACAACATCATTATCATAGTTATTTTAATTATTATTTCTAATCATTTTGTTAATTTCTAATTCCTAATTTAAAATATTTTATCATCGTTTTTTTAATTGAAAAAATCATCATCATCATATCATATCATATCGTCGTTATTAACAATATTTTTACCTTAATTTTATCGTCAATATACACCTATTTCAAAAAACGTTGTACATCTGGAATGGTTGATCCGGAGACCGATAGGAATTATGGGTGTTCATTAAATTTCAAATACATTGTTTTAATCACACTTCAATGGTGCTGAATTACAGATAACAGTATTTCAGAAGTAAACATTAATATCCAAGCGTGATTATAATAGTTTATAAAATAACTATTTGAAATCACGTATTTTGATTGGTTAAGGCGCGTGCTTTGTGAGAGCCCACAGCACGCATGTTTGCTTGTTGATCAATTTGTATTTTATAAAAGAAATAAAAAACTTGCTTTCTGTGCAGTATGCAGTTATAAAGCACTTGGGGATTGTCAGAACATTTGAGAAGTGTTGAGCTTCGCGTCGTGCTTCTCTTAACACTTCTCTCGTGTTCTGACAACCCCGCGTGCTTTATAACTGCACAAAGCACGCGTGCGCGTTTTCTATTCCTTCAGCATTTGCAGTTTAACGAGCTCCCACAATTCCTATCGATCTCAGATCAACCATTCCAGATGGACAACGTTAATTGAAATAGGTGTATATATATATCCCCATTGTCGTCATCCTCATCGTTATCTAAAAGTTTCAAATCTCTTTTTTGTCAAGATTTTTCCTGGCAATGCTGATGGAAATACCATTGTCACCAACAAACTTCAAGTACCAATCAAAGCAAGATATATTCGACTGATTGTAGTTGGTTTTTACGCATGGCCGACCATGAGGATGGAGCTGTATGGCTGCTCGCATCTAAACAAGTGAATAAATCACGCCTTTTTACGTTGTACTAGATCACGTGATGTATCACTCAGTAGTTATTCAATGAACCATGGTCACTTACTAGCATGCACCGCGCGACGGACTAAATTTTTTTGACCATGAAAATCGCAGACGTTTTGATATATTTACGTAGTGATTTGTATTTACGCTGTTACTAAATCATTTAAGCCTGGTTCACACTAGCGACATAAGCATAAGCAAGGCATACGCAGACTCAGTTGGGCTTTGCTCATTAGCCGCACCTGTCTTTTCTCATACCTATTTGAGTAATGCTTCACAGTCTGCACATGCTGCTTATGCCTAATATATCGTTAGTGTAAACCAGGTTTTAGCATTTTGTTTTATTTGTTTTCTCGTAATGCGACTGACTGCGAATGAATTATAACACTCAAATCAAAATAAACTACGCAAAGCATGTCGGTATATGACCAAGGGTCTTTAATAATTAATCACTTCGGCACACAGCATTCGTGGTTATGTTGCAGGCAGCAAGGATCCCATTACCCAGAGCGTTTGTTTTTTTCATAGACAAAAACCAACATTGAGGACAGAAGCAAAATACGAATCTAAAAATAGCCAATCTGAGAAAACTCACAGCCCGAAGCTGCAAGCAATATATGAACGGATACTGTGTGCTAAACTGATTATTTTTTAATAATTACTAGGTAAATCTTTGATCAGCGTAACTTGTTAGCGTAACCCCGAGGGGAAAATATTAGTGCGTTAATGCTAACCTGACTCGGATAGGGAGCTCTCTATCATTTTGTAATCCATCGAAAACCGCATAAAAAGTGAAAAAAAAAACTGCTTTAAAAACTTTACACCAAAAAGAAATGAGGCTTATTTATACATTTTACGAATTAAGACAACATCTTCATCAAACTTGAGGCTTAAAACAGAATTTGATTAAAAGTACAAGGTACCCCTCCCTGTTATAAGTGTTGCACAAAGTGGGTTTAACTTGCGAAGTCGTTCGTTCCTTCGAAGAGTTTGCTGATGCCTGCAAGAGTGAAAACTAAGAAGACACTGGGGGACAGGGCATTCGAGGCTGCAGCCCCAACTCTATTGAACAGGCTACCATCCAATATAAGATCTGGAAACAATTTCAACACCTTTAAGACTTTAGTTAAAACTTTTCTTTTTAAACAAGCTTTCGCTTGCTACGTATAATAGACAGTTAAATTTCACTATGCAAAAATATATATATTTTATTTATGAACATATTTATATGATTTTACTGACATTTTATTATATATAGGATATTTCACTTGCATGTAACTTAGTTTTTATATTTATACATATTAACATATTTTATTAATTTCTTTATTTAATTTTTTTCAAAAGAATGTAATAATTATATAGGCGCATTTGATCATATCCAAATGCTAATTTGCGCCTTCATATAAGTAATAAATTATTATTATTATTAAAGCGAACGCTTTTGTCACAATATCCTGATAATACTAACTTCGCGTCCTGGCCAGTTTTGAATTGTGCTTCATAAATGAACAAACGTTTATAAAAACTAGTAAAATTACACGACGTTTCGATGCAGAGCTCGAAATTAGAATTACGGGTGAAAACCAATACAATATTCTTGAATGAATAAAACGTTATAATTTGCATAAAGTCTTAACTTCACAACTGAATATCCCATACAGATCGGCCGCTCGTATTGTATTTAAAAAAAAACTCATTAAAAATAATTCATGACCATTTTGTCCAATCTGATGCTCCTTTCTGATCACGAGGAAAGCATTGTATACCACATTATCTACGTTTGAAACGCGGAGGGATATACACCTAATTTCAAAAAAGGTTGACGGGGCGAACGGCGATTGGCGATTGGTGATTGGCGATTGCGAGACTGTGGATAATACGAATTTCTTCTTATTCTATTCTAAATTACCCAAACATCGTTAAGCGATGACCTTAGATGGATGTCTCGAAGGTTTCCCTGATCGGTGGAGGCATTGTTTGGATAATTTAGAAACGAATAAGAAGGAATTCATATTAACCATCGCCAGTCACCAATCTCCAATCGCCGTTCGCCCCGTCAACCTTTTTTGAATTAGGTGTATATATTATGGTGTAGAATAGAAGAACAATGGAATGCAAATGAACATGAAGCATTATATAATTGCACATGTGTCATTATATAATGCTTCATGTCCGTAATTCACAAAGATCAATTCCCAAATGCAAACAACCTTCCGTTTTCTTTTGTTTCATCGATCTTGGAATAAAAATGGTCGCAAATGATTAATGAGTTTTTTAAGTCATTCAAAAACACTCGCAGCACGTATTTTATCAGGTATGAAATCCCTTTGGCTTCGCCCTCGGGATTTTATACCTGAAAAAAACACTGCACTGCTGCATAAGGAAACGTGACTTCAGTGTTGATAATTATGTGAGAACATTTATGCACTAGCATTACCACTGATTTCATTTCCACGCGCCGTCAGACAAAAAATTTGTGAAGCGAAGATGGCGATACTCTTCCGTCAATCAACGAATTGAATTGAATTACTGTGGTTGATGACTTGTTTGTAAAATGTCTAGACAAATTGTGTTTAATTGACGGAAGATAACCGCCAACTCCCTTCACAAACTCTGTTGGGCGCGTAGTAATGAAATCGGTGGTAAAGCAATTTTATTCCTCTCGATTATTTAATTAGTAATCAGGGCTTTTTTTTTTAAAAAAAAATTAAGTTTAGTATAAGTAGGCGGGTGATTATGGAAAATTGCTCGAAATTCACACTATTTTTCGATTTTGGAAATGAGAAATGAACAGTTTTTCTTCAAAAAAAGGCCTGTGTTATTTTACTTTTTGAAATGATCACTTTTGTATTTATACTAAAACAATTATCCACCTCAGGCTCAGTGGATATCGGTAAATAATAACCTAGAATCCGTTTCGGTTACTATTCATGATCACCGACATTCACTTCGCCTGCGGTGAACAATTGTTAAATAATACAATACAATACAATATCTGTTTATTTAGTACCTTGCATATACATTTGTTAATTTAAATGTCAAAAAAATGTTTACATGAATATAGGTATATGCTACCTATAATAACCATAAATAAATGTAATTTAAATGTATGTAGTATGGTGGACCTTCATTCTCTTGTATTCACTCCCACTATTTCTACATTAAACTTTTTGTTTTGTGTACCACTTTTCCAAATGAATGTTGATATGTGTGTTATGCGACGTGGCTTAGCGGTGAGAGCGCTGGCGTTTCTCTACTGTGACATGAGTTCTATTCTCTGCTCCAGCGGCGACAAATTAAGTGTTCATAAGCGACTAGGAAGATCCTGGAACTAGCTAGGATCTTCCTAGATGCGTTTTAGCCTAGCTGCTATACATTTATTATAAAGTGTCTATAAACCCTGTTTGCTATTTCTATTAAAAGTACTGGTCCTAATTAACAATTTTCCAGAAATATAACATACTGCGTTAAAAACTGTGCATTTTAAAGCGGTTTGAATATGTGTTATTTGGGCTTCCTGTGTAACAAAATCGGAGTTTATTGATATGAGCTGGTGACAATATCGATGATGTAGTGTCCGGGATAGCTTCTTGCAAGTTTCAATAGTTTCTATCCCGGACACTACGTCATCGGTATTGTCACCAGCTCATATCAATAAACTCCGTTTTTTTTACACAGGAAGCCCAAACAACACTTTTTGGGCATATTCCGAACCGCTATAAAATGCACAGTTTTTATCGCAGTATTTTATTCTTCTTTAGGACCAGTACTTTTAATAGAAATAGCAAACAGCCAGGGTTTATAGGCACTCTAATGTATTCCATTTACATGGATATCGGTAGTTTCTATTCGGGTGATAGGATCTTCCTAGCACTATGATCTTCCTGTCTCTCGCTTTCTAGGTAGGTCGTAGTGGTAGGATTATTCTAGTCCCATGTAAACACCACCTAACATTTTTTATGTGTTGTAATCTTTCATACAACCAGGGTTTTTCTCCGGGTTATCCTGTTTTCCACCATCCAGTACAACTGAAAACTTGCTCAGTCTGTTTGTTTGAACGTAGTGTGCTTCTGAATACAGCATGAAGCAGCCGTTTCCGCTTAACGGACTGGGGCGACCCCCCAGTACTCAGTGATTGCATAATCATATTTCATGTCGTCAAAGGATCAGTTAATCACAACGCATCATGTAGCTTAGAAGGGATAAAATGTAAGTTATTCTATCGTTATTCTTGATTGTTTTCTAATCCATGTGTAACGTTTTATTTGATTTATCCATTATAGTTCTGAACCGTATCTGATCTATTGCTTAAAAATAAAGCCAGCTGTTTTAGCAAAATACAGAAAAGTAGAACTTATTACGGTCAACCCATCTCACGAATGAACAGTAAACTTAAACTTTTGAATACAATATTCGATTATTCAAAATAAATATTCGATTATTGAAATTGAATAATCTATTATTCAAAATGAAAAGTCGAATCTTTTTTTAAAAGCTGAAAATATATATGATCCAGAAGAGGAATGTATGTCATATCTCGTTTGCCTGTTTGAATATTGGAATATTCCTTTTGAATAATCGAATATTCGTTTTCAATAATCGAATATTCATTTTCAACAATCGAATAATCATTTTAAATAATCGAATATTCATTTTGAATAATCGAATAATCATTTTGAATAATCGAATAATCATTTTGAATAATCGAATTAATATTCATTTTGAATAATCGAATAATCATTTTGAATAATCGAATAAATATTCATTTTGAATAATCGAATAATCATTTTGAATAATCGAATAATCATTTTGAATAATCGAATTAATATTCATTTTCAATAATGGAATATTCATTTTGAATAATCGAATAATCATTTTGAATAATCGAATAAATATTCATTTTGAATAATCGAATACTTATTTTGAATAATCGAATAATCATTTTGAATAATGGAATATTCATTTTGAATACTCGAATAATCGTTTTGAATAATCGAATAATCATTTTGAATAATTAATCGAATAATCATTTTGAATAATCGAATATTCATTTTAAATAATGGAATATTCATTTTGAATAATCGAATAATCATTTTGAATAATCGAATAATCATTTTGAATAATGGAATGTTCATTTCCAAACAATTAATAATTATCCGAGCAATTCAAATCAAACATTTGCCAGATTGTATACTAACTAGACGCATATCTGCGCGAGCTCGGGATTCATTACGATTATATAATTATTTTCTCGGATTAGCTTAAGACTATTTGAAACAAAGAAATAAGTATTCAATGTTGCTGTTTTATTGCTATTTTTGTTTGGTCGCCGCTCCTTTTCCCTTAGGTCCGTCGTTCCGTTAGTCCGTGATCCGCTAGTCTGACTTTTATCTGGTTCGATCTTCAGTTCGTTAGCGAGTTCAAAAAGTGTCTAAGAACTCAATGTTATTAAGTTGTT
The DNA here is from genome assembly GCA_949775045.1 of Metridium senile. Classification (NCBI taxonomy): domain Eukaryota; kingdom Metazoa; phylum Cnidaria; class Anthozoa; order Actiniaria; family Metridiidae; genus Metridium; species Metridium senile. Next base: position 3,918,918 of record OX459108.1, on the reverse strand, counting down.
CTTGCAAAATAAACGCAACAACAAGCAAGATAGAAAATCACTGAAGCAATTGGTGTTATATTTGAGGCGATTTGGGCTGTTGGTTGGTTGGTTGGTTGGTTGGTTGGTTGGTTGGTTGGTTGGTTGGTTGGTTGGTTGGTTGGTTGGTTGGTTGGTTGGTTGGTTGGTTGGTTGGTTGGTTGGTTGGTTGGTTGGTTGGTTGGTTGGTTGGTTGGTTGGTTGGTTGGTTCGTTCGTTCGTTCGTTCGTTCGTTCGTTCGTTCGTTCATTTTTAAAATGAAATTAGACAAAAAAAATACGATTAATAATTTATTTTTATAAATAATAAATGCCGCATTTTTTATATCCAAAAAGTATTGCTCTATGGCAGTTGTCCTTTTTACAGTTCCGTTTAGTGACCACGATTAGATCGAGGTTCGAGTTGCTGCTGATGATAAACTTTAATTGGTCATGCTCAGCAACTCGAACCTCGACTTGGAACTATTATGATCGCCGCGGAGAAATAAGCAATTTATATAATTGCAATTATAGAATCCCGAAAAAAATTCGGGACCCACATATATACCTACATTTCACTCTGAGGGCGAATGAACTCAACAAAATGACCTCCTACCAACATATGTGGCTTCATAGCTCAGTTGGTAGAGCATTGCACCGGTACTGCAAAGGTCATGGGTTCAAATCCCGTTTAAGTCCCGAATTGTTTTCGGGCTTCTATAATTGCAATTATATAAATTGCTTATTTCTCCGCGACGATCATAATCATACACACACACAAAAAAAAAATTACAAAGCATAGTGTACGTTTTCTTTGATTAGATATATTATCAGCATAAAAAACATTTTATTCATCTTATTATTTATATGGCTTAAATCAAACCATCAATTTGTTTATATTATCACATTGCTTCCGAGACTTTTTTTTACAAGATCTATCATCGTTTGAAACCTAAACTAGCTATTTTCAAAAGATTTCAATATTAGTGAGAAAAAAATATTTTGACTGGTGCGTGGTTTCTTTAGCATCTGCACATTCACCGTCTCACATTCACATAAATCGGTATTTCATGGTCTTGCCTATTTTGACCTCCAGTCTACAAAAATAACAAGCATAAACATATTCAATGAGTTTTCTATTTCCAAATACGGCGATTCAGAGTGCTTCACGTACCTTCTTTTGAACACCATATGCCTGAAGAGATCTACGCTCGTCCTCGGTAGTTGCAACGTATTCGTTTTCTTCTTCGGGAAGCGCGTTTTGGACCTCACAGAAGCCATGTGCATTATCTCCTTGATCCCTCATTTCTAAGGCTGGAGAGAATTGGGATTTCGTATCTGAATACATTGTTATATACTTTTTGTGATAGCATACGTGTGGTAAAAGTATGATGATTTCCTTTAATCAGACTTCCAATGGAAAGTCCTTTAATAATAGCACTGTGGAACAATGTCACGATAGTCCCCTTCACAGTTCCCTGCATCATCTTGAAAGGCAGCCTGGCCTTTACATTGAAGCGAGATGAACGTTGAGATTGCAATGATAAAGACCTTTTAACACCTCTCGGAACAATTACTTAATGTATGTCTCTATCGTTGCAGGCTCAACGTTATTCTCGCTTCGATGCAAAGGTCCGGTTACTTTTCAAGATGGCTCAGGGAACTGTGAAGGGGACTACAGTCGAAGCTCCATTAGCGGACGCTCCACTAAGCGGACAGTTCTAGCTACGGACAGCTTTCCAAAACCCCGTTTTTTCTTCCATACAAACACTGTATTCACACTTTCCATTTAGCGGACATTCTCTTAAGCGGACGCGGACACCTTAAGCGAATCCCAATTGACCTTTTCTATTGTTTTCAAGCTCCCTTAAGCGGACACTCGAAATAGAAATATAGAATAAAGTTAATTCAGCAACGAAATATTTTTAAGTTTTCACTTAATGCCTCACATAGTCGTTCTAAAGCTGAAAACGATATGAATTTTCTTATTGATGCAAAAAGACGTTATGGTTTCCATTGAGTATGATTTCTTATCTCGTGTTAGACTTGTGTTACACCAGACCATAATTATCTAATAGAACAGTTGTTAAAATATTGATTATGTTGAATAACTCGCTTAATCATTGAGCCAGATTATTATTTGTCTTTAATTGCTATTATTGATCTTTAGAAATGCTTTTGTAAGAGCAAAACGAGACTATTTTACGTTATTTACCCGTTTTAATAACCCTTCCTATTAGGCGGACAGCTCTACTTACGGACACTTTTTTCGTTTCCCAAGGGTGTCCGCTTAATGGAGCTTCGACTGTATTCGTAAATATCACATTAACACAGGAGTTGGAAACGTTAAACTAACAGATATTCAAATGGATAAATTACCTTTCATTTTAGCCACGGCTAATTTCTCTTCTTTTCTTTGTTTTAATACGTACCAAACATACACTCCGACCATCACTCCAATGAGAATAACGATTATCATGGACAAACCAACAATGGTGCCGCTGACATCAGTTTCTTCCACCAAGGGAGAAGCTAACAAAGAAAAGAAAAGAAAATTAATTATACTTCAATAATGAATAACTAAATGCAACGATAAATAATAATTAGTAAGAGTCAAAGTATTTTTGTATTGATCTAAGCAGTATACTTTAAGGAATTTTCGACAAGACATTGGCTGGTAGTGAATAAAGACATCAGCGACAAATTTTGCTTTGCAAACGTACCTTTTTGAAACTTGGAAACTTTTGTTGTGAAGGCAACGTATGATGACTTGCCATAAACCTGTAAATATCGTAAAGGACGTTTAATTTCCTTATTTTTTTTTTTATAGAAAAGCACAACTTTTTGCTACCTAGTTATCACACTTTATTAAAGGCCCAGTATCGACCGGGATGCTTTGCGGCCGTTTGTTTTGTTTTGAAATAGCGTTATTCTTAAATGGCGCTCTCTAATTGGCCAAAAAACGCGTGAGTTCAAAGTCCATGGCCGTACGGAGAGACGAAAAATAACACCTATCAACATACATGAAAGTAGCGAACTCTTTCGACGAACCGTTGAGCTTTTGAGTGTTTCTGAATATCCTTAAATGCATCCCTGAGAAGAAAACTATCGTGTAATAGTATGCGGTGAATATAATAAATGATTGGGCATGGTATGCTATGTGTATTTCTGTTGTATTATCAAAGTAACGATATTGATGAACGAGGGTCGTACAGGGGTATTCTCGTGATGCGTGATTAGCTGTTTTAATTTTCCGTGAAACATGAATTTAGTAAATCATTCTCCGTGATCCGTGACCCAAATGTTTGCGTGACCCGTGAAGAACATGAATCATTAACCGATATTCGTGATTTCGCCACTTATTCGACGTGATTTTGAGTTGCAAAACCTTCTGTCGGTATATATATAAACAATAAATAATAATCAATTCCCGTAAGTCATCGGAGACCATCGGAAACTGCCAATTAACTGAAAGCTCCCAAGAGCACTCCTCGGCGTTTTTCGGTTAATGACATTACTCTTCGTAAAGTCCCGGGTAAACGGCTTCAACATTTGGTTCAAGTCCTTCAACATTGATTCGATTTTGTTAAACGCGGTAGAATGGTTGTAGCCTCCTCCGCAGGCAACCCAACCGGAATTCGGACTTCCTTTCTATATTGGGCTTCCTTTGTCGAGAAAAAAGAAGTTTAGGACTAGGGACGAAAAGCAGCTGGAGGAAAAAATTCAATTCGTCCCAAGGCTTTTCTCGGCCACGGGAATCCCCAAAAAGCAAACAAGCGTTAAAAGGCGAGAAGTTGCCTGCGGAGGAGGCTAGAATGATTGTTGCAATTGAACGATGTTGAACGTAGGGGGATAAACGGTTTCAATGACCATGTTGAAATGGGGTGCAAAACGGCTTCAACATTGCCATTCAACGAAATCGAACGGATGTTGAAGCAAATGTTGAAGCGATTACACCAATTTTAATGTCAAGTTTGCTTTTCAACTTTTCATTGAAAACTTTTCCCTCTACCAGAGCGGTATTGTGTATTCCACATAATTCAGTCAATGTTGACATCTATATACACACAAGCGGAATGCAAAAGTCAATCATGCATTTTTTTGATTGGATAACTTGACGTTTCTTCGAGCCGTCACTACACGTAGTGGAAAAATGGTTCGAGTCGTCTATCAAGAATGATTCCTTTACACCCTGTAAACGGTACCGGTCGAGTTTTCGACCTGTCAAAAAAACGTACGTTTAGGGGCTCTCCTCACACGGGACTTCGCTAGACGTGCAATAATTTGGACGCCTAAAGGCCCGGGCAAACAGCTTCAACATTTGCTTCAACATTCGTTCGATTTTGTTGAATGCGCATTTAGTGGTCTTTCAAATACGTAACACGCTTCAACAATGTTGAAAGGGGGTGGCAAACGGTTCAACATTGCCATTCAACAAAATCAAACAGATGTTGAAGTAAATGTTGAGACCGTTTGCCCACCTAAGTTCAACATTGTCGTCCAGATCAATCTTGTGACCGGTCAAAAATTCGTCCAGTGCTGTGTAAACGTAACCTAAGAGTAAGGTAGAAGAGTGCGTTACTTCCATATTTTCGTGATTCGTGAAAATGAAATTTTGACATCCGTGATCCGTGATTCGCTATTTTTTTCGGCCGTGAACCGTGCCAGAGAACCCCCCCCCCCCCCTCCCCCCCCTGTACGACCCTCATCAACTCGATTTGTCCGCTTTGTTATTATTAAGCAATCGTTGTAGTAAAAATATGTTTAAGTTGAGCTCCAAATATAAAGTTAATAAGTATTTTAAATGTCCATATTATATTATCGTCTCGTCTGAGCAGCTCTATGGCCCGTGGATCGGCATGAGATGCCTGCATGCGAAGCGGCCGAGTTGATTGTAATCTACTCAAACATCAAAGCTTGTTATTTACGTCTATTTACGGAAAATATACAAAATATTGCGGCACAGATGTTGAAAAATACATAGATAACTTGAATACAGTGAAATGTTTTGAGATATTAGCAGGATTACTTAGGACTATTTGGATTGAGAAGGCAATATGAACTTTGATAATTTCGTGATACACGAAATTAGGTCGAGGCACGCAAAGCATCTCGTTCGATATTTGGCCTTTAAGTACACATTTTGGTAACTCTGAAAACAAACTAACAAAAATATTGTCACTTTTCGTCAAGACTAACCACTCATTTTTTAGTCAGTATATTTAAACTCACTTTATTATCATTTCTCATTGTCATAACTCTAACATGAAATCTGTAAGCCGTCATTGGTTTTAGTGGGGCATTGTAGTAACCATTGTAGTATCTACCATCACCGATAGTAAAGTTCTTGGGATTGACAATCTCTGCTGCCATATAGGAATCATTTCCTATCGCTTTTGATGTGGTTGCATTCACTTGTAGAAACTGGAAATTGTCTTCTTTGAAATCTTGGGAACTTAAGCGTCTCTCAAATGTAATTTGTTCCACTCCTATCTGAAAAAATACTATAACATACGTGAAACGTTGTTAGACATTTCATAAGTCGAGATTATGCTGCCTTCGGTCACAGTTATAATTACAGTTACAATAAACTATCAAAGCCTACTCCTACCTGTTCAGATGCTGACTTATTTTAAATTGTTCAAACACAATCTTTGCAGTAGTGTCTTCTATATCGTCCATTTTGTTAACACGGAAATAGGGGACATCAGCTTAACAAAATAAACAAAGGATCAGAAGATTTATATACTTTGTCGATATATTTAAGGGCAAATAAATTTATAAACTTGATTGATGAATTGAATTCACTCCCAGTAAACTTTGATTTATAGTACTAATTACAGTCAAGATATTTAAGTATTTATATTATTACAGTACGATTTCTACTTAACAATACGTAATTCGTCGCATTGTGATTAACACATTGCACAAGTACATGTTGTTGTATACAACAAAGGGCATTCAAATTTAGGGCCACCAAAATAATGAACACAATCGATAAAGAATTGAAAGAATTAAACTTAAAACAATTTAAAGTACATTATAAATCCAAACTTGTAGATAGATCGTAAATAGTATCTTAACACCTATTTTAAATTTATATATTTCTATTTTTTCAAATTGTAAGTTGATTCCGAAAAGCCCTACGGGGAGATTTCAATAAAGTATATGTATATATATATGTATGTATACATTGAATAGAATAGTACAATAGAATGAACTTAATTGTTACAAAACCGTGTCAACTATTTAGCTTAGATAGTAAATCATAATCAATTGTATTTCAGTTTACGCCAGTACCTGGGTGGGGGACTCCCTTAGAAAATGGATAGGGGTGCTGGACGGACCTTTTATAGGGTCGAAAATAAGACCCTCACGTACCATTTAGGGTCTCGAGTTGGCACCGTACCTTTTAGGGTCAGTTTTCGAACTGAAGATTATACATATTGAAAATTGTTTTAATGTGGTCGTACCTTTTAGGGTCTGAAATCAGTATCTGAGTTAGCTCAGCGGCCTGCTGCTACAGTAAGATAGCTGTCCCGTTATAGGGACGAATAAATAACGCGGCCCATTTAAAGCTATCTAAACAAGTGAAAAGGATTTATTCCTTTCTACACGATGGGATTAATGAACATTCGCTTGAAATCGAAAGAAACACCCTCGACTCATTAAAGGAGGAATTTAACGAGCTACATGCAACAGTAGTGAGCCTGAGTCTCGAAGAGGATAAAGAAGCTGTCTATCACCACTTCGACACGAGAGATATAGAACATCTGGAATGCAGGACGAGAATCTGCGAACGACTTCGCGAACAAGAAAGAATAAACACGAAAGCGGAGTCAGTTAGATCATACAAATCATACAAGTCCTCTTCACGCTCCTCGTGTTCATCGCAATCCTATAATCCTATAATATAATTCTATAAATAGGATCAATTACAAATAATTATATATAGTATTATAGTTATATTTAGATTGATATACTTTAATCAATTTTCGGTTTCATGATGTTTCTATGAGTTGAGTTTTGTAACATGCAATTTATCCAGTCAAATTTGGTGATTTGTTTTAGTTCAATCTATGAAACACAATACTTATAGGTTTATTTGCGCATGCATTTCTCATACGCACCCTCTATACGGTCTCCGTTAGATGTTTCGTAGTTTTAAATTTGTTTGTTATTTTCGTCAGTTGTTTTCAGTTGTGTGTTATAGATTGTAGCGCGCGCAAATCATTCAGTTTGTAAAATCTTTGTAAAATTTATCGCACGCTGATTGGTTGAAAACCATGTTCGATAAGAGGACAGACCCATGAAAATGACGCCATTTGACGCTTTCGTAAGCTTTTTCAAATTTGAAAAAACAATTGTGTGAAATCTTGGCGCTGATTGGAGGATAGACACCACGTGTGCTGACGACACAACGTCACGCAACATTGTGCAAAGTTGAGGGAACGTTTGTCATCAACACGATGTTTTTTTCGTCTTAAAACTGTGATAAAAGCTCATTTCTGGATAAACCCTGAATGGAAAACACTTTTCTGTAAGTAAAACAATTATGATAAATGTCACTATGTCCTCATTGAGTTTTCGTCTGTTTGATTTGATGCAGTTTTTGAGTCTTTTTGTCAAATTTCCGTCAATAGTCAAGTTGATTTCTGTCCAACAAAAACATACTCAAAAACGTAGTTTTGATAAAAAATGCCATTCTTTTAGCACTCTTTTGAAAACCTAAGTTATGTACTAGCTTTAACTATATCAAGGGTTTGTGCTTGTTGACTTATTTAATTTTGAATTCTGTTTTGCGAAGTTTTGCAAGGGCGCAACTGAAGTCGCCTATTCGCCGTAGTTGTTTTACTTTTATAGCTTACAGAAGAGAAACGATAAACAGTATTTCCTTACAGAAAAAGGCTTATTACTTTTCTTCTCAATTAAAACTGATCATTTTTTGCGATTGTTCTATATATTTGCCGAAGCATGAAGTGAAACCGTTGAGTTTGATGCGTGACACATTCGTCATATAACAGTCACATTCTGTCTATTTTACACATAAAAATTGATAAAGTAGAACAATAATAACTATTTGAGGAGCAGCACGGGGAACTATCAACCGTAAGTTCTAGTGCCATGCATAGCAAGAGACAACCACCACAACATGCTATGATCAATGATGGTGGTCACAACCTCACTGATAAAGAATGATCAGCTAACGATTGTGGACCCTCTGAGATTAGAAGGACTAACTAAGCAACGTAAAATACCAAGTTATAAAGACAAGTGATGATGATTTACTGGAAAATTACGAAGTTTTGTGATAATATGTTAAAAAACTGCTACGTTTTCATTATAAATTACGGCTGTGATTCTAAAGTCTGTAAATTGTGAATTGTATCGAAACGACTTTACTTGTAATTATCGCCTTTATTGCTTGATTTTTTTTTTTTTTTCAATAAACCTATAAAGCACAACTATATTCTAACTAGAATAACTACATTTAAGTACAAAATGTTTACTTTCAAAATGCAAACTGGTTTATTATAATATACACGGTAAACATTCACTCCGTCGTTCACTCGGCTAAAGTTTGACACACATAACTATTGTGTATCGAAACGACTCTACTTGTAATTATAAACTTTTATACACTAGCTATAACTCTATTCTTAGAATAACTACATTTTAAGGTTACGGTCCACGTTCGCGGTGTGCTTTCACATGCTCTCAGTTAAAAGTTTGTTTACCGCGTCATTTTACAATAATAATAGACATATTATATATCATTTTAAAGCTTATATAACAGAGAATAAGACTGTGTATGTTTTGTGTTTTTTTCTGTAAGATATGCTCTTCGAAAACCCTCAAAATTAACCGCCTTCAATGCGAGTTGTTTAAAAAAGTATAAGAAAAAAGTTCATACTGCTTTGCCGTCATTTTTTTTGCCGAAAATTTTCTCCGACACTATTCAAGTTTCAAAGTGTGTTGGCATTTGTATTTATTCACATGCGGATGAGGATGCGCTAAAAAAGCATAGGTCTGACTTTGAAATGAAATAAAAGAATAACCACGCGTTAAAAAACCAAATGCCAACAAACTTTGAAACTACAATGTGTCTGAAGTAGGATGCCGAAAAAAATTCTCTTTAGGTTAAAACTACTGCGGGTTAACCTTCCACGCTAGGACACCATGTTCCTGTTTAATGTCGGATTACATTAAATTAAATCGGTTTTGTCAAAATTATGCTTCATATCTATACAGTTTGTCCTTTTAGCTTTAAAAAAATGTATACTTTAATTTGTCGGGGCTTGCGTATAAATTGAGCGCGCTATTAGCTTTTTAAAAACACGTCTCTGTTCTGTCCGGTGTATCCTTAAATTAAACAGGGCTTTTTTAATCAATGATTACCGATTAGTTGCTTTTAAATTTAATCCAAATCAGTGCAAATCACCAGAGGGTAACATAAGGTTTCTTTTAAATGTTATTTTTTTACATACCTGCCTTACATGTTGCCCCAATATAAACAGCATCGTCAAGGTCATATGTGGACTGACCCCACTCGGGGTGACTACATCGATCAAGTGATTTCTCATTTCCATTGCAGCTGATATTAGTAAGCCATGTAATTTCAGTGGTGTCAGGCTTTGTCATGTGTACAATTTGGTTCGCCTCAACATATCCAAGCATGCGACAGGCCACATGTGCAACATTCAAGTCGAGTTTTCTATCACACACTGATCCCCAAATATTTCCATAAAGAACTTCTAGTCGTCCTGGCGTTATTGAATTTCCACCTGACAACCGAACCTTCAGCGGATGTTCTTAAAATAAAAGTACAAAGTTCTACGTAGTCAAAAAGCATCTTCAGAAAGTATGATGGAAACTAAAATGTACTCTAGTATTCCAGATGTTTGTAAATGATTACGAATGCTATGTATCTGGCATTTTTTAAATATTTTTTCATATGTGATGGATCTTTATACTTTAGTCAAAAAGCATCTTCATAAAGTATGACGGAAACTAAAATGTACTCTGACATTCCAGTTGTTTGGAAATGACTATAAATGATATGTATCTGGCATTGTTTTAAGTATTTGTTCATATGTGTTGGATCTATAGATTACTAATTTGAATTTAAAACATTACCTTTGTGTTTAGGATCTTTGCACAATACACCAGCAACATAGTTTCCTGGACACTGAGCATCTTTTACTTTTTGATAACACTCTGCGATGGAATTTTCATTACCACGACATTCTAATTGAGAAACCCACTTGTCTGCATTGTACTTCTTAAATCTTTTAATTGCTGCTAAAGCTTTGTCATATTTATTCATCCGACAAATCACATCTGCGTCTTTCTTATCCCAATTTTCATCACAAATAGGCTTTGTTGATGTATTATCCACGATGTGCACCTGGCCAAAATTTGGTGAAACCCCTTTAGTAATCTTCGCAGAAACTTTGAGGTCTTCTATATATAGAATGTCAAATATAGAATATTATAATTTAGCTTTAAAATGTAAAATGGATAGATGTATATGCGTAATTTCTACAAAAGGTTTGGAGCGCATCCTTACCCTTTGTAAAAGATAAACACGTTATTCCTGCTGCTTGTGTAGGATTGCAGTCAGTACTTCCAATTGCCAGATGATTGCAATCGTTCATGTCAGCCTCACTTCCTATACAATTCAATGCGCCCAAGAGAACTGGTCTGTTCTCATTAGTGCTAAAGATTTCAGGTGATGCTTTTTTATTACCATCTGTACCAGGTATTGATCGACACATTACATAAGCATCTGAAGATTTCCAGTTCTTCGCACAAAGTATTCCTTTGACACCTTCATAATTAATCTCTACCATGGAAATTCCATTGGACGTTGTATTGACTAAATCCACATTCATTTTCTTGCCTTTGACTGAAAATTGTAAGGGATAAATAAATTTGTGTACCTACTAGTGGATATAAAATGAAAATACATACCATCGTTTCTTTCGCAAATAACTCCAGCATCAAATCCTTTTCTGCAATCTGTTTGATCCCAACCACCATGGTCACAATGCTCTAATGTGTCCTCATTTCCACTACAACGCACTTTTGACAATGAGAGAGCACTACTGGAACGCTTTGAGAACTGCCTTATGGCAGCGAGAGCTCCTTTAAAACCAGACATGCGACAAACCACATGTGCGTCATTGATGTCCCAGTCCTCATCGCCACATACGGTTCGGGTGATGTTGTTATATTCAATCTTCACTCGGCCGTAATGATCAGAATCATTCTTTTCCAGTTCAATTTCCAAACGATCTATTATTTCTAAAAGAAAAGGGTATTATTGAAGTATGTAAATATTTTTAATTGAAGTATGTATAGATTTTATACCTCCTTTTGCAAAGCAGACAACTCCAGCATCTTGACTGTGATTGCACTTCAAAATGTTTCCTTGAATACTTGGACAACGATCTATGTTTACCTCAGTCCCTTTGCAGCGCAGTCTAGTAAACCACATTGGTCCAGAACCTTCTCCAAACGCTTTGTACGCCGTGATAGCGCCAGGAAATCCCTTCATTTTACAAATAACATTAGCATCCCGCATGTCCCATCCATTGCTGCAAATAGTGCCATACAATCCATGTCGTTCTATTTCAACGCGTCCTTCTCTCTCGTTTTGGCCGTGGACAAACTTTATTTCATTTGTTGAAATAGGATTTCCTGCCAATGTTTTAGATTTTTTTGTTAGATTGACTGATATGACTGAATTCTATGGTGCGTCAGTTGAATAGATTAGTGAGCTATTTAGTAACCCATTTGGAGAGGGTGAATTTCGTGTGTATTATTATATTATTTATAAATCGCCTCCAGGATTTTCTCATTCTTTAGAGGTTATTTTACCTTAGTGTTCCCGTTGCATGATATAGGAAATGGCGCAACAGTTATTGACAGTTATTGAATGGGACCTCGAAGTTTTTATCCAACAAAAGAAATGATACAAATCATTTGCACATAGAAATAACATGGTCAGCTTGAGGGTTGGACTGTTTAAATAAAAGCCTGCCAATTGATACAACTGATCAGGAATTGTTAATACTCACCTGTTTTCTTTTTACAAACTAAGCCAACAATACTACCATGTTGGCACTTTACTACTTGGTTAATTGATAATTGACCACACTGATCGGGGGATGTTTCTAAACCACTGCATTTCATTGAAATAGAAAAACTTGTGTTGGATTCTTTAGTCCAAGGGGAATAAGCCAAAGAACTTTGGTATCTTAGTTTACGACACAATACGTTCGCGGAATTGGTATCCAGGTCTGTTGCACAAACATTTCCACGTACGCCATAGTAATCCATTTCCAGTCGCCCGGCAGCCATGGTCTTGTTTTCGATGTAAAACTTTAATTTCGGATTTCCTTAACAAAAGAAACAGCAAACGTCAACCCAAATAGATGGAATGAAAAATAAATTGATGGTGACTAATCTATGTCTCAAAGGATATAGTTATTGTTAATTACCATAACTACAACAGCCACCCTTCATTTCCACCATCGTAAACTTCAATCAAAGAGTATCATCACCACTACGTCCAACATCATATCCTCATCCTCATCCTCATCCTCATCCTCATCCTCATCCTCATCCTCATCCTCATCCTCATCCTCATCCTCATCATCCTCATCATCCTCATCATCATCATTATCATCATCATCAGCGTTGGCATCATTACCTTCTTGACAGATAACTGCAGCACGATGGTTTCCTGTTGTACAAGTCTTATTTTCCCAATTCCAAATTGGATCTTTACAGTTTTGAATATTGCTTTCATTTCCAATACAGCTTACGTTAGATAGCCATACTCTGTTTTCCTTGCCGACTGCTACCTTAACTTTTATCGCAATCGCAGCTTTTGAAAAATTTGAGATCATTCTACATATGACTTGTGCATCTCTAATGTCCCAGTTGTCAGCACAAATTGGTCTCCAAATATTGTTGTACTGGATTTCTACAAGTCCATCCGACTTTCGTCTAACTGATACCTCCTTCTTGCCTAAAACGTTTATGAAAAATATAAATAAAAACAATATATGAGATGTATCTTTTTATTGGCGTGGTTTTTTAAAAATATTTTTTTGTACCTTTTAGCTTTGGAAGACAGACAATTCCTACGTCATCTTTGTGGTCGTAAGTTTGGTTTCCAATTTTCACACCTTGACATTCTAAGATTGAGTCTTCACATCCACTACACGAAATACCACGCAGCCAAACGAGTTGGTCATTTCTTCCTTTTCCAAATGACTGTTGTTTAACAGCTTTGTCATGACCTAGCATTCTACAGATGACATGTGACTCTTTTAAACCCCAGCGTTCATTACACACCGTACCCCAAACTTCTCCCGAAGATACCTCAACGCGACCTTCGTTAGGATCTATACCACCAACCAGTCTCACTGCAAAAATATAAAGATAAAGCTATCAATTGTATTTCACGAGAAAAGGTATGACGTGATAGACGACATTCCTCGATGCTGATGTCACAGCCCTCACAAAATTCATCGCAACATTTTTGGAGATGATGGAGAAGGTTAAGCCTAGATACACCTGAGTACATCGATTAGGCTCAACACGAATTTCAATAGGATTTGCATATTGACCCTCGATCGTGTACTCAGTTAGGCTTATAAATTAATGTTTTAAGAAAGGATGATTATATAGAAAACAAATTTTTCTGCATCAAATGAACCATTTTTATGATGTTTTTTTTTTACACTCAGGTGTATGTAAACTTGATATAATGCTAGTTTTGTACGTGGATTTAAATGATCAAATATTCCAAAATATATTCCTTGTTAGTCTACTCACCTTGGTAACCAGAACACACGACAACAACATCGTTTTCGTGAGTATTGCAATGAGAGTGAAAATTTCCCCAGCCAGAATCAGAACAGTTCTGCAGTGATGTTTCCGAGCCTGAACATTTGATGCCGTCCAACCAGACTTTACCCGATCCTTGTCCAAAGCTCCAATAACCTAAAGCTTTGACAAAACCAAGTTGTCGACATGTAACATTGGCGGCGTTCATATCGAAGTTATCATGACACACCGTTCCCCATTGGTTATTGTGGAAGACTCGTACAATACCAGCAGTAGCTGAACCCCATGTACCAGGTTGAAATTGAATGTCTTCTGGAGGTGGACCTGCAAAACAATGTACGCTTATGTACAGCTGCTGCAACATTTTTTTGGTAAGTTTTGAAAAAATTAAAAACACTTATTTGAGAAACACACACATAATAAGTTGTACCTTTGTAACCAGAACACATGATAAAAAGACTTTCTGTAGCAATGTCACAGTCATGTTTTCCCCATCCATAATGAGCACAGCTGTGTAGTGAAGACTCAGATCCACTACAAGCCAGGTCATCCAACCAGATTTTACCCGTGCCTCGTCCTTCATGCCAATATCGTTCAACTATCGTAAAACCAAGTTGTCGACATGCAACCTTGGCGTCGTTCATGTCGAAGCTATCGTCGCACACTGTTCCCCATGTACCATTGTAGAGAACTTCTAAAATACCAGCAGCACCTGAAGCTACTGTACCAGGTTCAAATTGTATATCGTGGGTATCTTAAAGAACAATAAGCAAAAGATTGAAGTAAGAAGATTAGAGCATTTGTGATTGACAAATTAAGATTGACAAATTAAACGTTTTACTCTATGTTATTTATTCGGTTGAAGTTTTGGTATGAATGTTAACCAATTGATATTGTCATAATTTGTTGTTAGCAACTTGTTCAGAATATGTTCATGTTATGAACTACAATGAATATGTTAAGCTTGATTAGTTTTCTTGAAGAAAAGTGCCGGTTTTGTAAACTTTGAAAACGTTTCATGATTCTTTTAATTCTTCTAATAGCTTAGTACTAAGTATAATGCTTTTATTTGAATCGTTAGTTATAAATACGAGGAAGAAAATGACAAAAAAGCACATAATTTGAGAATGAATTTTAACTTTAAGAGCGCGCGCTACTGACGCCATCACACGATTCTTCAGTTTGATTGAGAAAGACAGATTTTTAAATTTTAAGCTTAGGAAAAACTGTTCTTGAACTTTTCGGCCTTCGAACCTTCGGCCTCATGGGCTATTGACTCGTAGACCATGAGGGCGAGAGGTCTAATTGTTAAATAGACATATTATATTACTTTTAATCAAAAGTGAATAATATTGTATTTGTTTTAAAATATTAGATCTGGCTACATCACAACTAATATTTTGTTTGCATGGTATTACACAAAAGTAACGAAGGAAGACAAACATAGTGAACTACTGTTTACCCACAATCCATCATCTTTAATGATATACTCTATACATACATACATAGAGTCTTTTTATCAGCACTGTTATTAAACTGTTCTATACCAAAAGAATGCTTGAATAGATAATTTGTAAAGTTTATAAAATATAATTCTCGGGATGTTTCCGATACGAATGTCTTTACAATATTTTAATACGTGTATATCTAGTTCTAGAATATATATATATATATGCATACTGCATATTTTAAAAATTTATCTTGTTTATATTACTAGCTGTTCCACTGATTAAAATTTATAGCGGAGCTCCCGCGCGGGCCGAAGGCCTGCGCGAGCGAAGCACCATACTTAAGAATCCCAAGTGTACGTGCACACAGGAATCCCAAGTGTAGGGAACGAAAGTGGCGGGAACGAAAGTGACGCACGCGCCAAATAGCACTAGATCAACAAAGCAAAGTTGTTCTTTTATCGACAACAAAAGTCAAACAAACAACAACAAAATACTACTTGATAATAGCAGAGCTTTCTTTAATACAAAATATCAACGGAGAAAGATGAACTTCGTACATAAAGAGAGTCTTGACCGAAGAAGAACATCAACTTGAAGAACACAAAAACAAAGAAATTATACTAAAGAAAAGCAAAACACTGATTCCAAAAGATCAAGAAAACTTGTTTGTAGATACCTTCATGGAAGAATATTAAAAGACTACATCAATTTAAAAAAAAAATGATAAAGAAGCGACTTTGTTTGTTATGAAAACTGTCTTCAAATCGCTTCCCTCGGCACAGTTTATTGAAGGATTTTCAAGGTTGGCAGTTGAACCATGAACAATGTTTAATCAATCAAAATTCAAGTACATACATTTATTCGTCAAAATTTTATCAATGTCATTAAAGAGAAGAAACCTCAGGAAAATAATCACCGATAAAGTAAGTTCAAGATTATTTGTTTCAAGTTTTTTAGAGACAGTTTTTTAATACTGAAAAACTGTTTGATATAACGAGCATGAAAAACAAAAAACACCTAAAAACCTGCAATAATCACTGGACGAAAAATTGGATTCACAGCAGTGTGAATGTGCAGTGAATGTGCTGTGAATATCATATTCAACCACATTCCATCATATTCACACCAACGCGAATATGATCTTCACTACGTATTCACACCATTAAGTGAAGACGTTGAATACCTTTTTCACATTACATTCACATATTAGTGAAGATGATGTGAATATTGAATTAGCATCATATTCACCCCATAGGTGAACTTATTGCAAACACTGTTTTCACTTCATATTCACTTCAGTATAATTTGATGCATATATCATTTTTACTCGTACTCTTTCTCTCGTGAATATGATGTGAATGTTGAATTAGCATCATATTCACCCCATAGGTGAACTTATTGCAAACACCGTTTACACTTTATATTCACTTCGGAATAATTTGATGCAAATATCATTTTTACTCGTATTCTTTCTCACGTGAATATGATGTGAATGAATTAATCAATCAGGTCGGATATAGCGGATAATACTTTATTTCATAAAACCATAATCAGTTACAACTTTAAATTAAGACACATGAATGGAAACTAGAGAGTAAACTAGTATAGGCCGCGGGTCTAACAGAAATATACATGTCTAACAGCAGTTTAGCCTAACAGACATTTGGCTGGCGCCATACAACGCCGTTCAACGGTAGAAACATTGTCGAACAAATCTACATCAAAATTAATACTACTTAACCCTAAACAGTTCAAACAAGTAATATTAACCTTCTAGTAAATCTTTGTCCCTGCTTAGTGTGTCATCTTGTTCACTAAAACGTCGAATTACGGTGAGTTTAACTTTGTCTTAATTCGAAACGTGTTGACTTCTTGTTGTTGCCTTCAGCATCGTTGCCTTCAGCATCCCTCAATAACAGCAGTTTAGTCCTAGATTTACTTCATCTCTGCCGACTCTTCTCACTCTAAGCAACTGCTGTTTATGTCCTACGGATATTTAGAGAATTCGCTCCGCTTATCAAAAGATAAAAGTTATTTTACGAGCCGTACAGCTGTAGATCTGTTGAAGTGTTTCTAACCGACGTCGCTGAACTGACGCGTGACTAAGCCTCATATTCAAAATTGGTTGCGCCTGATTGGTCAATATTAAAATACGGATATTTGATTGGTAGGTTGATGTAGAAGCAAAATTAAATATATGTTCTATTTGTTGTTATAATCTCGACTATTTTAGTTCTTTATGCTATTTGGTAACTAGAATTTTAACGATTTTGTATCAATTTTAGAACTCTTCAACAATTAAATTGCTGTTATCTGGCGGGTGGATAAAAATAATAATACACTGTAACGAGAATGATCCCGGCGAATGATAATTAATACTTATTTAACGGTTAGCTCAAACGACAAAAATAGGATATCTGTAAATAAGGAAAATGTAAGTTTATATCATAGAGTGCAAACAATATAACCGTGAAACATTAACAAAAACTAATTTTGCTAAATTTTGCTAAATTTCACTAAATTAGTCTATTGTGCTATTTTGTACAAATTAGTAATTAGTAAATATAGTGTGCACGTGCAATCAATGAACCGCGATTAAATTTAGCGCCAAATTGCGCACGTCCATAACGCGAGCACACGAGCATGGGATTTTGTTTGGAGCTAATTAAAGCATGAATATTTAGAATGCAGCAGTTTGACCTAGTCTAAATATCGTGGAAATAGTTTCAAGATCCATTACAGAAGCGAATGGAGGTCATTGTTACGTTTATTGACGTTTAAAGCCAGCCAGAGTACGTATTTATAATGTGAACTACATGCAATAGAGTGAGTAAAACACTTATTCTTTAGTGTGCCTTGATTTTGCAATAGCGCAAAGGAATGAAGACTCGAAAACGATTTTACTTTGTGTATTGTGATTAGTTTAGCTTTAGATGTGCCTTGTGTTTTGATTTTGCAGCAGCGCGAAGGAACGGAGACTCGAAAACAATTTCACTTGTGTATTGTGGTTATTTTAGCTCTAGATGTGCCATGTGTCTTGATTTTGCAGTAGCGCCGGCGAAGGAATAGACTTGAAAACAATTTCACTTGTGTATTGTTGTTATTTTAGCTCTAGATGTGTCATGTGTCTTGATTTTGCTGTAGCGCCGTCAAAGGAATAGACTTGAAAACAATTTCACTTGTGTATTGTGGTTATTTTAGCTCTAGATGTGTCATGTGTCTTGATTTTGCTGTAGCGCCGTCAAAGGAATAGACTTGAAAACAATTTCACTTGTGTATTGTGGTTAATATTTTAGCTCTAGATGTGTCATGTGTCTTGATTTTGCTGTAGCGCCGTCAAAGGAATAGACTTGAAAACAATTTCACTTGTGTATTGTGGTTATTTTAGCTCTAGATGTGTCCTGTGTCTTGATTTTGCTGTAGCGCCGTCAAAGGAATAGACTTGAAAACAATTTCACTTGTGTATTGTGGTTATTTTAGCTCTAGATGTTTCTTGTGTCTTGATTTTGCTGTAGCGCCGTCAAAGGAATAGACTTGAAAACAATTTCACTTGTGTATTGTGGTTAATTTTTTAGCTCTAGATGTGTCATGTGTCTTGATTTTGCTGTAGCGCCGTCAAAGGAATAGTCTTGAAAACAATTTCACTTGTGTATTGTGGATATTTTAGCTCTAGATGTGTCATGTGTCTTGATTTTGCTGTAGCGCCGTCAAAGGAATAGACTTGAAAACAATTTCACTTGTGTATTGTGGTTAATATTTTAGCTCTAGATGTGTCATGTGTCTTGATTTTGCTGTAGCGCCGTCAAAGGAATAGACTTGAAAACAATTTCACTTGTGTATTGTGGTTATTTTAGCTCTAGATGTTTCTTGTGTCTTGATTTTGCTGTAGCGCCGTCAAAGGAATAGACTTGAAAACAATTTCACTTGTGTATTGTGGTTAATTTTTTAGCTCTAGATGTGTCATGTGTCTTGATTTTGCTGTAGCGCCGTCAAAGGAATAGTCTTGAAAACAATTTCACTTGTGTATTGTGGTTATTTTAGCTCTAGATGTGTCCTGTGTCTTGATTTTGCTGTAGCGCCGTCAAAGGAATAGACTTGAAAACAATTTCACTTGTGTATTGTGGTTATTTTAGCTCTAGATGTTTCCTGTGTCTTGATTTTGCTGTAGCGCCGTCAAAGGAATAGACTTGAAAACAATTTCACTTGTGTATTGTGGTTAATTTTTTAGCTCTAGATGTGTCATGTGTCTTGATTTTGCTGTAGCGCCGTCAAAGGAATAGTCTTGAAAACAATTTCACTTGTGTATTGTGGTTATTTTAGCTCTAGATGTGTCATGTGTCTTGATTATTTTAGCTTTAGTTGTGTCTTGATTTTGCTGCAGCGCAAACAAATAGACTTAAAAACATTTTTTTTTTTTGCATATTGTGCGCTAGGACACTTGGCTGATTGCACGTGCACACTAAATTTAGTCTATTCACGCTTCGACTATTTTTCACTAATTTCTACTAAATTTCGACTAATTAGTTTTTGTGTTTCACGGTTATATTGTTTGCACTCTAATACCAACGTTACTATATTGTTACTTATTTTCGGCGAAACGTATTGTACTGAAAATCTAACGAGTGTATTTTGCGATGTGGGGAATAAAACATTCACAATTGATTCACTTCAGATTCACACTAGTGGAGAATTCCATATTCTCATCTTTATTCACACTTCGTGAATGTGATGTGAATATGTATATTTGCATCAGTTTTGCATTATATTCATACATGGTGTAAATATAATTTGCGATTTGGGCAACAAAACATTCACGATTGATTCACTTTAGATTCACACTAGTAGAGAATTCCATATTCTCTTCTTTATTCACACTTCGTGAATGTGATGTGAATATGTATATTTGCATCAGTTTCGCACTATATTCACACATGGTATAAATATAATTTGCGATTTGGGCAACACCACATTCACAATTGATTCACTTTAGATTCACACTAGTAGAGAATTCCATATTCTCTTCTGTATTCACACTTTGTGAATGTGATGTGAATATGTATATTCGCATCAGTTTCACACTATATTCACACATGGTGTAAATATCATGTTCACTGGGGGTGTGAATATAATGCGAATATGGTTCACCAAATTCACACCATATTCACACATATGGTGAATCCGACTTTTCGTCCAGTGAATTAAGCCTCAAAAAGGAAAAATCCGTTCTCTGTTTTACTATTGAAAGAAAAGAGAAAAGGTTTATCTTCATTTTTTTTTACTTTTTGAGATAAAAACCGTACATGAAACGATGTTTGTGCATGTGTGAATTGTACTTCTCGTGGCCTTTGGTCAATTGAAAAAGGTTTTTATTTATGTACTTTTTAAACCTCATCAACGGAAAACATCAAAGATGAATTGAAATATAAACATAATTTAAAATTGGTTGAATAACTTTTAATATGTTTCATAATAAAATACCTTGTTTTAAAATCCTTGTCTTTTCAAATCGATCTGGTGTTGGTAGAACTTATTCTTGAGGCTTTTAATTCCACTTCAAAAGAACTTTTTGTTTTGAAGATTTGCCATGACTACTTTTTAGTAAATCGAATGCGATAAAAATGTTTTTTTTTTTTACAAAGAAATGTTTTAAAATTTCCTTTTTTCCTTTTAATACATAGTTACCATGCTATTAAGATCTAGTTCAAATAATGTTTTTGTCAATTTGAAGCTCAAAGTTTTGATTTTTCTCAGTGTTTTGTCTTGTGTTTGAAGCAAATTTGAAGCAAAAATGGCCTTGGCATTGCTAGCTAGCGACACGTTAGCGTGTCGTGACACAAAGTCACGCGCGTTTGTCACGAACTTTCGTGCGAATTGACATAAAAAAATGTGAAATCTAAAAATTAATCTTTCAAAAACGCGTCGATACCTTATTTTCGATAGAAACACTATAGTGATATCGATTTTTTTTTTTAAGTTTATTTTTTTTAAATAAAAATTGTTTGGGTTGGGTTGGGTTGGGTATTTAGTCAACAATTTGTTATGCACAAAAAGTATCGTTTTCATAATCTTTAGCAAAAAGCTTGAAAAATGAGTTGACTTACATTCGAAAATATATATATTAATATTTCTTGAAAAATGTAGTTGACTTACATTCGAAAATATATATATATATTAATGTTTTTTTTCCTAAGTAACCTTGAACAGTAAGAAATAGTCTTTCTTTCAATAACGAACAAATACGTCTACGTCATCATGTACAGTTTTTATGACCCATGTACAAAAACTATTTAAATGCGCATATTGATGTTGTAAGAAAAAAGGGGAGCTCCGCTATTAGGTATTACCTAATTTGTATATTAAAGTTTTATACTCACCAGTAAGAGCTAACAAAGCCAAAAGTGTAATGAAAAGATTAAGGAAGTTTTCACAATTCATTTCGCTAAATCTTTTTTGTAGAACGCTCTTTCATCTGAAATGCAAACATCGATACATCCGTCTTCTGCAAAGGTGATTTGATTATGAAGAGGCATAACGTTGCCTTTTATTGGTGCTGAGGTGGTTGCTTTGTTTTGGAAGGAAATCGTAATTGTTATAACCATTGATGTTTCGGTTTAATGAAGCATTATTATTACGAAAACAAATTATATATAATGAAACAACTTATTAGTTGCGGTTACACTAGATCCTGACCCACGGGTCCCCACTGGGAAATGACTTGAGTTGGGTTTCGACCAGGGTTTTGATTGCATGACCGCGGGCTTGCGTTCACACGCTGATAATAACCCGTGGGTAAGCATCGAGTATCGTATATCAAAGTATTGAATTTAGAATAATTTATTTAGAGAAATATATATGTAATTCTTAAGTGCTTACGTAGAAGTGTTATGTTGTGAGTGGTGTAAGTCCCGGTTTAGTTCGTTTAGCGAAACGTGGAGAACGATCAAGAACGATAAAGGCCATATCACAGCATGCGGTTTCTTGTGTTTGGAAACTATCTGTCTTTTGATTGGTAGGAACGCTCTGGGTTTCTGATAGACCCTACTACTTGATTCAGAAACTGTCATGGGTTATTCTTTTGTTCTTTTTGATGTATCCATGGAGATACCCAATGGGTAATTTCACCTCGGGATTAGCGGTTACACACAACATATCCGTTCCCCGTGGTTTAGAGCGATTTACCCACGGGTAAGGGGTGGACCATTAGAAGTTGGGGGAGGGGGGGTGGCAATATTTTTGTGTAGGTTATTTTTTTTCGCCACACGGGTTGTGCAAGATTTTTTTTTCGACCAGAGAGGTCTTGCACGTTTTTTTTTTTCACAGAATTTTGTTCTCTGAAATTCAAAGCGAAAACAACTGTTTGTGTTTTGGTCAAACTCCGTTTTTCCGTTTTATTTATTTGTCCGGTACAACGCGCAGATACTTCGCAGCGATTTTTTCTTTACTTTCGGGCGATTTGTTCACTTTTTGTCGGGAAAACACACCAAGGTCGATTTTGTTTTGGTATATTTTGTATACTGATACAAAGAGCGTAAGTCTCGGATTTTTGTATTTTTGATGTCTCAAAGTCTCGGATTTTCGTGTTTTTGATGTCTCAAAGTCTCGGATTTTCGTGTTTTTGATGCCTCAAAGTCTCGGATTTCCGTGTTTTTGATGCCTCAAAGTCTCAGATTTTCGTGTTTTTGATGCCTCAAAGTCTCGGATTTTCGTGCTTTTGATGTCTTAAAGTCTCCCCGGGAGTCTCGGATTTTCGTGCTTTTAAGTCTCGGAGTCTAGAATTTTTAAATACAATAAATGCATGAGCTGATATATTTCTAGAATCTCAGGCTCGGATTTTAAAATTTATTCTTTACCCCTCAAGGTTCTGCACGATTTTTTTTTTTTAGCTTGGCTCTGTGCAGGATTTTTTTTTTGGGCGCATTGGCCTTGCACGTTTTTTATTTTGGGAATTGCCACCCCCCCACCCCCAACTTCTAATGGTCCACCCCTAAAACGGCCTAGTGTAACTGCAACTATTATATAACGTGTAGCGGTAATTAACACAAAAACAAACATTACATTTTAGAACTAATATCCAAGTAACGAAGATAAGAAAATTAAAATTACGTACACCTAAGAAGTTCGGTCCATGTACATGAATTTAAATAAATATCAATGATAAAAAAGTTGGCATTTGGTTTTGAACATTTTAATAACTTAATATCCACGTACCGTTTTTTTGACGTTTGGTGCTGAAGAGATGTCAAATTTCAAATCCAAACAGTAAACCGAAACATGACTATCTGAAGATTATTGTTTAAATGCGCACTTTTACTGCAATAATATTTATTTGAACATCAGGAATACCAGTTACTTTGGACTAATTCTCAACCATTTATTCGTAGGTGTGAAATTTTCACACAAGGAAATATCAACACAAATCCAATGACATCAATCAAGTAATTAACTTTCGATGCGACTGATATCTCGAAAATATCGACACAATATCATGAAAAATTCTGTCGTATTTATATGTCATTTCCTTTTTGTTTAGAGTCGACAAATTTTTATATTCAATCGAAATAAATAAAATATCACAATCAAACTACACCATATTTGATGACCACAAGCATAAACATATTCATCGTTTGTCTCAGTCACGAATGTCGAAGGTATAGGCCGCAACGTTTAGACTGCTACTACTCTAAATCATGACCAGGCGATGGGTAGACTAGAATGGGGTAATGTCTTATATACAGTCCGTCGAATTTCTTTTCTTTTTTAGGATAACTTGGTGTCATGATGAGCAACTTGTATGAAACGTTCTTATTTACGTTGTTATATATTTATATTATTTTCAGACACATAAATGTTCTCAAAATCACTAGTAAAACTGAAGTTAGGGACGGACCATTTTATGTTTGATGGGGAAGGGGGGAGGGAGGGGGGGGGGGGGGGAGGGAAAATCCTAAAATAAATAACGAGCAATATCAAACAGACAAAAAAATATCGAGCAAGCCTATTTTTTTTGTACAACAGTCGTTATTTTAACAACATCCTTCCAAAAGCCTATATTTGTATTTGTCCGGCTTTTTAAAGTGGTTTTAACATTTGCCCATGCGTACTGGGCTGTTTATGGCAACGCTTACACGGTACCGGACGAATATTTGACCGGTCTAATTGTGTTTACACGGTACCGGTCAGTTTTTTAACCGGACCGATCAAAAAATCGTCCTCGATCGAATTTGCAGGTCGAATATTTGACCGGTTAGGCGTCCAAATTATTGCACGTTTAGCGCGGTCCCGTGTGAACGGAACCCGTAAGCGGATGTTTTTTTTTTTTTTTTAATTTTTAATTTTTAATTTTTATTTAAACGTATTTTTTTACAATATGTTTGCCCAAGAGCAGAGCCCATCTAGGGGCTTACATACTAATTACAAATTTACGTAGATACAAAACGGAGAAGCAAGGCGAAGAAAAAAAAAAGAAAATTAGGATAATGTTACAATAAATATGTACTAATAATACAATAGATATATACGTTATAAATTAGAAAGTGTAATTGATATACTAGTTAGATACTAGTTAGGAAAAGAAAGGAAGAAATTTAGCTGGAAGAAAAACGATGTTTTTTTGACCGGTCAAAAATTCGTCCGGTCCCGTGTAAACGTAGCCTTAGCAGTCTCTAATTCTTTTTTGCATTCTTCTTTTGTATCTATTTGACAATTACACCTTGAATATTTTATTTTATTTTATTTTATTTTTATTTTTTTATTCTATTTCATGGTTTTAGTGTATTTGCTCTATAATTACATAGTATCAATTTTATTTTAATTTATGTATTCTATTCTGGTTTTTAGGTATGAAAAATCACATTACTCAAATAAAGCTCGTGGCATGGTCGAGAACAATTAACACATCAAAAAAAAAAATTATTGCAGATAAAGCGAAAATATTATATCCATAAAATAGAATAAAATTGCTGCTGTGTAATATTTCTTATTTAGTAATTATTAGTCACTATCAAAGTCGACAAGTAAACTATTTTAAAATGAGGTATTGTTTCCTTTTGTACTTGATGTTTCTGATTGAGTAATAAGAAGTATTTTGTTTTTATTTCATGGTTTAAGTGTCTTCGCACTAGCTTGTACTGATAAATGGGTAAAAAGTACTTAAAAAAATATAATCATCACTCTAGCTCTTTTTTTTTTAAATAATCGTCCAATCACATTTCCGTATTTTAGTCACGTGGCGATCCATTATTTTGCGATATTAGGCAACCTATTAGACTGCTTACTTTGACTGGAGGTGTGCACGTGCGCTGATGACATTAGTCCTGTTTGTTTGTTTTTTTTTATTTATTTTTTATTTTTAAATACAATCAAAGCCGCTCTAATTATTTGTAATTAGGTCTCCCTTTGTGCCTAAAAGCCGAAAAGTATTTTAAACCATCGAAGAAAAACAACTACCCTGAAATATGCTTCAGTTGGGCCGTGAGAAAAAATTATTTTATAATATTTAAAACCTCATATTATGAAATACATTATAAAATATTTGATATAAATCGCGCGTTCTGATTGGCTGGAAAACCTTCTCTATACCTCATTATAATTCAACAACAACTTTTCAGCGCATAGTGCCCGCTGACCTTTTCGCCCGCTTCGGAAAATTTTGTTGTTGAATTATAAAAACAACAGAGCAGTTAAAATCTCGGGCATACTGCTGTGATAGTTGCTCTTGGAAACTGGATGTTCCTCAAAACTTCATTGACTGTTTGTTTTTCTGAACATCTAGTTTTACGCGGGCAACTATCACAGCATAATGCCCTCGATTCAACTACTCTATTGTTTAAAATAGAGCACGAAATTGAACGTCTATTCGTTTGATTTTAGCTGAACATTTTAGCTGAATATGTTATAAAAGAAATAGCAAACTCTGCAGCAGTCAGTGCTCTTTCGAGTTTTATAAAATAATTGATATAAATCGTGCGATCTGATTGGCTGAGAAGCGTCCTCTATAAGTGAACAGTGCGCGGAATGTCGATTTATTTGATTTTAACTGAATATTTTATAAAAGAAATAGAAAACTCAGCAGCAGTGCTCTATCGAAATATAGAGCGCTTGGGAATTTTAAGAAAACTCGAGAAGCGCTGATCAGAAGCAAACGCATGAGCCATGACGCAATTTAAACACAAATAGAATGAAACCTCGCTGCATGATTCTAATATTGGTACGAAACATGCGTCAGTAATGACATTAATTGAACTGTATAATATAGAATATTGCAAATGATCTAATATTTTTCTTAGCAATAAAAAAACAGTATAGAAGTAATAAAAGAAAAATATAAGTATTAATGGTACTTTTCTGAGCGAAAAACTAAATATAGTACGGTATCGTACCGTTCAATTTACAGATATCAGAGTTAATCAAATCATTATAATAAATAATCAATTTTAATTGATTTTAAAAAACGGGAAGAGCATACGGTTCTCAATTAAAAGGGTTTTACAAATCAAATTGAGATTTCATGATATTCTATATTTGTTGTAAAACCCAAAGATAACTTTTAAAAACGTCTCCCAACATTTTTGAGCATGACTGTAGTATAAATTAGGCCTACATTCAAGGACGTCACTATAAGGACATGACCTTAAAAGGATATTTTCGGGGAAAAAACATGCGTAAGTAATGACGTAATATTTTTTCAAGCATCAAGACAGCATGCGTCATTGATGAAGTTGATTTAACTATATAACCCGTGAAATATTGCAAGAGACCACACATATTTTTTTTTGCAAGCATAAAGACAACATTGTGCTTAGATTGTTGAGCTATGTCCCGCAAAACTCAAGATGAAGATATGTTTGAATCCAATTCAGATGCTGGTGCTAGTAGCTTTCGAAATTCAAGACCCAAAAGCACATGTGCTAGCAAAAGTTGCCTTTCAAGACCAACTTTTGATTATAAGGAAATTGCTTCCAATGAAAGCCGCAGAAAAAGCATTATTCCCATAGCCCAAGAACGGTTGCTGAAGCGTCGCCCAAGAATGACGCAAGCCACATTACTTCAATGCCAAGATATAGTTGAAGAACGAACAGAACATAAGATCATGGACAGTTTGTATATAAACCAAGACCATCACAGTAGTATGCGAGTACCAATCCTACGCCACCCGCACCGGCGGTGCGCCGGTGCAACCCAGAAACAAAGGAAATTCCTCATATTTCAAATTCCTTAGCATGCGTCGAACAAAAGAAGACGCGGCGTCCTTTTGCAGAAC
Source organism: Metridium senile (assembly GCA_949775045.1). Lineage (NCBI taxonomy): Eukaryota > Metazoa > Cnidaria > Anthozoa > Actiniaria > Metridiidae > Metridium > Metridium senile. The sequence goes on along the minus strand of OX459108.1, from coordinate 3,891,349 downwards.
AAAGGAAATTCTCGGCTCTAGGATTAAATGTGGCGTCCTATTTTGCTAAACAAAAGAAATTCTTCATATCTAAAACTCCTAAGCGTCATTTTTAAAATTCCTGAGTCTCCTTTAAACAAAAATATTTAGATACTTTAAGTTGTTGTCGGACTTTGATAATCAAAATGCTTCTTAGCGTCATACCACTCGTATACTGCTGGATAAAACATTACTACTCACCACTGTGGTACATTAAAGAACGAATTAGATTTGAAGATGAATATGGTGGAAAGGGTCTTGTGTCGAGACAGAACAGTTGTCATGATGGTGACTGATGAAGTTGAACACGTCACACGTGCCAAGATACACGGTTTACTGGCCTATTTCTATGCAGAACTGTGTCGAAGAAAGGTTTACAGAGATTTTCAATGTGAAGTCTGTGAAAGCAAATGGTGCACTGAAAAGGACCATAGCAAAACTGAATACCAAGTATTTTATGAGCTGTACACGGGTATCAAGAATGAAGTACGCTTGGATATGCTACAAGAGCTATGTACAATGTTTTTCAAGCTAGCTGATCTACCTGTACCTCAAGTAAGCGTTTCCTTTATCAACAACTTATCAAATAAATCTTCCCATACAGTGTGCTCGCTATGGAGAAAGATGGTGTATGAAGAAGAAGAACCCATACACGATTTTATTGTAGACTTATGTGATAGACATGAAGGTTACACAACCTCTCTGTCAACAGAACTTTTCTCTTGGTTCATTGAATACTTACAGTTTTAAGTAGAACGTTTATATGTTGTGTAACACAAGATAATAAAAAGGTTGAACATTTACGACTTGTGTCATTTGTGTATTACCCTTTCTCAAGTGTAGACATGGGATGTTTAAGGTCAATTCCTAATATCAAACTTCAAGATATCTTCCGTAAAATTCGCTGTGTTCTTGCATGTTGCGGGGGAAAAGTGGTTATTCAAAATTCTCAAATTGATGGAGAAACTGCTGGAAAAACTGTATTACACAATCAAAGAAGGAGGAAGCCTAGCAAGTTTAGATGCCTTATACCATGCTGAGGGATAGGACAATCACGACAGACTCGATTGACCATGTTGATACTTTGACGTTCTCTTGCAAATGACGACGTTTACCCCAAATGTTCACATTTATCGAGGTTTAAGGCAAGGATGAAAAGGACAAAACCCAGGATGAGCAGGACAAAACCCATGCAGGATGATGAGGACAAACCCAGGATGATGAGGACAAACCCAGGATGACAAGGACAAACGGGATAAAATTCAACTTGTTGTGTATTCCCCCAGCCTATTGTGCTGACATTGCAGTTTTCTCTTTGAGTTTGTCAACATCCCCAGGCTTACCCCGCGATTCCACCAATACAAATACCGAGTTATTCATACATATGGCATACTTTTTAAAAACATTTATTGAGGATAAGATATAATAAAGGAGACGACAGCTTATATAGTCATTTGAAAAGGGAACGCTATAAGAGAACCATGTCTCATTCCGACTCCGGCTATGAAGATGAAAGTTTGCATAGTGATGAGGAAAGTATCCAGGAAAGCGATGACTCTGCTGAAGACAGTCATGAAGAGGGTGAGCTGGATGATGGGGTCGAAGTGAACGTCTGGGAAAGACTTCAAAGCGAAGCGGTCAAAAGGCATGAAGACGAATGGGAAGATTTGGTACAGAAATATAAGCAAAATGGGGATAGTGATGAAGTAGCAAAAGTTAAAGCGAGTAATGCCGTGGTTCCTACTTTCAGAAAAGAACTCAGAGAGGTTCTATTTGAGCACCTAAAATGGATGCACTATTTGAAAAAGGATCCTCTTTATAAAAAAGTTATGACTACCAAGAAAAACCTAATTGATATGGAAGACTATAGCTGGGAAGAAGCAACTGAATCAGCCATAAACCAAAGAAAGTTTTTGCTCAACAAACTGTTTTCGAAACAAGAAGTTCCTATACAAAGTGCGGTGAATTTTGACACTTTTAACCCACATGATTGCAAATTTCACAGATGATTATGTAATCGTGTACAAGCATAATGTGTATCTTTAATAAAAATATATATTCATAAACGGCAAAGTCTAGTCTTGTTTGATTTTTAAAAAGTATGCCATATGTATGAATAACTCGGTATTTGTATTGGTGGAATCGCGGGGTAAGCCTGGGGATGTTGACAAACTCAAAGAGAAAACTGCAATGTCAGCACAATAGGCTGGGGGAATACACAACAAGTTGAATTTTATCCCGTTTGTCCTTGTCATCCTGGGTTTGTCCTCATCATTCTGGGTTTGTCCTCATCATCCTGGGTTTTGTCCTGCTCATCCTGGGTTTTGTCCTTTTCATCCTTGCCTTAAACCTCGATAAATGTGAACATTTGGGGTAAACGTCGTCATTTGCAAGAGAACGTCAAAGTATCAACATGGTCAATCGAGTCTGTCGTGATTGTCCTATCCCTGATTGTGGAGCGAAATACTTGGTGAAACTATCAAATCATCTAACTGATGTACATCAATTAGATCACATTGAACGAAGGAAATGCCTACAAGAAGCAAAACTTCAGACGAAAGTAAAAGTGATTGTCTATCTCGACTCTAAAGAGAAGAATAAATCAAAGTATGAAGATAGCATTGTTTATGAACCATCTTTACCAAGAAAGCCACAACAAGTCCAAAGACGGAAAAAGATCAGTAGACCTCGAAACGTAAAGAGAAAATCAAAGAAAGCTCTCTGAGCTATGAACCCACTTTGGTTTGCAGAATATATAATATTTTCATCATTACAAGATATGCCTCTACGAGGCTGACAGACTTAACGCAGTCGGGAGAAAAGCCAGTCGAAGAAATATAATGGATACTTTCAATTATCGGATATGTTAAAAGTTATAGAGCATTATATATAGAATACAAACTACTCAAACTCATTTAATGATTTAAATTTGATAAACAAACAAAACATGTACAAGGATAAGTTAAACAATAGGCACGCGCCCAGACTAATTGTACAAACTCATTATTATAATATTAGTGTTTGAAAAGTAAGAAGTTCTTCGTTCTCTTGTTATATCAGTAAGATTAGTAATTGCTCCAAAAACTAATCGCAAAAACTGTTTTAAAAGTTTTAACTTTAAGGTTAGTTAAAGTTTAATTAAGAAAAGCTAATAAAACCCGTTGAATTACTCAATGTTTACAAATGTACTCGTTCAACCTTTAATTGACTTTACCTAGTTACGATGTGTTATTGTTTAATTCGGCACACTTATTATTGTTTAAAAAGAAAGAACTGCGTAGTCTATTTTTGTTATATCAGTAAGGAATATCTAACGCCATAATTTTGTTTCTTTATTTCTCGATTTATAGGCAAGCATTGCAATTTTACTTCAAAAACAAGAAATTCTTTTGTCTATGAACTAAACAATAGATTTGCAGGTGGTGACGCGGCACGCGCCAAGACTGTAAAAATACATTAGTTGGGGGAAAAAAAAAACACTATTATTAAAGGAATTTAAAAAATGATGCTATATCTAATCCTCAGATGAAGAATTTCTTTTGTTTAGCGAAATAGGACGCCACATTTAATCCTAGAGCCGAGAATCTCCTTTGTTCTGCAAAAGGACGCCGCGTCTTCTTTTGTTCGACGCATGCTAAGGAATTTGAAATATGAGGAATTTCCTTTGTTTCTGGGTTGCACCGGCGCACCGCCGGTGCGGGTGGCGTAGGATTGGTACTCGCATACTACTCATCACCAGTCAATGCTGTCCAGTGTATCGCCGAAGGCTTACCAAGCCGACTCTGCAAAAATAAATCCCCAATACCAGCTTCAAAAAGAGTCCTCACATGGTACCGAGAGACGCGTCAGAAATATTTTCCAATACGATCCCAAGTTCAACCAAGGAATTGTCGATACGTACTGCGAAGACAAGACACCATCGCAGCAAAGCCTGAACAAACACAGATCTGTAGTCGACCGTAAGAATGAGTGTCCATCCAATACGAATAGAAGCCCTCACCAAGAGACATGTACGTTCTACTCCCGACATCCCAAAACTCCAGAAAATGGTCCCTCATTCATAGAAATTCAGCTGATAAACCCTGTTCCGAAACCGTCCCTAGAGCATAATGAAATGGCATCATTTTTCCAGAAAGAAGATCTCACGATGATGTCGCATGAAAACAAGCAGAATGAGAAAAGTCAATGCCCGAACGCCACAGAAATGTCAAGATATAGAAAGATATCACAAGATTTTGGAATACAGCACCAATCCAGCAGAATGCCAGACACAGATGCAAAGACCAAACAAAAACGAAAAATACCTAAAGAGCCTGAGTGGATGAAAGAGTTAAGGTCATCAATAAATTATTACGGAATAGAAGAAGAGCAACAAAGAGAAAATACGGCGATGGCATATTTGTCTCCAATCCAAGACTATCAACCAGTGTTGTCACCAAAGGCCAAAGTATTCCGTACAGTATCGCCTACAGCCCCAAAATCACCTAATGGTCCCAAATCTCACTCAGAGGCACATCTACAATACCAGGCTAAAAAGGAATATTCTGGTGGTACTCAAAGACGCGTAAGACAAAACGATCTCAAGTTAAACCAAGAAAACAAGCACAATCACTGCGAAGAGAGACGCAAGTTGTACTCCCGACAGCCAAAGTCGCCCGTGAATGAACCCTCATTCACAGACATTCAGCTTATCAGCCCTGTTCCGAACTATTCCCTACCGCATGATGAACATGCAGCATGTTTCAAGAACGACGAACTCACCGTGATGTCGCTTCAAACCAAGCAGAAAGGAAAGAATCACAACCGGAACGCAACAGAAAAACCCCGGTACAGACAGCTGCAACATGATTGTGGAATACAGCAACAACCGAGAAGAATGACAGTAACAGTAACAAACAGTCAGCAAGAGATAAATACAAATGAACATGAAGACTGGATCGAGGAATTGAGGTCTTCGAGCAAAAAACATGATAAAAATAGCCGCCAAGCTCCAGACCAATCCAATATACCCACGAACGTCATAGGACGCAGAAATGACAGTATCTTTAAAAGGATCTATAGCCGATTAACACAGACCCAAGAGCAACCCCAGACGTCCCAACGTCCTTATGGAAGAGGAGCCTTGACCGACCAAAACGCCGTGGCTCTACAAAGGAGCATTTTGAGACGTAATGAGGTTTGTGATAGTCTAGATCAGTTTATAAGGGAAAGAACCCAGACACGTGCTCTGATAAAACGACTTGGGGACGAAAATGTAAAAGAAATGTATGACATCATTTAAAAAAACGTTTTTTAATTTAATAACAATTAGACAATATTCGATTAGCAATTTCTATTTATAAATAATAAATCCCGCATAATTAGTTATACCCAAAATGTACTGTGCTTTGACAATTGTCCTTTAAACAGTTCCGTTCAGTGACCACGAATAATAATTCCAGATCGAAGTTCGAGTTGCTGCACATGAAAAAAATTAATTCATCATGCGTAGTAACTAAAACTTTGACTTGGAACTAGCTATCATTCGTGATGACTGGGCAGGACTGTGAATAGGACTATTCATATTGCTTTGCATGTAAGTGTTTTGTAGTGAGTCTAAACAACATAATTCAGTATATACACAATTAACAATCTCTTGCATAAGAACGCGCCTTCTCATTGGTTCGCTATATATCTCGTGATATAAGACCATTTCTACCGCTGAAGCTCGTGCGTCTTATCACGCTTTGTAATATTACGCAATTAATTTTGATTTTAAACAAGAATTTTCATTTTTTTATTTTTTTTTCGGTTGTGAATTGTGTATATACTAAAACGAAGACTGGTGGCTCGGTAAAAAATATTCGCCCGATAACCACTTCGCCTTCAGCGAATAATTGTTAAATGTTTGTAAAACTGGTAGTGAATGACTCATTTCCCCGTTGAATTCATAATATTGCATGGAAGTACAGTCAACTGACTTATATTTTCTGAAATTACTGCAAAAAGTAACATCAAATTATCATGGAATTGGAAAGTAGAAGTGTAAATAATGTGTTCCTTAATAAACCGAATAAAAACTAAATAAAACGTTTACCGATCTTTGTTCGTTGTTTGGTTGGTTGTTTGGTTGGTTGGTTGGTTGGTTGGTTGGTTGGTTGGTTGGTTGGTTGGTTGGTTGGTTGGTTGGTTGGTTGGTTGGTTGGTTGGTTGGTTGGTTGGTTGGTTGGTTGGTTGGTTGGTTGGTTGGTTGGTTGGTTGGTTGGTTGGTTGGTTGGTTGGTTGGTTGGTTGGTTGGTTGGTTGGTTGGTTGGTTGGTTGGTTGGTTGGTTGGTTGGTTGGTTGGTTGGTTGGTTGGTTGGTTGGTTGGTTGGTTGGTTGGTTGGTTGGTTGGTTGGTTGGTTGGTTGGTTGGTTGGTTGGTTGGTTGGTTGGTTGGTTGGTTGGTTGGTTGGTTGGTTGGTTGGTTGGTTGGTTGGTTGGTTGGTTGGTTGGTTGGTTGGTTGGTTGGTTGGTTGATAGGTTGCTTGGTTGGTTGGTTGGTTGATAGGTTGCTTGGTTGGTTGGTTGGTTGATAGGTTGCTTGGTTGGTTGGTTGCTTTTTGTTTTCAATATTTTATTTTCACCAGTGCTCAACATACACTCAAAATAGTTTTTAATTTTAAGTTTCACCTCACCAGAATAGAATATTTTTTCCTGATTAAATTAGTAAGATTCAACAATACTTCAGTCTCATGTTTTCTAGCACTGCTGTATTTTTGACATAAATTTACACAGGCTAAGCCTCGATTTGTTGTAAAAATATTAACAAATTCCATGCAAGCCATGAAACAATGTGATCGCTTAACAGTAGAAAAGATATCTCTAGCAATGTACGATACTCGATATGTTTATTTTACTGTACAGCGGTACATATTGGCAGAGTAAGATATCGATCTTTGAAGAGATCGTTCAACCGAGTAAACAAGAGGTCAAACTGATGCTAAAAACAGCTAAATATCGACTATTAGGACTTAAGGAGGCTCGAAATGGTTTCTGTATATATCTATATACTTACTTTATATTGCATATTATGCAGCATTATTGTGAAACTATACAGTTAACCGATATATCATTTTAAAGCTGATGGATCTAAGATATCAATTTGTTTTAAATTATTGCGTTTGACGTTGTCATGACAACAGCAGGTTGCTGTAAAAAAAGACCTTAAATTCTTTTATTAAAGCTGATATTTCCAAATCCTTTTGGTGAAAGTTTTTTTTCTTGCAACTGAGGAAAAATAAAAAAAATCTGTAATGCGAAACCTTTAAAATATTTAAAAAATGATTTTTTTTCTAGATATAAATGGTTTTTCATTACAGATTTTTCTTAAAAAAGACCTACTAAATCTAAACATTAATTGGAACAAAATGCCAAAAAATAAAAAAAATCTACCATTTAATTGTGTTGTTATTAATAGAAATACATTTTGTACGCGTCAGAGGGGTCTTGTAAAATTGGCGATATTGCGCGCGCGCTCGGTCAAAAAACCATTTCGAGCCTCCTTAAGATTAAGACTTTTCAGATAATTAGGACTTTAATTTACTATCAACTTAAAAGTACCCATTAATTTGGAACATAAATTGTAGCGGGTTTTTTTTTTTTTGCCCTTGGTTTTAAGTCTTTACTTAATATCTAAGAATATATCCCCCGCAATAATATATGCGATAACAAGGAACAAGGAACTTGTCTGTTAATGGCATTTTCCAATTTGCATGAACCCAATTTTGTAAACGTGGCACTCTAGTCCTTCTTTGCATCTTGGACACGATGTCGGGCTTTCCTGAAATGGAATTGAATATGTATTAACAATTGTATATATTTTTTTCACATAAGGGACGGAGTGAACGGTGAATTGCGAACGGATTATTACACGACCGAAAGGCATTGTTGTTACTAATACCACATGGCCTAGTGTTTCTTTCTGAATTATTTTAAAGCACAGTTTCATCAAGTTTAAGCTTTTCTTTACTATATTGCATTTGTGCTGTGCAGTAACTAGTTTTTTTTTTGCCACAAATAATCAATATCAAATACCCACAATTCTTTTAAGTCGTGCAATCGCCGTTCGCCAATCACCGTTCATTCCTTCAACCTTTATTGAAACAAGTATCTATTCACCTATTCACCTCTTAAGAGCTCATGATCATGTAAGGTCAAAAGAGGGTATAGCAGATAAAAAGAGAGAGAAAAAATAGCATGGACTTGTATTTAGTAAGAGAAGGTTCTCGTAAAATTGAGAATGCTATAGATAAATTAAATTAAAAGAACCTGAAGTGCTCAGGAGCCAGTTGTAAGAAGCCTGAATAGCGCTATCCACCGCATAAAACCTATACACATTTTATAGACTGGATAAAGTTTATCTAGTGGATAACTTTATCAAGGCTTCGTACAGCTGGCTTAGGACAAAACGTCATTCAATTCAATATAATCTAAGCTCGATTCCTGGAATTATACTTACACATAACGCTCCCGATTCAAGTGGTGGTTTACAGAACCCTTTATTGTCATCATATTCATAAGAACAGCATTCTTGGTCTTCACAATCTGAAGTCTTACTACAGACCGTCAAAAACTAGAAAAGGAGTATAGGAACGAATCAGTGACTGCTCAGAAACCCTCAAATTAGACGGGGAGATCCGGGGAGATCCGGGGAGAACTGGGAAGATCCGGGCTGAACTGGGGAGATCCGGGGAGATCCAGGCAGAACTGGGGAAATCCGGACAGAACTGGGAGATCCGGGGAAATCCGAGTACATAGAACTGGGAGATCCGGGTAGAACTGGGGAGATCCGGGGAATTCAGGATGCGATTTTCTGTAGCCTAAATATCGAGTAAATAAATAAACGGGCCTTTAGAGATGCCATATTTCAAAACTAAAAAGTCTTGGCTTTATACTGAATACGAAAATCGATGGTCTTTTGTTATTTCGATGCTCTAAAAAATCGTATTTACATACCCTTCAATTTACCATAATGTTGATTTTACCCTTAAGGGTATACCTTAAGGCTGGTGCCTAGTAATTGCAACCCATTTTTATTTCATTGAAACTATACCAGTTATTTGAAACACCCAATGGACTATCTAAAAGTGAAAAAATATTGGGGGGTCACCTCGCATCGAAGCGAGATAATTATTGTTAAATACCTGATGACGTAGGTGTTTTTTTGCGAATTTTAAAGAAATACTATTTCATACTGTTAAGGTTTACTCAAGAAATAAACGTGAAATAATAATCTAAGACATATATATTTTCGACTTTAAGTCAAAAATGTTATTTATCACGCAGACAGCTATGTTTTATAATAGCTTTTTGGCCCAAATCACGAAAAAAACATTTTGTGTGTATACCGTATTATTGACTAAATGTCAAACCAAAACCATTTTTATTTTTAAAATATCAACTTAGAAAAAAAACTTCGATATCACTATAACATTTCTAACGAAGTCAAATGAGGGGTATCCACGCGTTTTTGAAAGATATGAATTTTTAGATTTCATTTTTAGGAAAAAACGCGCGAAAATTCGTGACACACGTGACATTGTGTCACGTCACCGCGTGACAAAATTTCTAGCTGGCGCGTTTGCAAACGCCAATGAACATTCAAATTCGCTTCAAACACAAGGCAAAACACTGAGAAAAATCAAGCTTTTAAGCTTCAAATGGACAAAAGATTCACTTCAACTAGAACTTAATAGTGTGGTAACTATATATTAAAAGTAAAAAAAAAATTCTATAACATTTTCTTTGTAAAATATAGTTTTCATCGTAAGATTTACTAAAAAGATATCACGGCAAATTTTAAAATCCAAACTAACAAAAATCAACCTGAAAGTTCTTTTGAAATGGAATAAAAAGCCTCAAGAATCAGTTCTACCAACACAAGATCGATTTGAAAAGACAAGGAAGTTAAAACAAGGTATTTTATAATAAATAAGTTTGTGTAAAACATCATTTTGTTTGTAAAAAAAAACTGGAACAATTTTGAAGGAAAAACTACTAAAAAAGCTCATTTAGTAGGCCTAAAAAGTCTAAATAAACAAGAGTTATTCAACCAATTTTGAATTATATTTGTATCTTAATTCAATTTTTAATGTTTTCCGTTTATGAGGATGTGAAAATTGCATAAATGAATCTCGTTTTTAATCGACCAAAGGTCCACGAAAAGTGCAATTTACGCACAAACATCGTTTTATGTACCGTTTTTATCTCAAAACGTTAATCAAATGGAGACAGGCATTTTCTCTTTTCTTTCTATAATAAAACGAGGAAGGCACTTTTCCTTTTTGTTGCTCGATTATTGTTTTTTACGTTATTTTCCGCGAACTTATTTTCGACTGCACTCTCGAACTAGATGCGCAGTAAGAATGCGCATGAACAACACTGGGCACCAGCCTTAAGAGATACGCTGGGGAAAATCAGTGGAAGAGTGCTTTTACTTTACAAAATATTATTTTAATTACGTGTGAGCCTAGCTTCAGGCTAGCCTCCTCCGCAGGCATTTCGACGGGCTTCCGGTGGTGAGGAGAAAAAAAAAAACGAGCGGGGATGGGGAGAGCAAACTCGTGCTCAGTTCTTCTCTGCCAAGTATTTCAACAAAGGAATCCCTAAGGGGTAGCCTGCGGAGGAGCCTAGCTTCAGGCGAGTCAAAATGCAAGTGAACAAGTAAAATATCAAGCCATATTACACATCAAACTTACTGATAAGTTGTTTATTATCCAAAAATCAGCAAAACGTTTTCAATTAGTTTATTTAGAAAGATTACACGAGTAAAAATAGCGCTCTAATGAGTTTTGACGAAGATTGAAATTCGCAGGTGAGTGATCGGTTGTTAAGCAACGCCAAAGCGTAACTATGGGCCGATTTTCTTCTTTTATGACCATACTCGTCGAAGATTGATATCAAACTTCAATATTAAACTTAAACAAGTTGTTAATTATTTGGTGCAAATTGGGATGATTTGAAAATTACCTTTTTTAAAATAGTCACTTAGGTCGTTTTCATTTTGAGTCCTTTAATTGATTTAAAAATATCGATCATAAAATCTATTTACTCTGATGGCCTGATGGTATAATCATAAACATCCATGGGATTTTAAAATGCCAAGTACTATTATGAATTTTCACTTTAAATTTGAATAATTTGTAATCTAAATAAAGTCATCATTTTATTGCTTACTTAATGTCTAAAAAATATCCACAAAAAATATATACACACAAAATTATTGAACTAATTATATTAAATAAATTAATTTAATTAATTTTAAATAAATTAATTAATTTTATACTAAATAATATACACCTAATTGCAATAATAATAATAACTTAATAACTTTAATATTTATATTGCGCATATTACATATGAATATGATCACATGCGCACTAAATGTACAATGATAAGTAATAAATATATAAATATGATATAGTATGTAATAATATAAATGTATAAAAATCTAAATAAACGAGCAATTTAAAATGTATATAGTATATATAGTTATAATTGTATAACATTCTATGTAAAAGCTAATTTAAAAAGAAATGTCTTAACAGCTGACTTAAAACTATTTACACATGGTATATTTCTAATTTCAATAGGTAGAGCATTCCATAGTTTAGGAGCAGCAGATTTAAAAGCCCTGTCACCTAGTTCCTTACGTTTTCCACTAGCTGGATCTAAGAGTGTGCCGTTTCTATTACGGAGATTATATCTTGACACCTTAGTTATTGAAACTAAATCGGACAGATATTTAGGTGCAAGCCCATGCAAACATTTAATAAAATAACATAAATATAAAAAAAATGAAAAAAGAAAAAAAAAAGAAAAAGAAAATGACAAAATAGGAATGAATTAAAAGACAAAAGAAGAAGTTGAGCTTGAGTAATCTGCTTTTGTCTTTTAATTAATTCCTATTTTGTAATTTTCTTTTTTATATGACAATGTTATTGCTATTAGGTGTAGAACGATTTCACTTTATAGATTTGAACATGATCATGAGTAAAATAACATGCTAATTATCTGGCGCATACATCATTTATCACAAGTTAGCTTTTTTCATTATATCTGATGAGCGAACAATCTATTCTTAAAGTGCACCTGACGCCCTTCATGATATTTTGCAAATCTGTTGTACATGAGGTGTATAATAAGTATACTTTATATTTCTTGATGTCGACCTCTCCTTTTTTAGATATGAACATCTGAAAATGCGAATGAGGTGACGTCATCCCAGGAATTTGTCAAAGTTTTGTTTCAAAGCTGACAGCAAGCTTATTTTTGTAAAGTAGTAAAAATGTTAATGGTAGTGTGAATATTAGTAATACAGATATTGAGCTTTAAAAAATTCCTATAATTATTTAAAAATAACTTTTGTATATTTAATGAGACCTGGGATGACGTCACTTCATTCACGCTTGGCATAAATGACCTCAAAATCGCTCATTAGGGCTTATTTTAAAAATTTGAAGTTGGACTTTCATCAAACTTGGCACGAATATAGGGATTAATAACACAAACTCAATTTTATAATTTTTAGCGTTATTGCTATGATAATGACGTCATAATGACGTCAAAACTTCGTTTTCCAATGGTATTTGATATAATTTCAAATTGATTCAAACGTCGTAAGACTGCACTGTATGACAGTTCTTGATATAGCTAACATGAATTCGAAAACCGTTTTTCGATTGGACAATTCAGTCAAAAGTAATCAAATTCTTAAATTTCCTTATTTTCCCGCAATTTTTTGGCGGGAAACTTTCTTTAAAAAGCTTTGGCAAAAATATCGCTTGGTACATTTTTTCGAGTTCTTATCAATGTTGCATGAAAATTCGTACATAAACTACACCAGTGTTGATCTAAAACTTGTTGATTTTTGTTTTTTAAATTTTCAATCCTAGACGTAGATATTAAGGCGAGAAAAATTGCATACGTCACTATGACGTCACACAAGTTCTAAAATGCTTATATAAGCCTACCAAATAAAAATTTTGAAACTTTTTTTTAATAACAACACTTGTTTATTGCTCTTCGAAAATTTCCATCGAGTGGATGCGTCTTTTTACCATTTTTAAGATGATATTATAATTCAATATGACGTCACATATTATGACGTCACAAAAAGGTATAATCCTTTATAACTCTAGTTAGAAACGTCATTGCGAGTTCCAATTAACGGCTAAATATTTCTCTCACTATACCTATTCAGATCAACAAGAATTATCCGTAATTCGATAAAGCATAAGAAATAACCATAAAAGGAAATGTAATATGTGACGTCATAGAAACGTCAGAGTATCATCAAAATATAACATTTTATAAATTGTCATATCTGTAATGTGCTGTGAAAATTATAGCTTGTTTGGACTTCAAATCATAAAGTTAATAGGATTTCCAAGTTTTAAGGACGTTTCTGATGAGCGATTTTGAGGTCATTTATGCCAAGCGTGATTTGCTTTTTCAGATTTCAAATGTTTATATCTCAGAAAGGAGAGGTAGACATCTAGATAAATTAAGTACACTTATTATACACCTCATGTGCAACAGATTCGCAAAATATCATGAAAGGCGTCAGGTGCATGCACACTTTAAATATTCCTTAGGATCCTTATGATACAACGTAAACAGTCAGTTCTGATACTTTGTTTTCTCATTTTTGCCCAGATTGTCATATTTATGCAAGCAATTTGTGATAAACTGTATGGTTATCCGTGCAAAGCTAATTAGCATGTTATTAGACTAATTAGTATGCCGGTTAAAATGCTTTTTGTTTTGTTTGACAACTATTTCTATTTTGTCCTATTATATATTTAAACTAATTTTTATTCAATCAATGTAACTATTTAAAATGTAAAGTAGAGCTTGAATATCTTATAAATATTGTAGTATAGTTTAGCTTAGTTAGGATTTTTCATGTTGTAAATTGTAAATTTTATAAAGCGCATTAGATCATATACTTTATAATGAATTTTTGCGCTATAGAAACATTAAATTATTATTATTATTATTATTATTATTATTATTATTATTATTATTATTATTATTATTATTATTATTATTATTATTATTATTATTATTATTATTATTATTATTATTATTATTATTATTATTATTATTATTATTATTATTATATAATGCGTTATGTGAAATCGTTCTAATGTCCAGTAAGGGCAAACGGCTTCAACGTTACCTTTGCTTCAACATCGGTTCGATTTCGTTGAACGCAGTAGAATGGTGGGCAAACGATTTCAACATTTACTTCAACGTCTGTTCGATTTTGTGGAATGGTTATGTTGAAACCGTTTGACACCTCCTTTCAACATTGTTGAAACGTGTTACGTATTAAGAATACTGCTAATGCGGGCTGTACTAAAAACAATGTTGAACGGAACAGGACAAACGTTTTCAACTTCGATTCAACATTCACAGAACACAAGAAATGTTGGAAGGATGTTAGAGCAAAGTTTAAACGCTTTTAGACTATTTCAACATCAATTCAACATCGATTCAACACGTTCAACAAGGGTGGACAAACGGCTTCAACCTTGCCATATGACAACAATATAACAAAAAATATATATAATATTAATGCAATACTAGTAATATAATCTACTTAAACTTATTTTTATAGCGCTAAATGCACTAGTTGCTCAAAGCGCTTTACATAGTTATAAATAGGTATAATAATGAATATATAAATTAACTAATGTAAATATAAGAAAACGAACAATATAGTAATGAAATGTTTAAAATATAATAACTATACTTAATGTTTAAATACCCTTCAAATAAATCGAATATTTATTAATGTTGAGGAGATTTAACTTGAAAAGCCTATGGCTTCTCGCCATCACTTTTTCTGTAATATTTAATTTCAAATTTGTAAGTTTATTATATGGCAAAAAAATCAATAAATCAAATCAAAATACTTAATATAAACAATAATAGAATAACTTTGAATATCACAACAATCCTTTCAAAAACTCATTAATAATTCATGAGAAATTTTCAAAAGAAATCGTGACCGTGACGAGTGTTTTAACTGAAGTTATAGATTCACCCTAATTTACATAAACTTTAACTTTAATTTTCTCTAATAAACTTTCACAAATCCTTCATTTTTTTTTACAAAAACACAAAATATAGGTTGGAGTTTTTGAAGTCGAATAAACTCGCAGATCGTGTTTTATCAGGTTTAAAACCACTTGGCTTCGCCTCGTGGTTTTAAGTAATGTTTAATAAACGAACAGGAGTGTTTTATCAGGAAGCCAAGTGGTTTTAAACCTGATAAAACACGATCTGCGAGTTTATTGAACGACTTCAAAAACTCCAACCTATATTTTGTGTTTTTGTAAAACAAAATCAAGGATTTGTGAAAGTTTATTAGAGAAAATTAAGGTTAAAGTTTATGTAAATTAGGGTGAATATATAACTTCAGTTAAAACACTCGTCACGGTTACGATTTCTTTTGAAAATTTCTCATGAATTATTAATGAGTTTTTGAAATCCCGATAAAACACTCCTGCTCGTTTATTAAACATTACATAGTGCGTTCTGATAAATATAATGATATATGCTATAAAAATATAATGAATTATTATATGTACATACCTAACTGATAAAATATACACCTATTTCAAAATGGTTGTCGCAATCAAAGCCACAATCTACACTCTGAAGCCTGCAAAGGATGTCGGTATTTCTTCTCTTGCTATCGATTTATCCAAAGCATATTTTGGTTGTAAGTGTTTGTGTTATTTGAACATTTCAATTTGCTGCAGTGGTGGATGATGAAACAAATATTTCTTTAAAAACCGTGAAATAAATAACAAATTATGTCCATATTACGGACATCCTTTGCAAGCTTTAGAGTGTGGACTGTAGCTTTGATTGGGACAACGATTTCTGAAATAGGTGTATATGTATTAATATTATAGCAAAACAACCGAATTAAATATAACAAATTAGATACGACATGTTCAAGTTAAAATCAAATAAAGTTCAAATGCTACCTCGTGTTTCTTCTTCAAGGAAAGTCCTTGTGCTACGGCCAATAAGAACAAAATCCCAGCAACATTTAAAACCAGCATGGCAGAGTTCAACCTCCTAAAGAAAAATGATAATATGTGTAACTAAGTAGTTTTAAAAACCACTTACAACAAATAATAGTTTCTTATTACCAAGCAATCAAAGGTAACCCGATAGCTATGAGGGATGTATTTAAACAGGATTTAGTTCGATGTGATTTCCCGAAAGTAAAATGATTTATCTCTTATCTGTTTAATTGTTGTACTAATTGTTCAAATTATTCATCGGGTTCATTATTGTAAATCTTATTTACTTTTTGCGTTGTTTTTCTCACCATAATCATATAAGGTGTTAAATTTCTTTGATTATGATATTACCTTGTCAAGTACTCCTGCCCTAAGTTTGAGCAAGGACGTTTGACAGCAAGGATATTGCTGTTGCTATCGTGGAAAGAATGTCTGATCAAAACACCGGAAGCCCAAGCTCACTATTTTTGTTAATTTAGCTTATTTCTTTGTCACACTAACTAATACAATTACAAAAATAATACTAATAAAACAATTTACAAATAGTTTACAATCTTGAATACACCAAAGAAGTTGGAAGTAGGAAGGAAGTCGCACATTTTTTGGTTTGTCTGCCTACTATGAGAAGATTCATGATTATGACAATGCATTAGGTTATGCTGAGAAAAGTGTCGAAATTGCTAAAGAAATCGCTGATTTGAAAACAGAAGGCAAAGCATACGGATCTATCGGATATGCTCTTAGTGAAACAGGAAAAGTCAGCGAAGCCATGGAATATTATATGAAACATTTAAAAATTGCAGCAAAACAGGTGACAAACTAGAAGATATTCTAATTATTTCTTTTATTTATATTTTTTTCTTTATTCTAATTTATCAATATATATATTTAATATCACTAATAGCAATATATTTAAAGAAAAATGATCCCATGCACACTAAAGGACAAACGGATCGCCTTGATCGTCTATAATTTGTTCGTCTAAAGTGAATTCAACAATATTCGACGTGTTTTTCGTCTCAAACTGTCTTCGTCCCGCTATATGTATTTTCACACACCAAGGCGAATTGTTCGTCAAGACGGTTTCTCAGTCGTGTAGTGTGAATACGGGTAATATAGGGGCGTTTGATAAACAATTCAATCTTGAAAAAAAATATCGCGCACAACAACTCCCCCCCCCCCCCCCCAAAAAACAACAACAACAACAAGCAAACAAGCAAACAAGCAAACAAGCAAACAAGCAAACAAGCAAACAAGCAAACAAACAAACAAACAAACAAACAAACAAACAAACAAACAAACAAACAAATATCGTGCAAAGCTGAATAACATATAAAGGACAGCCCCGAGGGCAAAACTATTATCCTGCACCGAATAATTGCCCAATCCTTCCCATGGTATTTTGAGCGACGCATTGTCAAGAATGCCTTTCCAAAAAAAAAATGATAAAATTTTCTGCCCGATAGTGTAAGGGAGCTTAATACTTTGAAATCGTTTAAACTATAGCTCTACAGGAGGGAAAGCAATAGCACGCAAAATAATTATTTTAGCACCGAAATATATATGTGTGCATATGTGTACATATTTTATTTATTTACTTAGTGTATACAAAAAAACATGCACCACTGAAAGAGGTCAAAAACTAAAAACATGAACGTCTGTAACGTGAAAAACTCAATCCAGAAGAAAACGAAAAATGGGACTGGTCCTACATTACCAGAAATCTAGGACATTTTACGTCCGCGATATTATGACCAGCGGTCTACTGGCAGTCCAGAATTATCCTCGAATTTCTATCGAAATAAATCAATTTATCAAAACCAAACTACTATAAGTTTGTTTAGAAGTACCAAGCGCTTCTGGTGCAGTTGATATATTTAAAATTGAAGCGCCCGCTTACGCTCAGCATAGAATAATTCGAACGAATTAGGTCACTTAGAAAATTTCAAAAGGACACAGGAAGCCCATTCTATGAACTTTGAATTTTGAATTTCCCGCTTAAGAAGCCTTCGGATTCTTTAAACAGCGGTATAACACGTAAAATCACCAGGCTACTAAGCTGTAAACATTGCAATCGACTCGACGATCGAAACAAGCTTCTTTGCAGGATTTATAGGTCATTTTTTTATGATATTTTGGTGTAAAATGGAAATTTTTAAAACTAAAAAATCATCATTTTTTACCGTTAATCTGCGTCATTGGTGTATTACTTGGAAAGACTTCTAAAACAGCATTAAAAAGTCCGTAATCTCATTTTAAGATGGCGGCAAGGATGGATTCATGTAAACTATCGATGGCAGGCGATGCTGAACACAAGGTAAATTACACATTTTTCGCTGAAATACAGACTAATAAAGTAAAGCAATTATTTCTCGATAATGTTATTCCTTCGTGCTGCATATTGAGAAAACTAAATCAAACGTAACTTGCATAAATGAATAGAACTTATACTCGAGTTAAAAGTTAGGAGGCGGCACCGATAGTACAATGATATTTAGCAAATATATTAGACATTTTCTTTCTGAGCCCATACATTTATCAGTAATTCTGAGCGGCCATTTTTAAATGCCACAAATCTAACTTTAGCATGCGGTGACGTCACATGTCTTCGATTTCTGGTAATGACAAGTTCTTGAACCTCGACATTCGGCGCATCTGCAGCTCTGGTTCCATTATCCACCTAGAGGACAAATCTATAGTACATCGCCCACGTCACCCGCATGAATAACACTGCTTATCAAAAGCAGCTGCTATACTCGGAGCCTACAAATCGAAAACGAGGTCCAACAACGTGGACACAATTACAAGTATTGAAACTGAACAGCTACAAAAGACCATGTTTAACCGAGCTGAATATATTCAACAAGTGGATAAACACGACATATCCACTTCAAGCCAAATTCGTAATGTTGAATTAGCGCTGAACCACTCGATCGATCGTATAGACATAACTATAGTATTAGATATATTTTTATTTTTAGAGTATTATTGTAACTAACTCGTAAGGCACGCATGAAAAACAGTTATATTGAGTCGTCTACCGTCGTTAAATTAAGTTAATTGATTGATTGATTGTACTTGTTTTCAATGCTACATAATATCGCGATGGTCCCTATGGACAATACTATCAAATGCAGACAAACGCTGATGATCGAAAACGCGCTTAAAACAGTTTAATAAGTCTATAACCTCACAAATCAAGAAAAACACTTTGTTCCGGAGCTGATAGGCTGTTATACAAAACCAACAGCTACGTTGGGAGAGCTTTTAGTATATGTGCACCAAGATTATGGAATAAAGTCACACTAGATATATACGAAAAGCAGTTATATTATATTTCTTCAGCGCATTCCATAATATCTGAATCCTATTGCATAAATATGAATTACAGAAGAAAAAATAAGGTTTTAAGCGATTGTTCATAAACATTGCTCAAATAAATAAATAAATGATAATATTTGAACAATGTACGTGTATGAACAATGTCAATGAACAACTATATTTTTCTGTAAATGATATATGTTTTTGCTCAGTGATCATAATTTATCAAGAGAATTGAGTAAGTATGGAATGCGCTTAAGAAATAAATTATTATTGTAATTAGTATTATTATTATTAATTTGTAAAAAAAAAAAAGGCGCGTGCGAAGGGCGGTGAAAGTTGCGCGCTGGCTGTAGTTTGCGCGCGCGCGCGCGCGTGCGTACTGATTCTGCTAAATTTGAACCATTTGACGTGTAGTTTTTGAAAATGCACGCGCGCGTGGTTATCAGTTTTTGACAAATTGCTTTCAACACTGAAGATTTTCTTTGAGTGGAAATGAGTGCCTCAACTCCAAGTCCAATCTTGCAGACAAGTGGAGATTTCAGTAGACATTTGACTAAAAACAAAGTAACAAGTAACAGCCTTGAGGCAAAACCTAAGTGTCAACCCGTACTACAGCCAGTTGAATCAACAGTAATCACCATCGTTGAACCACATCGAAGTAAAAGCTTTCCTGGTTGTCCTAACTGCCAGAAGAAAGGCATTTTAAAGAAGAGCAAGCTATTTGCTAACATCTTTGCACGGTGGCACCTCGAATTGAAGCTACATCACTATAAAATTGAGTTCACCAAATCAAGGCATCCGTTAAATATTTTGAAAAAGCATTTCACGTCGGCCGGGAGTCTGTCAAGCAATGTGGTATGGAAGTTCAACCCTAGTGAACTGACTTCGTTGGATATTGTACAACTCAAGCAGCTCAAGGAATCTTTGGAAGGTATTCTGCATCTAAGGAATGAAGAGTTAAAGATGGAGGTTGAAGAGAGGGTTTTACTAAGCAATAGCCAACAAGATTTGAGAAAGCAATCAATGGAGCTTGAATGTCTGGCAAGGGATATCATGAAGCCTTATACTAACATACATCCACTCTGTGAAGAGCTGGCACGGCTAATGCTAGCTTAAAACATTATTTTCTTGTCATATTAAATGCAATTTGCTCAAATTACGTGAACTCAAACATTAAAACATGCAATATTTGCTTTGGCAGTTCTCTGCGCCACCTTGAAAGGTAGCCGGGCCTTTGCATCGAAGCGAGACGAACGTTGAGCTTGCAATGATAGAGACACGTGAATAATTGTCCCGCAAGATGTTAAAAGGTCTCTATCATTGCATGCTCAACGTTTGTCTCACTTCGATGCAAAGGCCCGGCTACCTTTTAAGATGGCACAGGAAATTAAACCGTGAAGGGGACGTTTTTTATTTTTTGAGGAATGTGTATATAATACTTCCCGTTGCAGGATATAAAGAATATTTTTTCGTTTTCTTAATAAAAGAGCATTTTTGCAATCATCAGTTGAATTAATTTGATTAATTTAATTTAATAAAAAATAACCCTGAAGCAAAAATGGCTACGACAGTAGGCATGCTCTGATTGGCTGATTTCGGTCTAATATTTTACCATATCAGACCATGACAACGGAGGTCCAATTTTCAATTTTTCTATTTATTTATGTTTTTCAGACCGGGAAATTAAAAACAACTAAAGTATTGCAATAAATATTTTATTTTGCCTTTTCATACCTGCAAAGTGTTTAATTTTTAGCCAGTTTAAAGTGTGTTTAATGTATTTTTATTCATTCAATAATGAGAGATTCTACGATAAAATATTTGCGCATGCGATTTCGTATATCGCTAAAAAAAAAAGCCATATAATAAACGATTTTTTAACCTCGCTTGTTTGGTCTGACCGGAAAAATATCAGACCTCGGTCTTTTTACTGTCAAGACCTGGCCTCGGGCTGATATTTTCCCGTACAGACCTAACGCTCGGTTAATAATCCTTTAGTTTTGTATCATTACTGCAACCAAAAACGCTGAACTCGGCCTAGTCTCACATGTTCAATGGAAACTAGCAAGTAAACTAATAAAGGCTGCGTCGGTGTTTGATATCAGTAAACGATAGGTAATATCATGGAATTTGTAACACCGTAAAACTGTTGCCTTTACTGACGTTTCGAGCTTTACCCTTCTATAGACCCAACGTTTTATATTGCCTTTACAATATCCACATCCATGCACTTGACTGGATATGAGCAATCGTGCGCTCTGATTGGTTCCTCTACTACTAGACAATCAGCTCATATACCGCGAGTAAACACAGCGGTCAAACGACTACGCATGCGTGGCAAAATTTGTGGTAAATTTGCCATTTTAAACATTAGGAATTGCAGTCTACAGTGTTTGAAGACGATTTATAAGAAATTCCCCCCTGAATATACAAGATTGAAGTTTCGTGTACATAACCTTTGTTATATTTTAAAGCTACCACGAGTCTATACTTTTATTTATATCATTTTTATTTTTATTTTAAGAAAAAAGCGATGAAAGTCGTACACTCCATTGTTTTTTATAGTCCGTGCGAATATCAGATTTATGTTAGACTGCGGACAGTCCCTTCTTTTCCCTCCAGATTCCGAGGAAAACGAGAGAAAAATGAGCATTTAAATAAAACACGGACGAGCGGGGATTGGGGGCGAAAAGGGGGAGGAGCGATGGGAGAGGAAAAGTAGGGACTGCAGACAACACTGTAAAGGTTGAATTCACCGTTGGCTACACAACGGAAAATTCCCATTGGTCAGAATTAACGATCACTCATCGTCCTGTCAATCAGAACTATCAAGGGACAAACACTTCGGTTGGCTTATCGGGACTGGTCACAGTATGAAAACATAGCCGAAGGTCCATTGAAGTTTAATAGTTTAGTGAATTTTCTAAACGTGAGATATATTTAGAGACGGAGCAGAGAACTACGGTTGAAAGTCTCCTGAAAAGCCAGGAGTGTTCTGTTCGATAGAATAGCCAAATAAACAGGAATATAAGAGGGAGATTGCCTACACCAGATCTTCCTGGAACGTTAAATATATTCTCTGTTGAAATCGTTGTACTCTTGGCAAAATCACCGTAGAAGTTCTTAAATGAATAACTGCAAACCCTACAGAAATCGTTTACAGTTGAAAGACTGGCCTTCCGACCTCTCTTGTTAGGGAATTTTTGGCTTAGGCGTCTCCATGCATCATTCTTATTCGCGAAGTTTTATACTAGAAGTTTATGTAGAGAGTTGCCTTGCCAGTGACCCAGAAAACATGCTTTAATTATACTTTTTTACTGATTTCTAATTGGATAGTTTTAATTGGATCTGATTTCATGCAGTCGATAATGACGAGCCGATGGTAGTTTTGACAAGCTGCGAAAAATGGGCGGTAATTCAACCTTTACAGTGTTGTCTGCAGTCCCTACTTTTCCTCTCCCCTCCTCCCCTCCCCAACTCGCCCCCAATCCCCGCTCGCTCGTTTTATTAAAGTTAAAATTTTCTGAATTCGGAGGGAAAAGTAGGGACTGCTCGCAGTCTAGATTTATCACAGGCAGCCCAAGCAAATCACTTGTATTCAGTGGATTTTTTTTCATTTTTTTTTTCAATAAAATGTTACTAAACTTTGTCTGTAGTTGTTGTGATGTATTTAAATACTTTTTGGATAATTTTTAGCTAGTTTTAAGCCATATTTATAATTTCTTCCCCGCTAGTAATATATTTACACAAGGCTGGCGACTCGGGTGGACATTACCTTCACTTTCATCGGCAGTTAATCCCCGAAAAATCCCTCCATAATCCCCAAAACCAAGTCTGAGTCAAAGGCCAATGATCCTTCTATCCATAACTTTTACTAGAATTCAGAAATACAAATCTAAACCTAACGATTTGCTCCGTTTTCTTGCTTTTTGAAGTCGTTGTTTCACTCCGGAATATCCGTTAGCCGTCCAATTCGGACATGAAGCTTTGTGCCCTGGCCTGATTTTATGAAAAATCACTCCCCTCAGTGGTAGGGAGAGCAGTTACAAAACTAAAACGAGCGTTTGTTTTGACGTGATTGGTTCGTGGGTGCCCCTAGAGGGGAGTGATTTTTCATAAAATCAGGCCAGGGCACAAAGCTTCATGTCCGAATTGGACGGCTAACGGATATTCCGGAGTGAAACAACGACTTCAAAAAGCAAGAAAACGGAGCAAATCGTTAGGTTTAGATTTGTATTTCTGAATTCTAGTAAAAGTTATGGATAGAAGGATCATTGGCCTTTGACTCAGACTTGGTTTTGGGGATTATGGAGGGATTTTTCGGGGATTAACTGCCGATGAAAGTGAAGGTAATGTCCACCCGAGTCGCCAGCCTTGTGTAAATATATTACTAGTGGGGAAGAAATTATAAATATGGCTTAAAACTAGCTAAAAATTATCCAAAAAGTATTTAAGTACATCACAACAACTACAGACAAAGTTTAGTAACATTTTATTGAAAAAAAAAAAATGAAAAAAAATCCACTGAATACAAGTGATTTGCTTGGGCTGCCTGTGGATTTATGTGCTCGCCTGGGTCTGCTGGATCAATTTAATTGTTTTCCGCACATGCGCAGTCGTTTAACCGCTGTGTTCCTTGAGTAATGAATAAAACTTTTAATGAATAAAAAATAATTTCGGCTCGTTTTAAGTGTGGATGTTTTCAATAATTTTGATTACCCTAAGAAAAAGTCCGGATGTGACGCAGACTATGATTCACTTGACTGCGTTCGCGCCGTGAGGTTTTCATAGTCATACGTCATCTGCTCTCGTACAAATCGACCATAACGTAGAGTAGGTATGCCTGGTATGTTCAGCTCAGGCCAATATTTTTTCATACAGCCACGTACTGCCACGGTGGAGTAAACACTAAATAAACCCTGGTTCACACTAGCGAGATAAACATAAGCATAAACATGAGCTACAATACAATACAATACAATACAATTATTAGTGAAGCATTTCTGGACTAGGCGAGCCTGCGTATGTTATTTATGCTGTTGTATGCTTATGTCCCTAGTGTGAACCGAGCTCAATAGTCAATCATTTTGGTTCAAACTTGAGCCAGTATAAGCATAAGTATATGAGCTACAATACGTAGACTCGGTGAAGCATTTCTCTAACAGGCGAGCCTGCGTATATTGCTTATGCTTATGCTAATGTCGCTAGTGTGAACCAGGCTCAATAACTCCAACATTTTGTTTCACACTAGCGGGATAAGAATAAACATGAGCTACAATACGCAGACTCAGTGAATCATTTCTGTATTAGGCGAGCCTTTGTATATTGCGTATGCTTATGCTAATGTCGCTAGTGTGAACCAGGCTTAATAATCCATTAAATCATTTCGTATTTCAGGTCGAGTGACAACGGCTAGAACCAATTACCATGGGATAATATTGTAAATAGATTTTGAATTAAGAAAGTTCAACCATGAAATTAACACAGAATAGTAAATACTATCTAATAGTTTAATTTGTATTTAGAGACTATTTAGACGGCGCGCCGCGTGAATAGCACTCAACCAGAAACATCGAATATAAAAAGAAACAACGATAACAGTAGTAAATGAGAACTATTATACAATAGCAATTTGATTATATTTCATGGATATATAGTGCCTTCGATCTACAAATAATATCTATTATATCTATAAATTAATACATTTTAGACTATTTGGCTATATTTTGAACGTATATCGGTGTGACGAGTCCTTGAAAATATTGCCGCTAGAAATCAGCCAGTTTTATTTATTTATATTTTATAAGCAGGAGCAACTAGACTCAACAGGCCGCAGACCGCAGACCACAGAGTAAAAATAAAATTAATGAGCTATTCAATTAATATATTTATATATTTTACTCCCACGAAGGTCATTTTTTACATTTTTTACGTTGTTACAAATTAAATTTCATTATATTACCAATATTGTTTCAGTATGAAACACCGACGCAACCTATACTACTTACTCTCTAGTTTCCATTTAAAAACAAAATAAATGAGTATATATAATTCAATAAATATATTTAGTACATAAAAGTACATAAAAGTAGTTTCAAAACCCATTGTTCTTACATTTCTATCATTTTATTGTAAGTACTCTGCCTCTTAAAGATCAATGCAAATACGCCATATCGTAAGTTCTGGCAAATTCATGACATCATCTACATTGTTTCAAGCATGAAATTTATGAAACACGCTCGTAAAAAAAATTTGCATTTCAAAATCACTTGGTTGTCTGCTAACATCACGTTAACTTCGCATCCCCAAAGCCAAGCATTTATAGACAATCTACCCTAAAATGGCAAATGTTGGCTCTCAATCCGTCCTCAATCTATGCGTTCGGGTAAGTTTACTGATGTTCATTTAACATTTCCAAAAAAATATCATAAATTTTACGTTAGCTGGTGAGCATGACTGATCTTTAATACTTGTAGTTTATAAACGATAATGACTGAGTTCAATTCGTAAACAATGATATATTTGAATTGGATTCTTTATATTAAAGCTTGTTTTTCAATTTAGACTTTTATTGAAATAATCCGTGAAATTTTAGGACCAACATTTCCACAAGAAATATCATAAAATTTACGTTGGCTGATGGGCATGATATCTTTAATACATGTAGTTTATACGATAATGACTGAGTTCAATTCGTAAACAATGATATATTTGAATTTGTTTCTTATATAAAAGCTTGTTTTTCATTGTCGGTAGACTTTTATTGAAATAATCCGTGAAATTTTAGGACTAACATTTCAACAAAAATATCATAAACTTTACGTTAGCTGGTTGGCATGATACCTTTGATATTTGTAGTTTAGAATCGATAATGAGCTCGTAAACAAAGATATTTTGAATTGGATTCTTTCTATAAAAGCATTGCTTTTAATGTAAATAATTGTTGAATTTAAGAACTAATATTTCCACAAAAATATCACAAACATTTTGTTAGTTGATGGGCATGATATCTTTGATATTTGTAGTTTAGAATCGATAATGAGCTCGTAAACAATGATATATTTTGAATTGGATTCTTTATATAAAAGCTTGTTGTTCATTTAAGACTTTTATTGAGTATTATGAGTTTGAAAACACTGATATATTAAATTCATTCAAATAAACAGTGTTCAATGTTTTACGATAAATGCAATATAAATAACTTTTGAATAAACGTACATCTGTACTGAAGTTTGAACTATAAACATAAATGTTATATTTGTAAATGGAAACTAGCGAGTAAACTAGTATAGGCTGCGTCGGTGTTTGATATTAACGATAGGTAATAGAATGAAATGTGTAACACCGTATAGAAATAGAAACTAGTGAGTAAACTAGTATAGGCTGCGTTAATTTGTGTTTGATATTAACGATAGGTAATATAATGAAATTTGTAACACCGTAAAAAATGTTGACTTAACTTTACTGACGTTTCGAGTTTAGCCCTTCGTCGGAGTTTATTTGTAAATTTAACGTTGTTTAAATATTTGTTAAAAGGCATTAATATATTTAGAAATACATAATTTACTTTCATATTGACATGCTTAGACAAGCATTAATAACAACTCTCATGGTTTAATGTTCTGTTTGATTCAATTGATTATACTGGTATAGAGAATAGTATTACGGCGAGCGGAGATATCGATTTTTATTATATAACATATAGTGGTATACCGAGTGATATCAACTAGATAAAAAGCCTATCCTAGTCATGAAGATATCATTGATATCGCACATGTGTGATATCACTCTCAACCAATTAACTTTCAAAATATTTTTTTTTCTTCAATCTGTTATATAATAAACAGAACATTACATGTGCGCTTGGAGATATGCATTTTATCTTCTCGTGTTGAAAAGATATCCCACTCATTCGCTGCGCTCACTCGTGGGATATCTTATCAACACTCGAAGATAAAATTCATATCTCCGCGCGCCCATGTAATATCCTCTATTTATCTACAAGTGATTGAATTCGACATCGATATCACGAGTGAGCGAAAAAATAGTATTTTTACATGTAAAATTACAATATTTGAAAATGTATAATAAAATATAATATGTTCAAATCCGATCAGTAGTTATCAGTGGCAGAAATCCTTGTACACCAAACCACTGTTATTCATATAATAAAAATAAATACATTTGTACAAACCTGGTAATATTATTTTGTAATTTATGATATGATTTTCTTTCATGTTTGTTGAAAAAAAATCAGTTTATATTTTGAGTTAAGTCCTTCATTAACAACTTAAACACCGCCACCACTTAATCAAATAAAACAATATTGTTTTTATCGACAAGAAATTCGATTCATATGTTTGTAATTATTATGGTTTAACAAACACTTTCATTTGTTTACGAAGCTCAAAGAGTCACACGAATCTATTTACATAGTGCTGCACAAATTCCGTTTAGGGTTAGGCTGATATACAATATATAATTATATGAAATGTTTAACGCCGTAAAAAGTGGTACTTAATATAACTTTACTTAGCAGCACATATTAGTTTATTCGCTAATTGATATAATTAATCATATTAATGTCACTGACAATCTTAAATAGTGTAGCTTAACTGCTGAATCTGAGTGTAAATTTAAGAGTCGTAAGTCTGAGTATTGAGTGTTTGGCTCTATAGTTCAGGGCGGATGTGTGTTTATTTATTAAAATACAATTGCGTGTTTGCATGAGCTAGCTATAGTAATATAGCATAAGAGTGAAGTTCCGTCGTCCGTGAAAGAAAAATGACTAACTAGTTAACGTTTGTGATGGTGTGTAATAGTTGGTAATAGATACAAAGAGACTAGAAGAGTCTAGTCACGATTTAATATGTCAGTATGTCATACATAAATTAAGTCGATTATAACAATCAACTGCAGTGACTTCTATAACCTGTTATAACCTGTTTTTCTCAATTCTTTTTGCATTTGCTTTGAAAATTGTAAATTTTTGTAAAGTCACGGATTAATGAAGGCCACTCTCATCTAGTATAGTAGTGTAGTTAGTAGTACTAACTATCAACAGGTCAGTTACCATGTATTAAGCGTATACTATTTTTTCACGGACGACGGAAAATCACTCTATTTTCAAGAGCGTATTTCGGTGCTGCAAAAATGAATAACTTGCATATCTTTTTGGTTCGGTGGCTTTGATGTAGATAATTGAAAGTGATTTAAATATTAATGAATATGTAATTAAATCATACGGTCAGTTTTAAATTCCAAGCAAAAAGATCATTTCTTTCCTAAAAAAAAAACATTTAAATGGTCTTTCAGGAATCGCACATTTGCTTTTAAGCTGCTATTCGTCATCATTATGTCTACATTTACTTTCTAGACTGAACGAGAGCGTGGATAAATCAGCATTATATTAAACGTACTGAGTTTAAATATAAAACAAAACACTTCTTTAATTTTTTAAACAATTGAAAGCACCGGAATACTTTCATAAAAATGCTGTTAATTTGATTCATGCTCATTTGTTGTCTTTGCATTGTTCAGAAATTCAATTATATTTTTTTCATTGGTGAATTAAGTTATGTGTCACGCTGGATTAACGATGGTAATTAATCATTTTTGCGATGTCAGATCACTTTAGTGTGTCACGCTATCCTGCCTGTTAGTTGGTTGGTTAATTGCTTGGTTGTTGAGATGGTTGGTCGGTTGGTTGGTCTATGGGTTGGCGTATTGGTTGGTCGGTTGGAAGTACTATGGTTAATTGCTTGGTCGGTTGTTTGGCGGTTGGTTGGTTAATTGGTTAGTTGCTTTATCGGTTGGTTGGCCGTTGGTTGGTTGGTTTGTGGGTTTATTTGTTGGTCGGTTGTTTGTATGATTAATTGGTTGGTTGTTTAGTTGCTTTGTCGGTTGGTTAGTTGTTTAGTTGCTTGGTCGGTTGGGTGGTCGTTAGTTGGTTGGTTGGTTGTTTGAATGGCTGGTTGTCTTCCTGCGCAGATCGAGGTTCCTAGTGCTCATTAATAGTCGTTATTTTGTAAAACAAAACTAAAATGGAAACTTATAAAGGGTGCGTCGGTGTTTGATATAAACGATAGGTACGTAATATAATGAAATTTGTAACACCGTAAATAATAGAAATAGAAACTAGCGAGTAAACTAGTATAGGCTGCGTCGGTGTTTGATATAAACGATAGGTAATATAATGAAATTTGTAACACCGTAAATAATAGAAATAGAAACTAGCGAGTAAACTAGTATAGGTTGCGTCGGTGTTTGATATAAACGATAGGTAATATAATGAAATTTGTAACACCGTAAACAATAGAAATAGAAACTAGCGAGTAAACTAGTATAGGCTGCGTCGGTGTTTGATATAAACGATAGGTACGTAATATAATGAAATTTGTAACGCCGTAAATAATAGAAATAGAAACTAGCGAGTAAACTAGTATAGGCTGCGTCGGTGTTTGATATAAACGATAGGTAATATAATGAAATTTGTAACACCGTAAATAATAGAAATAGAAACTAGCGAGTAAACTAGTATAGGCTGCGTCGGTGTTTGATATAAACGATAGGTAATATAATGAAATTTGTAACACCGTAAATAATAGAAATAGAAACTAGCGAGTAAACTAGTATAGGTTGCGTCGGTGTTTGATATAAACGATAGGTAATAGCGGAGCTCCGCGCGGGCCGAAGGCCCGCGCAAGCGGAGCACCATAATTAAGAAAAAATGGTAACCCATCGAGTTGATTTTTCATGGACACCACATAGGATCGCGGGCGCGCACGTCCGTACAACGGCGTCCGTGCCCATCGCGATACTGATTGGCTGTTACATTTCGGCGGGAAAGTGATGCGAATAGCAGAGCCCGATCGAAAGCAGGTTGTTCTTTTATCGACAAAAAAAGTCAAACAAACAACAACAAAATACAACATTTAAAATATCAATTGAGAAAGATGAGAAAGATGAACATCGAAGAAAACAAAGATAGTTTTGGCCGAAGAAGAAAATAAACTTGGGCCGGATACAAAAATGAAGAAATTTAACAGTAGAAAAGAAAACGACTGAAAGGCCAAGAAAACGTGTCTGTAGCTTCTTGGATGAATAAAGACTTAGTACCAAAGAAGAAAATAAACTTGAAGGAGACAAAAATGAGGAAATTTAACTAAAGAAAAGGAAAATAATGAAAAGCCAAGAACACGTGTCTGTGGATACAACTTCGTAGAAGAATAAGAATACAGCAACGTAAAAGATTTGAAAAAGAAGCGACTTTATTCGTTATGAAAACTATCTTCAAAATGCTTCCTTCAGCACAGTTTATTTATGGATTTTCAAGCTTGGCAGTTTAACTATGACCCATGTTTAATTCATCAAAACTGATTCAAGTACATACATGTATTCGTCAAAATATTATCGATGTCTTTGAGAAGAAGAAAACCTCATGAAAATAATCACCAATAATCACCGATAAAGTAAGTTCAACGAATTATTTTTTCAAGTCAGTTTTTTGAGAGAAAAATTGTTTGATAACGAGCGTGAAAAAAACACCTAAAAACTTGAACTAATTAAGCTTCAAAAAAGGAAAAATCCTTTCTCTGTTAACGTTTTATTATAGAAAGAAAAGAGAAAGGTTTATCTCCTAGCTTTTGATTTACTTTTCGAGATAAAAACCGTACACTAACACGATATTTGTGATTGTACTTTTCGTGGCATTTGCATGTCAATTCAAAAAGGGATTTATTCATAACGTACTTTTTACAAACTCATAAACGGAAAACATTAAAGATGAATTAAAATACAAACATATTTCAAAATTAGTTGAGTAACTTTTGTTTATTTGGCAATATGGACAATTGTATGGTTACTAAACGAGCCTGCTTTTTTTACAGAACAAAATTATGTTTTACACAAACTATTTCATAATAAAATACCTTGTTTTAACATCCTTGTCTTTTCAAATCGATCCTGTGTTGGTTGATACTTGAGGTCTTTAATTCCACTTCAAAAGAACTTTCAGGTCGTTTGTGTTTTGTTTGAATTTTGAAGATTTGCAATGAATACTTTTCTAATACGATGAAAAGGTTTTTTTTATAAAGAAATGTTCTAGAATTCACTTTTTCCCTTTTAATACATAGTTACCATCCTATTAAGTACTTGTTCAAGTAACGTTTTTGTCAATATGAAGCTCAAAATCTTGATTTTTCTCAGCGTTTTGTCTTGTGTTTGAAGCGAACTTGAGGGTACCTTGCCGTTCGCAAACTTACCATGTACGCCGTGTCGTGACACAAAGTCACGCTGTCACGAATTTGTGTGCGATTTGACCTCAAAAAGTAAAATCTAACAATTCATATCTTTCAAAAACGCGTGAATACCCCTAATTTTGTTTCTCTTGAAACGTTATAGTGATATCGAACTTTTTTTCTAGGTTCATATTTTAAAAATATAAATGGTTTGGGTTGGATTTTTAGTCAATAATTCATTATGCACACAAAATACCTTTTTCATAATTTGAGCATAAAATTATTGAAAAATATAGTACGTTGTATGCGTGATAAATAAGATTTTTGAATTTTTATCGAAAATATATATATCGTAGATTATTATTTGCTCAAAAAGTAAATAAAATTAAAAGTCCGTTCCACCTATATCTATGATTTTGTAGTTTTCTTTTGCGGTTACATAACTAAAATAATTACAGTTTAGATTGGGCATGGCCCATGCACAAAAACTATTTACATGCACATATTGATGTTGTTAGAACAATTATTAAATTAATTTAAATTAATTTTTAATTTTTTTAAAAACTGGGAGCTCCGCTATTAGGTATTACCTAATTTGTATATTATAATGAAATTTGTAACACCGTAAATAATAGAAATAGAAACTAGCGCGTAAACTAGTATAGGCTACGTCGGTGTTTGATATAAACGATAGGTAATATAATGAAATTTGTAACACCGTAAATAATAGAAATAGAAACTAGCGAGTAAACTAGTATAGGTTGCGTCGGTGTTTGATATAAACGATAGGTAATATAATGAAATTTGTAACACCGTAAATAATAGAAATAGAAACTAGCGAGTAAACTAGTATAGGCTACGTCGGTGTTTGATGTAAACGATAGTTAATATAATGAAATGTGTAACACTGTAAAAAATAGAAATAGAAACTAGCGAGTAAACTAGTATAGGCTGCGTCGGTGTTTGATGTAAACGATAGTTAATAGAATGAAACATCGTAAAACTTGTTAACTTAAGGCAACTTCGTTCCCAGGGCCCTCTCTCTGCGCTTTTGTTTCCAACCAAAAGCGAAGGGAGAGGGCCCTGGGAACGAGGTTGAACTTAAGGCTGGTGCCTAGTAATTGCAACCCATTTTTATTTCATTGAAACTATACCAGTTATTTCAAACACCCCATGGACTATCTAAGACTGAAAAATAAGGGGGTCACCTCACATCTAAGCGAGATAATTATATTATTACATATTTGTAGACATGTAAACCAACAGTAAAAGTGATCCATGTTTTCTTAGGCAGCGGATTGTAACGCAGATATCCCAGCACCATTGAGTTCCACACATGAAATCCTCATGGTCACAGAACTACTGGACATCCAACCAGTGGTCATTCCAATCAATCCTAATAAGATGAACAAAGAATTCCTCAATATCATTTCGTCCAGAAGACTTCCAGCCCTTGTGTATGGAAAAGAAGAACCGTTCACTGTCATCGACGACAGCCCGGACGAAATCATTGAATTCCTTGAGAAAGCAAACCAGCGAATTGACCCTAACCCGAATAAAAGTCTGGCTAGTACAAACAAGGCAGCACTTGGTGAGTTTTGACTGCAAATACACCTATTTCAAAAATCGTTGTCGCAGCCGAAGCTACAGTCCACACTATAAAGCCTACAAAGGATGTCGGTTATATGAACTGAATGTATGATGTATTACGCGCTTTTTAAAGAAATATTTCTATTTATATCTACCACAACAACAACTTGTTATGGTCATATAAAACAAAAACGTACAACTAATATGCTGATAACAAGAGACGAAATACCGACATCCTTTGCAGGCTTTAGAGTGTGAACTGTAGCTTTGATTGCAACACTAACGATTTTTTAAATAGGTGTATAAAAATTGCACTGGAATCTCGTTGAAGCCCCCAACTTGGTTTTATTTCTTTTCTAATGTAATTTCTTGAATTGCTTATCCACAGGGACCCCTAATCAAGCAATAATTTTGATTATAAGATATTTGAAATACTACGCGCAATCTAATTGGCTGACTATATCAGAGGACAAAGACACTCTGAGCTAATAATCTTAAAAAAAAAAGTTTTTATAAAAGCAATATAAAGCGTCTGCTTTTGTCTATATACTGATATATATACTATACTATACTATATACTATACGATATAAACACTCTGGGAGCTGTAAGTAGAGTAGAAATCAAAGAAACACGTACACTAGGCTACACTTCTCTTAACAGTTCTCTCGTGTTCTGACAACTCCGCGTGCTTTATAACTGCACACAGCACGCGCGCGCGTTTTCTATTTATTTAATAATATACATGAACATTGCGCGTGCATGTGATATTTCGCCCTCCAGGTCTCCAGTGTTGATTTACAGTGCGGAAAAGTACACTCCAACCGGGACCACTTAGACAAAACCATCCAAACAAAAAAACATTTAAACCAGACAGAGATTGAAATAATAACGTAACAACATAAGCCAATCAAATTATAGTGTTCTCACGCTCATAACATTCTTGAGCTGGAGGCTGCAATGTGATTGGCTGATAATCAAATCATCTAAAGTGGTCCCGGTTTGAGCGTCCGCACTGTAAGCTCAAATTGGGCTTCCTGTGGTCGTAGGAGTGCCCTTTCATTGCAACTTGTCCACTCCATGTGATGTTATCTAGAGTTTGAACTACAAATGCTCTAGAAAGATTTGTGGATTTTTTTTCTTTCTACATATTACACCACCGAAATAGAAAAAATGATTACCACAGGAAGTCCAAAATAGTTTATATTAGCACAGAAAGCCCAAGCGATATTAAACAATCATGTGCTAGACTAATACATATAGTTCTTATTTTATTTATTCAACATAATCATGGATTTACTAGGGGTCCCTGTGGTTACCAGCGATGATTATAGATCATCATAACAAAATAAATATTTATGTTACACGTCGTAATCATAATACCGTACTTACTCGAATTATTAAATTTTTATCGATCTCACTGCTCCTTCTTCATCAGAACTATTAATAAACTTAATGGGTGAGCGTTGAAATACAATTACTTTGAACTGAAGAATATAGCTTTTGGTAAAAATGTATTTCCAATGCTGTTCTAGAGTAACTTTAAAATATTAAAATGCGGCGGTAATGGTTAAAACTGGGTCTTTATATTAAAGTACTATAACACTTTTTATGTCCAATAGGATTACAGAGGCGAAGCTTCTTAACGTCTTTCTCTATGATGATGCGTAACAAAGAAAGAGAGGAAAAGGCCAAAGCAAGTTTACTGGAAGACCTGCATTGGCTGGACATCACCTTGACGGCACAAAGCACCACCTTCCTTGACGGTAACACCATCAAGCTGCCAGATGCACATTTGCTTCCATTGTTGCATTTGATCCGAGTCGCTGGTAAAGTTAAGAAGTTTGAGATCCCAGAGAAGTTTACAAGGGTTTGGGAGTACATCCAAGCGGCGGAGAAAGTTCCAGCTTTTGCAAAGCATAAGCCAGCTGATAGCGAAGTGATTAAGCATTGGAGCCGTTAATTTGTAGATGTAATTTTAGTAGATATTTTACATAAGATAATCAGTGACCTGATTACAAAAGGCTTTCATTGGTTTGTTGCATACATGTCTTATTATATATATGTAGCATGTTGCATGTTGTATTTTGTTTGTTTGTTTGTTTGTTTTCTTGTTTGTGATGTGTGTGCTTGTTTGTTTGTTCGTTTGTTTATCCTTTATTGCATGTTTTTTTTTTGTTTGCTTCCCAAATAAGCCAAAGTACTGAGTTTGCCTGTTTGTTTTCTTGTGTATGTGTGTTTATCTATCTGTTTGTGTGTTAGTTAATATGTTTGTTTGTTTGTTCGTTTATTCACTCGTTTGTTTTTGTTAGTTTGTATGCTTGTTTGTTTGTTTGTTTCCCAAATATGCCAAAGTACTGAGTTTTGTTTTCTTGTCCTATCATTGTAAATAATTTTTGTGGGTAATTGTGTAGTTCAGTCTTCCAGCTGTTACAATTACCATTGTCCGTAAAATATGTAAATCTGTCCTTTACATGTAAATGTAGTATTCTGAGACAAAATTAAAAAATCTTGAATCTTGAATCTTGTGTATGTGTTGTGTATGTGTTGTGTTTATCTCTCTGCTTGTTTGTTTGTTCGCTAGCTCAATCGTTTCTTTGTCATAGTTTGTATGTATGCATGTATGTTTGCTTGTTTGTTTTCTTGTGTATGTATGTGTCTGTCTCTGTTTTGTTCCTATATTCATTCGTGCCTTTCTAGGTTTTTTTCTTTTTTGTTTGTATGCTTGTTTCTCTGTTTTTGTTCCGGCTTTTTGTTGGACAAATAAGCAAGCGTCCTGATTTCGAGTCTAAAAAACATAGCAAGCATGGTTGGTTTACAAAGACAGAATGCATTAAGTTACTGCATGGAAAGCCTTTTTGTAAATTAAATTTTACGAGGTAGTGCTACAGTCATTAATATAGCTTATAGGCATATCTGGCTATCAAGAAAGATCAAGAAACACTCAAAATCTAGAGCATCAATTTTATATAGTGTTTTTCATGTTAATCATACTGATGGAGGTCGAAACAATTAGGTTAGATTACAATAATAAAAGATCAGTGACAAAATGTACAATTAAAGTGCAAAAACCTTATTGAAGACTTATGCATAGTTAGATTAATTGTTTGATTGATCAAGATTTATTTTGTTTTATTTGATTTAATTCAATTTCGTTTTATTTTATTTTGTTTTGTTTTGTTTTGTTTTGTTTTGTTTTGTTTTGTTTTGTTTTATTTTATTTTGTTTTATTTTGTTTTATTTTGTTTTGGTTTTATTTTATTTTATTTTATTTTATTTTATTTTATTTTATTTTATTTTATTTTATTTCGTTTGATTTCTAATCAGAGGAACTTTGCTCACTTATTAAATTTAACAAGAAAACTAGCGAATACAAATGACGACGTTTCGTTGTCATCGCGACAACATTATCAAGTAAATTTCTCTCTTTGCACAATCACTTACTTGATAGTGTTGTCGCGATGACAACGAAACATTGTAATTTGTATTCATTTGTTTGATTTGATTTGATTTGATTTGATTTGATTATTTGATTTGAATTTATTTTTTATTTTTTTATTTATTTATTTTTTATTTAATTTTACTAAAACGTGTAATAAATCAACAAATGCATGGCATATGCATGGCATCCTTTGCAGGCTTCAGAGTGTGCCAACTTTAAAAAATTTGGTTGAATGATCACTAAGTACATCCTTCAGAGGAAATTCGAACTAGCCAATCAGTGCGACGTGAACATGCAAAGTTTCGGTTTAACGATTAGCGTATAGCCCCAAGTGGAAAATATTTGTGCGTTAATGCTTACCTGACCGGGATAGGGAGCTTTCTATGATTTTGAAATCGGCATCGAAAACTGCATAAAATGTGGAAAAAAATAAACTTCAAACATTACTCTGATTTTAGGGCAATGTTATATCGCCAAGTGGAGCTTTGGACCGTACAGCTTGTTTACTTTTTGCGCGTCACTGCATTGCAGATATGCACGGGCTCAATGCTAACAAGTTTTGTGGTTTGCAGTGCAGTCTTGGTTACAAAAGATTTTACTTAGCATACACCAACCTCGTTCGCAGGGCCCTATCCCTTCGCTTTTGATCAAAAGGAGGCTCTGGGGAAACAATGCACATTGTTATATTGGTAAATTATCTTCCCTTCCCTATCTTCCTGTCACATGTCAGGAGCTAAAATCAATTGACTGAACGGTCAACATTTTGTCAAATGTTGACCACTTGGCGGGAAAGTGACGGGCCGCGCCGCACGAAAATTCAGTAGAGGCGGGAAACTTAGGCTCAGTTTTCTTAGTTCTCATTTTTCTCATTGTTCAGTAATTTTTATTCAGGAACTCAGTGACTTTTTCATTTGTAAAGTTGTGCTAATTTCAAGCATTTTTATACCTTTTTTCCTTTTTCGTACAGGTGTTGAACGCATAAATCACATTTATAATTTTATACCGACTACCGTAAGTTTGGACGGTCACTTACTTACAATAAAGTATCATTTAAAATCATGTAATCAATGCTTTTTGATTTTTGGTTTTTATTCAGATAATCGGAGGACCTCGGGGAACATTGATGTTCTTGGGAAACAAAACTAACTGTTTCCCTCGGGACCAGTCATTAAATGTATATTACTTTTTGCTTCCCCTGAGTCTCGTTTTGGTTTATATTTTGTATAGTATTTATTATATTTATAAGACACCGAAGCGAAATATGGCGGCCAATTTAAATAACAATTCTTCTTGACTGCACAGCCTCGCATACATGTGAAAACTCTATTGTTTTCCAACGTGAACACGAGGCTAGACAGTCAAGAACGATAAGAGTACGCCATATTTCGATTCGGTCTATTGGTAATCATCTTACTAATGCCCAATCCCCCATCAAATGGTATTATATCAAGTGACTCAACCGGATCTATCACCACCAGGTAGCCCAACGTTAACAGTGGATAACACACCACATGTAACCAATCACCTCTTAAATCACATTTGACCCAATATTATACAGCAACCAATCACAGCTGATTCAGACATTCCATTCTCGACCCCGGCTGGCATATGTACTATATAAGGTTTATAGGACATACCATGAGTTAGAAAGATCGCTTTAAACTAGACCATTCATCCTTTAGCTTACTATCCTCTAGCTGTTCTGTGTAGTCTTTGTATACATCATAAAAATCATCATAAGTTTTTCTTAAGTTTTTCTATCTTGTTTTATAATTATCTGAGTTAACATGAGTCGAATGAAAGTAAGACCAGAGATCCGTCGAACGCGCCATATTTCAAGTTGTAGTACGAGCAGTGATCTCCCTCTCCAGACAACATTTGGCAATGGTTCGTACACGGATGACTACGAATGTGGTATGAATGGATTAGCAGTCCCTCCACGCCTCGAAATGGATGGACTATGTCGGAATACAGTAGACAATATGTCCGTGGCTGGTACACTCGATATATACGAAGATAGATCCGATTCTTTGAAAGGAACTCGCAGGAGTTGGCTGCCGGCGATATTGTTTCTGATGTGTTTGATATCAGTCGTTGCTCTGGTCCTGTCTTTGTTGATTTTCACGGGGAAAATTAATTCGAAATGCGGCTGTTATTCATCTAAAGGTTAGTGTACATGGGTAGTGTTGGAGTAGTTGGAGTAGTCGGATTGAATAAAATGGAATAGAACTATTATTGGTGATGACGATGATGATGATGATGATGATGATGATGATGATGATGATGACGAAGATGATGGTGATGATGATGATAATGATGGTAATGATGATTATGATGATGATGATGCATATGACCAAATAATGATGATTGCTATAATAATGAAGATGATCAATTGATGATGATGAAGGTGACGATGATAACGATAATGATGACGATGATGTGGTTGATTGTGATAATCGTCATCATCATTTCAAAAACTCATTAATAATTCATGAGAAATGTTCAAAAGAAATCGTAACCGTGACGAGTGTTTTAACTGAAGATATAGATTCACCCTAATTTACATAATTAACCTTAATTTTCTCTAATCACTTGGCTTCGCCTCGTGGTTTTAAATCCTGATAAAACACTCCTGCTCGTTTATTAAACATTACTTAAAGACCATGATGACGATAGAAATGTGAAAACAGAATGCAACTTAAATGTAAATCAATAGTGACAATTATAAAATCCTTATCATACATCCACAAAATTAAATCCGTGAAATTAAATATGCGGCTACCAATTTGAATACTCATATTGTTCTTGATTGGCTAGCCTACCATACATGCGAAACATTTCACCATTTTTTTTTTCAACGTAACCACTAGACTAGAAAGTTAAGGCTGAGGTCATATTTCGATACGATCTATTAGTATTTAGACACGACGCTCCAGACACCGGCTGACACGACAACTCCCAGTATACTCCCTCAACACACCTTTCCTACAGACCGAATGTCAATATGGCCGACGACACTTGATTATCATTTTGTTTTAACTTGAATTTTTTCGGCCGAATTTACTTTTATCTTGACAATTTTAGTAAAATATTAAAGAACTAACGTTTGAGTTTCATAAGTACTATACAATATTCGCGTCCGACCTGGATGAGATATACTATATTTGATTTGCAAACAGGGCACATCACTGTACTTGTTAAGTGTCTTTTCCGGCGATCCTGTAAACTCAAAACGAATGCCAAAGTAAAGAGCTGTATAAAGTAAAGTAAAGAGCTGTATTTTACGTCGGAAGTCCCTTTAGCTGAAGCTAATCTTCCAGAGAGCCGACGGTGCGCTCATTTTACGACTCTCTCTCAATCAGCGCTCCATGTTACGGGTATTTAAAGCTACTTCATTATCATATTTTTTTTAATTCACATATCTTAATTGAGCACTATATGAAAATAATAGATTAGAATACATCTACAAAGGTAACAAGTTTGAGAAAAAAACAAAAATATTAAATTCCTGAGAAGTTATGAGAATTTCAAAAGTGTGAAAAACACCACAACGAGGCTAGCAATGAAACAGTTCATTAAACACATACACATCTCTGATATTTTAATTCCAGATAGGTTCACTTGAATTATATTTATATAGCAATAAAACTTTCCTCAAATACATAGTTGTGTTTGCGCTTACTGATGGGGCCGGGTGTCTATTTCTTTTTATTTATTATTTCTTTCTTTTTGTTTATTTTTATTTCCTTATCCAAAAGAGTTTTTATTTTTTATTTTTGAGAGTCAATGGCGACCATATTGATATTTGGTCTATAAAAAAAGTCAATTTTTCATGTCACTTTAAATATAGGTTATTTATTGCTTTATCAAAACTTCCAGCCAGTCCACCCTTTTATTATATTAATTTTCTGTATTATCTATAAAGTTGTCTATCATTTTGGCACCGAACTGCCAATAATCGACATGACTAAGGCTAGGTTTATCTCTCATAGGAGAGAGTCAGCGATTGCGTACAACATTTTCCAAACATTCAAACTTTATTTAAGTTGGCTAGACACATACAGTTACATTACAAAATGAGTGGTTTCCAAAATGGCCCACACTATATACTTTAACGTATTAAAACTTCCATTTCTTAGGGTTTCGGAATACCATCTCTATTTTCCCATGCATATCCGTGCTTTATTGGTTTTCTTTTTAAGTTGTATCTCGTAGGATTGTGCCGCTCTTTTGAAAAGGCCTCTTTGACATTCTCTGATGAGCATACATTAACTCAAGAATTTCCCCCCCTCCAACGGGTGTATGACTTACATTACTGACCAATAAGAATTATTAATGTGTACATATTTAATACTGATTGTCCCAGCCCCTCCCCCGGGTGTATGGCATACTATGAGATCAATAAAAGTTAATTGGCATAATCGGTATTGAAAGTTATCAGTTTAGACAGGCTGATGCTTATTCATAATTTGCGTGTCTACCACATTCTAGATGTCGATGGGTGATGACAAAGATATAATTGATGATTTATACTCCATCAACGCTTGATTAAAATAGTTATATAACATTTAATATGCACTGTGTTTATAAATTAAGTTCATTTAAACTCTCTAAAGATTGTTTCATGTCCATCAAGTAATATGTTTTTGTTTATAAAGTCTCAATCTTGCATGTAGCCAGAAAGTAGCCGGGTAAGCTACTAAGTACGTTTTCAAAATGTTCACAAATTCCAAGCAAAGCACGCAAATTGCTTTCCCTTTAAAATAAAAAAAACCATTTGGATTTACTCTGAATTGAGGCTATCCCTGTGCAAATGCACCTTTTGTCAAACAGTACAACGGTGCTAGATTACAAGAAACTGGTCTATTGGGGAAAATATAGATATTTAAGCACAAATCCGTGTTTATATGTTGATTAATATAGGTGGACCGTACAGTGACGTATTTTGTTATGGTTTTGCCAACCAACCATTGTTTATATTATTGCAGCAAAGACAATTAACAAATATATTGTAAAAATAGTTGGCAAATTAGCATCACAATACCAACACTTGTAAACACTACCTTTTGCGGAGTAGGATAACTAGAGAATCAAGAGAAAAAGCATTGCGACATCAGAAAGAACAACGCCTCCCACAATTATTATACAATTCAATACACCTACTTGCAGTAAGGTTGTCATACAAAAATATACATTTGTTATAAAGAAAATAGAACATTTGTGATTTAGTACGATAGGAATTGATTAAAAGACAAAAGAAGATCACTCAAGGTGAACTCTCTCTTTTGTCTTTTAATTAATTCCTTTCGCACTAAATCACAAATGTTCTATTTTCTTTGTGACAAATGTTCTATTTTGTATGACAACCTTACTGCAAGTAGGTGTATTTATAATTAAAAAAGAACGTAGACGTCGGTTCAAGTCGTTTCGGATGTTGATCTTTCGTCGAAGTAAAAGATCGCGGAACTTAAAAACGAAGCCCTGAAGTCAAATTATACATCTCTTATCACTTGTATCATTTTACAGAATTCCTTTTAATAAAATAAGACGCCTTTCATATACCTTATAATATACTGTACAAAATTAATCGATTCTGACTAGACGAGAGGACTACACTAATTAAATCATAAATTGTACTCTGGAGAGTACCAATTAGTCTTTCAGTATATTATAAATAAAGAAATCGTACGAAAAATTGTACAATTTGTAATTAAAAGATACTCGTGATGTTTTGAAAGTTATCAAATTATTTTGACGCATCGCCCACAAGGCTCTTCCAATTTTAAAACTTTTAAAATTAATTACGAATTGTACTCTATATATGCTGCAAAACCTTTTTTGCAATGATATGATATTTATAGAGCAATATATGCATATGCTACATGTTATGAAGCATATGTCTGCTCTCACTGCATTGGCGGCAATTGTTTCGGCCTTTATTTTCTATACAAATATAAAATATAAAATCAAAATGTTCGAAATATGAAATGTTTTTGGAACAAACGTAGAATTTACAATATATGCATGCCTGAAAGAAAAAATATATAATATACATTTAAAAAACATATGTAATGAAGCTAAACATATATCTTTAAAGTATTTTTATTAATCGTCTTCTGAATCTAAAAGAGAGATTATTTCATCAAACATCCGGGAGGTCAAGGACATTTCAGCTACATTCAGCTTATTTGTCCAGACTCGTCGCACACGCGTTGTATTTTTTCCCGCCCTTTTGAAAAAGGCGCCAAAAAGCGACACTTAGCTTCATTAAATTGCTTTAGAAGACGCTAAAATCGTCCGGTCGGACACATCTTCTTATGACGGAAAATGTGTCTGGTTTGAAAGCTTTACGAACACAATTTGAGAGGAAAATGTTGTTTGATTTCAGT
Source organism: Metridium senile (assembly GCA_949775045.1). NCBI lineage: Eukaryota > Metazoa > Cnidaria > Anthozoa > Actiniaria > Metridiidae > Metridium > Metridium senile. The sequence continues at coordinate 3,848,283 of OX459108.1, read as the reverse complement.
TGTATTGTTTACAATAGACGAATAATGAATTTACGACCGCGTCAATTTGTCCGTCGAGACAATATTTGCCCGTCTTCTAAACTTTGAAAAAAGGCTACTATGTCTTTCGGAAGTATCTACAAACTGGATACAATTGAGAGGAAATTACTGAGAGATCAATTAATATTTCTTTAAGAAGCTTAAGCAAAGCTTTTAGGAACGTGTCTTACAATAATTATGAGCTCTTGACCTTATGCATTTAGTTTAAGCAGTTATTGGATGATGCAATAGCAATTTCAACTACAAATCTGTTGCAAAATTATGCTTTAATTTAAACTCTAGTTTTGTGGTTGCCCTTTTGCCGGCTTAGCCTCGATAGTTTGTGCTATTTCTTTCGTATTGACAGCGTCTGTTGTAAGACAAGAAATGCATGGACCAAGACAAAAATCAAAATAGCTTCAGGGAATTCTTTGGTTATCGATTATGTCAAATGCTAGATAGTGATTGTGGGTCTAGACATTTCTGCCATCAGATATATTTTATTTATTTATTTTTATACATGTGTTACTTTATAAGAAATATATTTAGATATTTTATTTAAAATCTAAATTGAAATATTCATTGATTTAGTGAGCGAATCTAATAAAAGAAAGAAAGAGATTTAATGAAAAAAACGAAAGAATGAATGAATGAACGAACGTACTAACAAATGAATGAATGAATGAACCGACTAACAAATGAATGAATGAATGAACCGACTAATAAATGAATGAGCGAACCAACAGACTAACAAATGAATGTATAAATGAATACACGAACTAACAAATGAATGAATGAATAAAAGAACTAAAAAAATGAATGAATGAATGAATGAATGAACGAACGAACTAACAAACAAATGAATGAATGAATGAATGAATGAATGGACTAACAATGAGCGAACGAACCAACAGACTAACAAATGAATTAATAAATGAATACATCAATAAATGAATTAATTAATTGATTAATTAACGAACTAATAAATGAATTAATTAATTAATTAATTAACGAACTAATAAATGAATTAATTAATGAACGAACTAACAAATGAATGAATGAATGAAATAACAAATGAATGAATGGATGAACGAAATAACAAATGAATGAATGGATGAACGAAATAACAAATGAATGAATGGATGAACGAAATAACAAATGGATGAATGGATGAACGAAATAACTAACAAATGAACGAATGAATGGATAAATTAATAAATTAACCACTGAAATGAACGAATGAATGATTGAATGAATAAATGAATGAATTAGTTAATTAATCAATTACTCAATTAATGAATAAAGATTTATACATTCAACTTGGCATTGCAATTGTTTAACAAACGTGTCCAGACGTAAGAGTAAAGCACTACCGCTTCTCTGTATGAATTTTTCCGTAACCACTAGCATAATATGTACATGGTGACCTTTCCGTGACTGGAAGACAGATGGAAAATACGTTTATGGTTCTAATAACAAGAAAACACGCTGGTTTTAAGTCCCTTACTACATCGCAATCTCCGTAGAGTTGTCGAGAAACAATTGGGTATCCGTAATGTTTTTTTAAGAAGCTTAAAGCGACCAAGATAACGTACGGAAAATAATAAGTCAACTTTTGATGAGCAGGGTACAATAATTAGTAACCAGTGCAGAAGTTATGATTGCAAAAATATTTTAAAAATGTCTGAATTCATTGTGGTTAAACAGCTAGATAACTGTGTCGGTGTTTCTGAAGGAGTAATTACAGAAAAAAATGTACGATAGGCAGAGGTTAAACTAGTGTGGATTGTGTTTGTGTTTCTAAGGAAACTATTTGAGTATAAATGTACGATAACAAGTGGTTAAAATAGTGTGGGCTGCGTTGGTGTTTCTAAGGAATCTATTGGAGTAAAAATGTACGATAACTAGTGGTTAAACTAGTGTGGGCTGCGTTGGTGTTTCTAAGGAAACAATTGGAGTAAAAATGTACGATAACTAGTGGTTAAACTAGTGTGGGCTGCGTTGGTGTTTCTAAGGAAACAAATGAAGTAAAAATATAGGATAACTAGCGGCTAAACTAGTGTGGACCAGTGTTATTCAAGTGTAGTAGATGCTTCGATGTTTAAGAAAACAATTGGCCTTTTCCAAAACGAGTAAAGGAATGGGTACTAGTTCCCTAATTAATGTAATTAAGAAATGAATCTCATGATATAAACAAGCAGATCAAGATATGTAAGATTCCTGAGATTTGGTGCTTTTGGTGGGATATTGAGTGCCGTTACACCAATTCAAAACTGCCCAAAATTACATGCTATTTGGTTGTATATTTCCATCGCAATAGTATCTTTAGTTAAAAATCCATAAGATAACAAAGGAATGTATGGATTGGATGGACAGGCGTCCTTCCATACCATACATTTCCTTCTATTTTAGGCATTTTATGAGGCTGTATCTTGGTCAGAATACAACCAAATGCAATCAAACTCAGACATCTTACATATCTTGATGTGCTCTATTTTCATAATCTATTGAATTCATTTCTAAATAACATTAATTGGGGAAACTAATACCCAGTCGTAGTAGTTAATATATCTAGTGCGGTCCGGGTCAAGCATGCCGGGAACATGTTTGGAAGGTTTTGGTGCTCTGGCCAAAATATCAATGAAGTTATGCTCAATGAAAAATGTAGAGATTTGTATTTAATTTTCTGCTAAGGCCTTTGATGCCTCGTTTTGATGTTTTTCTGATTTTTCAAATTCTTATAGCTTCTTGCAAATTTTATATATATATATATATTTTTTTTTCTCAAGCTTTCACAAGTTAATTTTTGTGGTGAATGCCTACAATACCATATGATAGTTTTCTTTATTTTAGATATTGTGATTATTAGTGGCGACTATTTATGAAAATCGTTCATAGCGAGAACTAAGGCGATGATCTTCTGAGATTTTAGCTCCAAAAATCTAAGGCGATCCTAGGCGATCTTAGGCGATGTTAGTCGATTTTGAGCGATCTTCGACGATCTTATGCCCGGAGTAGGCCTTTTGTAATCAAGTAGAAAAATGTTTGACTTAATTCAAGCCCGTGCAAGTAACTCAGCATATAGCTGTATTTACTCAGTGTGCATGCCGTTAAAACAACTCTGTCTCTCTCTCTCTGTCATTTGCATGGTTGCTTCGTTGGTTCTCGGCTGGATACATACTTAAACATTTCTACATTGCAATTGGAAACTCGTGTTACGGAAGGTAATATTAGTCATAGCGCACAGTTAGTTTTGTAACTAGAGGTCATGTAGAAATACGCCAAAACGAGGCCACAAAATCCTCAACAGAAAGCTACATACAACTCCTTACAATTTCAATTTAGCATGACTTTATTAGCATTTACCACAGAACAGCAAAACTTTCCATGAATGCTTATTTCTTATAGTTGTTTTACATGACAGTGCTAAAACAATGAAATATTTACATATGATATTTTTCTCATGTATCTGTAATAAAATATTTGTTTACTTGTAAAAGTATTTTTCCGCCATTTTTAACAGAGGTCTCACTACTTCTACACTAACTCTACATTAAATATGTTCAACACTTCTCCCATTTTTACGGAAGATGAGAAAACCGGATAACCCGAAGAAAACCCCAAGTGGATGAGAGAGAACAACATATAAACAAACTCTATTCACTTGTCGCGTGCCCGAGCAAGGAATCGAATCCAGGTCACAGTAGTGAAAGGCTAGGCCCGTACACGTGTGTATAGTGATTTATGTGGGTGGCATTTCACATTTCCAGGAATTGACAGGGGGTCTAGTGTCGGCCGGAAATCCGTGCACTTTTTGACATTTCTTATTTATCTACATTATTGAAACAGACAAAATATTTGATTACATTTTTTCCCAGACTCTTGCGGAATAAAGTTAAGAGATCCGATAACAAAGGCCATAGCGTTTTGCAGGAGCTAGTCATGAGACAACAAATATTTAATTCAAGAATTCTGAAAAAAATGGACCGACTGACAATATGACCGCCACTTTTATTATTAACATATTTGTTTAATTACATATTTAAGATTAACTACGTATACTACATCAAAGTTATAAATCAGAATGATATCAGCAAATGTAAAAACATTTAGGCAAAAATATTAAATTCTTGACAAGTTATGAGAATTTTAAAACTGTGAAAAACACCACAACAAGGCTAGCAAGGAAACAGTTCCCTGAAAACATACAAAACTTTGTAATTTTGATTACAAATAGCTTCATTTGAATTGTATCTTTGACTATAAAATTTTCAAAAAATATATATATTTTCATACAAAATGTTTCACTTGTTTTCACAGATGATAAATTGTCACAGCGGAATGGGGGGTTTGGACACATGACCGGGGTGAACCAAGGAGGATCTGGTAACGAGAATGAGAAGACATGGCTGTCACGGTTGCTAACCAACATGACGCTACGACTAGTAAGTAAAATACAATAGATATTTATTTATAGGTCAAAGAGTTGTTGTGGAGAAGCTAAGACCGCAAGGATACATGGGAAGGGGTTAAGTTAGACAAATAATAAACAATTAGTGCATGGGTGAGTTTTTTTGTGATATCCAGAATAATCAAGGTTTAATTACTAAGTGTAATTATAATAATGGTAATTATGTTCACTTGCCGAGACCTTGATTATTCTGATGTAACAAAACTGAATTCAATTGTTGTTTTATTAAACATTGTGTTCGAGGAAATTAAATTAATCAACACAAAAGTTCTACCACGTTGAGTGCAAAAATGTTTTTTTTTTAAATTGCAAAAAATAATTGGCAGGTGAATTATTTTGCACTTATATGTAGGCTGTCTGATTGTGAAAATAATTTGCATGCTTTTAATTTAGCCAATCAGATTCTTGAGAGTGAATACAATGTATAATAATATCGCTTATTTGTAATGCATTTCCTGAATATGTGCAGAGTCAATAATTAGAGTCAGTGTGTATTTGCACTGGATCAAATTCAAAATGTTATCCCGTCTTTTTTTTCTAAGGAAAAGCAATCGCTTAGTTTCAATAAATTACATGACGACTTCTCGGCACTACGAGAACGATTTCAAGTAAGAAAATACTTAATATTTTATAATTTTGTTATACAAAATGACTTTCTTTTGTCTTGTCTTGTCTTGTCTTGTCTTGTCTTGTCTTGTCTTGTCTTGTCTTGTCTTGTCTTGTCTTGTCTTGTCTTGTCTTGTCTTGTCTTGTCTTGTCTTGTCTTGTCTTTTCTTGTCTTGTCTTGTCTTGTCTTGTCTTGTCTTGTCTTGTCTTGTCTTGTCTTGTCTTGTCTTGTCTTGTCTTGTCTTGTCTTGTCTTGTCTTGTCTTGTCTTGTCTTGTCTTGTCTTGTCTTGTCTTGTCTTGTCTTGTCTTGTCTTGTCTTGTCTTGTCTTGTCTTGTCTTGTCTTGTCTTGTCTTGTCTTGTCTTGTCTTGTCTTGTCTTGTCTTGTCTTGTCTTGTCTTGTCTTGTCTTGTCTTGTCTTGTCTTGTCTTGTCTTGTCTTGTCTTGTCTTGTCTTGTCTTGTCTTGTCTTGTCTTGTCTTGTCTTGTCTTGTCTTGTCTTGTCTTGTCTTGTCTTGTCTTGTCTTGTCTTGTCTTGTCTTGTCTTGTCTTGTCTTGTCTTGTCTTGTCTTGTCTTGTCTTGTCTTGTCTTGTCTTGTCTTGTCTTGTCTTGTCTTGTCTTGTCTTGTCTTGTCTTGTCTTGTCTTGTCTTGTCTTGTCTTGTCTTGTCTTGTCTTGTCTTGTCTTGTCTTGTCTTGTCTTGTCTTGTCTTGTCTTGTCTTGTCTTGTCTTGTCTTGTCTTGTCTTGTCTTGTCTTGTCTTGTCTTGTCTTGTCTTGTCTTGTCTTGTCTTGTCTTGTCTTGTCTTGTCTTGTCTTGTCTTGTCTTGTCTTGTCTTGTCTTGTCTTGTCTTGTCTTGTCTTGTCTTGTCTTGTCTTGTCTTGTCTTGTCTTGTCTTGTCTTGTCTTGTCTTGTCTTGTCTTGTCTTGTCTTGTCTTGTCTTGTCTTGTCTTGTCTTGTCTTGTCTTGTCTTGTCTTGTCTTGTCTTGTCTTGTCTTGTCTTGTCTTGTCTTGTCTTGTCTTGTCTTGTCTTGTCTTGTCTTGTCTTGTCTTGTCTTGTCTTGTCTTGTCTTGTCTTGTCTTGTCTTGTCTTGTCTTGTCTTGTCTTGTCTTGTCTTGTCTTGTCTTGTCTTGTCTTGTCTTGTCTTGTCTTGTCTTGTCTTGTCTTGTCTTGTCTTGTCTTGTCTTGTCTTGTCTTGTCTTGTCTTGTCTTGTCTTGTCTTGTCTTGTCTTGTCTTGTCTTGTCTTGTCTTGTCTTGTCTTGTCTTGTCTTGTCTTGTCTTGTCTTGTCTCAAAGTTTATTTTAATATTTTCACATAATTCTTTTAAGATTACCGACGAGCAACAACTATTGTTGTCAAGCAGAAATAAACAATTAGAAGCAAAAATGGCTTTATTAGAAAGGACGACGACCCAAGTAAGTGAATACAATGAACCTAGTGATTGTCATTATCATCACCATCATCATCTCTGTCCCCAGTGCACTGAAATGCTCCTTTTGCCAATCACAGGGTCCTGACTAGAAATGTGGGAACAGGGATCACATTCCTGGGATAGGGGATCACACAGTCTGAATCAGCTGGAATCAGGGATCACAAAAGAGGGATCATGTCAGGATCGTATGAATAAATTCAGCGATCAGAATATTTTTCGTGGGATCAGGGATCAAAATACACGAGCTTTTTGTATCGGGGATCGAACGTTTGTGTAAGAAATCGGGATCAATCACGAGAAAACATCCCTTGTCACAACACTGAAATAGTGCAGTGGAGCATTGATAGAAAAACATATCCAACTATCTTGTACTATTTCAGTATAAATTAATTGCAATTCTGTCTGCCAACTCGGCCACCATCAAGGCTACGAGCATTTAATTAAGTGTATTTTTTCTCTCTATTTTCGTTTTAGTCAAGGTCAAGAATATCTCACTTAGAGAGCTCACAAGCCAACATTATGACAAGACTTGTCACAAAAAATGCACAGGTACTGTAACCAAAAAAACGAGGAAAAGAAGTTTTTTTTTTTTTTTTTTTTCATTTTAATTTATGTGGTTTTATATTTTTTAAGGTTGATGTACAATTACAAAATCTTGAGACGAGGTTGAACAACTCAACCGAACAAACAACAAACTTAAACAAAAATGTAAGTCTTGGAGATTTTCTAATAGAGACTTCCGATTTACAGGAATAGGGAAATTCGTAGTCGTAGTCGTAGTCGTAGTCGTAGTAGTAGTCCTAGTCGCTGTAACAGTCCTAGTCGTAGTACTAGTCATGATCATAAAAAATCATTTATATTGTCTATGAATCGAAAACATTGGTTAATCAAAATATTTGTTTTCTTTCTGCAAGATGGACATAAGACTCACCGGTTTTACAACGATGTTGAGTAGTTCAACTGATGCCATCAAAACGACTGTCAAGAAATTAAGACAGGATTTAATGAATAACACTGGACAAATCTTTACGAAGGTAACACAGATAAGAAATATAATCATTTGGTATAATAATATCGCTCTTGTGAGCGCATTTTGCTATACACCATATTCCAAAAATTGCTGACTGGCCCTTGATGTCCCATTCTCATGAAATTATGCTTTTCTTTTAAATTCACTCAAGCTTAAATACAAAAGAATACTTTTATGAGAGTGAGGCAACAAGGGCCAATGGAACAAAAGGTCGCAATTTTGGAAAAAGGTGTAAGCTCACATACATCGCCACCTCTGTTCTTGTGTGGGGTATTTTGAAGCAAATCTACTTGTGTGGGATATTTTGAAGCAAATGTTTGACCGCGACATTCCGCATGCGTACTAGCTTATTATTGATTTATTTTTCTGCTTTTCCAGATTGCTAATATCAAGAATATGTTTTGGACGACACTGAACAAAACAGCGAATAGCCTAATTAAAGTAATTGACGATCTAAAGCAAGACTTTAGTGATTATTATAAAGAAATTGGGACAAAAGTGAGTACATGAAATTGAAAAATATATATCATGCCATATCGTAAGTAAAAAAAACATTAGTGTGTGACTGCTGGATGACTGACTGAGTGACTGCTTCGCACAAACCTTCAAGAAAGTGGCTGAGTCTTATCTACTTTTAAGTAAAGTAGGACCTATATGTTTTTTTAAAAGAAGGACAAGTTATTGATTGATTAATTGACTGACTGACTAAATGACTGACTGTCTGCTTCACAGTCTTATCTACTGACTGACTGGCTCAGCGACTGACCGACTAACCGACTAATATGAAAGACCATTTCACAGCACTCGTCGATCAACCTCAGCCTCGATAGCGTGTAATATATTCTTTAGAATGCAACTACAGTATGTGGAATTGTTTCAATTGCTTGATAATGTGTACATTCCTTAAATTATCACGGGCTGTAGTCAAATTGTAAAGAATATATTACACGCTATCGAGGCTGAGGTTGATCGACGAGAACCGTTAGAAGGTGTATTCTCTAGCTTCAGTACCTAGTTGTTAAATAACAGGCAATATAACAAAATATAGGTAATATATTTGACTATTTTATTTCGTTCTAATTATTTATCTTTCTGCTTCAGGTCAACCTTACAAGAATATTTGCCCAGTCTTCGCTAACTTCTCTCCAAATCAAGATGGATGTACTAAAGACTAATTTGACTCAAAAAGTAAGGCAGCAGAAATCGTTATCAATATTAATTATAGGCTTTAACAAGAAATGTCGAAATAGTCAGAAATATACACCTATAATTGGAAGGTTTTCGTGTATGAAACATAGATCATAGATTGTAGATGTGTGTAGTTATATAGCACGCGGGGAATGTCAGAACACGAGAGAAGTGTTAAGAGAAGCACAACGCAAAGCGGAGTGTTTCACAACACTTCTTGAGTGTTCTGACAATTGTCTTTATAACTACATACAGCACAGAAAGCACGTACTGTTTTTTATGCTTTAATAAAATACGACCATACCTATTTTATCAATATGCAAACGCACATGCTATGCGCTCTTATACGAAGTAATCGCCTCTACCAATCAGAATATAATACTTATTCTAAAATTTTGTTTTGCAGCTTTCTGTTCAGGCAAACAAGCTAAACAACCTTACCACAATACAACAGCAAACATCAAGTAATTTGCAGAAAAATCAAACAGCTCTGGAAACAAGTATTGACAAGGTAGAAGGAGGGGAAAAAACAGAAATACCAGAATTCGTACTTATTTGTCTGAATAGTGCACTTCACGGTCCCTTCACGGGACTTTGCACCGAAGTGAGACGAACGTTGAGCTTGCAATGATAGAGACCTTTTAACACTGTGCCGGACAATTATTCACGTGATTCTATAGCTGAAAGCTCAACGTTTGTCTCGCCTCAACAATGCAAAGGCCCGGCTACCTTTCAAATGGCGCAGGGAAAGGGGCTATACAAAAGCTGTGATTAATGTAGAGTATCAGGTCCTCGGGGATAGAAAGGGGGGGGGGGGGGGGGGGGGAGAGGAAATGGAGGAAGAGAAACGGATAGAGCTGACGTCGCTTTGTGTTTTAAAAGTGGCTGCATTCCCGTTATGTAAAAGTTTGGATTCTTTCTTTCTTTTCTTTTCTTTTTTTTTTTTTTTGCGGAGGAGGAGGAGAACATCCCCTTTTAATGTGGCTGTTTTTCATGTGGCTTTAGAAATGTTGTTGTGTTGTTTTATTCATTGTATCACGCTTTAACATAAGCAAACAAAAATTAAATTATATGCAGGCGCACACGGAGGGCATTCTCTGATTGCTACGGCAGTAGAACACCTAAAGCCTTATTCACACTTCACTGGCTAGCGACATAAGCAAAAGCAACATACCCGGACTAAATGAAGCATTTCTCGACTAGGTATGAGTAAAGACAAGTGCGGCTAATGAGCAAAGCCCAACTAGGGCCTCTTCTACACGAATCCGATCCGGCTGAAACCGCATAGAAATATTTGCGTCCACACGAATCCTGTTGATCGTTTCCTATTCAAAAGTATGCGGTTTCGGTGACCGGATTCACTGGATTCGTGTGGACGATAGGCCGATTCGCATCAAAATGTATGCGGTTTCAAAAGTTTCCGGATCCGTGTAGCCGGGGTCTAGGTCTGCGTTTGTTGCTTATGCGTATACTTATGTCGCTAGTGTGAATCAGGCTCAAGGTTTTATTTGCACCTTTGAAATAAACGAGCAACGTTTCTACCAAGTTTAGACGGTTCTTGTGTTGTCTTTATAGATTGGTAAAGCAGTACAGGTTTTTATGGTGAAACTTAACAAGACAAATAATAACATCAATACGACAATGACTACTTTACGACAAGAAATCCACAGTGTACAAAGAGATGTTTTCGACAAGGTAAGAACTGTCCAGAGAGATGTACTTTTAAACTACTCCAGTTTCGTGTTATCTGGCACCGCTGTACTTTTTGAGAAAACGGCACATTGTACTTTGCTTGCAATTTATGAATATTCTTACAACAAATCAAGACTTACCCTGTACAAAATTAATGGTCTTTTTGTCAAAAGTACAGCGGTGTTAGATAACGTGAAACTGAGCCCAGTTGTTCAAAGACAGTTTAGTGTTAATCCTAGGTTATCTCTATAGGTTTTCTTTAGAGTTAACCTAGGATTAGCGTTAATCTTGCTTTGAACAACCGGCCCCTGGAGTATTTTATTTTCTACCGATATGGAATGAATACTAGCGTGCTATTATGTAATATTGTTGTGTAAATTATACTTTAGGGAGGTATATTTTGTATAAATTGGGTTGGTTTAAGGTCGGTACACTCAACGTTCATGGGACTTGTAAATTATTTTTGCACTTGCTTGATCTTCAATACTTCTCAATAAAAGAAATACCAATTCCTATATATGTATGTGTTCAAGTGTAATGGAATTAAGTCAAAAAATGAGTTAAGTTCTAAGACTGAATATAAGTGACTTTAAATTACTATTTTACTTCATTCAAAATATTTATCTTTTTTGCGCCAGGTTAACAACACAAGGTCTTATGCCCAGTCTTCGCTCACTTTTCTCCAAATCAAAATGGATGTACTAAAGGCTAATTGGACTCAAAAAGTAAGGCAACAGAAAATCGATATCAACATAAATTATAGGCTTTAACTATAAATGTCGAAATAACTATATATACACCTATTTGATCAACATGCAAACGCGCGTGCTGTGTACTCTCATAATTAAAGTAATCGCCTCAACCAATCAGAATTCGTGATTTCTTATAGTTATTTTATTTCGCAGCTTGCTGTACAAGCGAACAAGCTTAACAACCTTACCATAATACAACAACAGTCATCAAAGAAATTGCAGAAAAATCAAACAGCTCTTGAAACAAGTATTGACAAGGTAGAAAAAGGAGAAAAAACATTTCTAAATAAATATATTCACACTGGCTAGCGACATAAGCATAAGCAACATACGCATTTCTCGAATAGGTGTGAGAAAATACAAGTACGGCTAATGAGCAAAGCCCAACTAGGTATGCGTATGTTGCTTATGCTTATCCTTAATATGTAGCTAGTGTGAACTAGGCTTTTAGGGGTTTTTTTTGCATCTTTGTAATGAACGATTTTTATCTTTATAGATGGGTAAAACAGTACAGGTTTTTATGGTGAAACTTAACAAGACAAATGATAATATCACTACCACAATGGCAACTTTACGACAAGAAATCCACAGTCTAGAAAGAGACGTTTTCGACAAGGTAATATCTGTCCAGAAAGATGTACTTTAAAATACTCCAGTTTTGATCTGGCACCGCTATACTTTTTGTACAAAAGGCACATTTTTGCAGGAATTCGATTCAGGGAAAATCAAATGTGATGTATATTGTTAAGCGATAGCATTTTGCTTGGAATTCGTGAATATTTAAAAAAAAAAAAGAATCGAGGCTTAGCCTGTACAAATAGGCCTTTTGTTAAAAAGTAAATCGATGTTAGATAACGGAAAATTGGAGTATTTTATTTTCTACCGATATGGAATGAATACAAATGCTGTCATGTAAGGCATTGTTGCGTAAATCAGTTATAATGTAGGGATATGTATTTTGTACTCAAAGGTATCTCTTCATACAATCAACATTTGTGTGAATTGTTAACTATTTTTTCACTGATCTTGATCTGTAATACCTGTCAATAAACGATACACCAATCACAGGAAAAATGTTGAAATTTCCAACTTGGGAAAAAAATGGGATATTATTGGGATATTTGTGGGTTTTCCTTGGCATTTCCCATTATTGGAAAAGTGCTACCAAACCCAATTTGTGGACGAAATATTCCCAACTGAAATCCCATATTTGGGATATCATTGTCCCAATGCATCCTTAAATTGGGTTTTTATGTGGACAAAATGTTCCCAGTAAAATCACATTATTTGGGATATCATTGTCCCAATGCATCCTCAAATTGGGTTTTTATGTGGACAAAATATTCCCAGTGAAATCCCATTATTTGGGATATCATTGTCCCAATGCATCATCAAATTGGGTTTTTATGTGGACAAAATGTTCCCAGTGAAATCCCATTATTTGGGATATCATAGTCCCAGTGCATCATCAAATTGGGTTTTTATGTGGACAGAATGTTCCCAGTGAAATCCCATTATTTGGGATATTATTGTCCCAATGCATCATCAAATTGGGTTTTTATGTGGACAAAATGTTCCCAGTGAAATCCCATTATTTGGGATATTATTGTCCCAATGCATCATCAAATTGGGTTTTTATGTGGACAAAATATTCCCAGTGAAATCCCATCCATCTAAATCCCAGCATTTACCAAATTGGGTTAATGTCTCAAAGATGAAGCACACAGTAGGGCTAACAAACACCATCTTTTATTTAACATTAGCTCAGGTACTGTACTCAATAACTTGACAAATCATAATTACTAATAATAGAAAGTTGAACCTTAATAGTTTCATAATATTCAACAAACCTGAAAGTGTTCAATAATTTGCACTTACATATACCAGTACTAAACTAAGCTATGTATGTTACTTTTAAAGCGGCAATGAAACAAGCAAATAATGAACAAAACATACTGTATCTAACTCAAACAATGAACTTTCTTAAGATATGACTGTAGAATATTATATATGCTGTCAAAGTCTGTTTTTTGAAAACTAATAGTTAATGCAAACATAAACTAAGGTACTATAGGTTTATATACTCTTTCGTCAATTAAAAGAATGTCTTTAAATTTCAATCTCTTTTTGAACATGTAGATCGCTTTTCTTCAAGTTCTTATAGTTTGCACTATCATTGACTAATACATACTTACTAGAAATAAGTTTTTTAGCCAAAACTTGCATAAGTTTACTTGCAGTTAGAGAGATCAATACTTTGTTTTGAACCTGAAATTTTACTCTTAACAATTTAACTAGCTCATCTCTCCCCAATACCTTTCCTGTTACACTTTTTATCAATAAAGAAGCTGACATTTTTGTGATGCTATCAGCTGAAAGTGACCTCTCTAGTTTTGCAGGGGTTGATTCTTTTGACTGACTATCAAACAAAACCAACGTGTCATCAGTAGTATCCTGAGTATCACAATCCTGAGTATCATAATCCTGAGTATCATAATCCTGGGTTTCATAATCCTGAGAATCATCCTGAAATATATAAACAATTATGAGTGCACTTTTAACCTTAATTCTTATTATATTCAATTATATAATACATCCAAATGCCAATAGTATGTTAATATTAAAGTGTAGTGTAGGATATACTATACATACTTTCATATGCTAACATGCCCACTTTTAGAATGTTTATCAGACAATGACACGTTAATTGGCGGTACTCCTTTGATGTACTGTCGGGCAGTACAACAAAATAGGCTTGTCAGTATATGAAAGTAGGTGTGGCGATGGCACAAATTTTTCGTGGCCTGTCACAGTTCGGTGAGATCCGTAGTGGTACATAGGCAGATCCAGCACTAGTTCACTGATTTGCATCACAAAGCAAATTGGTGAAAATATCTACCATTTTATTTGGTGATGCAAATTTGTGCTGGATCCACCTGTGTAGTATGTGTCATATAATAATATTGTTTAGCAAATAAAGGTGCTGTCTTTATTTACATGTTTTAATATTACTTACCATAGAAGGAAGGGGTGGACTTGACTTAATACTCTTTTTGACCTAGAATCAAATCAACCAAATTTTAAATAAAGCTTGTCAAATTTAGACAGAGTTTTTTCATAAATACTAATACCTTTTTGGCAGACAGCAAGCTATCATGATCAGAGGAATTTGATTCATCAGGGGATTCATCTTCTGAACTGCTTGGTTGACTCTGCCAATTTTCAATGTAATGGCATCAATGTCAATATATTCACACAAGCACAAGATCAATCTGACTCTGACTATAAGTAACCTAGGGCAAACTACATATCATTAAAATTTTACTTACCACAACTTTAGGCTGAGAAGTTGCAGGTTTCTTGCAGTTTGACTTTTTTCTTTGGATCCCCTAATTTAATGAATTTTAAATAAGTACAATTTTTATTGCTGTAAAACACCACAAGGTGAATTAGGTATCTTCAATAAAGATTATCATTATTGAATTGTTTATTTTTATAAATGCTATTAAATGCACATAAAAATCTTACAATAAGACTTCATGGGAAAAGAGTTATGTTTATAGCTTTCTCTTGATATGATTATTATGATAAAGAAATAGTTAACTGTATTTTTGCAAGATATGTATACTTTCATCAGCTAGAATTTAAGGCCCTATATCCCTCTAGTAAAAATTAGTTCAAATAGTTATATTTCCGATGATAAGAATGTTAAATCCATTGATCAACAAGTCCCTGGTAGTATTTTTACCAATTAACTAGCCAAAATAGAACAAATTCAACAAATCGTGGATGGTACGTTATGGTAGTTTTCTTGGCGCCAAAAGTAGTGGTTTTAGTAACTTATATATTGGCTAACCAGGTTACGTTTTTCAACTCAATTCACCCCAAATTTTTGCAATCCTTAATAGTAAAAGGCTAAATAATAAACTGAATCTCATATCAAGTTAGGTTTGATTATAAACTTTCGCGTTTGAACTGCACATATTAATATTAAAGACGTGATAGCTGGGAGGACGGCACCAAACATACCTTCAAATTTCTTCGCGATAGCTTCGCCAAATAGCTTCTTCACTCTTTCAATTGGTGGTTTAACGCTTGTGTTTTCGGGTTGGTCATTATCAAGATCCTGATCGGGTACTTGTTCGTTGTTGTTCATAATTATAATCGCCGTATTTATCCAAACTTCAGATCTATCTCGCCACAACTTTGCAAATGGCCGGCAGATTGAAAGTCGGGTAAGTTCTTTCCAAAGCATGCCTATTTAGATGGTTAGTTCTGATTGGCTATGAACTCTATCCACATATAAGCGAAATGATGATTGGGTAAATCTTCCCGCCAAACAGCCTCGTTTTCAAGACTTTTTTCGAATAGATCCTTTTGTCGATAAAATTCTTTTCATGACGGATTTGAAAAAAAAAATTGTGATTACAAAATTTTCTATTTTTTGAAGAAAAGAAAGAAAGAAAAAAAAACAAAGAAATATTTTCCAGAAATTCCCGATTATGGGATCTTATAGGGATATCAAAAACGATGTTTGACCCAATTTTGGGATTCTTGTGTAAAATATTTCCCAGAAATTCCCAATTATTGGATCTTATAGGGATATCAAAAACGATGTTTGACCCAATTTTGGGATTCTTGTGTAAATATTTCCCAGAAATTCCCAATTATGGGATCTTATAGGGATATCAAAAACGATGTTTGACCCAATTTTGGGATTCTTGTGTAAAATATTTCCCAGAAATTCCCAATTATGGGATCTTATAGGGATATCAAAAACGATGTTTGACCCAATGTTGGGATTCTTGTGTGAAATATTTCCCAGAAATTCCCAATTATGGGATCTTATAGGGATATCAAAAACGATGTTTGACCCAATGTTGGGATTCTTGTGTGAAATATTTCCCAGAAATTCCCAATTATGGGATCTTATAGGGATATCAAAAACGATGTTTGACCCAATGTTGGGATTCTTGTGTGAAATATTTCCCAGAAATTCCCAATAATGGGATCTTATAGGGATATCAAAAACGATGTTTGACCCAATGTTGGGATTCTTTTGTGAAATATTTCCCAGAAATTCCCAATTATGGGATCTTATAGGGATATCAAAAACGATGTTTGACCCAATTTTGGGATTCCTTTGTGAAATATCTCCCAGAAATTCCCAATTATGGGATCTTATAGGGATATCAAAAACGATGTTTGACCCAATGTTGGGATTCTTTTGTGAAATATTTCCCAGAAATTCCCAATTATGGGATCTTATAGGGATATCAAAAACGATGTTTGACCCAATTTTGGGATTCCTTTGTGAAATATCTCCCAGAAATTCCCAATTATGGGATCTTATAGGGATATCAAAAACGATGCTTGACCCAATGTTGGGATTCTTTTGTGAAATACTGCCAATTTACTCCCAATATTGGGAAATTGTTGTAAATTGCTTGATTCGTTGTTTTTTCTCCAAAAAATTCCCAATTTTGTGCCAAAGATATCCCAACTTGGACCCAAAATTGGGAAATATCCCATTATTTTCCCAATTTTTTCAAAATTGGAAAATCAGATTTTTTTCCTGTGAATACCTATATATGTAAGTGTTTTGTTATAATGGAAATTAGTTAAGAAATAAATAAGTGACTTTTTGATTGATGATTGGCGATTGCACGACCGAAATGAGCTATTGGTAATACGAATTTCTTCTTCCGTTCAGAGAAAACTTCGAGACACCCATCTACGGTCATCGTTGAACGGTATTTGGGTATAATATATAATTGAACAAGACGCATAACTGCGTAAGCTCGGGATTCTCTTTGATGTGCAAAATAAGTTTAATGTCTACACCTATTATTAAATAGGATCGAAATAAACCAATTAGGTTGTTTGTAAGCAAAGACAATACTGTAATTAGTTCTAAACCATGAAAAATAGAGTGAAGTCATTTAAGCCGTGAAATAGATATTAGACTAATACCTTAGCAGTCTCTAATTCTATTGCTATTTTTTGTGTGTTGGTTTATTTGACTATTACACTTTTTTTGCAATTTCTATTTCACGGGTTGAATGCCTTCACTCTAATATGTTTCCTTTTAGGTAAGCATACTGATACACATATATGATTGAACGTGTTGTCTTCCAACGCTAATTTGCGTAATCCTTTCCATGTCTACAATCGACAATAAACTCGTCATAATAAAATATTCGATAATATGCGCTTTCGTAACTTGGCTAAACTCGGCGAAAACTTACTTCTGTCAAACTTATTATACAGGGGCGGATACAGGGGGGAGGGGGGGATTGGATGGATTTCAACCCCCCATTTTGATCCCTAAAAGTTTAAAAAATAAACTGATTTTAAATCAAAAAATCAAACATTGAATTGATTCCAAACAAAATATAAAAATCAATATAAATCAAAAGTTCCGTAATGTTCACAATGAACTGAATTATCGTTATTTACATAAAGCGTAATGACCTTGGCTGATTGAAATTTTTTTCCACCCACTCCCCCCCCCCTCCCCCCTTGAAAAATCCTGTATCCGCCCCTGATTATAACACTAATACATTAGTTAAAGGTTTGTTATTATTATTGGAGTGTTTAGGTTAAATCATACACAGAATAAGATGTGTTTTATTACGTGATTTGAATCGAAGTACTGTTGTGTTTGTGTCGGCCGGTTCTTAAACGCTTTCAAAACGTACTGATCGCTTGTTGGCAATAAACACGGCGAAAACTTACATTTGTCAAACTTATTATAACACTGATACATTAGTTAAAGGTTTATTATCATTATTGGAGTGTTTAAGTTTAATGATACACAGAATAACAGATTGTGTTTGATTCTTGAATGATTGAATCGAAGTACTAGCTGTTGTGTTTGTGTTTCGGTCCGGCGGGGTTCTTAATTAAAGCGCTTTCAAAACTGATCGTTTGTCGGCAATATATTCGGCGAAAAGTTACATTTGTCAAACTTATTATCACACTAATACATTAGGTAATGGTTTATTATCATTATTGGAGTGTGTTTGAATTAGTAAACACCGAATTACCGTAATAAATCAGTTTATTTTTTATATTTGTGTGTATAAGTGACATTGACCATACTGCGCGTGCGTGGCATTTTGGCATTGAAGATGAAAAATAAAGCCGAAACCTAGACTCGGATTCCACAGGAATCCCGAGTAATAATAAGAAATTTGTATTATCTACAGTCTCTTTCGGGACGTGCAATCGCTGATCACCAAACGCCGATCGCCGATCGCCGTTCGCCCCTTCAACTTTTTTTTGAATTAGGTGTATACAGTGCAAGAAGACAAACACTAGATCGTAAACACTGATGCCATAAATGATTCATTTTAGATCCAGAACATCAGTAAAATGGAAGGTCCACGAGGGCCTATGGGATACAACGGGTCTAGTGGCCCACCAGGACTTCAAGGTCCCCCAGGTGTGCAGGGTGTAACAGGAATTCAAGGTCCCCCAGGACTGCAAGGTCCCCCAGGAACAAATGGCACCAGTGTAACCTCGCCAGGGAATCCGATCGCATCGGCCAAATTTAGCAGTTGCCAATACAAGTATAAATCAGCAGGAGTAAAAGCTGATCCCTTAGCTACCACATTTGTCGCCATCCCAGAAACAAAGGTAATGGTAAAAAAGATTATTCATTGTAGATATACACTTATTTCAGACACCTTTTTCGCAGCTTAAGCAACAATCATGAAACCAAGACCGAAATTAATGGTATGAAATTAGTGTTATACTGCAAACGCACTGGTATACAACTCAGTATATTGAGTTAATCATGCATTCAGTAGGACACTTTCTAGTGAGTAAACCCAACTCGTATAGTGAGTAAAAGTGAGGTATAACTCAATATAATGAGTACATTGTACTCAATGGCGCATCTACATTGATGTTTACTTTTAATAATGAGTTAGGTTTACTCACTATAAAGTGTCATCCTGAATGCATGATTTACTCAATATATACTAAGTTGTATCTACTCAGCCGTTTTGCAGTGTAATTAATAGAAATCAGGCTTGTTTTCTAAAGTATTGCTTAATATTACTAAAGTATTTACACTTGTGTGTTATTGTGTTACAATCAATTCTGGTGATAACAAGTCAGATTTCAATGCACATACCAGTACAAAACCAACATTTTTTCAGTCTTGGCTTATTGAAACGTTTTTTGAAATAAGTGTAATATCCGCGACGTTTCAAAGTTTCGACTTCTAGTCTTCATCAGACAATTGGTTGGAATGAATCATGTTAGGTCTTATAAATCGGTCCTTTGATCATGAGGAGATTCCCGAAGAAAATCATTTCGTGTTGTAATTGACTAAGCGGTGTACACCTATTTCAATTAACGTTGTCCATCTGGAATGGTTGATCTGAGACCGATAGGAATTGTGGGAGCTCGTTAAACTGCAAATGGATTGTTTTATTCACGCTTGAATGGTGCTGAATTACAGATAACAGTATTTCAGAAGTAAACATTAATATTCAAGCGTGATTATAATTATAGTGCATTTGCAGTTTAACGAGCTCCCACAATTCCTATCGGTCTCAAATCAACCATTCCAGATGGACAACGTTAATTGAAATAGGTGTTTGCGAATTGCTGGTATTGACGCTTCAGGGGTTTTGATTCTGCTGTCCATTAATTCTAGTGCTTTTTTAAACATAGCCTGAACTGTACATTGATTTGGTTGTGTTTGTAGCATTATGTTTGTAGCATAATCTTTGAAATATAAAGAATTTATCTCTGTTTGGTTCCGATGTTTCGTTCCGGGTTTCGTTCCGGCGTTGTTTTGCTGTTTAGAACTGCCCGATGTTAGGTCTTGTTTAACAGTCATTGAGTAATTTACTGCGAGCTTGTGCGAGTTAATGCGAGTTTGTGCGAGTTAAGGCGAGTTTGCGCGAGTTAAGGCGAGTTAAGGTCCCAGACTAGGCCTATATGTAGACCTGGGGGACTAGTAGTAGCATTCAAAACAATGTGGTCAGACATCCGTGAGAAAACAAATAAGGTGAAGGTGTAATGGCTTAGTGGTCAGTGGATCAGAATCAGGGCCTAATGATTTGTGCTCAATATTCATATTTATTCATTAAACATACTCATTTTCTAGGACAAGGACGTAATAGCACACATCAATACCTTTATTCATTGATACTCGTTTCTAACTAGGTGATTGACTGTTGACATGGTAAATACTAAATTGCACACATCCGGGAATTGTTTACTTCTGGTTGTTATTTGCAATATTAATTTATCTGCACGGATTAAGAAACGGAATTTTGTAGATCATTTTTTAAAACCACGAGGCGAATACGAGTTAGTTTTGATACTTGATATTTTAAACTGCTAAAAAAGACACATGTGACTTCATAGAATACTAATGAGAGGGTTTTTATTAGTTCTGAAACCTCATGAATGTGGACAAATTGGTCCTTATTGGCCAAAAAAGTTCTTAATTATTAAAGACCTATGGTCACTTACCAGCATCCCTTGCGTTGTCTATTTTGATTTGAGTGTTATAATTCATTCGCAGTCATATTACGAGAAAAATAAAATATAAAAAAACGCTAAACAAGAGAATAAATAAAATCCAACGATTGTATCGTAAAAATATCAAAATATCAAAATGCCTGATTGTCTTTCTCGCGGAGCATGCTGGTAAGAAACGATGGGTCTTTAATGTTATTTTGTAATAACATTCGGTGTAAAATCTAAATTTTACTTTTGTTTCTACAGGACAAGCGAATCATGGGTGCAACTTGCTCGACCAACAATGCTAAGGAGTACATCTTTGAAAAACTTTTTTTCAGCGGCAAGGGCCAATATAGATGCACATGTAAAGGAAAGTCAAGCAAGTTCAATCTTGGTACTTCTCAAATGTATTGCTACATACACTATTGGGAATGTCCAATAACCACGTGATTCAAGCTGGGCCATGGATTGGTTTATTTTACAGTTAAAATCGTTGCAATGCGATTTTGTTTTTGTTTTTACTGGTCCGTACTAGCCTCCTCAGCATGCAACTCATTTTTTACGTTTGGGCTTCCTGTTTCAAGAAGGGATATGAAGAAAGACTGCTCAGTCTTCCCTCCCTCAGAAATCACACAGGAATCCCAATCTATTAATGGATAAAGGAATCGATGGAGTAGCTTGTGGAGAAGGCTAAAGCCCGTACAATATATAGAGTTTTTCTTCCTTTCTTTTGAGCTTTTATTCTTTATTACAGTCAAACCAGTTGATGCGTTCCTATCAATGTTAGAAGATACGATTTAGTTCTTGGCCGTATTTAAATTGACATTTTTATTTAAATTTGAATAAGCGAATGTAAAAATACATACCTCAACCATCAACTGATAATGGTCCGGCAATCACGATCTGTGGTCAATAATTGATAATGCAAAAGCAATAAAATGCTTTAGAAAGTATTTATAACAATATTTCTGTAACTAAGATAGGTTTAGCAAGTTTCTGTTATTCCAAAAATCCATTGAAAGTTTATTGTTTTGATTTGGGGCAGTTTTTGAAATTTATAAGATTCGATTTATTAAGCAAATTTCAAAACAAATGAAAAATCGTATTTCAATAAACAAGTCGAATATTCTAAGCTAGACAGGAACCTGTCTTCTGGTTTGACTGAAAAAAGTACCAATTGCACCAAAGTAGTCCATTTTAGTTCCTCAGAAAGGGAATAATGTTATTTCCCATTTTTTTATATTATAATTTCGAGTGTGTGTGTTTGCGGGCTGGGGTGGGGTGGGGAAGCTATGCAGTTTTGTGCCAAATCTAGAAATAGAATTTGAAATTGATTGTAAAGATAAATTATTTCAATAAACTGCGATAGCTTGCAGTCGTAGATTGACTGTTATAAGATATGCCTCTAAATTGATCGATAAGAAATCAGGTCAAATTGAAATTCATATTTTGCTGGTTGCATAGCAACGATTTCGGTTGTAAATAACTGAGCAAGACACGTACGCTCAGGAAAATCAAACGGACAAAAAGGCAAATATAAAATAGTAATGATGGTGTTAGTATTCTATATTTAAATAGTTTAAATGAAATCCATATAAAACAAGTGTTGATAATGAATTGCAGTTTTGTGATTGTGATTAGTCTTGAGTAAGACTGCCACTGCCAATAACGAACCCTACACAATGACAACCTATATGCACAATGACCACCTATATGCACAATGACCGCCTATATGCACAATGACCACCTATATGCACAATGACCACCTACATGCACAATGACCACACCTACATGCACAATGACCACCTATATGCACAATGACCACCTATATGCACAATGACCACCTATATGCACAATGACCACCTACATGCACAATGACCACCTATATGCACAATGACCGCCTATATGCACAATGACAACCTATATGCACAATGACCACCTACATGCACAATGACCACACCTACATGCACAATGACCACCTATATGCACAATGACCACCTACATGCACAATGACCACACCTACATGCACAATGACCACCTATATGCACAATGACCACACCTACATGCACAATGACCGCCTATATGCACAATGACCACCTATATGCACAATGACCACCTATATGCACAATGACCACCTACATGCACAATGACCACCTACATGCACAATGACCACCTATATGCACAATAACCACCTATATGCACAATGACCACCTGTATGCACAATGACCACCTATATGCACAATGACCACCTACATGCACAATGACCGCCTACATGCACAATGACCACCTATATGCACAATGACCACCTACATGCACAATGACCACCTAGATGCACAATGACCACCTATATGCACAATGACCACCTATATGCATAATGACCACCTACATGCACAATGACCACCTATATACACAATGACCACCTATATGCATAATGACCACCTACATGCACAATGACCGCCTATATGCACAATGACCACCTATATGCACAATGACCACCTACATGCACAATGACCACCTACATGCACAATGACCACCTATATGCACAATGACCACCTATATGCACAATGACCACCTATATGCACAATGACCACCTATATGCACAATGACCACCTATATGCACAATGACCACCTATATGCACAATGACCACCTAGATGCACAATGACCACCTACATGCACAATGATCACTCCTACTCAATGATCGCCTCTACACCATGATCACCTCTACACAATGATCACCTCTACACAATGACCACGTCTACACAATGACCGCGCGCCTCTACACAATAATCAACTCTACACAATGGCCACCCCTACACAATAACCTCCTCTACACAATGGCCACCCTTACACGATGACCACCTCTACACAATAATCACCTCTACCAAATGACCACCCCTACACAATGACCACCTCTACACAATGACCACCTCTACACAATGACCACCTTTACACAATGACCACCTCTACACAATGACCGCCTCTACACAATGGCCACCTCTACACAATGACCACCTCTACACAAAGATCAACTCTACACAATGACCACCTTTACACAATGACCACCTCTACACAATGACCGCCTCTACACAATGGCCACCTCTACACAATGACCACCTCTACACAATGACCACCTCTACACAATGATCACATCTACACAATGACCACCTCTACACAATGACCACCCTTACACAATGATCACATCTAGACAATGACCACCTCTACACAATGACCACCTCTACACAATGACCACCCCTACACAATGGCCACCTCTACACAATGACCACCTCTACACAATGACCACCTCTACACAATGATCACATCTACACAATGACCACCTCTATACAATGATCACTTCTATACAATGACCACCTCTACACAATGATAAAAAAAACTTCAAAAATTACTCTGATTCTAGGGCAATTTTATTTCGCAAATTAAATGGAGCTTTGGACTGCAGCTTGTTTACTTTTTGCACGTCACCGCATTGCAGATATGCACGTGCTCAATTCGAACAAGTTGTGTGGTTAGCAGTGCAGGCTTGGTTTCAAAATATTTACTTAGCATACAAAAATGAATCAAAAATAGGCTCTGGGGAAATAATGAACAATACTTTTTGTTTCTTCAAAGTCTCGTTTTGGTTGATATATTATGTCTTGTTTATATTGGAAAGACCACGATCTTAGAAATAATAATATACTCCCACTGGCCATTGTCCCTCGGTCGATGATTAAGATATGGAAACAATAGGACTCCATTGTTCTAGGCTAAACAATGGAAATAGATCCGGAGAGAAAAAGTGCCGAGGCAATATAAGTAGGAAAAAAGTGGGCGGGAGGGTGGGGGAACAATACTCGAGTAGACTTTCTTTCTCAACGCAACAAGATTATTCCCCGTAACATCCATTTGCCCCTTTTATGCTACTATCCGGTTTGATGTTGTTCGTCTCGCTAGTTTGGGCAACTAAGAATGAGTTAACACCAAATGTATTGTTAATATAGTCTTGCATATCATTAACCATCTTCCTTGGGAGTAGATGACAATGGGAATAGGTGTATAATTTGTAATCATACTAATGCCCAATCCCCCATCAAATGGTATTATCAAGTAACTCAACCTGAACTATCACCACAGGAAGCCCATCGTTAACAGTGGATAACATACCACATGTAACCACCTCTTAAATCACATTTGACCCAATATAATACAGCAACCAATCACAGTCGAGAGTCAAACATTCCATTACATTTGTATATAAGGTTGGGACATACCATTAGTTAGAAAGATCGCAGCAATTAGTAATTTTCCTTTTAAGTTTTTATATCTTGTTTTGTAATTATCTGAGTTAACATGAATCGAATGAAAGTACGACCAGAGATCAGTCGAACGCACCATATTTCAACTTGTAGTACTAGCAGTGATCTCCCACTCAAGACAACATTTAGCAATGGCTCGTACACGGATGACTACGAATGTGGTACGAATGGATTAGCAGTCCCTCCACGCTTCGAAATGGATGGACAATCTCGGAATACAGTAGACAATATGTCCGTGGCTGGTACACTCGATATATACGAAGATAGATCCGATTCTTTGAAAGGAACTCCCCCGAGTTGGCTGCTGGCGATATTGTTTCTGATGTGTTTGATATCAGTCGTTGCTCTAATCCTGTCTTTGTTGATGTTCACAGGAAAAGTTAATTCGAAATGCGGCTGTTATTCATCTAAAGGTTAGTGTACATGGGTAGTGTTGCTAATTGAATATAACTTTATTTAAGTTGGGTAGACATATACAGTAACATTACACAATGAATGGTTTCCAATATGGCCCACCATTTATATTTTAACGTATTAAAACTTTCAAATTACCGGGGATGTGTTAGTATTGTTCTAAGTTAGCAAAGCATTCCCTACGTTCCACTTTTCATTAGTCCATTCCTTCCAAATGCCGGGGATCATTTCGGGCCCTGTTCGGGGATCTGTTCGGGTCCAGGATCTTTTCGGGTACAGCTATACCAGTTTTGAGGATCTGTTCGGGTCCTGGGATCTGTTCAGGTCCTGTACAGCTCGCAGTGCATTATCGGCAATTGTTTCGGTCTTCATTTTCAATAAAAATGAAAATATAAATTCAAAATATTCGAATAGTAAAAATTTATTTGAACAAAGTTAAAGTAGAATTTACAATATATGCATGAAAGAAAAGATTATATAATATATACAACGCGTTGTAGAGAAACCGTCATTGTCATTACTCTCTAAACCTTATACTACTATTTCCGCTCTACTATCCCAGTATTGAGCACTCTACACTGGACCAATCGACCAACCATTTAATATATAATGAAGATTTTTTTTTAAAAGAAAATCCTCATTTTTATAGAAGCTAAAAATATATCGAATATCTTTAAAACATTTTTATTGATTGTCTTCTGAATCTAAAAGAGAGATTATTTCATTAAACATCCGGTAGGTCAAGAAAATTTCAGTTACATTCCTTATCTGCCCAGACTCGTCACACACGCGTTGTAATTTTTCCCGCCATTTTGAAGAAGGCGCCAAAAAGCGACACTTAGCTTCGCTTAAATTGTCTTCAGAAGACTTATAAATCGTTCGGTCGGACACATCTACTTATGACGGACAAGACGTCTGGTTTGAAAGCTTTACGAACAAAATTCGAGAGGAAAATGTTGTTTGATTTCAGTTGTAGTGTTCACAATAGACGAACGAATTTACGACCGCATCGATTTGCCCGTCGACACAATATTTACCTGTCTTCTAAACTTTGAAAAAGGCCACTATGTCTTTAGGAAATACCTACAAATTAAACTTGATACATTTGAAAGGAAATTACTGACAGAACTATTAATATTTATTTAAGAAGCTTAAGCAGGAACGTGCATTACAATAATTATGAGCTCTTGACCTCATGTATTAATATAAGCAGTTCTTGAATGATGATGCAATAGCGATTTCAACTTCAAATCTGTTGCAAAATTATGCTTTAATTTAAACTCTAGTTTTGAGGTTGCCATTTTGCTGGCTTTGCCTCAATAGTTTGTGCTGTTTTGTATTGACAGCGTCTGTTGTAAGACAAGAAATGCATGGACCAAAACAAAAATCAAAATAGCTTCAGGGGAATTTTTGGTTATCGATTATGTCAAATGCTAGATAGTGATTGTGGGTCTAGACATTTCTGCCATAAGGTATATTTTATGTATTTATTTATGTTCTTGTGTTGTTTTCAAATCGTACTATTTAAGGAATTTGTATTACATATATACATCGTTATTTTATTTAGAATCTAACATTAAATAGAATTGAAATATTCATTGATTAAGTGAGCGAATCGAATGAGAGAAAGAAAGAGATTTAATGAATAAATGAAAGAATAAATGAATGAATGAATGAACCAACGCACCAACGCACCAACGAACTAACAATTGAATGAATGAACGAACTAACAAATGAATGAATGAACGAATGAATGAATGAACGAACGAACGAATGAATGGATGAATGGATGAATGAATAGATGGATGAATTAATTAATTAATTAATGATTTTTTAACAAATGTGTCCAGACAGAGAACACGCTGGTTTAATGCCGTTACTACGCCACAATCTCCGTAGTGATGTTGATAAACAATCGAGTTTCCGTAATGTTTTTTTTTAAGAAGCTCAAAGCGACCAAGATAACGTACGGAAAAAAATAAGTCAACTTTTGATGAGCATGGTACAATAATTAGTAACCAGTGCAGAAGTTATGATGGCGAAAATATTTAAAAAATGTCTCAATTCATTGTGGTTAGACTGCTAGATAGCTGTGTTTCTGAAGGAGTAATTACAGAAAAATGTACGATAAGCAGCGGTTAAACTAGTGAGAAACAATTCGAGTACAAATATACGATAACCAGCGGTTAAACTAGTGTGAATTGCATTGATGTTTCTAAAGGAAACAATTGGAGTAGTAACGTACGATACCTACTAGTGGCCTGGTTAAACTAGTGTTTAGATCCTTCGATGTTTAAGAAAACAATTGTTGTAAAATGTGCGATATTAAAGTAGTAGTAGTAGTCAATCTAGTGTAGTTCTGGTCAAGCATGTTTGGAAGGTTTTGATAGTCTGGCTAAAATACCAATGAAGTTACGCTCAATGAAAAATGCAGAGATTTTACTGTAATTTTTTGCTGAGGTATTTGACTCCTCGTTTTGTTTTGTTTTTTTCTGATTTTTCAAATTCTTATAGCTTCTTGCAAATTTTATATATATTTTTTCTCAAACTTTCACAAGTTAATTTTATGATGAATGTCTATCATATGATAGTTTTCTTTATTTTAAATATTGTGATTATTAGTGGCGGCCATTTATGAAAATCGTTCATAGCGAGAATAGACCGATCCAAGGTTATTGCCGCCATCTTGTAGGGGGTGCAGAACTACTGGGGCGAGCAGTAAATGCATGTAACTTTGAACTTATATAACTCCACTGGAAATTGCCGAATGTTCAATATAAGCATTTTATATCAAAGATACTATGCATGGCTATACCTGAGATCAAACTAAGGTTGTTAAATTATGTGAGACGTATGTAAACGGCGATTTCAAATCTCCCTATATTTATTGTGTAATTCTATATCGCTGAAACAAAGTGTTTGTATGTAGATCTAAAATATTGATTACAGAGCCTGTAGCTCGTTTCCCAGCGTTAATTTTTGGATATGTTATAAACAAATGCAAAACCTTTGATAGACACTTTTAACTTTGAAAATCCAATGAATTGGAAGAAAAATACGTACGTTCAAAGTGGTCCAAAATCACATACATTCTCTACTCGCCCCAGTAGTTTTGCACCCCTTGCAAGATGGCGGCAATAACCTTGGTTCGGTCTATACAACTAAGGCAATGATCTTAGGCGATTTTAGCTCCAAAAATCTAAGGCGATCATAGGCGATATGATCTTAAGCGATCGTAGGCGATTTTGAGAGATCTTGGGCGAACTTATGACCAGGAATAGGCCTTTTGTAATCAAGTAGCAAAATGTTTGACTTAAATCGTGCGCGGGGCACGTAACTCAGCATACAGTTGTATTTACTCAGTGTGCTTGGCGTTAAAACAACTCTCTTATGGCATTTGTTATCGTATACTTAAACAGTACTACCTTGCAATTGGAATCTCGTGTTACGAACAGTAATAATCAGGTACTCTCCCTAGCAGCCGTTATTAGTGTCGGGCTTCCTGTGTCCCTCCCCACTAAAATATTAAGCTTAGCGCACAGTTGGTTTTGTAACTAGACGTCATGCAGAAATACACCAAAACGAGGCTACAAAACCCTCAATAGAAAACAACAAACAAATTCTTACTATTTCAATTTAGCATAACTTTATTAGTAGTTTGCACAGAACAGCAAAACTTTCCATGATCTGATCATGAATGCCCATTTATGATAGTTGTTTTACATGACAGTGGTAAAATAATAAAAAAAAATTCGTTAATTTTAAAAATAATTTTCCGCCATTTTTGACAAAGGTCTCACTACCTCTACTGACATAAAATATTTTAGCACACATAACTTCTCCCATTTTTACGGAGGATGGGAAAACCGGATAGCCCGGATAGCCTGGGTGGCATTTCACATTTCTAGGAATAGGCAGGGAGCTTAGTATCGGCCGGAAATCCATGCACTTTTTGACATTTTTTATTGATGTGCATTTTTGAAACAGACAAAATATTTGATTACATTTTTTCCCAGACTCTTGTGTAATAGATCAAGAGATCCGATAACAAAGGTCATAGCGTTTTGCAGGAGCTGGTCATGAGACAACACATATTTAATTCAAGAATTCTGAAAAAAATGGACCGACTGACAATATGGCCGCCTCTTTTATCATTAACATATTTGTTTAATTTTATATTTAAATTGTCTACTACATCAAAGTTATAAATATATATATATTAGAATGGCATCAACAAACGTAAAAAGTTTGAGACAAAAATATTAAATTATTGAGAAGTTCTAAGAATTTCAAAACATCACAAAGAGGCTACCAAGGAAACAGTTCATTGAACACATGCAAATGTCTGTAATTTTGATTTCATGATCAAATAGCTCCACTTGAATTGTATTTATAGCAACAAAACTTTCCAAAAATACATATTTGTGTTGGCTCTTCCAGATTGTGGTGCTTAACTATTAACTTAAGATTTTAATTTTGAAAGTCAAATGGCATTCAGTCTATGCACAGGTAGCCCAAGCGTAGAGTCAGTACAAAATTGTAATTTTAACATAAATATGTCAATAAAATTTCCCTTTCTTACATGGATGTTTTTTGTGGTCTCTGATAATGTCTGTGAAGAATTTTTGGAAAATTTGATCAATTGTACATCCCCTTGTTAATATATTGACAAGGTTGGACGCTAAAGGCACCAACTCACTTCCAATCCAGTCTACTTCAGAAGCTTTTTTTTCCACGAAAAACAATTCCTTTCCAAAACTCACTCCTCATAGCTAAGGAAGGGTTGTTTGGCTATCAATCCATACCAAATTCTTCGAGCCAGCGCGCGGTACTGAGCCGTGAGCCCTCAAGACCCTCAATAAAACGACTACGAAAACCGCCATTTTATGCGTGAAGGTACAATCCGGAACAGAAAAGCCGTTGAACGCGCGGTATGGCCTGGGAACGGTTGCAAATTTAACCCTCACCGGGAGGGTGTCAGTGAGATGACATCGTCAGCGAAAAGCAAACAATGCAGTGCAGAAATTCAGGATAATATGTGATACCAAATACTAATGTTCTTCCGATAAAATGAACTTACCTGTTTTTAAAACAGTTTCTTTGATTTAGGACATTTTTGTTTACATTTTATACGCTTTTGTTTTAACTCGTAGATCTCTCGATGTATGTGAACTTATGTGTTTCCCACGATTAAATATGAAGAGTTTCCCCTGTTGATTGGTGGGAAAGTACGAAAAGCGGCTAAAATTTCACTCGCATCAGGTAGGGGTCCGTTGTTCGCTGACGATGTCATCTCACTGACACCCTCCCGGTGAGGGTTAAATTTGTAACCGTTCCCAGGCCATACCGCGCGTTCAACGGCTTTTCTGTTCCGGATTGTACCTTCACGCATAAAATGGCGGTTTTCGTAGTCGTTTTATTGAGGGTCTTGAGGGCTCACGGCTCAGTACCGCGCGCTGGCTCGAAGAATTTGGTATGGATTGATAGCCAAACAATTTTTGGAAAGGAATTGTTTTTCGTGGAAAAAAAAGCTTCTGAAGTAGACTGGATTGGAAGTGAGTTGGTGCCTTTAGCGTCCAACCTTGTCAATATATTAACAAGGGGATGTACAATTGATCAAATTTTCCAAAAATTCTTCACAGACATTATCAGAGACCACAAAAAACATCCATGTAAGAAAGGGAAATTTTATTGACATATTTTATTTATGTTAAATTTACAATTTTGTACTGACTCTACGCTTGGGTTACCTGTGGTCTATGCCAGAACAATAACCAGTTCTGGATGGGTTTTTTTGTTTTTTTGTTCAATATATTTAAAACTAAGGCGAGGAACATTTAGGGGTAGTGAAAACCGCAATATTTTAAATTAACCTCTAGATTTCTTAGAGAGGCTAAAGGTTTGCTGCGGTGTGCGGTTTTTATCGATTAATTTATTTTTTTTTGTGCGGTTTTGCGTTTTTGATAGATAAACAGTTTATTAATAAATCTGTTGATAATGATAATAATAACGATAATGTAATATTTTGTATAGCGTCAATATCACTAGTTTCAACAACGCTTTACAATGTAAAAAAATTTAAATCTAAGAAAAATTTAATATTAACAACTATCATCAATTTTAATAAGTTTAGACTTTGTTATAAAATTGAGAATGAAGACAAACGCGAGGATCAATCAAACATTATCATCAATTTGAAATAATATAACTAATATAAAACTGTTTGTTTAAGAAATAATTTATAGTTTATTAGTTACAAAGAATACTAGGCAATTATTGCGAATGGAATGCCCTCTTAAAGGGCCACGTTTTAAGTTTAGATTTAAAATTTGAAATTGAAGAAAAATATTTTATAACACAAGTTAGATTATTCCATAGTTCAGTTGCCACAGTTTCTCTTTCCATAGTTATTAAGCCGATAGGATCTCTTGGTCAGTAGATTTGAAGAAGCAGATCGCAAAGAACGGACTGGCTTGTATGGTTCATTAATTCATAGATATAGAAGGGAACAGCATTGTTCAATGCCTTGAAAGTAAATAAAAGGATCCAGTGCAAACGATAGAGTATCGGACTGATATGATCATACTTGTGACTTCCAGATACAAGTTGAAAGCAGCATTCTGAATATGCTGTAGTTTTAGTTGCAGCCCACATCTAAATATAGGCTGAATTAAGCCTCCCTCTTTTTAGGACAGAGGGAATACTTACCTCGAACAAGTCGAACAAAAATAACATTAAATCAAATAGTAAAGGAAGTAAATAAAAAAACATCAAGAATTTAGAAAAGTAACGCAACGTGATATCTCGTAAACGAACCAAGCAATAATAGGTTTAAATAGGATTATAATGTCACTTTTGGAGTTCAATTTGTTTTCCATAAAAACGAATTTATTTTAATATCTCTAGAAGTATGTAATTTTTTTGTTTCAATAATCAAAAGTTTATGTTATAAATGTTATATCCTTTAAATAAAAAAAATCAGCCAAATTTTTGGCTTAAAGGTTCACAGTAACCTTAAGCCTCCCTATTTTTAGGACAGAGGGAATACTTATCTCGATTTTATTTATTAGGTTAGATGTTTGTCTTCCATACAAAAATGTTTCACTTGTTTTTACAGCATATAAATTTCCACATCAGAACCAAGGAGGGAATGGTAACGACAATGAGGTGACATGGCTGTCACGGTTGTTAACCAACGTGACGCTACGACTAGTAAGTTAAATACAATAGATATTTATTTATAGGTCAAAGAATTGTCGTGGAGAAGCTAAGACCGCAAGGATACATGGGAAAGCGTTAAGTCAGTCAAATACTAAACAATTAGTGGGTGAGGTTTGCTGTTATTTCCAGAATAATCAAGGTCTAGGTAAGTGAGACTTTGATTTTTCTGATATCACAAAGCCAAATTCTAAAATTGTTTTATTAAACACTGTGTTCCAGGAAATTAATCAACACAAAAGTTCTACCACGTTGAGCGCAAAGTTTGTTTTTAGCAAGAAAACAACGAAATTGGGAAAAAATAATTGGCAGGCGAATTATTTTGCACTTATATGTAGGCTGTCTGATTGTGAAAATAATTTGCATGCTCTTAGCCAATCAGATTCTGGATAGTGAATACAATGTATAATAATATCACTTATTTGTAATGCTTTTCCTGAATATGTGTAGAGTCAAGAATTAGAGTCAGTATGTATTTGCATTGGATCAAATTCAAAATGTTATCCCTTTTTTTTTCCATAGGAAAAGCAATCGCTTAGTTTCAATAAATTACATGACGACTTCTCGGCACTTCGAGAACGATTTCAAGTAAGAAAATATTACACAATAACTTGTCTTGTCTTGTCTTGTCTTGTCTTGTCTTGTCTTGTCTTGTCTTGTCTTGTCTTGTCTTGTCTTGTCTTGTCTTGTCTTGTCTTGTCTTGTCTTGTCTTGTCTTGTCTTGTCTTGTCTTGTCTTGTCTTGTCTTGTCTTGTCTTGTCTTGTCTTGTCTTGTCTTGTCTTGTCTTGTCTTGTCTTGTCTTGTCTTGCCTTGCCTTGTCTTGTCTTGTCAATAATAACTTAATTTATTTTATTATTTTCACATATATCTTTTCAGATTACCGACGAGCAACAACAATTGTTGTCAAGCAAAAATAAAGAATTAGAAGCAAAAATTGATTTATTGGAAAGGACGACGACCCAAGTATGTGAACACAAGCAGACTAAATGACTGATGTAATGTGCTAAAATATTAGAACTTACGTAAAGGTAGTGAGTGTGAGTGTGAGTCTCCACAATTAGTTAAGGCTAAATTACATTGAGACGTTTAAAAATTAAAATTAAAATTTTACTGAATGACTGGCTCAACGACTGACTGACTAACAGTTTACTTGGTTCAAAATATTTATCCTTTCTACGTCAGGTTAACCTTACCAGGCCTTGTGCCCACCCTTCGCTACCTTCTCTTCAAATCAAGATGGATATACTAAAGACTACTTTGACTCAAAGAGTAAGGCAACATAAATCGTTAGATATAAATTATAGGCTTTAACAAGAAATGTCGAAATAATTATAGATACGCCTAATTGAAAAAAGGTTTTCGTGTACGAAACGTAGATCATATAGATCGTAGATTGTAGATCATAGAAGACTGAAGTGGTTTAAGGGATTCCAATCAAACAATTGGCCATGTTGTAAACGAGGAGGGGCTAGGAGGGGACTGGGGACTGGGTACTAGTTTATAGAATTAATGCAAGTAATAAACAAACTAAATAACATGAAAAAACACATCAAAATATACCTTATCACAAATGTTGATGCTATTTGGTTGTATATTTCCATTGCAATAGTATCTTTAGTTAAAAATCCATAAGATAACAAAGGAATGTATGGTTTGGAGGGACAGCTGTCCCTCCAAACTATACATTGGTTTATAATTTTTCACATATTTGAAAGGCTGCTACTTGGTCATTATTATGTAACTCTGCAATCTTGTATACTTTGGATCAATCTTCTGAAGTTGTCCTTTAGTAGCATAATTGTACAATTACTAGGATTGGTTAGAATGAGGCCTTGCTGCTATGAATGTATTTTATTACGAGTCTGAGCTTTCGCCGTCAACGGCATCATCAGAGACTAAATGGTGGATAATTTACATGTTGGAAATACGCTTATAGTTGATCAACCGTAAAGGTTAAAACAAAAGGTGATCTAGTTCACTGCTTTCCTCACGGGAGTTGATGGTGGGATTGTGTTTCTTAATATATATTCGAAGGCCTCTAGAAGTCTAAGGCCTCTTCTACACGAATCCGATCCGGCTGAAACTGCATAGAAATATTTGCGTCCACACGAATCCTGTTGATCGTTTCCAATTCAAAAGTATGCGGTTTCGGTGACCGGATTCACTGGATTCATGTGGACGATACGCCGATTTGCATCAAAAAGTATGCGGTTTCAAAAGTATCCGGATCCGTGTAGACGGGGTCTTATAAGGTTCAGCGGATCTCTCTCGTTGCCAATGATGGAGAATAGGAGTGATTCTTTTGTAAAGAACAACTAAAGCACACTATATATACACTAGCGATGTACAAGCATGAGCACAAGCAACATACGCAGCCTCAGACCCCGTCTACAAGGATCCGGATACTTTTGAAACCGCATACTTTTTGATGCGAATCGGCCTATCGTCCACACGAATCCATTGAATCCGGTCACCGAAACCGCATACTTTTACTTGAATCCTCCGGATACGCGGATTCGTGTGGACGCAAATATTTCGATGCGGTTTCAGCCGGATCGGATTCGTGTAGACGAGGCCTCAGTGAAGCATTTCTCGGCTAGGTGTGAGAAACGATAAATGCCGCTAATGAGTAAAGCCCAACTGAGTTTGCTTATGCTACTCTAAATGTTTATGTTGCTAGTGTGACTGA
Organism: Metridium senile; assembly: GCA_949775045.1. Lineage (NCBI taxonomy): Eukaryota > Metazoa > Cnidaria > Anthozoa > Actiniaria > Metridiidae > Metridium > Metridium senile. The sequence continues at coordinate 3,812,970 of OX459108.1, read as the reverse complement.
ACCAGGCTTAAGATTGTTTTAACCTTTGTAATGAGCGAACAACGTTGAAGCAGGTCCGTACCGTGTTTAGAAAAGTTCTTGTTTTATCTTTATAGATAGGTAAAGCAGTACAGGTTTTTATGGTGAAACTTAACAAGACAAATGATAACATTACTACGACAATGACAACTGTACGACAAGAAATCCACAGTCTGCAAAGAGATGTTTTCGACAAGGTAATAGCTGTTATTACAGTTATATGCAAATGATTTCAAACAATGGATTCATTCGAGGCTTTCGGGCAAACCTATTGTTTTCGCCCGAAAGCCCCGTCTTCAACCCATTGTTCAAAATCATTTGCATATAACTGTAATAACAGCTATTTAAGAACTGTCCAGAAAGATGTACTTTAAAATACTCCAGTTTTGATCTAGCACCGCTGTACTGTTTGTACAAAAGGCGCATTTGTACAGAGCCTCCATTCAGCGAAAATTCAAATTTGATTTATATTGCTAAGTAATAGCATTTTTCCGTGATTTGCTTGGAAATTTAATATTTTTACAACAAATCAAGACTTACAGATGCGCTTTTTGTCAAATAGAACAGCGGCGTTAGATTATAACGTGAAATTGAAGTATTTTATTTTCTACAGATATGTAATGAATAATATACTCTAGGGAGATGTATTTTGTATAAATAGGGTTGGTTTAAGGTTGGTACACTCAACGCTTGTGTGACTTGTAAATTATTTTTGCACTTGCTTGATCTTTTATACTTGTCAATAAAAGAAATACAATTCCTATGTATGTGTATGTATCCTAGTGTAATGGAATTAAGTTAGAAAATGAGTTTGTTCTAAAATTGAATATAAGTGACTTTTTTTTAAATACCTCAAAAATCGAAACAAAAAACGGTTATAGTACTTTCTATTATGCTGTTATTTGTTAATTAGTTATAAGCAACCACGCCTCCGTTGATACTAAAGTGCAAGAAGATAAGCCCTAGATCGTAAACACTGATGCCATAAATCATTCATTTTAGATCCAGAACATCAGTAAAATGGAAGGTCCGCGAGGGCCTATGGGATACAACGGGTCTAGAGGCCCATCAGGTTTTCAAGGCCCCCCAGGTGTACAGGGTCTAACAGGAATTCAAGGTCCCCCAGGACTGCAAGGTCCCCCGGGAATAAATGGTACCAATATAACCTCGCCTGGGAATCCGATCTTATCGGCCAAATTTAACAGTTGCCAATACAAGAATAAATCAAGTAGAACACAAGCTGATCCCTTAGCTCAGACATTTGTCGCCATCCAAGAAACAAAGGTAATGGTAAAAAAGATTATTCATCGTAGATATACACTTATTTCAGACACCTTTTTCGTAGCTTAAGCAACAATCATGAAGCCAAGAGCGAAATTAATGGTATGAAATCAGTGGTATACTGCAAAAACGGCTGATTAGATACAACTAAGTATAATGAGTTAATCATGCATTCAGGACCCTTTATAGTGAGTAAATATAAACCCAACTCGTACCGTGATTAAAAGTGAGGTTAAACTCAATATATTGAGTGGATCAGAATCAGGGCCTAATGATTTGACTGTGCTCTATATTCATATTCATTCATTTAAGTAATTCAGTTGGCCTTGCTGTTGCGGGTTCCCTGCCCACCCTAGTTTAAGTATATGATATGTAATCTTCCTTTGTGTTTTTGGGCAAAGCTAATAAATTAATAAAATAAATAAATTTAATATTCTCGGATGAGCACGTATAATAACAGACGTCAATACCTTTATTGATACTCGTTGAATAGCTGATTGACGGTTGACATGGTAATTACTAAATTGCACACATCCGGGAATTGTTTACTTCTGGTTTTATTTAATTTGCGATATTTATTAACTTGCGGATTTATTAAATTGCGGATTAAGAAACGAGATTTTGTAGATCATGTTTAAAACCACGAGGCGGATACGATTGATACTTGATATTTAGAATGGCTAAAAAAAAACACATGTGAATTCATACAATACTAGTGAGAGGGTTTTATTAGTTCTAAATCCTTAGTAAACTGTCCTTATTGGCCAAAAAAAATCTGAATTGTTAAAGACTTACATTAGAGCGGTTTTCGTATGAGTGGGAAACTGGCCGCAATATTTACCGCACAGTTACGGTACTGTTACTGTAGAATTTTCGAATGTTTTTATAGAAGTTACGGTACGGTTACGGCTACGGTACGGTACGGTCAGTTTCTCACTCGTACGAAAACCGCTCTATGGTCACTTACCAGCATCCCTTTTGTTCTTTTTGATTTGAGCGCTATAATTCATTCTCAATCAGTCATATTACGAAAAAAAAAAAACGCTAAACAAGAGAGTAAATATCCAATGATCGGAACGTAAAAATATCAAAATATCTGAATGTCTTTCGCGCGGAGCATGCTAGTAAGTAACCATGGGTCTTTAATGATTTTAATATTTAATATTAGTCGGTGTATAGTTCAAACTTTAATTTACTATTGTTTCTACAGGACAAGCGAATCATGGGTGCAACTTGCTCGACCAACAATGCTAAGGAGTACAACTTCCAAAAACTTTTGTTCTCCGGCAAGGGCCAATATAGGTGCACATGTAAAGGACAGTCAATCCAGTTCAGTCCTGGTACTTCTAAAATGTATTGCTACATACACTATTGGGAATGTCCAATTACCACGTGATTCAAGCTGGGCCGTGGATTGGTTTATTTTACAGTTAAAATCGTTGCAATGCGATTTTGTTTTTGTTTTTACCGGTCCGTACTAGCCTCCTCAGCATGCAACTCATTTTTTACGTTTGGGCTTCCTGTTTCAAGAAGGGATATGAAGCAAGACTGCTCAGTCTTCCCTCCCTCAGAAATCACACAGGAATCCCAATCTATAAATGGATAAAAGAATCGATGGAGTAGCCTGTGGAGAAGGCTAAAGCTTGTACCATATATAGAGTTTTTCTTCCTTTCTTTTGAGCTTTTAATTTTTTATTACAGTCAAACCAGTTGATGCGGTCCTATCAGTGTTAGAAGATCCGACCTATTTCTTGGTATTTAAATTGATATTTTTATTTAAATTTGAATAAATGAATGTAAAAATACATACCTCAACCATCAACTGATAATGGTCCGACAATCACGATCTGTGGTCAATAATTAATAATGCAAAAGCAATAAAATGCTTTAGAAAGTATTTATAACAATATTTCTGTAACTAAGATAGGTTTAGCAAGTTTCTGTTATTCCAAAAATCCATTGAAAGTATATTGTTTTGATTTGAGGCAGTTTTTTAAATTTAAAAGATTCGATTCATTAAGCAAATTTCAAAACAAATGAAAAATCGTATTTCAATAAACAAGTCGAATATTCTAAGCTAGACAGGAACCTGTCTTCTGGTTTGACTGAAAATAGTACCAATTGCACCAAAGTAGTCAATTTTATAGTTCGTCAGAAAGGGAATAATGTTATTTCCCATTTTTTTATATTATAATTTCGAGTGTGTGTGTTTGCGGGCTGGGTGGGGTGGGGATGCTATGCAGTTTTGTGCCAAATCTAGAATTGATTGTAAAGATAAATTATTTCAATAAACTGCAATAGCTTACAGTCGTAGATTGACTGTTATAAGCTATGCCTCTAAATTGATCGATAAGAAATCAGGTCAAATTGAAATTCATATTTTGCTGGTTGCATAGCAACGATTTCGGTTGTAAATAACCGAGCAAGACACGCTCAGGAAAATCAAACGGACAAAAAGGCAAAAATAAAATAGTAATGATGGTGTTAGTATTCTATATTTAAATAATTTAAATTAAATCCATATAAAACAAGTGTTGATAATGAATTGCAGTTTTGTGATTGTGATCAAATTTGATAAAGACTGCTCCTGACAATAACCAACCCTGCACAATGACCACCTATATGCACCCTGACCACCTACATGCACAATGACCACCTACATGCACAATGACCACCTACATGCACAATGACCACCTATATGCACAATGACCACCTACATGGACAATGACCACCTACATGCACAATGACCACCTATATGCACAATGACCACCTACATGCACAATGACTACCAATATGCACAATGACCACCTATATGCACAATGACCACCTATATGCACAATGACCACCTACATGCACAATGACCACCTATATGCACAATGACCACCTATATGCACAATGACCACCTACATGCACAATGACCACCTACATGCACAATGACCACCTATATGCACAATGACCACCTATATGCACAATGACCACCTACATGGACAATGACCACCTACATGGACAATGACCACCTATATGCACAATGACCGCCTACATGCACAATGACCACCTATATGCACAATGACCACCTATATGCACAATGACCACCTATATGCACAATGACCACCTACATGCACAATGACCACCTACATGCACAATGACCGCCTATATGCACAATGACTACCTATATGCACAATTACTACCAATATGCACAATGACCGTATATATGCACAATGACCACCTATATGCACAATGACCACCTATATGCACAATGACCACCTACATGGACAATGACCACCTATATGCACAATGACCACCTATATGCACAATGACCACCTATATGCACAATGACCACCTACATGCACAATGACCACCTACATGCACCCTGACCACCTATATGCACAATGACCGCCTATATGCACAATGACTACCTATATGCACAATGACCACCTATATGCACAATGACCACCTATATGCACAATGACCACCTACATGCACAATGACCACCTACATGCACAATGACCGCCTATATGCACAATGACTACCTATATGCACAATTACTACCAATATGCACAATGACCGTATATATGCACAATGACCACCTATATGCACAATGACCGTTTATATGCACAATGACTACCAATATGCACAATGTCCGCCTATATGCACAATGACTACCTATATGCACAATGACTACCAATATGCACAATGACCGCCTATATGCACAATGACCGCCTATTTGCACAATGACCACCTACATCACAATGACCACCTATACATAATGATTAACTCTACACAATGACCACCCGTACACAATGAATACTCCTACACAATGACCACATCAACACAATGATCACTCCTACTCAATGATCACCTCTACGTACACAATGACCACCCCTACACAATGACCACCTCTACACAATGACCACCTCTACACAATGACCACCTCTACACAATGACCACCTCTACACAATGATCACCTCTACACAATGACCACCTCTACACAATGACCACCTCTACACAATGACCACCTCTACACAATGACCACCTCTACACAATGACCACCTCTACACAATGACCACCTCTACACAATGACCACCTCTACACAATGACCACCTCTACACAATGACCACCCCTACACAATGATCACCTCTACACAATGACCACCTCTACACAATGACCACCCCTACACAATGATCACCTCTGCACAATGACCACCTCTACACAATGGCCACTCCTACACAATGACCACCTCTACACAATGATCACCTCTACACAATGACCACCTCTACACAATGATCACCTCTACACAATGACCACCTCTACACAATGATCACCTCTACACAATGATCACCTCTACACAATCATCACCTCTACACAATGGCCACTCCTACACAACGACCTCCTCTACACAATGGCCACCCCTACACAATGACCACATCTACACAATGACCACCTCTACACATTGACCACCTCTACACAATGACCACCCCTACACAAAGACCACATCTACACAATGACCACCTCTTCACAAGGATCACCCCTACACAATGATCACCTCTACACAATGACCACTACTACACAAGAACCACCTCTACACAATGACCACCTCTACACAATGATCACCTCTGCACAATGATCACCTCTACACAATGGCCACCTCTACACAATGATCACCTCTACACAATCATCACCTCTACACAATCATCACCTCTACACAATGGCCACTCCTACACAACGACCTCCTCTACACAATGGCCACCCCTACACAATGACCACATCTACACAATGACCACCTCTACACAATGACCACCTCTACACAATGACCACCTCTGCACAATGATCACCTCTACACAATGGCCACCTCTACACAATGACCACCTCTACACAATGACCACCTCTGCACAATGACCACCCCTACACAAAGACCACATCTACACAATGACCACCTCTACACAATGACCACCTCTACACAAAGACCACATCTACACAATGACCACCTCTACACAATGACCACCTCTACCCAATGACCACTTCTACACAAGAACCACCTCTACACAATAATCACCTCTACCAAATGACCACCCCTACACAATGACCACCTCTACACAATGACCAATTCTACACAATGGCCACCCCTACACAATGACCACATCTACACAATGACCACCTCTACACAATGACCACCTCTGCACAATGATCACCTCTACACAATGGCCACCTCTACACAATGACCACCTCTACACAATGACCACCTCTACACAATCATCACCTCTACACAATGACCACCTCTACCCAATGACCACCCCTACACAATGACCACATCTACACAATGACCACCTCTACACAATGACCACCTCTACCCAATGACCACTTCTACACAAGAACCACCTCTACACAATAATCACCTCTACCAAATGACCACCCCTACACAATGACCACCTCTACACAATGACCAATTCTACACAATGACCACCTCTACACAATGATCACCTCTTCACAAGGATCACCCCTACACAATGATCACCTCTACACAATGACCACTACTACACAAGAACCACCTCTACACAATAATCACCTCTACCAAATGACCACCCCTACACAATGACCACCTCTACACAATGACCACTTCTACACAAGAACCACCTCTACACAATAATCACCTCTACCAAATGACCACCCCTACACAATGACCACCTCTACACAATGACCAATTCTACACAATGACCACCTCTACACAATGATCACCTCTACACAATGACCACCTCTACACAATGATAAACCTCTACACAATGATCACCTCTACACAATGACCTCCTCTACACAATGACCACATCTACACAATGACCATTCTACACAATGACCACCTCTACCCAATGACCACCCCTACACAATGATCAAATCTACACGATGATCACCTGTACACAAGAACCACCTCAACACAATCATCACCTCTACACAATGACCATCTCTACACAATGATCAAATCTACACGATGGTCACCTGTACACAAGAACCACCTCTACACAATGATCACCTCTACAGAATGATCCCCTCTACACAATGATCAACTCTACACAATGACCACCTCTACACAATGACCACCTCTACTCAATGACCACCTCTACTCAATGACCACCTCTACACAATGATAATAACTTCAAAAATTACTCTGATTCTAGGCCAATGTTATTTCTTCAATTAAATGGAGCTTTGGACTGCAGCTTCTTTACTTTTTGCACGTCACCGCATTGCAGATATGCACGAGCTCAAAGCTAACAAGTTCTGTGGTTTGCAGTGCAGGCTTAGTTTCAAAAGATTTACTTAGCATACACAAATAAATCGAAAAGAAGCTCTGGGGAAACAATGAACAGTACTTTTTGTTTCCCCAGAGTCTCGTTTTGGTTGACATTTTGTATATTATGTCTTGTTTATTATGGAAAGACCACGATCTTAGGAATAGGTGTATAATTGGTAATCATGTTACTAATGCCCAATCCGCCATCAAATGGCATTATCAAGTAACTCAACCTGAAATATCACCACAGGAAGCCCATCGTTAACAGTGGATAACATACCACATGTAACCACCTCTTAAATCACATTTGACCCAATATAATACAGCAACCAATCACAGTCGAGAGTCAAACATTCCATAACATTTGTATATAAGGTTGGGACATACCATTAGTTAGAAAGATTGCAGCAATTAGTAATTTTCCTTTTAAGTTTTTATATCTTGTTTTGTAATTATCTGAGTTAACATGAATCGAATGAAAGTACGACCAGAGATCAGTCGAACGCACCATATTTCAACTTGTAGTACTAGCAGTGATCTCCCACTCAAGACAACATTTAGCAATGGCTCGTACACGGATGACTACGAATGTGTTACGAATGGATTAGCAGTCCCTCCACGCTTCGAAATGGATGAACTATCTCGGAATACAGTAGACAATATGTCCGTGGCTGGTACACTCGATATATACGAAGATAGATCCGATTCTTTGAAAGTAACTCCCCCGAGTTGGCTACTGGCGATATTGTTTCTGATGTGTTTGATATCAGTCGTTGCTCTAGTCCTGTCTTTGCTGATGCTCACAGGAAAAGTTAATTCGAAATGCGGCTGTTATTCGTCTAAAGGTTAGTGTACATGGATAGTGTTGCTAATTGAAATGAAGTTTCAATTGTACATACAGTACAATTACAAAATAAATGGTTTCCAATATGGCCCACAATATATATTTTAAAGTATTAATACTTTCAAATTACCGGTGATCTGTTAGTATTCATTTGGTCTAAGTTAGCAAAGCATTCCCTACGTTCCACTTTTCATTAGTCCATTCCTTCCAAATGCCGGGGATCCTTTCGGGTCTTGTTCGGGGATCTGTTCGGGTCTGTGATATTTTCGGGTACAGCTATACCAGTTTTGAGGATCTGTTCGGATACTGGGATCTGTTCGTGTCCTGGTACAGCTCGCAGTGCATTGTCGGCAATTGTTTCGGTCTTCATTTTCAATAAAAATAGAAAATATAAATTCAAAATATTCGAATAATAAAAATTTATTTGAACAAAGCTTACATAGAATTTACAATAAATGCATGAAAGAAAAGACCATATAATATAATATTATATAGTACTCGTCGCACACGCGTTGTAATTTTCCCCGCCCTTTTGAAGAAGGAGCCAAAAAGCGACACTTAGCTTCTCTTAACTTGCCTTCAGAAGACGGATAAATCGTTCGGTCGGACACATCTACTTATGACGGACAACACGTCTGGTTTGAAAGCTTTACGAACAAAATTTGAGAGGAAAATGTTGTTTGGTTTCAGTTGTTCACAATAGACGAACGAATTTACGACCGCTTCGATTTGCCCGTCGACACAATATTTACCTGTCTTCTAAACTTTGAAAAAGGCCACTATGTCTTTAGGAAATATCTACAAATTAAACTTGATACATTTGAAAGGAAATTACTGATAGAACTATTAATATTTATTTAAGAAGCTTAAGCAGGAACGTGCATTACAATAATTATGAGCTCTTGACCTCATGTATTAATATAAGCAGTTCTTGAATGATGATGCAATAGCGATTTCAACTTCAAATCTGTTGCGAAATTATGCTTTAATTTAAACTCTAGTTTTGAGGTTGCCATTTTGCTGGCTTTGCCTCAATAGTTTGTGCTGTTTTGTATTGACAGCGTCTGTTGTAAGACAAGAAATGCAGGGACCAAGACAAAAATCAAAATAGCTTCAGCGAATTCTTTGGTTATCGATTATGTCATAGATAGTGATTGTGGTTCTAGACATTTCTGCCATAATATATATTTTAATTTATGTATATATTTATGTACATGTGTTGCTTTCAAATCGTACTATTTAAGGAATTTGTATAACAAATATACATGGTTATTTTATTTAAAATCTAACATTATATATAATTGAAATACTCATTGATTAAGTGAGCGAATCGAATGAGAGAAAGAAAGAGATTTAATGAAGAAATGAAAGAATAAATGAATGAATGAATGAACCAACGCACCAACGAACTAACAAATGAATGAATGAACGAACTAACAAATGAATGAATGAATGAACGAATGAATGAATGAACGAACGAATGAATGGATGAATGGATGGATGAATGAATGAATGAATGAATGGATGGATGGATGGATGAATGAATGAATGAATGAATTAATTAATTAATTAACTAATTAATTAATGATTTTTTAACAAATGTGTCCAGACAGAGAACACGCTGGTTTAAGACCCTTACTACGCCACAATCTTCGTAGTGATGTTGATAAACAATTGGGTTTCCGTAATGTTTTTTTTAAGAAGCTCAAAGCGACCAAGATAACGTACGGAAAAAAATAAGTCAACTTTTGATGAGCATGGTACAATAATTAGTAACCAGTGCAGAAGTTATGATGGCGAAAATATTTTTAAAATTTCTCAATTCATTGTGGTTAGACTGCTAGATAGCTGTGTCGGTGTTTCTGAAGGAGTAATTACAGAAAAATGTACGATAAGCAGCGGTTAAACTAGTGAGAAACAACTCGAGTACAAATTCGAGTACAAATATACGATAACCAGCGGTTAAACTAGTGTGAATTGCATTGATGTTTCTAAAGGAAATAATTGGAGTAGTAACGTACGATACCTACTAGTGGCCTGGTTAAACTAGTGTTTAGATCCTTCGATGTTTAAGAAAACAATTGCTGTGAAATGTGCGATATTAAAGTAATAGTAGTGGTCAAACTAGTGCAGTCCTGGTCAAGCATGTTTGGAAGGTTTTGATAGTCTGGCTAAAATACCAAAGTTATGCTCAATGAAAGATGCAGAGATTTTACTGTAATTTTTTGCTGAGGTATTTGACTCCTCGTTTTGATTTGTTTTTTTTTTTCTGATTTTTCAAATTCTTATAGCTTCTTGCAAATTTTATATATATTTTTTCTCAAGCTTTCACAAGTTAATTTTATGATGAATGTCTATCATATGATAGGTTTCTTTATTTTAAATATTGTGATTATTAGTGGCGGCCATTTATGAAAATCGCTCATAGCGAGAATACAACTAAGGCAATGATCTTAGGGATTTTAGCTCCAAAAATCTAAGGCGATCCTAGGCGATCTTAAGCGATCGTAGGCGATTTTGAGCGATCTTGGGCGATCTTATGACCAGGAGTAGGCCTTTTGTAATCAAGTAGAAAAATGTTTGACTTAAAGCAAGCCCGCGCACGTAACTCAGCATACAGTTGTATTTACTCAGTGTGCTTGGCGTTAAAACAACTCTCTTATGGCATTTGTATCGTTGCTTCGTTGGTTATCGGCTGGATACATACTTAAACAGTACTACCTTCGTGTTACGAACAGTAATACTCAAGTACTCTCCCTCGCAGCCGTTATTAGTGTCGGGCTTCCTGTGCCCCTCCCATGCACTAAAATATTTCCCCTATTGTAGTTAATGATAAGCCTTTAAAAGTTATAGAAAGTACTAAGTTATTAGGTCTCACTATCAATTGTAATCTAACTTGGAATACTCATGTAGATGAAATAGTTAAAAAGGTCTCTAAGAGGTTATACTTTCTCGTACAGTTAAGAAGGGCTAAGGTCCCAGTATCCGACTTAGTCTTATTTTATGTCACATGTATTAGATCAATTATAGATTATGCCATTCCAGTTTTCTACTACGCTCTGCCTAATTATTTAAAGCTAGAACTAGAACGCCTACAAAAAAGAGCCATGGCCATTATTCATCCTAACATAAAGTACGAAGACGCTTTAAGTTTATCAAACATTGAATCATTAGATAAGCACCACGAACTATTATGTAGCAAATTATTCAACAACATCTTAAGTGATAGCAGTCATAGTCTGAGAGACTTACTTCCAACCAGGCACAAGGCCAATTATAATATTAGAAATAAGCGCCTTTTTAACCTACCTAGAATACACACAAATCGTTTTAACAACTCATTTATTATTAATATGTGTAGGCTTTTAATAATTTAGTATTCTTATATTTAGTATTCTTATTATATATTGTATCAAATTGTAAATATTACGCAATTCAGTTAGTAACTACTACTGCAATGTAATTTTATTAATAAACCTATCTATCTATCTATCTATCCATCTATTATATTAAGCTTAGCGCACAGTTGGTTTTGTAACTAGACGTCATGCAGAAATACACCAAAACGAGGCCACAAAACCCTCAATAGAAAACAACAAACAAATTCTTACTATTTCAATTGAGCATAACTTTATTAGTAGTTTGCACAGAACAGCAAAACTTTCCATGATCCGATCATGAATGCCCATTTATGATAGTTGTTTTACATGACAGTGGTAAAAAAAATTGTTTATTTGTAAAAATCATTTTCCGCCATTTTTGACAAAGGTCTCACTACCTCTACTGACTAACTCTACAAAAAATACTTTAGCACACATAACTTCTCCCATTTTTACGGAGGATGGGAAAACCGGATATCCCGGAGAGCCTGGGTGGCATTTCACATTTCTAGGAATAGGCAGGGAGCTTAGTATCGGCCGGAAATCCATGCACTTTTTGACATTTTTTATTGATGTGCATTTTTGAAACAGACAAAATATTTGATTACATTTTTTCCCAGACTCTTGTGTAATAGATCAAGAGGTCCGATAACAAAGGTCATAGCGTTTTGCAGGAGCTGGTCATGAGACAACAAATATTTAATTCAAGAATTCCGAAAAAAATGGACCGACTGACAATATGGTCACCTCTTTTATCATTAACATATTTGTTTAATTTAATATTTAAATTGCCTACTAAATCAAAGTTATAAATATATTAGAATGGCATCAACAAACGTAAAAAGTTTGAGACAAAAATATTAAATTATTGAGAAGTTCTAAGAATTTCAAAATCTAATTTCAAAACATCACAAAGAGGCTACCAAGGAAACAGTTCATTGAACACATGCAAATGTCTGTAATTTTGATTTCAAATAGCTCCACTTGAATTGTATTTATAGCAACAAAACTTTCCAAAAATACATATTTTTGTTGGCTCTTCCAGATTGTGGTGCTTAACTATTAACTTAAGATTTTAATTTTGAAAGTCAAATGGCATTCAGTCTATGCACAGGTAGCCTAAGCGTAGAGTCAGTACAAAATTGTAATTTTAACATAAATATGTCAATAAAATTTCCCTTTCTTACATGGATGTTTTTTGTGGTCTCTGATAATGTCTGTGAAGAATTTTTGGAAAATTTGATCAATTGTACATCCCCTTGTTAAGATATTGACAAGGTTGGACGCTAAAGGCACCAACTCACTTCCAATCTACTTCAGTCTACTTCAGTCTACTTCAGAAGCTTTTTTTTCCACGAAAAACAATTCCTTTCTAAAAATCACTCCTCATAGCTAAGGAAGGGTTGTTTGGCTATCAATCCATACCAAATTCTTCGAGCCAGCGCGCGGTACTGAGCCGTGAGCCCTCAAGACCCTCAATAAAACGACTACGAAAACCGCCATTTTATGCGTGAAGGTACAATCCGGAACAGAAAAGCCGTTGAACGCGCGGTATAGCCTGGGAACGGTTGCAAATTTAACCCTCACCGGGAGGGTGTCAGTGAGATGACATCGTCAGCGAAAAGCAAACAATGCAGTGCAGAAATTCAGGATAATATGTGATACCAAATTTTTTTAAATTTTTTATAATTTTTTTTTTTAAAACAGTTTCTTTGATTTAGGACATTTTTGTTTCCATTTTAGACGCTTTTGTTTTAACTCGTAGATCTCTCGATGTATGTGAACTTATGTGTTTCCCACGATTAAATATGAAGAGTTTCCCCTGATGATTGGTGGGAAAGTACGAAAAGCGGCTAAAATTTCACTCCATCAGGTAGGGGTCCGTTGTTCGCTGACGATGTCATCTCACTGACACCCTCCCGGTGAGGGTTAAATTTGTAACCGTTCCCAGACCATACCGCGCGTTCAAAACCGCCATTTTATGCGTGAAGGTACAATCCGGAACAGAAAAGCCGTTGAACGCGCGGTATAGCCTGGGAACGGTTGCAAATTTAACCCTCACCGGGAGGGTGTCAGTGAGATGACATCGTCAGCGAAAAGCAAACAATGCAGTGCAGAAATTCAGGATAATATGTGATACCAAATTTTTTTAAATTTTTTATAATTTTTTTTTTTAAAACAGTTTCTTTGATTTAGGACATTTTTGTTTCCATTTTAGACGCTTTTGTTTTAACTCGTAGATCTCTCGATGTATGTGAACTTATGTGTTTCCCACGATTAAATATGAAGAGTTTCCCCTGATGATTGGTGGGAAAGTACGAAAAGCGGCTAAAATTTCACTCCATCAGGTAGGGGTCCGTTGTTCGCTGACGATGTCATCTCACTGACACCCTCCCGGTGAGGGTTAAATTTGTAACCGTTCCCAGACCATACCGCGCGTTCAACGGCTTTTCTGTTCCGGATTGTACCTTCACGCATAAAATGGCGGTTTTCGTAGTCGTTTTATTGAGGGTCTTGAGGGCTCACGGCTCAGTACCGCGCGCTGGCTCGAAGAATTTGGTATGGATTGATAGCCAAACAACCCTTCCTTAACTATGAGGAGTGATTTTTGGAAAGGAATTGTTTTTCGTGGAAAAAAAAGCTTCTGAAGTAGACTGGATTGGAAGTGAGTTGGTGCCTTTAGCGTCCAACCTTGTCAATATATTAACAAGGGGATGTACAATTGATCAAATTTTCCAAAAATTCTTCACAGACATTATCAGAGACCACAAAAAACATCCATGTAAGAAAGGGAAATTTTATTGACATAGTTATGTTAAAATTACAATTTTGTACTGACTCTACGCTTGGGTTACCTGTGGTCTATGCCAGAACAATAACCAGTTCTGGATGTTTTTTTTTTTTTTTTTGTTCAATATATTTAAAACTAAGGCGAGGAACATTTAGGGGTAGTGAAAACCGCAATATGTTAAATTAACCTCTAGATTTCTTAGAGAGGCTAAAGGTTTGCTGCGGTGTGCGGTTTTTATCGATTTTTTTTTTGTGCGGTTTTGCGTTTTTGATAGATAAAGAGTTTATTAATAAATCCGTTGATAATGATAATAATAATGATAATGTAATATTTTGTATAGTGTCAATATCACTAGTTTCAACAACGCTTTACAATGTAAAAAAATTTAAATCTAAGAAAAATTTAATATTAACAACTATCATGAATTTTAAATAATATAACTAATATAAAACTGTTTGTTTAAGAAATAATTTATAGTTTATTAGTTATAAAGAATAGGCAATTATTGCGAATGGAATGCCCTCTTAAAGGGCCACGTTTTAAGTTTAGATTTAAAATTTGAAATTGAAGAAGCATATTTTATATTACAGGTTAGATTATTCCATAGTTCAGTTGCCACAGTTTCTCTTTCCATAGTTATTAAGCCGATAGGATCTCTTGGTCAGTAGATTTGAAGAAGCAGATCGCAAAGAACGGACTGGCTTGTATGGTTCATTAATTCATAGATATAGGAGGGAACAGCATTGTTCAATGCCTTGAAAGTAAATAAAAGGATCCAGTGCAAGCGATAGAGTATCGGACTGATATGATCATACTTGTGACTTCCAGATACAAGTTGAAAGCAGCATTCTGAATATGCTGTAGTTTTAGTTGCAGCCCACATCTAAATATAGGCTGAATTAAGCCTCCCTCTTTTTAGGACAGAGGGAATACTTACCTCGAACAAGTCGAACAAAAATAACATTAAATCAAATAGTAAAGGAAGTAAATAAAAAAACATCAAGAATTTAGAAAAGTAACGCAACGTGATATCTCGTAAACGAACCAAGCAATAATAGATTTAAATAGGATTATAATGTCACTTTTGGAGTTCAATTTGTTTTCCATAAAAACGAATTTATTTTAATATCTCTAGAAGTATGTAATTTTTTTGTTTCAATAATCAAAAGTTTATGTTATAAATGTTATATCCTTTAAATAAAAAAAATCAGCCAAATTTTTGGCTTAAAGGTTCACAGTAACCTTAAGCCTCCCTATTTTTAGGACAGAGGGAATACTTATCTCGATTTTATTTATTAGGTTAGATGTTTGTCTTCCATACAAAAATGTTTCACTTGTTTTTACAGCATATAAATTTCCACATCAGAACCAAGGAGGGAATGGTAACGACAATGAGGTGGCATGGCTGTCACGGTTGTTAACCAACGTGACGCTACGACTAGTAAGTTAAATACAATAGATATTTATTTATAGGTCAAAGAATTGTCGTGGAGAAGCTAAGACCGCAAGGATACATGGGAAAGCGTTAAGAGCCGTTCCACGTAAGCTTCGAGTAATTTCAGAAATGGTCCGATACAACCCCACCTGAAACTTTGCATGGTGAAAGGTAGTCATGAGCAAGTAATCGTATGGGCATTATTTAGTCGTTTCATTTTAAAGCGGTCACGTGACATCCGTTCAAAGTTTGACCTATTTTTGGCCTAATTTTGCCGTCTGAATTTTCGAAAATGTGTAATGTTTGTAAATCTCGTGCGGCGTTTTCTCTGCATATTTTGTAATCAAATTTACACGGTTTATAGAACATCATTACAGCTTTTGAACAGTATGTTTTACTTTGATATAGCTTATTTTTTTATTTTTTTATGGATATTTGAAGTAAGAGCATTTTCGGGGGGTCGTGAAAACCGTAATTTTGGTACTATTCATAATTATTTTTTTCATACAAGAGTTCTGATTTCCTAATAACTATTTATACCGAAATGAAGAGGAATAGTTGTACTTCAACTCCAATGAAAAACATTTCTGGGCACTTTGCGTTTTGGCTACAAAATATCATCGTAAAATGCAAGAAATATCAAAATCAACAAAATCGATGGACATTATATACATCCACATTACATTGGTTTTAAATCATAAAACATACATTAACTGGTTCAAAAGTAATATTAGAATGTAATAAAACGCAAATGCATCGATGAAAAGATCATTTTTCCAGAAAATTTGAATGTAAACACTATTTTATCATATATGCAAATTTGCATTTCACAGCGAGGTCACTCGCTTACTCACCTCCACTCCCACGGGATATGGTGGATTGTCGAAAAGCTTCGATTTTGCCAATATAATCACCAAGAAAAATAGCTTTTGATTACAATTCAATTTCAATTTAATAAACATGGAAAACTAGCCTTTGAAATCTTGAATATTAAGGGACAATGTAAGCAGTGACCATTACTTTTCTATGCATGTGTTGTAGATTTCATCAGTCTTACATCGTGATTATTCACTGTAAATCACTGGTGTATATCTATAATCACATATCCACGATTATTTTTAATTGAAGTTTTATAAGTTATTAAAAAAATGTTTGCTTGTGATTGTGCATGGTCTACGAACATTTCTAATAAAAACTTCAGGATTTGCATAAATTCCGCTTTTGAGCCTCAAGTTTTAAGATTATTATTTTTTTGAACTTTTAAAACTTATCTGAATCAGCCTCATTTCTTTTAGGTGTAAAGTTGTTATACAGTTTTTCCACATTTTATGCGGTTTTCTATTGATTACAAAATTAGTATAGAAAGCTCCCTATCCCGGTTAGGGTAACAGTCCCGGTTAGAGTAACAATTTTGTCCACAAGTATCTGATCATGCTCAGGTGTGAAACACGGGCCGCAGTCAGGATATCCCCTATTTTACTAAAACTGCAGGTCGTGCACATCTTCACATTTACCGCTATTTTGTACTTATTTGTCTTTTTAACTGGACATAAAATGCACGACCAGTGGACGCATTCTATGATTTGGTTCAATTTCAAAGATTGACAATTATAATTCCATGCCGACATAAACATCAGATTAAGCACATCGAAGGATGTAAAGAATATCTAACATAAACCGAACTACGTTGCTTCTGCCTTCTCCGATGAGCGTCAGGTAAAATACTGATAAACATTTACAAATTCATTTTTAATTGTACGATGTTTTTTTCAAAAGTTGCACCTTTGAGTAAACAGATCGACTTCTTACACATTAGCGGTAAGTGTCATTTACATCAAATCAGATCGGTATTTATGCAAATCCTGAAGCTTTTATTAGAAATGTTCGTAGACCATGCACAATCACAAGCAAACATTTTTTTAAATAACTTATCAAACTTCAATTAAAAATAATCGTGGATATGTGATTATAGATATACACCAGTGATAAGACTGATGAAATCTACAACACATAGAAAAGTAATGGTCACTGCTTACATTATCCCTTAATATTCAAGATTTCAAAGGCTAGTTTTCCATGTTTATTAAATTGAAATTGAATTGTAATCAAAAGCTATTTTTCTTGGTGATAATATTGGCAAAATCGAAGCTTTTCGACAATCTACCATATCCCGTGGGAGTGGAGGTGAGTAAGCGAGTGACCTCGCTGTGAAATGCAAATTTGCATATATGATAAAATAGTGTTTACATTCAAATTTTCTGGAAAAATGATCTTTTCATCGATGCATTTGCGTTTTATTACATTCTAATATTACTTTTGAACCAGTTAATGTATGTTTTATGATTTAAAACCAATGTAATGTGGATGTATATAATGTCCATCGATTTTGTTGATTTTGATATTTCTTGCATTTTACGATGATATTTTGTAGCCAAAACGCAAAGTGCCCAGAAATATTTTTTATCGGAGTTGAAGTACAACTATTCCTCTTCATTTCGGTATAAATAGTTATTAGGAAATCAGAACTCTTGTATGAAAAAAATAATTATGAAAAGTACCAAAATTACGGTTTTCACGACCCCCCGAAAATGCTCTTAATTCAAATATCCATAAAAAAATAAAAAAAATAAGCTATATCAAAATAAAACATACTGTTCAAAAGCTGTAATGATGTTCTATAAACCGTGTAAATTTGATTACAAAATATGCAGAGAAAACGCCGCACGAGATTTACAAACATTACACATTTTCGAAAATTCAGACGGCAAAATTAGGCCGAAAATAGGTCAAACTTTGAACGGATGTCACGTGACCGCTTTAAAATAAAACGACTAAATAATGCCCATACGATTACTTGCTCATGACTACCTTTCACCATGCAAAGTTTCAGGTGGGGTTGTATCGGACCATTTCTGAAATTACTCGAAGCTTACGTGGAACGGCTCTTAAGTCAGTCAAATACTAAACAATTAGTGGGTGAGGTTTGCTGTTATTTCCAGAATAATCAAGGTCTAGGTAAGTGAGACTTTGATTTTTCTGATATCACAAAGCCAAATTCTAAAATTGTTTTATTAAACACTGTGGAAATTAATCAACACAAAAGTTCTACCACGTTGAGCGCAAAGTTTGTTTTTAGCAAGAAAACAACGAAATTGGGAAAAAATAATTGGCAGGCGAATTATTTTGCACTTATATGTAGGCTGTCTGATTGTGAAAATAATTTGCATGCTCTTAGCCAATCAGATTCTGGATAGTGAATACAATGTATAATAATATCACTTATTTGTAATGCTTTTCCTGAATATGTGTAGAGTCAAGAATTAGAGTCAGTATGTATTTGCATTGGATCAAATTCAAAATGTTATCCCTTTTTTTTTCCATAGGAAAAGCAATCGCTTAGTTTCAATAAATTACATGACGACTTCTCGGCACTTCGAGAACGATTTCAAGTAAGAAAATATTACACAATGTCTTGTCTTGTCTTGTCTTGTCTTGTCTTGTCTTGTCTTGTCTTGTCTTGTCTTGTCTTGTCTTGTCTTGTCTTGTCTTGTCTTGTCTTGTCTTGTCTTGTCTTGTCTTGTCTTGTCTTGTCTTGTCTTGTCTTGTCTTGTCTTGTCTTGTCTTGTCTTGTCTTGTCTTGTCTTGTCTTGTCTTGTCTTGTCTTGTCTTGTCTTGTCTTGTCTTGTCTTGTCTTGTCTTGTCAATAATAACTTAATTTATTTTATTATTTTCACATATATCTTTTCAGATTACCGACGAGCAACAACAATTGTTGTCAAGCAAAAATAAAGAATTAGAAGCAAAAATTGATTTATTGGAAAGGACGACGACCCAAGTATGTGAACACAAGCAGACTAAATGACTGATGTAATGTGCTAAAATATTAGAACTTACGTAAAGGTAGTGAGTGTGAGTGTGAGTCTCCACAATTAGTTAAGGCTAAATTACATTGAGACGTTTAAAAATTAAAATTAAAATTGTACTGAATGACTGGCTCAACGACTGACTGACTAACAGTTTAATTACTTGGTTCAAAATATTTATCCTTTCTGCGTCGACAGGTTAACCTTACCAGGCCTTGTGCCCACCCTTCGCTACCTTCTCTTCAAATCAAGATGGATATACTAAAGACTACTTTGACTCAAAGAGTAAGGCAACATAAATCGTTAGATATAAATTATAGGCTTTAACAAGAAATGTCGAAATAATTATAGATACGCCTAATTGAAAAAAGGTTTTCGTGTACGAAACGTAGATCATATAGATCGTAGATTGTAGATCATAGAAGACTGAAGTGGTTTAAGGGATTCCAATCAAACAATTGGCCATGTTGTAAACGAGGAGGGGCTAGGAGGGGACTGGGGACTGGGTACTAGTTTATAGAATTAATGCAAGTAATAAACAAACTAAATAACATGAAAAAACACATCAAAATATACCTTATCACAAATGTTGATGCTATTTGGTTGTATATTTCCATTGCAATAGTATCTTTAGTTAAAAATCCATAAGATAACAAAGGAATGTATGGTTTGGAGGGACAGCTGTCCCTCCAAACTATACATTGGTTTATAATTTTTCACATATTTGAAAGGCTGCTACTTGGTCATTATTATGTAACTCTGCAATCTTGTATACTTTGGATCAATCTTCTGAAGTTGTCCTTTAGTAGCATAATTGTACAATTACTAGGATTGGTTAGAATGAGGCCTTGCTGCTATGAATGTATTTTATTACGAGTCTGAGCTTTCGCCGTCAACGGCATCATCAGAGACTAAATGGTGGATAATTTACATGTTGGAAATACGCTTATAGTTAATCAACCGTAAAGGTTAAAACAAAAGGTGATCTAGTTCACTGCTTTCCTCACGGGAGTTGATGGTGGGATTGTGTTTTTAATATATATTCGAAGGCCTCTAGAAGTCTAAGGCCTCTTCTACACGGATCCGATCCGGCTGAAACTGCATAGAAATATTTGCGTCCACACGAATCCTGTTGATCGTTTCCAATTGATCAAAAGTATGCGGTTTCGGTGACCGGATTCACTGGATTCGTGTGGACGATAGGCCGATTCGCATCAAAAAGTATGCGGTTTCAAAAGTATCCGGATCCGTGTAGACGGGGTCTTATAAGGTTCAGCGGATCTCTCTCGTTGCCAATGATGGAGAATAGGAGTGTTTCTTTTGTAAAGAACAACTAAAGCACACTATATATACACTAGCGATGTACAAGCATGAGCACAAGCAACATACGCAGCCTCAGACCCCGTCTACAAGGATCCGGATACTTTTGAAACCGCATACTTTTTGATGCGAATCGGCCTATCGTCCACACGAATCCATTGAATCCGGTCACCGAAACCGCATACTTTTACTTGAATCCTCCGGATACGCGGATTCGTGTGGACGCAAATATTTCGATGCGGTTTCAGCCGGATCGGATTCGTGTAGACGAGGCCTCAGTGAAGCATTTCTCGGCTAGGTGTGAGAAACGACAAATGCCGCTAATGAGTAAAGCCCCACTGAGTTTGCTTATGCTACTCTAAATGTTTATGTTGCTAGTGTGACTGAACCAGGCTTAAGATTGTTTTAACCTTTGTAATGAGCGAACAACGTTGAAACAGGTCCGTACCGTGTTTAGAAAAGTTCTTCTTTTATCTTTATAGATGGGTAAAGCAGTACAGGTTTTTATGGTGAAACTTAACAAGACAAATGATAACATTACTACGACAATGACAACTGTACGACAAGAAATCCACAGTCTGCAAAGAGATGTTTTCGACAAGGTAATAGCTGTTATTACAGTTATATGCAAATGATTTCAAACAATGGATTCATTCGAGGCTTTCGGGCAAACCTATTGTTTTCGCCCGAAAGCCCCGACTTCAACCCATTGTTCAAAATCATTTGCATATAACTGTAATAACAGCTATTTAAGAACTGTCCAGAAAGATGTACTTTAAAATACTCCAGTTTTGATCTAGCACCGCTGTACTGTTTGTACAAAAGGCGCATTTGTACAGAGCCTCCATTCAGCGAAAATTCAAATTTGATTTATATTGCTAAGTGATAGCATTTTTCCGTGATTTGCTTGAAAATTTAATATTTTTACAACAAATCAAGACTTACAAATGCGCTTTTTGTCAAATAGAACAGCGGCGTTAGATTATAACGTGAAATTGGAGTATTTTATTTTCTACAGATATGGAATGAATAATATACTCTAGGGAGATGTATTTTGTATAAATAGGGTTGGTTTAAGGTTGGTACACTCAACGCTTGTGTGACTTGTAAATTATTTTTGCACTTGCTTGATCTTCTATACTTGTCAATAAAAGAAATACAATTCCTATGTATGTGTATGTGTTCTAGTGTAATTGAATTAAGTTAGAAAATATTCTAAAATTGAATATAAGTGACTATCTTTTTTTTTTAATACCTTAAAAATCAAAACAAAAAACGGTTAAATTACTTTCTATTATGCTGTTATGTGTTAAGTTATAAGCAACCACGCCTCCGTTGATACTACAGTGCAAGAAGGTAACCCCTTGATATAACGTCAACAATGATGACATAAATGATTCATTTTAGATCCAGAACATCAGTAAATTGGAAGGTCCGCGAGGGCCTATGGGATACAACGGGTCTAGTGGCCCATCAGGACTACAAGGCCCCCCAGGACTGCAAGGTATAAGAGGAATTCCAGGTTCCCCGGGACTGCAAGGTCCCCCGGGAATAAATGGTACCAATATAACCTCGCCTGGGAATCCGATCTTATCGGCCAAATTTAGCAGTTGCCAATACAAGAATAAATCATCAAAAGTAAAAGCTGATCCCTTAGCTACCACATTTGTCGCCATCCAAGAAACAAAGGTAATGGTAAAAAAGATTATTCATCGTAGATATACACTTATTTCAGACACCTTTTTCGCAGCTTAAGCAACAATCATGAAGCCAAGAGCGAAATTAATGGTATGAAATAAGTGGTATACTGCAAAAACGGCTGAATAGATACAACTAAGTATAATGAGTTAATCATGCATTCAGGACCCTTTATAGTGAGTAAATATAAACCCAACTCGTACCGTGATTAAAAGTGAGGTTAAACTCAATATATTGAGTACATTGTACTAAATGGCACATGTACATTTATGTTTACTCTAATAATAATGACTTGGGTATACTCACTAGAAAGTCTCATCCTGAATGCATAATTTACTCAATATATACTGAGTTGTATGTACATACTCTGCCGTTTTTGCAGTGTAATTAATAGAAATCAAGCTTGCTTTCTAAAGTATTGCTTAATATTACTAAAGTATTTACACCTGTGTGTTATTGTGTTACAATCAAGTCTGCTGATAACAAGTCAGATTTCAATGCATATACCAGTACAAAACCAACATTTCTTCAGTCTTGGCTTATTGAAACGTTTTTTGAAATACGTGTAATATCCGCGACGTTTCGACTACTAGTCTTCATCAGACAGTTGGTTGGAATGAATGGTGTTAGGTCTTATATATCGGTCCTTTGAGGATCATTTCGTGTTGTGATTGGCTTAGCGGTGTATGCGAATTACTGGTATCCACGCTTCAGGGATTTCGATTCTGCTGTCCCTAAAATTGACGTTATTAGGGTGGAGTCTGATCCAAATCGTTTCACTGATTGTACGAGTACAAAATCTAACCTCTTTACAGCCTATCAATCGTCTGCATGTAGTCCTGGGCGACTAGAAGTAGCAGTCGAAACGTCGGCGTAATGGTGTAAGGTGTAATGGCGTAAGGTGAAGGTGTAGTGGTCAGTGGTCAGTGGATCAGAATCAGCTGGGCCTAATTTAATGATTTGTGCTCAATATTCATATTTATTCATTGAACATACTCATATTCTCGAATAAGGACGTAATAGCACACATCAACACCTTAATTCATTGATACTCGTTTCTGACTAGGTGATTGACTGTTGACATGGTAATTACTAAATTGCACACATCCGGGAATTGTTTACTTCTGGATGTTATTTACAATATTTTTCTGCACGGATTAAGGAACGAGATGTTGTAGATCAAGTTTAAAACCACGAGGCGAATACGAGTATGTTTGATACTTGATATTTTTTTGCTAAAAAACACATGTGACTTCATACAATATTAGTGAGAGGGTTTTTATTAGTTATGAAACCTCATAAATGTGTCCAAATTGGTCCTGATTGGACAAAAAAAAAGACCTATGATCACTTACCAGCATCCCTTGTGTTGTTTATTTTGATTTGAGTGTTATAATTCATTTGCAGTCAGTCATATTACGAGAAATAAAAAATAACGCTATACAAGAGAGTAAATATCCAATGATCGGATCATAAATATATCAAAATGTCTGAATGTCTTTCGCGCGGAGCATGCTAGTAAGTAACCATGGGTCTTTAATGATTTTTTGTAATATTATTCGGTGTAAAATCTAAGTTTTACTATATATTGTTTCTACAGGACAAGCGAATCATGGGTGCAACTTGTTCGACCAACAATGCTAAGGAGTACAACTTTGAAAAACTTTTTTTCAGCGGCAAGGGCCAATATAGATGCACATGTAAAGGACAGTCAAGCAAGTTCATTGCTGATACTTCTTTTATGTATTGCTACATACACTATTGGGAATGTCCAATAACCACGTGATTCAAGCTGGGCCATGGATAGGTTTATTTTACATGTACAGTTAAAATCGTTGTAATGCGATTTTTTTTTGGTCCGCACTAGCCTCCTTTTTACGTTTGGGTTTCCTGTTTCAAAAAGGGAGTTGAAGAGAGACTATAAGTCCACCTATTTCGTTATCTTTAATCTTCCCTCCCTCAGAAATTACACAGGAATCCCAATCTATAAAGGAAAAAATAATCGAAGGAGTAGCCTGTGGAGAAGGCTAAAGCCCGTACCATATATAGAGTTTTTCTTCCTTTCTTTTGAGATTTTATTCTTTATTACAGTCAATCCAGTTGATGCGTTATATCAGTGTTAGAAGATCCGATCTATTTCTTGGAATTTAAATTGATATTTTTATTTAAATTTGAATAAATGAATGTAAAAATACATACCTCAACCATCAACTGATAATTGTCCGGCAATCACGATCTGTGGTCAATAATTAATAATGAAAAAGCAAATAAATGCTTTAGAAAGTATTTATAACAATATTTCTGTAAGTAAGATAGGTTTAGCAAGTTTCTGTTATTCCAAAAATCCATTGAAAGTATATTGTTTTGATATGGGGCAGTTTTTGAAATTAAGATTCGATTTATTAAGCAAATTTCAAAACAAATGAAAAATCGTATTTCAATAAACAAGTCGAATATTCTAAGCTAGACAGGAACCTGTCTTCTGGTTTGACTGAAAATAGTACCAATTGTACCAAAGTAGTCCATTTTAGTTCCTCAGAAAGGGAATAATGTTATTTCCCATTTTTTTATATTATAATTTCGAGTGTGTGTGTTTGCGGGCTGGGGTGGGGTGGGGATGCCATGCAGTTTTGTGCAATAGCTTGCAGTCGTAGATTGACTGTTATAAGCTATGCCTCTAAATTGATCGATAAAAAATCAGGTCAAATTGAAATTCATATTTTGCTGGTTGCATAGCAACGATTTCGGTTGTAAATAACTGAGCAAGACACGCTCAGGAAAATCAAACGGACAAAAAGGCAAATATAAAATAGTAATGATGGTGTTAGTATTCTATATTTAAATAGTTTAAATTAAATCCATTTAAAACAAGTGTTGATAATGAATTGCAGTTTTGTGATTGTGATCAAACTTGAGAAAGACTGCTCCTGACAATAACCAACCCTGCACATGTACAATGACCACCTATATGAACAATGACCACCTATATGGACAATGACCACCTATATGCACAATGACCGCCTATATGAACAATGACCACCTATATGCACCCTGACCACCTACATGCACAATGACCACCTATATGCACAATGACCACCTACATGCACAATGACTACCTACATGCACAATGACCACCTATATGCACAATGACCGCCTATATGCACAATGACCGCCTATATGCACAATGACCGCCTATATGCACAATGACCACCTATATGCACAATGACCACCTATATGCACAATGACCACCTATATGCACAATGACCACCTATATGCACAATGACCACCTATATGCACAATGACCACCTATATGCACAATGACCACCTAGATGCACAATTACCACCTAGATGCACAATGACCACCTATATACACAATGACCACCTATATGCACAATGACCACCTACATGCACAATGACCACCTATATGGACAATGACCACCTATATGCACAATGACCACCTATATGCACCCTGACCACCTATATGCACAATGACCACCTATATGCACAATGACCACCTATATGCACCCTGACCACCTATATGCACAATGACCACCTATATGCACAATGACCACCTATATGCACAATGACCACCTATATGCACAATGACCGCCCATATGCACAATGACCACCTATATGCACAATGACCGCCTATTTGCACAATGACCACCTATACATAATGATTAACTCTACACAATGACCACCCATACACAATGAATACTCCTACACAATGACCACATCAACACAATGATCACTCCTACTCAATGATCACCTCTACCCAATGACCACCCGGCCTCTACACAATGATCACACCCACATAATGACCACCTCTACACAATGAGCACCTCTACACAATGAGCACCTCTACACAATGACCACCTCTACACAATGACCACCTCTACACAATGACCACCTCTTCACAATAGAACGATTTCACATAAGCGTTTTTAACATGCATGCAAATATGTTTTGTCGAGTATTTAATATGCAAATGAGTTGTCACCTCGACAACTCAACTCACAACGACGAAATTGCGTTGCCGCTAAAAAGAAATGTAATTCTTCTCTCACGTATTTATATCGCATGGAACGGTTATATGCATTACAATGGTAACTTTTTTACGGTGTTGCAAATTTCATTGTATTACTTATCGTAAATAGTTATAAAAGGTTAGCAATTAAGTTGACAACTCATTTGCATGTTAAATACTCGACAATTGCACGTCACCGCATTGCAGATATGCACGTGCTCAATTCGAACAAGTTGTGTGGTTAGCAGTGCAGGCTTGGTTTCAAAAGATTTGCATACAAAAATGAATCAAAAATAGGCTCTGGAGAAATAGTGAACAATACTTTTTGTTTCCTCAAAGTCTCGTTTTGGTTGATATTTTGTATCTTATGTCTTGTTTATATTGGAAAGACCACGATCTTAGGAATAGTAATATACTCCCACTGGCCATTGTCCCTCGGTCGATGATTAAGATATAGGAACAATAGGACTCCAGTGTTCTAGGCTAAACAATGCAAATAGATCCGGAGGGACAAAGTGCCGAGGCAATATAAGTAGGAAAAAGTGGGCGGGAGGAAAAATACTCGAGTAGACTTTCTTTCTCAACGCAACAGGATTATTCCCCGTAACATCAATTTGCCCCTTTCATCCGACTATCCGGTTTGATGTTGTTCGTCTCGCTAGTTTGAGCAACTAAGAATGAGCTAACACCAAATGCATTGTTTATATAGTCTTGCATATCATTAACCATCTCCCTTGGGAGTAGATGACAGTGGGAATAGGTGTATAATTTGTAATCATCTTACTAATGCCCAATCCCCCATCAAATGGTATTATCATGTAACTCAACCTGAACTATCACCACAGGAAGCCCATCGTTAACAGTGGATAACATACCACATGTAACCACCTCTTAAATCACATTTGACCCAATATAATACAGCAACCAATCACAGTCGAGAGTCAAAACATTCCATTACATTTGTATGTAAGGTTGGGACATACCATTAGTTAGAAAGATTGCAGCAATTAGTAATTTTCCTTTTAAGTTTTTATATCTTGTTTTGTAATTATCTGAGTTAACATGAATCGAATGAAAGTACGACCAGAGATCATTCGAACGCACCATATTTCAACTTGTAGTACTAGCAGTGATCACCCACTCAAGACAACATTTAGCAATGGCTCGTACACGGATGACTACGAATGTGGTACGAATGGATTAGCAGTCCCTCCACGCTTCGAAATGGATGGACTATCTCGGAATACAGTAGACAATATGTCCGTGGCTGGTACACTTGATATATACGAAGATAGATCCGATTCTTTGAAAGTAACTCCCCCGAGTTGGCTACTGGCGATATTGTTTCTGATGTGTTTGATATCAGTCGTTGCTCTAGTCCTGTCTTTGCTGATGCTCACAGGAAAAGTTAATTCGAAATGCGGCTGTTATTCGTCTAAAGGTTAGTGTACATGGATAGTGTTGCTAATTGAATATAACTTTATTTAAGTTGGGTAGACACATACAGTACAATTACAAAATAAATGGTTTCCAATATGGCCCACAATATATATTTTAAAGTATTAAAACTTTCAAATTACCGGTGATCTGTTAGTATTCATTTGGTCTAAGTTAGCAAAGCATTCCCTACGTTCCACTTTTCATTAGTCCATTCCTTCCAAATGCATGCCGGGGATCATTTCGGGTCCTGTTCGGGGATCTGTTCGGGTCCGGGATCTTTTCGGGTACAGCTATACCACTTTTGAGGATATGTTCGGGTCCTGGGATCTGTTCGGGTCCTGTACAGCTCGCAGTGCATTAACGGCAATTGTTTCGGTCTTCATTTTCAATAAAAATTCAAAATATAAATTCAAAATATTCGAATAATAAAAATTTATTTGAACAAAGTTAACGTAGAATTTACAATATATACATGAAAGAAAAGATTATATAATATATACAACGCATTGTAGAGAAACCGTCATTGTAATTACTCTCTAAACCTTCTACTACTATTTCCGCTCTACTATCCCAGTATTGAGCACTCTACACTGGACCAATCGACCAACCATTTAATATATAATGAAGATTTTTTTTTAAAAGAAAATCCTCATTTTTATAGAAGATAAAAATATATCGAATATCTTTAAAACATTTTTATTAATTGTCTTCTGAATCTAAAAGAGAGATTATTTCATTAAACATCCGGTAGGTCAAGAAATTTTCAGTTGCATTCCTTATCTGCCCAGACTCGCCATTTTCAAGAAGGCGCCAAAAAGCGACACTTAGCTCCGCTTAAATTGCCTTCAGAAGACTTATAAATCGTTCGGTCGGACACATCTACTTATGACGGACAACACGCCTGGTATGAAAGCTTTACGAACAAAATTTGAGAGGAAAATGTTGTTTGATTTCAGTTTTATACAATAGACGAACGAATTTACGACCGCGTCGATTTGCCCGTCGACACAATATTTACTTGTCTTCTAAACTTTGAAAAAGGCCACTATGTCTCTCGGAAATACCTACAAATCAAACTTGATACATTTGAAAGGAAATTACTAATACAACTATTATGTAATGTTTATTTAAGAAGCTTAAGCAGGAACGTGCATTACAATAATTATGAGCTCTTGACCTCATGTATTAATATAAGCAGTTCTTGAATGATGATGCAATAGCGATTTCAACTTCAAATCTGTTGCAAAATTATGCTTTAATTTAAACTCTAGTTTTGAGGTTGCCATTTTAATTTGCCGGCTTAGCCTCAATAGTTTGTGCTATTTCTTTTGTATTGACAGCGTCTGTTGTAAGACAAGAAATGCATGGATGGACCAAGACAAAAATCAAAATAGCTTCAGGGAAATCTTTGGTTATTGATTATGTCAAATGCTAGATAGTGATTGTGGATCTAGACATTTCTGCCATAAGATATATTTTATGGATTTTTTTTATGTACTTGTGTTGTTTTCAAATCGTACTATTTAAGGAATTTGTATAACAAATATATATCGTTATTTTATTTAAAATCTAACATTATATATAATTGAAATACTCATTGATTAAGTGAGCGAATCGATTGAGAAAAAGAAAGAGATTTAATGAATAAATGAAAGAATAAATGAATGAATGAATGAACCAACGCACCAACGAACTAACAATTGAATGAATGAACGAACTAACAAATGGATGAATGAACGAATGAATGAATGAACGAACGAACGAATGAATGGATGAATGGATGAATAAATAGATGGATGAATTAATTAATTAATTAATTAATTAATTAATTAATGATTTTTTAACAAATGTGTCCAGACAAAGAACACGCTGGTTTAAGGCCCTTACTACGCCACAATCTTCGTAGTGATGTTGATAAACAATTGGGTTTCCGTAATGTTTTTTTTAAGAAGCTCAAAGCGACCAAGATAACGTACGGAAAATAATAAGTCAACTTTTGATGAGCAGGGTACAATAATTAGTAACCAATGCAGAAGTTATGATGGCGAAAAAATTTAAAAATGTCTCAATTCATTGTGGTTAGACTGCTAGATAGCTGTGTCGGTGTTTCTGAAGGAGTAATTACAGAAAAATGTACGATAAGTAGCGGTTAAACTAGTGAGAAACAATTCGAGTACAAATTCGAGTACAAATATACGATAACCAGCGGTTAAACTAGTGTGAATTGCGTTGATGTTTCTAAATTAAACAATTGGAGTAATAACGTACGATACCAATTCAATTGTACTAATTGATTTTTCCAGATATTTTACTTACTACAATCATATGTATTTTTTTTTTAATATTCTAGCTTATTCTTAATCATTGTACAATTTTGTAAATTTAGAACTATGATAAATTTGTAATGATGATGATGATTATGAATGAATAAAGATAGATTGATTGATTGATAGTGGCCTGGCTGGTTAAACTAGTGTTTTTAAGTGTTTAGATCCTTCGATGTTTAAGAAAGCAATTGCTATAAAATGTGCGATATTAAAGGTAGTAGTCAGTCTAGTGTAGTCCTGGTCAAGCATGTTTGGAAGGTTTTGATAGTCTGGCTAAAATACCAATGAAGTTACGCTCAATGAAAAATGCAGAGATTTTACTGTAATTTTTTGCTGAGGTATTTGACTCCTCGTTTTGTTTTGTTTTCTTCTGATTTTTCAAATTCTTATAGCTTCTTGCAAATTATATATATATATTTTCTCAAGCTTTCACAAGTTAATTTTATGATGAATGTCTATCATATGATAGTTTTCTTTATTTTAAATATTGTGATTATTAGTGGCGGCCATTTATGAAAATCGCTCATAGCGAGAATACAACTAAGGCAATGATCTTAGGGATTTTAGCTCCAAAAATCTAAGGCGATCCTAGGCGATCCTAGGCGATTTTGAGCGATCTTGGGCGATCTTATGACCAGGAATAGGCCTTTTGTAATCAAGTAGCAAAATTTTTGACTTAAATCGTGGGCGGGGCACGTAACTCAGCATACAGTTGTATTTACTCAGTGTGCTTGGCGTTAAAACAACTCTCTTATGGCATTTGTATCGTTGCTTCGTTGGTTATCGCCTGGATACATACTTAAACAGTACTACCTTGCAATTGGAAACTCGTGTTACGAACAGTAATACTCAAGTACTCTCCCTCGCAGCCGTTATTAGTGTCGGGCTTCCTGTGCCCCTCCCCATGCACTAAAATATTATATTAAGCTTAGCGCACAGTTGGTTTTGTAACAAGACGTCATGCAGAAATACACCAAAACGAGGCCACAAAACACTCAATAGAAAACAACAAACAAATTCTTACTATTTCAATTTAGCATAACTTTATTAGTAGTTTGCACAGAACAGCAAAACTTTCCATGATCCGATCATGAATGCCCATTTATGATAGTTGTTGTACATGACAGTGGTAAAAAAAATTGTTTATTTGTAAAAATCATTTTCCGCCATTTTTGAGAAAGGTCTCACTACCTCTACTGACTACCTCTACAAAAAATACTTTAGCACACATAACTTCTCCCATTTTTACGGAGGATGGGAAAACCGGATAGCCCGGAGAGCCTGGGTGGCATTTCACATTTCTAGGAATAGGCAGGGAGCTTAGTATCGGCCGGAAATCCATGCACTTTTTGACATTTTTTATTGATGTGCATTTTTGAAACAGACAAAATATTTGATTACATTTTTTCCCAGACTCTTGTGCAATAGATCAAGAGGTCCGATAACAAAGGTCATAGCGTTTTGCAGGAGCTGGTCATGAGACAACAAATATTTAATTCAAGAATTCTGAAAAAAAAAATGGACCGACTGACAATATGGTCACCTCTTTTATCATTAACATATTTGTTTAATTTAATATTTAAATTACCTACTAAATCAAAGTTATAAATATATTAGAATGGCATCTACAAACGTAAAAAGTTTGAGACAAAAATATTAAATTATTGAAAAGTTCTAAGAATTTCAAAATCTAATTTCAAAACATCACAAAGAGGCTACCAAGGCAAAACAGTTCATTGAACACATGCAAATGTCTGTCATTTTGATTTCAAATAGCTCCACTTTAATTGTATTTATAGCAACAAAACTTTCCAAAAATACATATTTTTGTTTGCTCTTCCAGATTGTGGTGCTTAGCTATTAACTTAAGATTTTAATTTTGAAAGTCAAATGGCATTCAGTCTATGCCAGAACAATAACCAGTTCTGGATGTTTTTTTTTTGT
Source organism: Metridium senile (assembly GCA_949775045.1). Taxonomy (NCBI): domain Eukaryota; kingdom Metazoa; phylum Cnidaria; class Anthozoa; order Actiniaria; family Metridiidae; genus Metridium; species Metridium senile. The sequence continues at coordinate 3,780,319 of OX459108.1, read as the reverse complement.
TCAATATCTTTAAAACTAAGGCGAGGAACATTTAGGGGTAGTGAAAACCGCAATATTTTAAATTAACCTCTAGATTTCTTAGAGAGGCTAAAGGTTTGCTGCGGTGTGCGGTTTTTATCGATTTTTTTTTGTGCGGTTTTGCGGTTTCGATAGATAAACAGTTTATTAATAAATCTGTTGATAATGATAATAATAATAATGATAATGTAATATTTTGTATAGCGTCAATATCACTAGTTTTAACAACGATTTACAATGTAAAAATTTTTAAATCTAAGAAAAATTTAATATTAACAACTATCATTAATTTTAAATAATATAACTAATATAAAACTGTTTTTTTTTAGAAATAATTTATAGTTTATTAGTTATAAATTAAAGAATAGGCAATTATTGTGAATGGAATGCCCTCTTAAAGGGCCACGTTTTAAGTTTAGACTTAAAATTTGAAATTGAAGAAGCATATTTTATATCACCGGGTAGATTATTCCATAGTTCAGTTGCCACAGTTGAAAAAGGTCTCTTTCCATAGTTATTAAGCCGATAGGATCTCTTGGTCAGTAGATTTGAAGAAGCAGATCGCAAAGAACGGACTGGCTTGTATGGTTCATTAATTCATAGATATAGGAGGGAACAGCATTGTTCAATGCCTTGAAAGTAAATAAAAGGATCCAGTGCAAGCGATAGAGTATCGGACTGATATGATCATACTTGTGACTTCCAGATACAAGTCGAGCAGCAGCATTCTGAATATGCTGTAGTTTTAGTTGCAGCCCACATCCTGATAGGCTGAATTAAGCCTCCCTCTTTTTAGGACAGAGGAAATACTTATCTCGAACAAGTCGAACAAAAATAAGATTAAAGGAAGTAAATAAAAATACATCAAGAATTTAGAAAAGTAACGCAACGTGATATCTAGTAAACGAACCAAGCAATAATAGGTTTAAATAGGATTATAATGTCACTTTTGGAGTTAAATTTGTTTTCCATAAAAACGAATTTATTTTAATATCTCTGGAAGTATGTAATTTTTTTTGTTTCAATAATCAAAAGTTTATGTTATAAATGTTATAACCTTTAAAAACCTTTAAAATCAGCCAAATTTTTGGCTTAAAGGTTCACAGTAACCTTAAGCCTCCCTATTTTTAGGCCAGAGGGAATACTTATCTCGATTTTATTTATTAGGTTAGATGTTTGTCTTTCATACAAAAATGTTTCACTTGATTTTACAGAATATAAATTTCCACATCACAACCAAGGAGGGAATGGTAACGACAATGAGGAGACATGGCTGTCACGGTTGTTAACCAACGTGACGCTACGACTGGTAAGTTAAATACAATAGATATTTATTTATAGGTCAAAGAATTGTCGTGGACAAGCTAAGACCGCAAGGATACATGGGAAAGCGTTAAGTCAGTCAAATACTAAACAATAAGTAGGTTAGGTTTGCTGTTATTTCCAGAATAATCAAGGTCTAGGTAAATAAGACTTTGATTTTTCTGATATAAATTGTTTTATTAAACACTGTGTTCCAGGAAATCAATCAACACAAAAGTTCTACGACGTTGAGCGCAAAGTTTTTTTGTATTTTTTTAAATTGGAAAAAATAATTGTCAGGCGAATTATTTTGCACTTATATGTAGGCTGTCTGATTGTGAAAATAATTTGCATGCTCTTAGCCAATCAGATTCTTGATAGTGAATACAATGTATAACAATATCGCTTATTTGTAATGCTTATACTGAATATGTGTAGAGTCAAGAATTAGAGTCAGTATGTATTTGCATTGGATTAAATTCAAAATGTTATCCTTTTTTTTTCTTTTCTTAGGAAAAGCAAACGCTTAGTTTCAATAAAGTACATGACGACTTATCGGCACTTCGAGAACGATTTCAAGTAAGAAAATACTTTGTGTTATACAAAATGACTTTCTTTTGTCTTGTCTTGTCTTGTCTTGTCTTGTCTTGTCTTGTCTTGTCTTGTCTTGTCTTGTCTTGTCTTGTCTTGTCTTGTCTTGTCTTGTCTTGTCTTGTCTTGTCTTGTCTTGTCTTGTCTTGTCTTGTCTTGTCTTGTCTTGTCTTGTCTTGTCTTGTCTTGTCTTGTCTTGTCTTGTCTTGTCTTGTCTTGTCTTGTCTTGTCTTGTCTTGTCTTGTCTTGTCTTGTCTTGTCTTGTCTTGTCTTGTCTTGTCTTGTCTTGTCTTGTCTTGTCTTGTCTTGTCTTGTCTTGTCTTGTCTTGTCTTGTCTTGTCTTGTCTTGTCTTGTCTTGTCTTGTCTTGTCTTGTCTTGTCTTGTCAATAATATCTTAGTTTATTTTATTATTTTCACATAATCTTTTTAGATTACCGACGAGCAACAACAATTGTTGTCAAGCAAAAATAAAGAATTAGAAGCAAAAATTGCTTTATTGGAAAGGACGACGACCCAAGTAAGTGAATACAAGCAGACTAAACGACTGACTGAGAAGAGTAATGTGCTAAAATATATTAACTTACTTAAAGGTAGTGAGTGTGAGTGCGAGTCTCCATAATTAGCCACTGGCTAAATACATTGAGACGTTAAAAGTGGTTTTAACCATTTAAAAAATTAAAATTAAAATTTTACTGAATGACTGGCTCAACGACTGACTGATCATGACTAACAGTTTACTTGGTTCAAAATATTTATCCTTTCTGCGTCAGGTTAACCTTACCAGGCCTTGTGCCCACCCTTCGCTACCTTCTCTTCAAATCAAGATGGATATACTAAAGACTACTTTGACTCAAAGAGTAAGGCAACATAAATCGTTAGATATAAATTATAGGCTTTAACAAGAAATGTCGAAATAATTATAGATACGCCTAATTGAAAAAAGGTTTTCGTGTACGAAACGTAGATCATATAGATCGTAGATTGTAGATCATAGAAGACTGAAGTGGTTTAAGGGATTCCAATCAAACAATTGGCCATGTTGTAAACGATGAGGGGCTAGGAGGGGACTGGGGACTGGGTACTAGTTTATAGAATTAATGCAAGTAATAAACAAACTAAATAACATGAAAAAACACATCAAAATATACCTTATCACAAATGTTGATGCTATTTGGTTGTATATTTCCATCGCAATAGTATCTTTAGTTAAAAATCCATAAGATAACAAAGGAATGTATGGTTTGGAGGGACAGCTGTCCCTCCAAACTATACATTGGTTTATAATTTTTCACATATTTGAAAGGCTGCTACTTGGTCATTATTATGTAACTCTGCAATCTTGTATACTTTGGATCAATCTTCTGAAGTTGTCCTTTAGTAGCATAATTGTACAATTACTAGGATTGGTTAGAATGAGGCCTTGCTGCTATGAATGTATTTTATTACGAGTCTGAGCTTTCGCCGTCAACGGCATCATCAGAGACTAAATGGTGGATAATTTACATGTTGGAAATACGCTTATAGTTAATCAACCGTAAAGGTTAAAACAAAAGGTGATCTAGTTCACTGCTTTCCTCACGGGAGTTGATGGTGGGATTGTGTTTCTTAATATATATTCGAAGGCCTCTAGAAGTCTAAGGCCTCTTCTACACGGATCCGATCCGGCTGAAACTGCATAGAAATATTTGCGTCCACACGAATCCTGTTGATCGTTTCCAATTGATCAAAAGTATGCGGTTTCGGTGACCGGATTCACTGGATTCGTGTGGACGATAGGCCGATTCGCATCAAAAAGTATGCGGTTTCAAAAGTATCCGGATCCGTGTAGACGGGGTCTTATAAGGTTCAGCGGATCTCTCTCGTTGCCAATGATGGAGAATAGGAGTGTTTCTTTTGTAAAGAACAACTAAAGCACACTATATATACACTAGCGATGTACAAGCATGAGCACAAGCAACATACGCAGCCTCAGACCCCGTCTACAAGGATCCGGATACTTTTGAAACCGCATACTTTTTGATGCGAATCGGCCTATCGTCCACACGAATCCATTGAATCCGGTCACCGAAACCGCATACTTTTACTTGAATCCTCCGGATACGCGGATTCGTGTGGACGCAAATATTTCGATGCGGTTTCAGCCGGATCGGATTCGTGTAGACGAGGCCTCAGTGAAGCATTTCTCGGCTAGGTGTGAGAAACGACAAATGCCGCTAATGAGTAAAGCCCCACTGAGTTTGCTTATGCTACTCTAAATGTTTATGTTGCTAGTGTGACTGAACCAGGCTTAAGATTGTTTTAACCTTTGTAATGAGCGAACAACGTTGAAACAGGTCCGTACCGTGTTTAGAAAAGTTCTTCTTTTATCTTTATAGATGGGTAAAGCAGTACAGGTTTTTATGGTGAAACTTAACAAGACAAATGATAACATTACTACGACAATGACAACTGTACGACAAGAAATCCACAGTCTGCAAAGAGATGTTTTCGACAAGGTAATAGCTGTTATTACAGTTATATGCAAATGATTTCAAACAATGGATTCATTCGAGGCTTTCGGGTAAACCTATTGTTTTCGCCCGAAAGCCCCGACTTCAACCCATTGTTCAAAATCATTTGCATATAACTGTAATGACAGCTATTTAAGAACTGTCCAGAAAGATGTACTTTAAAATACTCCAGTTTTGATCTAGCACCGCTGTACTGTTTGTACAAAATGCGCATTTGTACAGAGCCTCCATTCAGCGAAAATTCAAATTTGATTTATATTGCTAAGTGATAGCATTTTTCCGTGATTTGCTTGAAAATTTAATATCTTTACAACAAATCAAGACTTACAGATGCGCTTTTTGTCAAATAGATTATAACGTGAAATTGGAGTATTTTATTTTCTACAGATATGGAATGAATAATATACTTTAGGGAGATGTATTTTGTATAAATAGGGTTGGTTTAAGGTTGGTACACTCAACGCTTGTGTGACTTGTAAATTATTTTTGCACTTGCTTGATCTTCTATACTTGTCAATAAAAGAAATACAATTCCTATGTATGTGTATGTGTTCTAGTGTAATTGAATTAAGTTAGAAAATATTCTAAAATTGAATATAAGTGACTATCTTTTTTTTTTAATACCTTAAAAATCAAAACAAAAAACGGTTAAATTACTTTCTATTATGCTGTTATGTGTTAAGTTATAAGCAACCACGCCTCCGTTGATACTACAGTGCAAGAAGGTAACCCCTTGATATAACGTCAACAATGATGACATAAATGATTCATTTTAGATCCAGAACATCAGTAAATTGGAAGGTCCGCGAGGGCCTATGGGATACAACGGGTCTAGTGGCCCATCAGGACTACAAGGCCCCCCAGGACTGCAAGGTATAAGAGGAATTCCAGGTTCCCCGGGACTGCAAGGTCCCCCGGGAATAAATGGTACCAATATAACCTCGCCTGGGAATCCGATCTTATCGGCCAAATTTAGCAGTTGCCAATACAAGAATAAATCATCAAAAGTAAAAGCTGATCCCTTAGCTACCACATTTGTCGCCATCCAAGAAACAAAGGTAATGGTAAAAAAGATTATTCATCGTAGATATACACTTATTTCAGACACCTTTTTCGCAGCTTAAGCAACAATCATGAAGCCAAGAGCGAAATTAATGGTATGAAATAAGTGGTATACTGCAAAAACGGCTGAATAGATACAACTAAGTATAATGAGTTAATCATGCATTCAGGACCCTTTATAGTGAGTAAATACAAACCCAACTCGTACCGTGATTAAAAGTGAGGTTAAACTCAATATATTGAGTACATTGTACTAAATGGCACATGTACATTTATGTTTACTCTAATAATAATGACTTGGGTATACTCACTAGAAAGTCTCATCCTGAATGCATAATTTACTCAATATATACTGAGTTGTATGTACATACTCTGCCGTTTTTGCAGTGTAATTAATAGAAATCAGGCTTGTTTTCTAAAGTATTGCTTAATATTACTAAAGTATTTACACCTGTGTGTTATTGTGTTACAATCAAGTCTGCTGATAACAAGTCAGATTTCAATGCATATACCAGTACAAAACCAACATTTCTTCAGTCTTGGCTTATTGAAACGTTTTTTGAAATACGTGTAATATCCGCGACGTTTCGACTACTAGTCTTCAACAGACAGTTGGTTGGAATGAATGGTGTTAGGTCTTATATATCGGTCCTTTGAGGATCATTTCGTGTTGTGATTGGCTTAGCGGTGTATGCGAATTACTGGTATCCACGTTTCAGGGATTTCGATTCTGCTGTCCCTAAAATTGACGTTATTAGGGTGGAGTCTGATCCAAATCGTTTCACTGATTGTACGAGTACAAAATCTAACCTCTTTGCAGCCTATCAATCGTCTGCATGTAGTCCTGGGCGACTAGAAGTAGCAGTCGAAACGTCGGCGTAATGGCGTAAGGTGTAATGGTGTAAGGTGAAGGTGTAGTGGTCAGTGGTCAGTGGATCAGAATCAGCTGGGCCTAATTTAATGATTTGTGCTCAATATTCATATTTATTCATTGAACATACTCATATTCTCGGACAAGGACGTAATAGCACACATCAACACCTTAATTCATTGATACTCGTTTCTGACTAGCTGATTGACTGTTGACATGGTAATTACTAGATTGCACACATCCGGGAATTGTTTACTTCTGGATGTTTATTTCCAATATTTTTCTGCAAGGATTAAGAAACGAGATGTTGTAGATCAAGTTTAAAACCACGAGGCGAATACGAGTATGTTTGATACTTGATATTTTTTGCTAAAAAACACATGTGACTTCATACAATATTAGTGAGAGGGTTTTTATTAGTTCTGAAACCTCATGAATGTGTCCAAATTGGTCCTGATTGGACAAAAAAAAAGACCTATGATCACTTACCAGCATGCTTTGCGTTGTTTTTTTTTTATTTGAGTGTTATAATTTATTTCCAGTCTGTCATATTACGAGAAATAAAAAATAAAGCTATACGAGTAAATATCCAATGATCGGATCATAAATATGTCAAAATGTCTGAATGTCTTTCGCGCGGATCATGCTAGTAAGTCACCATGGGTATTCAATGATTTTTTGTAATATCATTCGGTGTAAAATCTAAATTTTACTATTGTTTCTACAGGACAAGCGAATCATGGGTGCAACTTGTTCGACCAACAATGCTAAGGAGTACAACATCCAAAAACTTTTTTTCTCCGGCAAGGGCCAATATAGATGCACATGTAAAGGAAAGTCAAGCCAGTTCATTGCTGATACTTCTTATATGTATTGCTACATACACTATTGGGAATGTCCAATTACCACGTGATTCAAGCTGGGCCATGGATTGGTTTTATTTTACAGTTAAAATCGTTGCAATGCGATTTTGTTTTTGTTTTTACTGGTCCGTACTAGCCTCCACAGCATGCAACTCCTTTAAACGTTTGGGCTTCCTGTTTCAAAAAGAGAGTTGAAGAGAGACTATAAGTCCACCTTTTTCGTTATCCCTAGTCTTTCCTTCCTCAGAAATCACACAGGAATCCCAATCTATAAAGGAGAAAAAAATTTAAAGGAGTATCCTGTGCAGAAAGATAAAGCCAGTACCATATATACAGTTTTTCTTCCTTTCTTTTGAGATTTTATACTTTATTAACAATTACACCAAAGTATTCTTTTTTAGTTCCTGAGCTAGTCAATCATGTTATTCTACATGTTTACATTGATCGGTTTGTAATTTCGAGTGTGTGTGTTTGCAGGGGTGGGGTGGGATGCTATTCAGTTTTGTGCCAAATCTAGAAATCAAATTTGAAATTTGTTGTAAAGTTAAATTATTTCAATAAACTGCAATAGCTTGCAGTCGTAGATTGACTGGTATAAGCTATGCCTCTAAATTGATCGATAAAAAAAAATCAATTTGAAACTCATATTTTGTTGCAAAACAACGATTTTGGTTGTAAATAACTGTGCAAGACACGCTCAGGAAAACCAAATAAACAAAAGGCAAATATGAAAGAATGGTGACGTTATTAGTATTTTATATTTAAATAGTTTACATTAAACCCAGATAAAACAAGTGTTGATATAGTTGCAGTTTTGTGATTGTGAACAAACTTGAGAAAGACTGCCCCATGCAGACAATAAACAACCCTACACAATGACAACCTACATGCACAATGACCACCTACATGCACAACGACCACCTATATGCACCCTGACCACCTATATCCACAATGACCACCTATATGCACAATGACCACCTATATGCACAATGACCACCTATATGCACAATGACAACCTACATGCACAATGACCACCTACATGCACAACGACCACCTATATGCACAATGACCACCTATATGCACAATGACCACCTATATGCACAATGACCACCTATATGCACAATGACCACCTATATGCACAATGACCACCTATATGCACCCTGACCACCTATATCCACAATGACCACCTATATGCACAATGACCACCTATATGCACAATGACCACCTATATGCACAATGACCACCTATATACACAATGACCACCTATATGCACAATGACCACCTACATGCACAATGACCACCTATATACACAATGACCACCCTTGATGATCACCCCTACACAATGATCACCTACCTCTACACAATGATCACCTCTACACAATGATCAACTCTACACAATGACCACCTCTACACAATGACCACCTCTACACAATGACCACCCCTACACAATGATCACCTCTACACAATGATCACCTCTACACAAAGATCAACTCTACACAATGACCACCTTTACACAATGATCACCTACCTCTACACAATGACCACCTTTACACAATGATCACCTACCTCTACACAATGATCACCTCTACACAATGATCACCTCTACACAAAGATCAACTCTACACAATGACCACCTTTACACAATGATCACCTACCTCTACACAATGACCACCTCTACACAATGACCACCTGTACACAATGACCACCTTTACCCAATGATCACCTACCTCTACACAATGATCACCTCTACACAATGACCACCTGTACACAATGACCACCTTTACCCAATGATCACCTACCTCTACACAATGATCACCTCTATACAATGACCACCTGTACACAATGACCACCTTTACCCAATGATCACCTACCTCTACACAATGATCACCTCTATACAATGACCACCTGTACACAATGATCACCTTTACCCAATGATCACCTACCTCTACACAATGATCACCTCTATACAATGACCACCTGTACACAATGACCACCTTTACCCAATGATCACCTACCTCTATACAATGATCACCCCTAAACAATGACCACCACTACACAATGACCACCTCTACACAATGACCACCCCTACACAATGATCACCTCTACACAATGACCACCCCTACACAATGATCACCTCTACACAATGACCACCTCTACACAATGACCACCCCTACACAATGATCAATTCTATACAATGATCACCTCTATACAATGACCACCTCTACACAATGATCACCTCTACACAATGATCAATTCTATACAATGATCACCTCTATACAATGACCACCCTTACACAATGATCACCCCTACACAATGATCACCTCTACACAATGACCACCCCTACACAATGATCACCTCTACACAATGACCACCTCTACACAATGACCACCCCTACACAATGATCAATTCTATACAATGATCACCTCTATACAATGACCACCTCTACACAATGATCACCTCTACACAATGATCAATTCTATACAATGATCACCTCTACACAATGACCACCCCTACACAATGATCACCTCTACACAATGACCACCCCTACACAATGATCACCTCTACACAATGATCACAACCATACATTGATCACCTCTACACAATGATCACCTCTACACAATGATCACAACCATACATTGATCACCTCTACACAATGATCACCCCTAAACAATGGCCACCTCTACACAATGATCACCTCTACACAATGACCACCCCTACACAATGACCACCGCTACACATTGACCACCTCTACACAATGACCACCCCTACACAATGACCACGCTACACAATGACCACCCCTACATGCACAATGACTATCTGTACACAATGACCTCCTCTACACAATGACCACCTTTACACAATTACTACATATACACAATGGGAATCAAGAAAAGCGCCGAACAATGACGTGCGCTTGCGCAACAGCTAGCACTAAATTCTTCAGGAAAAAATGTTTGGCGTCGTCTACTAAGACTACCTCTCCATATATTAATATATAATAAAAGAGGGATGAGTTTGATAAAGTAGTAGTCATAAATATCTTTGGATAAAATATCGCTTTTTATCGTCTCGATCTTTAATTCTATCCAGACACAAGTGACCTACTAATTTGGAAGAATCACACCCACTACCTATACGTTAAATATTTTGATTGTCAGTCCCATTAGCTAACATGTTCATTTTTGCTACCCTGGTAGCATTATATCATCATAGAGACAAGAAAACATCAAACAAGTTTAACTCGAATATAATCCATGCCCGAGCCAGAACTCGAACCTGGATCACAGCGTTGGTCTCCTATTACGCCAGTCATGCCACCTATATATAGTGCCAAATATTGCATAGTAAACTGAGAAGGACCTTCTATAAAAATGCTTACATAGGTGTAGTTTGATGTGACTGTTCAGAGCTTATTTTGTTTGCAAGTTGGTTGGTTGTTTTACATAATAACTTCTTTGCAGCCTCCCTGAAGTCTGCCAAAAAGATTAAGTAAATGCAAGGACTCAAGCACGAGTTGACCAGTGGAAGAAAGATAACAGTTATGAAAAGGAAAATCTCAACTTTTGAGTTGAGACAATAGAAACCAATATCCATGTTCGTGGATGTTGATGTGAAATACTGAGGAGTAATAGCAATCATGTCAAGTAAAGTGTAAGGGAAGTAGCAAAGGAAACATAACAGCAACGAACATAATATCATCGCTACGATTTTTTTGGTTCGCTGTGATCGAATTTGTCTCTGGACTTCAGAGAGATGGACTTGAATTGCTTGTTGTCTTGAAAGTCTTCGCAAAGTGACTAGATTAATGCCGATCATCAACGAAAACAACACAATTATAAAACACATCTGGGCAAGAAACATACAGAATGTCATTTTAAGATGGAGCGCTGTTGGCATGCATTGGGGTAGCGCGCCAACATATCGAGGAACAATACCAAAAATAGGTATAACATATGAAGCCATTCCAAAGGGTATTACCCAAGAACATGCAACAATCACAACTCGTTGTCTCATCGTGTATGGTCGTGACCTTTGGACAGTGTTTCTTGTTGCTCTGCATCTCTCAATACTGATTATCAAAAGAGAAATTACAGACACATATGCTGAGGTATCTCGTAGAAACATAAGACCTTTACATGCTATATTGGCCAATTTTGTTGAGAAGTTCCAGATATCATAATTCCAGTACATTGGTAGACATAGAGGACTGCCAGCAAATATCACAGTAATGTCAGCAAGAGCTATACTGATGATCAAATGATGCAGGTTCTTTCTTACAGTATATTTAACAGCAAGTACTATCACCATCGCGTTGCCAACAATACCAAATACACCAAGTAATATTAAAGCAGTCAGTTTGACAATTCTCATATTGTCCTGGAACGGATCGTACAATTTACACGAACTGTTTAAACCAGTACTTGAATTCATGGTTCAAAGATGAAGATATGTAAATAAACAAAAGCAATCACTTTTGTTAACGTCCCAATCTTCTGCTATAGCAGATGCCTTTTTCCTTTGCTCGATAAAAGATTTTAAATATCCTCTGGTAGAACGGTAAACGGAAAATATAGTCTACTTTATTTGATTAACAAATAAAAGATTTATTTCCTTTTTTATTATTTATTTCATATCCAATAATATTACATAGCAAAATGAGCTGAGACGGGCATTGTTTAAAGTTGTTTTTACATAGGCGTAGTTTGATGTGACTGTTCACAGTTTATTCGATTTGTAAGTTGATTGGTTGTTCTACAAAATACCCTCTTTGCAGCCTCCCTGAAGTCTGACAAGAAGATCAAGTAGAGGCATGGACTGAAGCACGAGTTGACAAGAGGAAGAAAGATAACGGTTATGAAAAGGAAAATCTCAACTTTTGAGTTGCGACAGTCAAACCCAATTTCAAAGTTTGTGGATGTGAAATAGACAGGAATTGCAGCGACCAAGTCTAGTGTATTGTAAGGAAAATAGCAAAGAAAACATGCATAACAGCAAAGAACATAATATCATTGCCACAATTTTCCTAGTTCGTTTTGATCGAGTTTGTCTCTGGACTTCAGAAAAATGGAGATGAATCGGTTGTTGTCTTGAAATGCTTCTTAATGTTACTAGATTGATAAAAATCATCAATAAAAACAACGCTATTGCTAAGCAAAACTTGAAGAGACACACCCAAAATAATATTTTGGGATGGAGCACTAATGGCATACACTGGGATACCGTATCAACTGATTGTGGAACAATTGCAAACGTAGGTATTACATATGAAGCTATTCCAAATGGTATCACCCATGAACATGCAAGAACCATAACTCTTTGTCTCTGCGTGTATGGTCGTAATATTTGTACAGTGTTTCTTGTTGCTCTGTATCTCTCAACACTGATTATCAAAAGAGAAATTAAAGATACAGATACTGAGGTATATCGTAATAGCATATGACCTTTACAAGTTATATTGGCCCATTTCCTTGAGAAGCTCCAGATATCATAATTCCAGTAGGTCGTCAGAAATGATGGGCTGCTAGCAACAATCACAAACGTGTCAGCAACAGCCATACTGATGATCAAATGATGCAGGTTTTTTCTTACAGTATATTTAACAGCAAGTAGTATCACCAGTGTATTGCCAACAATACCGAATACACCACATATTATTACAGTAGTGACTTTGAACATTCTTATACTGTCCTTGTATGGATCGTACACTTCACATGAGCTGTTTAAACCAGTTGAATTCATTGTCAATCGAAATATGAAGTTAGGTAAATACAAAATCGCTTTTTTAACTTCTCAATCTTGTGATAGCTGGTGTTTTGTGCCCCAACAAAAAGATTGCAACTTCTGACATACGTACCGTGCCAAAGTCTGTTGTGGTGTTGGGCTTCACTTCTCTAACAATCTCATGGTCATTTTGGCTTGGAAAGCTATTCTTCAGTACAAAACCATCGATTATTTTGGTAGTTTTTTCTTGATTTGTTACTGAGTTATTTTGCTGGAACTCTGATCTTTCTGTTACAACAAAAATATCTGTTTTCATTGTCTATCGGTAAACAATCAATTTGATGCAAAGTTAGCCTTTAGATCTCTTTCATTAAAGGCTTCACTTTGGCAAAACTACTAACGAGTAGGATTTGATTAAACCTTTAATGTAAATATGCGTCATAGTTCATTAAAATAATCTACTTATTAGATCTATTGCTATGAACACTAATACTGTTATATAATTTTATTGATTAGAGTGTAGTGTTGATTGATCTATATTTTAATGTTTTCTACTTTTTTATATTAATATTTATATTATATTTCATGACTTGCATTGTTGTGTGATGTTATTAAAACTGGAGATAATTAATAACGCCTTTCTCATAACAGTACATACAATGTTTACCTATCAAAGTAAAACACCTGCTTACTTCAAAATATAGACTTCACCACAAAACAACTGTAGTTACATTACAAAATCTTTATTTTTCGAAATGCGTTGGATTTTGAGTAAAAGTCAGGTTTTACTCAATATATTGAGTACTAGTACATCTACTCAGTCGTTTTTTCAGTGCATACACTAATTAACGTTTATCACCTGGAAATGGTTGACCGAAATCTTAAACCGATAATAAATATAGGAATTGTGGGAGTTCATAAAATTAAAAATACATTTTCAATTTAATCTTGCTTGAATATAAATGCTTTCTCCTAAAACACTGATATCTTTAATTCAGCACCATTCAAGTATGATCAAAACAAAGCATTGGGGATGTAAGAACCACCTAAATTCCTATAGGTTTCAGATCAACTGGCCATTTCCACATGACCAACGTTAGTTGAAATAGGTATCTGTCGTTTATGCTCACCCTTGGGTGGGTTCTTCAAATTCGATCAAATCCCTTTCTAACGTCTCAAATCCTCTCATCAGACAAAATTTTCTTACTAACTACGGAGATTCAGATCCACAACCACTACCCTACTTTAAGTGTTCGCCCTGTTGCCACGAGGTTTTTCCGAAGGGTTATTCAGTTTTCTTTCCCCAGTAAAAATTAACATATGAGTTCGAATGAGGTGGGCTTGTAAAATATAAAATGTAGTGTGGAGTGTGGAGTGTGTGTGAGAGTTAGCAGGCCCCCACCAGCTTTAAGATGGAAAATATAGTCTGCTTTATTTAATTAACAAATAAACGATTGATTTCATTTTCTATTATTTATTTCATATCCAATAATAGTGCATTCTAAAATGATCTCAGACTGGCGTTATTTAAAGTTTCTTACATAGGTGTAGTTTGATGTGACTGCACAGCGTCTATTCTGTTTGTAAGTTGGTTGCTTTTTCTGCAAAATACCCTCTTTGCAGCTTCCCTAAAGTCTGACAAGAACATCAAGTAGAGGCATGGACTGAAGCACGAGTTGACCAGAGGAAGGAAGATAAAGATAATCAACATCAAATTCTCAATTTTTGAGTTGAGGCATTTGAAACCAATATCCGTGTTTGTTGGTGTAAAATACTGAGAATTAAAAGCAACCATATCAAATAAAATGTAGGGAAAATAGCAAAGAAAACATAACAGCAAAGAACACAATACCATTGCTATTATTTTTTTGGTTCGTTGTGATCGAATTTGTCTCTGGGCTTCAGAAAAATGGGCTTGAATCGCTTGTGGTCTTGAAAGGCTTCTTAATGTTACAATATTAGTTGCAATCATCAACGAAAACAAGACTACTGTAAAGCAAACCTTGACAAGAACTAGCCAGAATACCATTTTGACATCGAACACTGCTGGGATGCATCGGGGTAGCGCGCCAATTGATCGAGGAACAATAGCGAAAATAGGTATAACATACGAAGCCATTCCAAAGGGTATCAGCCATGAAAATGCAAGCACACTAACTCGTTGTCTCATCGTGTATGGCCGTGATATTTGGACAGTGTTTCTTGTTGCTCTGTACCTCTCAATACTGATTATCAAAAGAGTTATTAAAGATACATTTATGGAGGTTACTCGTAAGAACATAAGACCTTTAAATTTGCAAGCTATATTGGCCCATTTCGTTGAGAAGTTCCAGATATAATATTTCCAGTAAATTGACAGAGATGGTAGACTACTAACAAAAATCACAAGCGTGTCAGCAAGAGCTATGCTGATGATCAAATGATGCAGGTTTTTTCTTACAGTATATTTAACAGCAATTACTATCACCATCGTATTGCCAATAATACCAAATACACCAAGTAATATTAAAGCAGTCAGCTTGACAATTCTAATATTGTCCTGGAACGGATCGTACAATTTACACGAACTGTTTAAACCAGTTGAATTCATGGTTCAAAGATGAAGATATGTAAATAAACAAAATCAATCACTTCTGTTATCGTCCCAATCTTCTGCTATAGCTGATGCCTTTTTCTGTTGCTCGATAAGAGATTTAAAATATACTCTTAAAGTTTTGACTTGATTTAATATTGTTTCATAGTGTTTAACTTCGCTTCTCCAATAATCACACGGTCATACATGCATATTGTTAAGGAAATCTCTTCTCCTTGTGTGTTACTCTGGTAGACTGCTTTCTTCTTGATTGTTCAGTTATTTGTTATTCTGGGAAAAGGTTTACACCAGAAAATCTCCTTCCGTAATTAATCACTCAGTAAACAATCAATTTCGACGCAAAGCTAAGACTGTAGACCAATTTCTATAGAGGGATTCTTTTGGGCAGAAGTGATAAGGAGAATTTGATTGAACCAAATGCATTCTAACTCATTAAAAAATATACTTATATGTTTTCAATTATATTGCTTTTTGGATAACGTTATCAACTTTTATTGATTGGACTGTAGTGATGATTGATCTTTATTGCAAATGTTGTCCACTTTTTAATTAAATTTTATATTTCAATTTATCTCTTGTTTTATGATGTTATTAAAAATGGATTTCAAAATATATTTCATATCTGGTTACTGAGAATATTGAGTTCAACAAAAAAGTATTGTAGTGATATACTGTCCTATCAGTATAAATAGTTATATATGTGGGTCTGATCCGCGGTTATATGATTTGTGTATGAGTATGATCGTCGCGGAGAAATAAGCAATTTATGTAATTGCAATTATAGAAGCCCGAAAAAAATTCGGAACTTTAACGGAATTTGAACCCATGGCCTTTGCAGAACCGGTGCAATGCTCTACCAAATGAGCTATGAAGCCACAAATGTTGGTAGGAGGTGATTTTGTTGAGTTCATTCGACCACAGAGTGAAATGTAGATATATATGTTTAAATAGTACACCTCAATCTCAAAAATAGTTGTCACAATCAAACCAACAAAGGAAGTCGGCATTTCTTCTATTCTTGTCAGTATTCATAACATATTTTGGTTTTAACCTTTATGTTAAATGATCATAACAAGTTATTGCTGTGGTAGATGATGAAACAAATATTTATTCAAAAAAGCGTGTAATAAATCACAATTACGTTTACAACTCTAGCTTTAATATACACTGCTAATATAGTGACAAAGAAGACGAAAGATAGCATGTAGTTAATTGAGACAAAAGCAGGCTGTTTTTAGAAACTGAGAGAAAATATATCAGAATTATTCGTAACGTTACCTGGCTTACAGGGACGTCTGGTATATATATAGGGGCTAGGAGGAGGGGAGGGGAGGTGGGTGGGGTGTATGTAGAGTATATTAACAGTGTGTGGTTGGCATTCGAAAGAAGTTAAAAACATTAATAACATTTAGCTTTTAACACGTAGTGGATACAAAGTTATTTTCAAATTAAAAAACTATAAATGTTTCTTCTTGATTCGCACTCTCATTTCTCGATCAACTCGTTTGGTTACTCTGCGCCCTCATACTTCTTCGTTCAATGACATACTTCGTGATAAAAAGAATGAAAAACGCAGGCTTGAACAGAAGTGGTGATCAACTGATTTCGAGATTCACAAGCAGATGTTCAAGTTCAAGTTCAAGTTCTAATCTAGGATAGTAAAGAGCAATCTATTTTCTGATGGTCACTAAGATTATCTGCAATGTCAGCAAAAAAAGCGAGGAGAGGTAGTACAAGAATAAACCATCAGCATACAAGGACACTTGACAGTGCTTGGAGATTATTAACTAAATGTAAATAATAGACAATAGAGGATCAAGTATACATGGAACAGCATAGTTATATTGCTGTGTAGGTGGTTGACATGGGTAGCCTAGCGGTGAGAGCGGTGGCCTTTCCCCACCGTGAGCTAGACTCGGTTCCCCGCTTGGGCATGCACAAGTGAAGTGAGTTTGTTCGATGTATTGTTCTCCCTCTTGGCACGAGGTTTTTCCTCCGGGTTATCCGGTTTTTTCCCCTGAGTGCTTGTAAAATATAGAATGTAGTGTGGAGTGTGGAGAGTGTGTGTGTTTGAGAGACAGCTTGCCCCCACCAGCTTTAAGATGGAAACAATAAACGATAGGTAATACAATGAAATTTGTAACTTTACTGACATTTTGAGCTTTAGCCCTACGTCGGAGTAAAAGAGTTAAACGGAAAATATAGTTTACTTTATTTGATTAACAAATAAAAGATTTATTTCCTTTTTTATTATTGATTTCATATCCAATAATATTACATAGCAAAATGAGCTGAGACGGGCATTGTTTAAAGTTGTTTTTACATAGGCGTAGTTTGATGTGACTGTTCACAGTTTATTCGATTTGTAAGTTGATTGGTTGTTCTACAAAATACCCTCTTTGCAGCCTCCCTGAAGTCGGACAAGAAGATCAAGTAGATACATGGACTAAAGCATGAGTTGACAAGAGGAAGAAAGATAACAGTTATGAAAAGGAAAATCTCAACTTTTGAGTTGCGACAGTTAAACCCAATTTCAAAGTTTGTGGATGTGAAATAGACAGGAATTGCAGCGACCAAGTCTAGTGTATTGTATGGAAAATAGCAAAGAAAACATAACAGCAAAGAACATAATATCATTGCCACAATTTTCCTAGTTCGTTTTGATCGAGTTTGTCTCTGGATTTCAGAAAAATGGAGATGAATCGGTTGTGGTCTCGAAAGGCTTCTTAATGTTACTAGATTGATAAAAATCATCAAAACAAACAACGCTATTGCTAAGCAAAACTTGAAGACACACACCCAGAATAATATTTTGGGATGGAGCACTAATGGCATACACTGGGATACCGTATCAACTGATTGTGGAACAATTGCAAACGTAGGTATTACATATGAAGCCATTCCAAATGGTATCACCCATGAACATGCAAGAACCATAACTCTTTGTCTCAGCGTGTATGGTCGTAATATTTGTACAGTGTTTCTTGTTGCTCTACATCTCTCAATACTGATTATGAAAAGAGAAATTAACGATACTAATACTGAGGTATATCGTAATAGCATATGACCTTTACAAGTTATATTGGCCCATTTGCTTGAGAAGCTCCAGATATCATAATTCCAGTAAGTCGTCAGAAATGATGGGCTGCTAGCAACAATCACAAACGTGTCAGCAACAGCCATACTGATGATCAAATGATGTAGGTTTTTTCTTACAGTATATTTAACAGCAAGTAGTATCACCAGTGTATTGCCAACAATACCGAATACACCACATATTATTACAGCAGTGACTTTGACCATTCTTATACTGTCCTTGTATGGATCGTACACTTCACATGAGCTGTTTAAACCAGTTGAATTCATTGTCAATCGAAATATGAAGTTAGGTAAATACAAAATCGCTTTTTCAACTTCTCAATCTTGTGATAGCTGGTGTTTTGTGCCCCAACAAAAAGATTGCAACTTCTGTCATACGTACCGTGCCAAAGTCTGTTGTGGTGTTGGGCTTCACTTCTCTAACAATCTCATGGTCATTTTGGCTTGGAAAGCTATTCTTCAGTACAAAATCATCGATTATTTTGGTAGTTTTTTTCTTGATTTGTTACTGAGTTATTTTGCTGGAACTCTGATCTTTTTGTTACAACAAAAACATCTGTTTTCATTGTCTATCGGTAAACACTCAATTTCGATGCAAAGTTAGCCTTTAGATCTCTTTCATTAAAGGCTTCACTTTGGCAGAACTATTAACGAGTAGAATATGATTGAACCTTTAATGTAAATATGCGTCATAGCTCATTAAAATAATCTACTTATTAGTTTTACAATCTATTGCTATGAACACTAATACAGTTATATCATTTTATTGATTAGAGTGTAGTGTTGATTGATCTATATTTTAATGTTTTTTACTTTTTTATATTAATATTTGTATTATATTTCATGACTTGCATTGTTGTGTGATGTTATTAAAACTGGAGATAATTAATAACGCCTTTCTCATAACAGTACATACAATGTTTACCTATCAAAGTAAAACACCTGCTTACTTCAAAATATAGACTTCACCACAAAATAACTGTAGTTACATTACAAAATCTTTATTTTTCGAAATGCGTTGGATTTTGAGTAAAAGTCAGGTTTTACTCAATATATTGAGTACTAGTACATCTACTCAGTCGTTTTTTCAGTGCATACACTAATTAACGTTTATCACCTGGAAATGGTTGACCAAAATCTTAGACCGATAATATATATAGGAATTGTGGGAGTTTATAAAATTAAAAAGACATTTTCAATTTAATCATGCTTGAATATAAATGCTTTCTCCTTAAACACTGATATCTGTAATTCAGAACCATTCAAGTATGATCAAAACAAAGCATTGGGGATGTAAGAACCACCTAAATTCCTAGTAGGTTTCAGATCGACTGGCCATTTCCAGATTACCAACGATCAGGCGGTGGTCGACACGCCTCGCAAAGCACGATGGTACTAATTGAAATATTTACTCATTAGCATCTGGATCTCAAAGTGTAAACATCTATAGGTCGCTCTGTTATTCAATGGATATTAAAGGTCTTCAATATTTTCGACACATGATATTCCCTATACACATAACCACGCTTTCTGGAATATCTATAGTGTTGTTGGATCCACAAAGAAGGGCAATTTTATGTAGACTGCGAGTAGTCCTTCTTTTCCCTCCAGAATCAGTAATTTTAAAAAACGAATGTTGCGGGATTCCTGTGGAGCGCGCCTGAAATAGATCGTTGAGTTGGGAGAGGAAAAGAAGGGACTACAGACAACACTGTAAGAAACGAATTACCCGTTGCTCTCACAACGGAAAATTCCGATTGGCTAAAAACGATCGATCTGTCAGTGGCTGTAATGGAACGCGCCGAGCTGTCAAGCGTCGTCGTGAAACATTCCAGCACACGGTCACTTAGTTTACTATGGCTGACCATGAAGCTATTTTAAACGAGTGTCTGGAAAGTTTTCCAAACGTTTCATCTTTAAAAGAAGAACAGAAAGTGGCCGTTATCAATTTCCTAGATGGCAAAGATGTTTTCGCTGTTCTGCCGACCGGTTTTGGCAAGAGCTTGATCTACCAACTATTTGTGTTGGCGAAGCTAAAATCTCAAAGCTGTTGTGTCCTTGTTGTTTCGCCACTGAAAAGTATTATTGACGATCAAATACGAGATTTAACTGATGTTGGCATCACTGCAACCGAAGTGAACGTAAAATTTGATCTGAGATCTGAGAATCAGTTCCATGTGCTGTTTTCTTCAGCAGAGAATTGCGTGTCCACAAATGTACGGTACGGTCCGTACCGACGTATAGACCGCAGGCGGACCGTAAATTCGAGAATTTATTTAAAAACTGTGCAGTAACCGCTATGGTCAACAATTTAATAGTGGACATACAACTATTTTCATTGATTACCCGATGACACGATTTTGACAAGATAACTATGTGTTAAAAAAGGGCGGTAATTCGTTTCTTACAGTGTTGTCTGCAGTCCCTTCTTTTCCTCTCCCTACTCAACGATCTATTTCCGGCGCGCTCCACAGGAATCCCGCAACATTCGTTTTTTTTTTAATTACTGATTCAGGAAGGAAAAGAAGGAATACTCGTAGTCTAATTTTATGCGCATAACATCACAGGCTTACCACAGTAGAAATCTGTGGTTTTCAATGAAATTACACGCCGATGACCGTTGAAATTTGCCATCCTCAAAACCTCCTAAATAGCCCAAAAAATCCAAGAAAATCACACAAAAACGTTCCTAAACTCATAAACTTTTATTATCGATAAAAAATATTACCGACTATCAAAAAAAGATTTCAAACGCGACAATATTTGAACGTTCATGCCATATTTGAACTTCGAACGAGCCGTTTTAATAGTTACACAGGAAGCCCAAAAGCCATAGATTTCTAGTGTGGTAAGCTTCGATACGGCAATATTCGTGAACTTCAAGGCCGATTTTCACCCTTAAAACGAAGAGGCCCCCTGGGGCCCCCTCACATTTTCTTCAAGTTTGCTATCTAAAGAATGTGTCTGGGCCAATAAATAATAAAGGATTCTAGCTTTTTTGCTGTAGGATTGACTTTGTGGGTTAGTACTATATTCAGAGTTCGACGACCAAACAAAACAAAACTCACCAGAACAACTGGACAGATTTTAGGTACTAAAATACTTTACATGTACTTGAGAATCTATCCAAGCAAAATTCATGTCTCCACCTTCACATTGCATGGAAAAGTTTTGTATAGATGTTCAGAATATTTTTTTAATGAGCGAAATAAATGACACACTTGGAAAATTTAGTTCACAAAAAACTTCAAAACAGTTCGAGTAAATCGAGCCTTCTCATTGGATGTAAAGGGTCACGTGGAACGTGTCCGATGCCGCCTGACCAACGATAGATGAAATAGGTATCTATCGTTTATGCTCACCCTTGGTGTGGGTTCTTCAAATTCTAAAAAAAATTATACATAACTCTGCTCACAAGAATATTTGGGGGAGGGTAACCCGGAGAAAAACCCATCTTAACACTGGAGAGAACAAAACATCAAACAAACTCAGCTCACATATAATTACCCCTGCCCAAGTTGAGACTCGAATCTGAATCACATTTGCGGCGAGAGGCGTGTGCCAGCAATCCTAAGCATTGCTGTAGGTAACATAGGTCTAACACGTTTTTCATTCGTGGCCATTAGTATTTCAATGGTGTGGTGGTGTGGTGGGGAGGAGTAGAAGTGATGGAGAACAGTATTTTCCTTTTCTATCAACAGTTTTTCCAACACCATCACTGTCGTTGGACGTCGGTGGCATGGTTGGCCTAACGGTGAGAGCGCTGGCCTTTCACCACCGTAAACTGGGTTCAGAAAGATGGGCTTGAATCGCTTGTGGTCTTGAAAGGCTTCTTAATGATACAAGATTAATTCCAATCATCAACGAAAACAAGACTACTGTAAAGCAAACCTTGACAAGACCTACCCAGAATACTATTTTGACATCGAACACTGCTGGGATGCATCGGGATAGCTCGCCAATTGATCGAGGAACAATAGCGAAAATAGGTATAACATACGAAGCCATACCAAAGGGTATTACCCATGAAAATGCAAGCACACTAACTCGTTGTCTCATCGTGTATGGCCGTGATATTTGGACATTGTTTCTTGTTGCTCTGTATCTCTCAATACTGATTATCAAAAGAGTTATTAAAGATATATATACGGAGCTAACTCGTAAAAACATAAGACCTTTGCAACCTATATTGGCCCGTTTCGTTGGAAATTCCAGATATCATATTTCCAGTAAATTGGCAGAGATGGTAGACTACTAACAAAACTCACAAGCGTGTCAGCAAGAGCTATGCTGATGAGCAAATGATGCAAGTTTTTTCTTACAGTATATTTAACAGCAAGTACTATCACCATCGTATTGCCAATAATACCAAATACACCAAGTAATATTAAAGCAGTCAGTTTGACAATTCTCATATTGTCTTGGAACGGATCGTACAATTTACACGAACTGTTTAAACCAGTACTTGAATTCATGGTTCAAAGATGAAAATATGTAAATTCACAAAATCAATCACTTTATCACACGTCTGATAAACTTCTGATATACCTGATGCCTTTTTCTACTTCCTCGATCAAAAGATTACATACATACATACACCATAGTGTTTAACTTCGCTTCTCCAAATAATCACATGGTCGACATATATGGCTTGGTAAATTTCTTCCTTTTATTTGTTTCTTTAGTAGAATTTTTTTTTGATTGTTCAGTATGCAATCAATTTCGAAGCAAAGCTACACTGTAGTTCTATTTCAATAGAGGATTTCTCTTGGGCAGAACTTATTATAAGGAGAATTTGATTGAACCTTATGTATTCTAAATAAATAAATAAATAAATAAATAAATAAATAAATAGACATATTTGTTTGCGATTCTATTGCTTTGAAGAAAATAAGAATGTTATTAACTTTTATTGATTGAACACTAGTGATGATTGATCTTTATTTGCAGATGTTGTCCACTTTTTAATTAAATTTTATATTTCAATTTCTCACTTGTTTTATGATGTTATCAAAAATGGATTTGAAAATGTCTTTCATATCTGCTCACTGAAAATATTCAGTTCATCAGAAAATGATTGTAGTGATATACTGTCCTATCAGTATAAATAGTACACCTCAATCTCAAAAATAGTCGTCACAATCAAACCAACAAAGGATGTCGGCATTTCTTCTGTTCTTGTCAGTATTCATAACATATTTTGGTTTAGCCTTTATGTTCAATGATCATAACAAGTTATTGCTGTGGTAGATGATGAAGCAAATATTTATTCAAAAAGCGTTTATAACGTTTATAATTCTAGCTTTAATATACACTGCTAATATAGTGACAAAGAAGACGAAAGATAGCATTTAGTTAATTGAGACAAAAGCAGGCTGTTTTTAGAAACTGAGATAGCAAAAGATATCAGTATTATTCGTAACGTTACCTGGGTATATAGGGGCTAGGAGGAGAGGAGGTGAGATGGGTGGGGTGTATGTACAGTATATTAACAGTGTGTGGTTGGCACACCTGACCACCCCTACACAATGACCACCCCTACACAATGCCCACCTCTGCACAATGACCACATCTACACAATGATCACCCCTACACAATGACCACCCCTACACAATGACCACCCCTACACAATGACCACCTCTACACAATGATCACCTCTACACAATGATCACTCCTACACAATGACCACCTCTACACAATGACCACCTCTACACAATGACCACCTCTACACAATGATCACCTCTACACAATGACCACATCTACACAATGATCACCTCTACACAATGACCACCTCTACACAATGATCACCTCTACACAATGATCACTCCTACACAATGACCACCTCTACACAATGACCACCCCTACACAATGACCACCCCTACACAATGACCACCTCTACACAATGACCACATCTACACAATGACCACCCCTACACAATGACCACCCCTACACAATGACCACCCCTACACAATGACCACCTCTACACAATGATCACCTCTACACAATGATCACTCCTACACAATGACCACCTCTACACAATGACCACCTCTACACAATGACCACCTCTACACAATGACCACCTCTACACAATGACCACCCCTACACAATGACCACCTCTACACAATGACCACCCCTACACAATGACCACTCCTACACAATGACTACCTGTACACATATGACCACCTCTACACAATGACCACCTTTACACAATTACTACTTATACACAATGGCAATCAAGAAAAGCGCAGTACAATGAGGTACGCTCTCGAAATTGCTAGCACTAACTTCTTGATGATTTTTTTTTTTTGCATCGTCTACTAAGACTACCTCACCACATATATAATAAAGGAGGGATGAGTTTGATAAAGTTGTAATCATAAATATCTTTGGATAAAATATCGCTTTTTATCGTCTCGATCTTTAATTCTATCCAGACACAAGTGACCTACTAATTTGGAAGAATCACACCCACTAACTATACGTTAAATATATTGATTGTCAGTCCCATTAGCTAAAATGTTCATTTTTGCTACCCTGGTAGCATTATATCATCATAGAGACAAGAAAACATCAAACAAGAACAATCAACACCGAGCCAGAACTCGAACCTGGACCACAGCGTTGGTCACCTATTACGCCAGCCATGCCACCTATTTAGTGCAATATATTGCATAGTTAACTGAGAAGGACCTTCTATAAAAATGCTTACATAGGTGTAGTTTGATGTGACTGTTCAGAGCTTATTCTGTTTGCAAGTTGGTTGGTTGTTTTACATAATAACTTTTTTGCAGCCTCCCTGAAGTCTGCCAAAAAGATTAAGTAAATGCAAGGACTCAAGCACGAGTTGACCAGGGGAAGAAAGATAACAGTTATGAAAAGGAAAATCTCAACTTTTGAGTTGAGACAATTGTAACCAATATCCATGTTCGTGGATGTGAAATACTGAGGAGTAATAGCAATCATGTCAAGTAAAATGTAAGGGAAGTAGCAAAGAAAACATAACAGCAACGAACACAATATCATCGCTACAATTTTTTTGGTTCGCTGTGATCGAATTTGTCTCTGAGCTTCAGAGAGATGAGCTTGAATTGCTCGTTGTCTTGAAAGTCTTCGCAAAGTGACTAGATTAATGCCGATCATCAACGAAAACAACACAATTGTAAAACAAACCTGTGCAAGAAAAATCCAAAATGCCATTTTACGATGGAACACTGTTGGAATGCATTGGGGTAGCGCGCCAGCATATCGAGGATCCGGAACAATACCGTAAATAGGTATAACATACGAAGCCATTCCAAAGGGTATCACCCAAGAACATGCAACAACCACAACTCGTTGTCTCATCGTGTATGGTCGTGATATTTGGACAGTGTTTCTTGTTGCTCTGCATCTCTCAATACTGATTATAAAAAGAGAAATTACAGACACATAAGCTGAAGTATCTCGTAGAAATGTAAAACCTTTGCAGGTAATATTGGCCAATTGTGTTGAGAAGTTCCAGATATCATAATTCCAGTACAAAGGCAAAGATAATACACTGCTAACAAAAACCACAAGCGTGTCAGCAAGAGCTATGCTGATGATCAAATGATGCAAGTTTTTTCTTATAGTATATTTAACAGCAAGTACTATCACCATCGCATTGCCAATAATACCAAATACACCAAGTAATATTAAAGTAGTCAGTTTGACAATTCTCATATTGTCTTGGAACGGATCGTACAATTTACACGAATTGTTTAAACCAGTACTTGAATCCATGTTTCAAAGATGAAAATATGTAAACTCACAAAAGCAATCACTTTTGTTAACGTCTGAAACTTCTGATATACCTGATGCCTTTTTTTATATGCTCGATCAAAAGATTACATACATACATAAACCATAGTGTTTAACTTCGTTTCTCCAAATAATCACATGGTCGACATATATGGCTTGGTAAATTTCTTCCTTTTATTTGTTTCTTTCGTAGAATTTTTTTTTGATTGTTCAGTATGCAATCAATTTCGAAGCAAAGCTACACTGTAGGTCTATTTCAATAGAGGATTTCTCTTGGGCAGAACTTATTATAAGGAGAATTTGATTCAACCTTATGTATTCTAAATGAATAATTAGATAGACGAATTTGTTTGGGATTCTATTGCTTTGAAGAAAATAAGAATGTTATAAACTTTTATTGATTGAACACTAGTGATGATTGATCTTTATTTGCAGGTGTTGTCCACTTTTTAATTAAATTTTATATTTCAATTTCTCACTTGTTTTATGATGTTATCAAAAATGGATTTGAAAATGTTTTTCATATCTGCTCACTGAAAATATTCAGTTCATCAGAAAATGATTGTAGTAATATACCGTCCTATCAGTATAAATAGTACACCTCAATCTCAAAAATAGTCGTCACAATCAAACCAACAAAGGATGTCGGCATTTCTTCTGTTCTTGTCAGTATTCATAACATATTTTGGTTGTAGACTTTATGTTAAATGATCATAACAAGTTATTGCTGTGGTAGATGATGAAGCAAATATTTATTCAAAAAAGAGTTTATAACGTTCATAACTCTAGCTTTAATATACACTGCTAATATAGTGACAAAGAAGACGAAAGATAGCATGTAGTTAATTGAGACAAAAGCAGGCTGTTTTTAGAAACTGAGATAGCAAAAGATATCAGTATTATTCGTAACGTTACCTGGGTATATAGGGGCTAGGAGAAGAGGAGGTGAGATGGTTGGGGTGTATGTAGAGTATATTAACAGTGTGTGGTTGGCACACCTGACCACCCCTACACAATGACCACCCCTACACAATGCCCACCTCTGCACAATGACCACCTCTACACAATGACCACCTCTACACAATGACCACCCCTACACAATAACCACCCCTACACAATGACCACCCCTACACAATGACCACATCTACACAATGACCACCCCTACACAATGACTACCTCTACACAATGATCACCTCTACACAATGACCACCCCTACACAATGCCCACCTCTGCACAATGACCACCTCTACACAATGATCACCTCTACACAATGACCACCCCTACACAATAACCACCCCTACACAATGACCACCCCTACACAATGACCACCTCTACACAATGACCACCCCTACACAATGACTACCTCTACACAATGATCACCTCTACACAATGATCACCTCTACACAATGACCACCTCTACACAATGACCACCCCTACACAATGACTACCTGTACACAATGACCACCTCTACACAATGACCACCTTTACACAATTACTACTTATACACAATGGCAATCAAGAAAAGCGCCGTACAATGAGGTACGCTCGCGCAATTGCTAGCACTAACTTCTTGATAATTTTTTTTTGCATCGTCTACTAAGACTACCTTACCATATATTAATATATAATAAAGGAGGGATGAGTTTGATAAAGTTGTAGTCATAAATATCTTTGGATAAAATATCGCTTTTTATCGTCTCGATCTTTAATTCTATCCAGACACAAGTGACCTATTAATTTGGAAGAATCACACCCACTACCTATACGTTAAATATTTTGATTGTCAGTCCCATTAGCTAACATGTTCATTTTTGCTACCCTGGTAGCATTATATCATCATAGAGACAAGAAAACATCAAACAAGTTTAACTCGAATATAAACCATGCCCGAGCCAGAACTTGAACCTGTACCACAGCGTTGGTCACCTATTACGCCAGTCATGCCACCTATATAGTGCAAAATATTGCAAAGTAAACTGAGAAGGACCTTCTATAAAAATGCTTACATAGGTGTAGTTTGATGTGACTGTTCAGAGCTTATTTTGTTTGCAAGTTGGTTGGTTGTTTTACATAATAACTTCTTTGCAGCCTCCCTGAAGTCTGCCAAAAAGATTAAGTAAATGCAAGGACTCAAGCACGAGTTGACCAGTGGAAGAAAGATTACAGTTATGAAAAGGAAAATCTCAACTTTTGAGTTGAGACAATAGAAACCAATATCCATGTTCGTGGATGTGGATGTGAAATACTGAGGAGTAATAGCAATCATGTCAAGTAAAGTGTAAGGGAAGTAGCAAAGAAAACATAACAGCAACGAACATAATATCATCGCTACGATTTTTTTGGTTCGCTGTGATCGAATTTGTCTCTGGACTTCAGAGAGATGGACTTGAATTGCTTGTTGTCTTGAAAGTCTTCGCAAAGTGACTAGATTAATGCCGATCATCAACGAAAACAACACAATTATAAAACACATCTGGGCAAGAAACATACAGAATGTCATTTTAAGATGGAGCGCTGTTGGCATGCATTGGGGTAGCGCGCCAACATATCGAGGAACAATACCAAAAATAGGTATAACATATGAAGCCATTCCAAAGGGTATTACCCAAGAACATGCAACAATCACAACTCGTTGTCTCATCGTGTATGGTCGTGACCTTTGGACAGTGTTTCTTGTTGCTCTGCATCTCTCAATACTGATTATCAAAAGAGAAATTACAGACACATATGCTGAGGTATCTCGTAGAAACATGAGACCTTTACATGCTATATTGGCCCATTTTGTTGAGAAGTTCCAGATATCATAATTCCAGTACATTGGTAGACATAGAGGACTGCCAGCAAATATCACAGTAATGTCAGCAAGAGCTATACTGATGATCAAATGATGCAGGTTCTTTCTTACAGTATATTTAACAGCAAGTACTATCACCATCGCGTTGCCAACAATACCAAATACACCAAGTAATATTAAAGCAGTCAGTTTGACAATTCTCATATTGTCCTGGAACGGATCGTACAATTTACACGAACTGTTTAAACCAGTACTTGAATTCATGGTTCAAAGATGAAGATATGTAAATAAACAAAAGCAATAAATTATGTTAATGTCCCAATCTTATGCTATAGCAGATGCCTTTTTCCTTTGCTCGATAAAAGATTTTAAATATCCTCTGGTAGACTTTCTTCTTGATTTTTCAGTTATTTGTTCGAACTCTACTCTCTGGAGCTCTCTCTTATCAATTATTGCCCATACATACGGTCTATGCTTATTTTTAGAAACGGTTTACACCAGAAAATCTCTTTCAGTGATCACTCGGTAAACATTCAAATTTGACGCAAAGCTAGACTGTGGACCAATTTTAATAGAGGGTTCCTCTTGGGCAGAACTTATAAGGAGAAATTGATTGAACCTTATGCATTCAAAATAATTAAAAAAATAGACTTATTTGTTTGGGATTCTATTGCTTTGAAGAAAATAAGAATGTAATAAACTTTTATTGATTGAACATTAGTGATGATTGATCTTTATTTCCGGATGTTGTCCACTTTTTAATTAAATTTTATATTTCAATTTCTCACCTGTTTTATGATGTTATTCAAAAAGGATTTGAAAATGTCTTTCATAATTAATCAAGAAAAGAAAAAAGCCACCTAATTTCTGATGGTCAAGAAGCTTATCTTCCATGTCAGCAAAAAAGAGAGGAGAGATAGTACAATAATGAATCATCAGCATGCAAGGGCACTTGGTCGACAGTGCTTGTAGATTATTTGATGTAAATAATAAACAATAGCGGACCAAGTATACCTCCTTGTGGAACACCACGGTTACATTGTTAATTAGGGCTGAGAGAACTAGCAGGCTGGATCGAAGATCAAATTTGATAGGAATAGATGTATAGGTGGTTGACATTGGTGGCCTAGCAGTGAGAGCGCTTGCCTTTCCCCACCGTGAACTGGGTTCGGTTCCGGCTTGGGCATAAGTGAACTGAGTTTGTTCGATGTATTGTTCTCACTCTTGGCACTAGGTTTTTCCTCCGGATTATCCGTTTTGTTTCCCTCAGTGCTTGTAAAATATAGAATGTAGTGTGGAGTGTGTGTGTTTGAGAGACAGCTTGCCCCCACCAGCTTTAAGATGGAAAAAATAAACGATAGTTAATAGAATGAAATTTGTAACACAGTTAAAAAAAGGGAGTCTAAGACTGCATGACCTACTGCTTGAAACATATATAACTGAAATATTAATGTGCAAAAATAATGAAATAATGTTCTGATCATGAATTGAAGAAGAGATAGTGATGAATCGGCAGGAAGTCTAAGAGAACAGTATGTATTTGTGCAGTCGCGTCAAAAGTTTCCAAACAATAATAAAACTGCCAGTTGACGAAGATTTATTTTTTATAGAGCAAAGCAATATTCCCTGTAATATTGTGCAATATTCATGTGCATCTTTCATTACGTTTATAGTAAATGTTGTTTCGGCGGCTATTCGCACCAATTTACTATACGAAATCATTTGCCAAAAGCTCATTCTTAGAATAAAGATCATTTAGTATTTTGAAGAGTGACAAACATACAGCAAAATGTGAGATTGTTGGCCTTATATATGTTGATCTGACCTTCAAAATGCCAAAACTCGAAGGGCACTTCAATCGGTGTGTGATGACTAATGCCGGGCTAATGCTTTTGTTGTCAAAACAAATCATCCCTTTTCACGTATTAAACGTCTTATTAAACCTAAAAAACTTCATGAATAGTACAAATACACATTAAAAATTAACGTTTTTTTAGACAGATATGAAGTAGCAGACAAAATATAAACGCTTCGATCTTTCAAAGCTGGCCATTCTTTCGAATTCTCGAAATAACAGTCGTCCGCCATTTTGAATTTTGGATCAACCAACCAGAACCGTGTTTCAGAGTTACGGTCTTCAATCACGACAGCAATAGGGCGAGTCTTCACCAACAGGATTGCTTTGAAAAACAAGAGTCTTTCCAAACAATTGCCCTAAACCTAACCAAACAATATCGGTGCTGTCTAACTGGGGCCAATAAAAACGCAGCTTTCTACTGGTGAAGTCCAACCCCAGCAATAAGGCTACACCTCAATATTTGGAGGACAGTAGCCTCAAAAATGTTGACTTAACTTTACTGACGTTTCGAGATTTAGCCCTTCGTCGGAGTAAAAGAGATAAACGGAACATATAGTCTACTTTATTTGATTAACAAATAAAAGATGTATTTCCTTTTTTATTATTTATTTCATATCCAATAATATTGCATAGTGAAATGAACTTAGAGGGGCATTATTTAAAGGTTTTTTTTATCACATAGGTGTAGTTTGATGTGACTGTTCAGTGTTTATTCTGTTTGTATGTTGGTCGGGTGTTCTACAAAATACCCTCTTTGCAGCTTCCCTGAAGTCTGACAAGAAGATCAAGTAGATACATGGACTGAAGCACGAGTTGACCAGAGGAAGAAAGAAAGCGATTATGAAAATGAAAATCTCAACTTTTGAGTTCAGGCATTGGACACCAATATCCATGTTTGTGGGTTTGAAGTACTGAGGAATAATAGCAATCATATCAAGTAAAATGTAGGGAAAATAGCAAAGAAAACATAACAGCAATGAACACAATACCATTGCTATTATTTTCTTGGTACGTTGTGATCGAATTTGTCTCTGGGCTTCAGAAAGATGGACTTGAATCACTTGTGGTCTTGAAAGTCTTCTTAATGTTACTAGATTTATGCCAATCATTAATGAAAACAAGACTAAGGTAAAGCAAACCTTCACAGTACCTATCCAGAATACCATTTTAACATTGTAATCTGCTGGAATGCATCGGGGTAGCGCACCAATTGATCGAGGAACAATAGCGAAAATAGGTATAACATACGAAACCATTCCAAAGGGTATCACCCAAGAACATGCAACAACCACAACTCGTTGTCTCAGCGTGTATGGCCGTGATATCTGGGCAGTGTTTCTTGTTGCTCTGTATCTCTCAATACTGATTATCAAAAGAGTTATTAAAGATACATATGCAGAGGTACGTCGTAAAACCATAAGACCTTTGCACGCTATATTGGCCCATTTCGTTGAGAAATTCCAGATATCAAATTTACAGTAAATTGACAGAGATGGTAGACTACTAACAAAAATCACAAGCGTGTCAGCAAGAGCTATGCTGATGATCAAATGGTGCAGGTTTTTTCTTACAGTATATTTAACAGCAAGTAGTATCACCATCGTATTACCAATAATACCAAATAGACCAAGTAATATTAAAGCAGTCAGTTTGATATTTCTCATATTGTCCTGGAATGGATCGTATAATACACACGAACTGTTTAAACCAGTAGTGGAATTCATGGCTCAAAGAAGTAGATAAATAAATATACACAACCAATCACTTTCGTTAACGTCCCGATCTTCTGCTATAGCTGATGCCTTTTTCTATTTGCTCGAATGAAAGACTTAAAATATCCTCTGAAAGTTTTGACTTGATTTGTAGTGTTCAATAGTGTTTAACGCTTTTCCAATAATCACACGGTCATGAATGTATATGGTTTGGGAAATCTCTTCTCCTTGTGTGTTACTCTGGTAGACTTTCTTCTTGATTTTTCAGTTATTTGTTCGAAATTTACTTTCTGGAGCTCTTTCTTATCAATTATTACCCATACATACGGTTAATTCTTATTCTTACAAACGGTTTACACCTGAAAATCTATTTCTGTAATCACTCGGTAAACAGTCAATTTCGACGCAAAGCTAGCTAGACTGTGGACCAATTTCAATAGAGGGTTTAATTCTCTTGGGCCGAACTTATAAGGAGAATTTGATTGAACCATATGCATTCTAAATCATTAATCATAATCTAATTTTTGATTTTATTGCTTTGAACATAACATCGTAATGAACTTTTATTTATTTGACTTTATTGATGATTTATCTGTTATTGCAGATGTTGTCCACTTTTTAATAAGGTGTTTTTATTTCGATTTCTCACTTGGTATATGATGTTATTAAAACTGGACTTGAAAATGTCCCTCATATCTGCTTACTGAAAAATAAATGAGTTTATCAGAAAATGATTGTAGGGATATACTGTCCTATTAATATAGATTATATCCATTTTTTCAAAAATCGTTGTCGCAATCAAAGCTACAGTTCACACTCGAAAGCATGCAAAAGATGTCGACATTTCTTATTTTGTTATCAGTTTATTCATATAATATTTTGGCTGTAAATGCTTATGTGATATGAACATAAATTTAAATGTACTGTTATGTTATATAAACATAAAAAGTTGTTGCTGTGGTAGATGATGAAACAAATACTTCTTCAAAAAAGCGTGTAATAAATCACAAAGTACGTTTGGAAAATTGAATTCAATTTCAAATCAGTCATTGTTTGTATTGATAGTGCCAGTGTCAGCCAATGTTACGAACAAGCCATAGTATGCATGGACTGTTGGTTGTAAAATATGTACGTTTAATAGAGCTTTGCTGACTTTTTGAATATTGATCAATATATCCCAAAATTCCTATCGGTCTCATACCAATATCCATATTATCAAAATTAATTGAAAAATATGCATTACAATTTGTTTTCCTGTTAAAATATTCAAGTAAAAAGGCATGATGAATAGAAACTAGTTAAATTTATATTATATTTACTACATCATTTTTATATACAATAATCATGTATATTTGTATGTTTCATATATTCTATATTATGAGTGAATAAAGTTCTACATTCTGTATCCTGTATCCTGTTTTCTGCATTCTGCATTCTGTATTCTGTATTCTGTATCCTGTATCCTGTATTCTGCATTCTGCATTCTGTATTCTGTATTCTGTATTCTGTATTCTGTATTCTTTATTCTTTATTCTGTATTCTGTATTCTGTATTCTGTATTCTGTATTCTGTATTCTTTATTCTTTATTCTTTATTCTGTATTCTGTATTCTGTATTCTGTATTCTGTATTCTGTATTCTGTATTCTGTATTCTTTATTCTTTATTCTGTATTCTGTATTCTGTATTCTGTATTCTGTATTCTGTATTCTGTATTCTGTATTCTGTATTCTGTATTCTGTATTCTGTATTCTGTATTCTGTATTCTGTATTCTGTATTCTGTATTCTGTATTCTGTATTCTGTATTCTGTATTCTGTATTCTGTATTCTGTATTCTGTATTCTGTATTCTGTATTCTGTATTCTGTATTCTGTATTCTGTATTCTGTATTCTGCATTCTGCATTCTGCATTCTGCATTCTGCATTCTGTATTCTGTATTCTGTATTCTGTATTCTGTATTCTGTATTCTGTATTCTGTATTCTGTATTCTGTATTCTGTATTCTGTATTCTGTATTCTGTATTCTGTATTCTGTATTCTGTATTCTGTATTCTGTATTCTGTATTCTGTATTCTGT
Organism: Metridium senile; assembly: GCA_949775045.1. Classification (NCBI taxonomy): domain Eukaryota; kingdom Metazoa; phylum Cnidaria; class Anthozoa; order Actiniaria; family Metridiidae; genus Metridium; species Metridium senile. Next base: position 3,745,469 of record OX459108.1, on the reverse strand, counting down.
ATTCTGTATTCTGTATTCTGTATTCTGTATTCTGTATTCTGTATTCTGTATTCTGTATTCTGTATTCTGTATTCTGTATTCTGTATTCTGTATTCTGTATTCTGTATTCTGTAAGCTGTATTCTATATACACCTATTTCAATTAACGTTGTCCATCTGGAATGGTTGACCTGAGACCGATAGGAATTGTGGGAGTTCAATAAATTCCAAATGTGTTGTTTTAATCACACTTGAATGGTGCTGAATTGTGGATAATAGTATTTCAGAAGTAAACATTAATATTCGATCGTGATTATAAAAGTGTATTTGCAGTTTAACGAGCTCCCACAATTCCTATCGGTCTCAGATCGACCATTCCAGATGGACAACGTTAATTGAAATAGGTGTAAACATAAATGACGTTGGAGGTCCGATACAGTGCATGATAATGATGAGCTGAGACGGGCGTTATTTAAAGTTTCTTACATAGGTGTAGTTTGATGTGACTGTTCAGTATTTATTCTGTTTGTAAGTTGGCTGTTTGTTTTACAGAATAACTTCATTGCAGCCTCCCTGAAGTCTGACAAGAAGACCAAGTAGATACATGGACTGAAGCACGAGTTGACCAGAGGAAGAAAGATAATAATCATGAATACGATAATCTCAAATTTTGAGCTAAGGCAGTCGAACTTAATTTCTACTTTTGAGTTTGGAAACTGTTGAGGAATAGCAATGATCATGTCAACTATAGTGTAAGGAAAGTAGCAAATAAAACATAACAGCAAAGAACACATAATCATTGCTACAATTTTCTTGGTTCGTTTTGATCGGATTTGTCTCTGAGCTTCAGAAAGATGGACTTGAATGGGCTGTGGTCTTGAGAGGCTTCTTAGAGTGACTAGATTAATACCAATCATCAACAAAAACGTAATCACTGTGAAACTAAACTGGGCAAGAAACACCCAGAATAACTCGTCGAGTTGGGGCATTGGCATGCATTGGTGTAACGAGCCATCTAACTGAGGGATTATGACAAACGTAGGTATAACATACGAAGCAATTCCAAATGGTATCACCCATGAACATGCAACAACCACAACTCGTTGTCTCAACGTGTATGGTCGTGATCTTTGTACAGTGTTGCTTGTTGCTCTGTATCCCTCAATACTGATTATCATGAGAGTAATTACAGACACATATGCGGGGGCAATTCGTAAAAGCATAAAACTTTTACAAGCAATATTGGCCCATTTTGTTGAGAAGTTCCAGATATCATAATTCCAGTACATTGGTAAAGATGGGAGACTGCCAGCAAATATCACAGTAATGTCAGCACAAGCCATGTTGATGATCAAATGATGCAGCTGTTTTCTCACAGTATATTTAACAGCAAGTATTATCACCATCGTATTACCAACAAGTCCAAATACACCAATAATTATTATAGCAGTCACTTTGACCACTCTCATACTGTCCTTGTACGGATCGTACATCTCACACGAACTGCTTAAACCAGTTGAATTCATGACCAGAAAAAAGATAAAGACAAGTCAATAGAGTCGATAACTTTTTAACGTCTTATTCCTCCATAACTGTGCCTTCTTTCCTTCTACACAGAAAAAAAAAAACACAGGAAATTTCGATTGAAAAACAAATGGTACTTGTGTTATTATTTCCTGAAATATCTAACTTGCGAATTAGGTAATCCTTGATTAACGTTCGTCTAAATTTCTTCCAGGTGCTTTCTTTCTTTCTTTCTTTCTTCCAGATGCTTTCTTTCTTACTTTATGTTTTTCTTTCTCTCTTTCTTTCTTTCTTTCTTTCTTTCTTTCTTTCTTTCTTTCTTTCTTTCTTTCTTTCTTTCTTTCTTTCTTTCTTTCTTTCTTTCTTTCTTTCTTTCTTTCTTTCTTTCTTTCTTTCTTTCTTTCTTTCTTTCTTTCTTTCTTTCTTTCTTTCTTTCTTTCTTTCTTTCTTTCTTTCTTTCTTTCTTTCTTTCTTTCTTTCTTTCTTTCTTTCTTTCTTTCTTTCTTTCTTTCTTTCTTTCTTTCTTTCTTTCTTTCTACGCCATAAAGGGATTACTGACGTCTGAAATACGGTTTCGGTAAGTTTCTACCTTACGTATATACCGATATACGTCGTGGCGTTTAACTTCAAAAGCTAGACTTTAAAACTCTTTCTATAGAGTGCTTCTCAGTTTTAGGCAGACCTTATGAGGAGAATTGAAATGAGCCTTCAAAAAATGCATTGTCATATATGTTTTTTACATGAGCCTCTGGTTCGGATGTAAGGTCGACCTTATCCCACGCATAAATTGATTGATTAAATTGATTGATTAAATATATTTGTGTATACATTCTAAATCATTAAATACTCTTCTTATTAGCTTTAACTTCTATTGCTATGAAAACAATAATGTTGTTGAATTTTATTGACTTGACTGTAGCGTTGATTGATGTTTATTGCAGATGTTGTCCACGTTTTAATTAATTTTTTATGTTTCCCCACGGTTATAAAAATAATGATTAGATATAATCATGGGAAGTCCTTGAAATGCATTGTTGGAGCTCTGTTTACTGGGCAGGTGAACAATAAGATGGCTCATAGTGGGAGCTAAATAATGGCCGAGACCTACAGCCGTGTTTAATCTAATGTCAATAAGTTGAAACCTAAAATTACTTCAAAAATTTTGATAAGAAAATTGGAATGAACTGAACAAGAACTGCACAATGAAGTTGAGGGCAAATTAACAAAACAATGGCGGACATGTGAAGGGGAGGAGGTGGGAAGAACCAAATTAATAGCACGTTTAGAACCAATTTTGGCAAATTCAACATAAGATCGATACTCTGGAGCAGAATGCTGGAACAAAATTGATGAGTACTCGAAGAAATTCAACACGAAGGATAAATTTGAAGAGAAGCTGAGTGATGATATAAGTTAACCTAAAATAATATCAAACCACATTTGCTTCTTTTTTTTCCTCTCTACACCTGAAACATATTAATTACTTCTGATTATTTTGTACTTTTGTGTTATTTAAGCAATAGAAGCCAGTTCCTATGACTCTATACCGGTGAAATAGAGCACGCGGGATGTTGGGAGAAACACGAGAAAAGTTATAAAATCACGAGTGTTTCTAACAACATCCCAAATGCTCTATTTCACTGGTAGAGTCATAGTAACTGGCTTCTATTGCTTTTATAATAAAGCAATGCAGGTTTTCCCGTAAAAACGTAGTTTTATTTGCTGATTAAAATTGTAATTCTCAAAACTAACACCAGTGCCCAATGAACCAATCACAATCAGTGTACTATTGAGAAAAAGAGACCAAGTTGCAGCTCACTTTATTCCCGGGCTTTTTTGCTAGCTAAAAAGAAGGAATTTTACTTTAAAAAACCGTCAAAACATAGCTTTGGCAGACTTTTGTGCCTAAAAACAAAAACCTTTAGCTGAACTCTTGCATGAGACTGACAAATATACAGCAATTCAAGCAAATTTGAATTTTATTTGAGTAGTGAAAGCCGAGCCGACTAACAGCAATTTATTCACTGAGAAAAAAAAACAGTTTGAACAAGACAAGCTTGCAGTGTACAACTTTTCCCAGTTAAAAAGAACAAAGACCACATCTACAATATTGCTTAGGCTGCTGAAAGTATGTATTTATTTACTTTTAATCAAACGTTTGCAGGTTAAAAGTTTATCAGTTTCTGTTTTCATTTTGACGAGACAATTGAAAGATAATTGTAAATCTGTCTTTTTGTTCACATTGCTTGTTTTCAAACGTGGTGCATTTAAATGAATAAAAAACTAGAAAGCACATTTATAATTCTGTACTTGATTGTGTTTTTTTTTTTTTATAAAACACATGTAATATTTTGCCGTCGATAAATTCAACATGTATTTGTTCAAGATTAACCGAGTTCAATTTCAAAAAAAATCTCACTTCTACACCATTAAATTATCTTAAAGATTATCTTCCTATTTCAAGGATAAACTGAAGTAAAAATTATTGCCACTTTGAAACGCTGTTTTCCTGTTTTGTTCTTGTTTGTTTTGATCAAATGCAACATTTGACTTCCAACTTTACAGTTTGTCTAAAGGCGGCGTATTTTGAAAACCATGTCTATGATTTTTGTCGCGTTTGCATGTAGGCTTCAGGGTTTTATAGGTTAACAGAAAGGTCATAAGTCTTTTTACATTTTAATAGCCGTTTTTAGTAATTAATGTAGTAGCTTACAGAAATAGTCATATTAAAATTGTGAGCTGTCAATCAAAAACCATGTCTCTACCGGTGAAATAGAGCATAGCTTTTTGAGTGAATCAACCAATCAGAGGTTACGTACTATCTAAGCTATATTACAATTAAGCAATAGAAGCCAGTTCCTATGACTCTACCGGTGAAATAGAGCACGCGGGATGTTGGGAGAAACACGAGAAAAGTTATAAAATCACGAGCTGAAAGCGAGTGATTTTATAACTTTTTCGAGTGTTTCTAACAACATCCCAAGTGCTCTATTTCACTGGTAGAGTCATAGGAACTGGCTTCTATTGCTTTTATAATATAGCAATGCTGGTTTTCCGTAAAAACGTAGTTTTATTTGCTGATTAAAATTGTAATTCTCAAAACTAACACCAGTGTCCAATGAACCAATCACAATCAGTGTACTATTGAGCAATCTTGACCAAAAAGGACCAAGGTGCTGTTCACTTTCTTCCCGGGTCTTTTTGCTAGCTAAAAAGAAGGAATTTCATTTATAAAACCGTTAAAACATAGCTTTGGTTGACTTCTGTGGCTAAAAACAAAAACCTTTAGCTGAACTCTTGCATGAGACTGACATATATACAGCAATTCAAGCGAATTGGAGTGGTGAAAGCCGTGCCGACTAACAGCAATAAAAAAACAGTTTGAACAAGACAAGCTTGCTGCAGTGTACAACGTTTTGAAGTTAAAAAGAACAAAGACCACATCTACAAGATTACTTAGGCTGCTGAAAGTATGTATTTATTTACTTTTAATCAAACGTTTGCAGGTTTAAGGTTTATAAGTTTCTGTTTTCATTTTGACGAGACAATTGAAAGATAATTGTAAATCTGCCTTTTTGTTCACATTGCTTGTTTTCAAACATGGTTTATTTATAAGAATAAAAAACTTGAAAGCACATTTATAATTCTGTAATTGATTGTGTGTTTGTTTGTTTGTTTTTATAAAACAAAATATAATATTTTGCCGTCGATAAATTCAACGAACATGCAAGTTATTTGTTCAAGATTAATCGAGTTCAATTGCAAAAAAATCTCACTTATTCACTATGAAATTATCTTCATATGTCAAGGATAAAATGAAGTAAAAATTATTGCCACTTTGAAACGCTGTTTTCCTTTTGTTTTTGTTTGTTTTGATCAAATTCAACTTTTGACTTCCAACTTAACAGTTTGTCTAAAGGCGGCGTATTTTCAATTTTTGTCGCCTTTGAATTGCATTTCATTGCACCGTAGGCTTCAGGGTTTAGGTTACCAGAAAGTTCACAAGATGGAAAGTCTTTTTACATTTTAATAGCCGTTTTTAGTAGATGTAGTAGCTTATAACAGAACAACTCTTATTAAAATTGTGAGCTGTCAATCAAAAACCATGTCTCTACCGGTGAAATAGAGCATAGCTTTTTTGAGTGAATCAACCAATCAGAGCTTACGTACTATCTAAGCTATATTATAATTGTTTTTATAATTATTATTTTTTCCCTTTTTACTGATTTTTTTTGTCTTGATCGTATATTTATTTTCTGCCTCATCATATATGTTCTGCCTCATCATATATTTTCTGCCTCATCTTATATATAGATATTATTTCTCTAACTTTAACTCCAAATTTTGAAATATCTATTTGTATATGCAATCTATCTTAGTCCTTGTGATTTTTATAGATATAGCCTGCAACCTAAAGATTTGTAAAATCTAGCCAATATACATATGTACATATATACTGTAACTCACGGTACTTAATAAAGTTTAATTACAGCCGAAATCGTTGCATCGCGACTAACAAGTTTCGAAGTTCGGTTTGATTTTGATTTTTTTCTGCGACAGGGGGCGGAGCTTATGGTAGTTACCGCTGACCGTGCGAGATGACTTCCTAGTTTTGTTTTGTGTATTTACACCTATTTCAATTAACGTTGTCCATCTGGAATGGTTGATCTGAGATATTTGGACTGAGTTTCGTGTTGCTCTGTATCTCTCAATACTGATTATCAAAAGCGTAATTACAGAGACAGATGCAGGAGCAACGCGTAAGAACATAAAACCTTTACAAAGTATGTTGGCCCATTTCAATGAGACTTCCCAGGTATGATAATTCCAGTACATAGGAAGGGATGATATAATGCTAGTAAAAACCACAAGCGTGTCAGCAAGGGACATATACTGATGATCAAATGATGCAGGTTCTTTGTTACAGTATATTTAGCAGCAAGTACTATCACCATCGTATTGCCAGCAATACCAAATAAACCAAGTAATATTACAGCAGTCAGTTTGACCACTCTCATGCTGTCCTTGTATGAATCGTACAATTCGCACGAACTGTTTAAAACAGTTGAATTCATAACAAATCAAAATATTAAGATAATATATATAGCTTAATATTTTCAATTTTCTCAATTACTTTTAGTTTAGTTGTTTTGATTATTTAGATGTTTGCTTAAATGATGCAGTTGATTTCTCTACACCGTTTGTGTTATTATAAAAAGCGGCTTACAGCAGAAAATATTTACGTGATCAAACTGTAAACAATTAAATCTATTTCAATATATAGCTTCTGCAGAACTTATGATGACAATTTGATGGATCCTGGCTTATAATTAAATATAGATGTAAACAATTATTTTAAATCATTAAAATAGACTAATTATTATTTTTGGATTCTATTGCTCCGAGAGCAACAGAAGACAGGCAGTACAAAAGTAAGGGACAACTTTATATTGAAGATGAAGCTTATGCATTTTTTTCTGAACTTGTCAAAAACTTGACTAAGGGGACTCGGGAGCTGTTTGGTGTCCAAAGTACTAGTCGAACAGATGTTTTCGGTAGTTTTCGTTCGGATTTTTCGTGTTTAGCGATATCGATTGATGATTTAGCGAATTTAGCGGTGGCGATTGCGGTTTGACGCTGGCGATTGAGGATTTGGAGTAAAAAATGTGTTTTCGTGAGTATAAATCACCGAAGCGGATAAATGCGCACAGTATCTAATGCAATACCACGCGCACTAAATCAACTTATTATGAATAATTCGCCGCTTCGGTGATTTCTACCCATGCTACCTTTCGGTCTAGTCGCGTAGACTTGAAGCCTATTGACGAAAATGTTTTTTGAATTAACTGTATTTTACAGCCAACACTCCCTGCATAACATTCGCTGACACTGGCACGATCAAAAAACACAATGACGACTGATTTGAAATTAAATTCAATTAGCCAATCTAAAAAACCTAATTATCATATAAAAGAGCATATATATAAGGCTGGTTTTTTTTTTACTTTTTGAAATAGTCATTTTTTTTATTTACACTAAAATCAAGTTCAGGCTCAGTAAATGCCTTTGAATAATAACCTTATTATTGCTTGCCGATGTTCACTTTGCCTTCGGCGAATAACTAGTGTTAAAGACAAGTTATTCCAAGATTCGTATACATGTTTTCTCGCGCGTACTTAAAAACCCTATAGACACACGCTGCTCTCGTTATTGTAATATATATCACAGCTGCATGAGATCAAATGTAATTTTCATGGTCAGTTTTAATAACATCATATAACAAGTATGATATTGAAAATTACACAAATTAATTAAAAACATAAACCATCTGCAAAGAAGGTCAATAGTATACCTTCTAATAAAAAAAATATATGACATCGAAGACTGTTGATCGAGCCTTGCGTATGGGAATTATTTTCATAATAACAGATCGGAAACTAAAAGCTCTCTAATGAAAGTCTCCTTTGCATCGAAATTGAGTGTTTCTCGTGTCATCATTAAACGAGATTGACTGAGTTTAAACCTCTCCTCTATGAATGGCACAAACTATACGCAAATAGACAACACTGATAGACAGTTCAACAGATCAAATCCAGCAAATCAGTATCGCGAAAAGTCTACCAAAAATCAACGGTTTCAATATGAATTGATGCTGGAAAGAGATCTCTATCCAAATGGGCATGTGATTATTGAAGAAGCGAAGCTTAAGACCACGAAGTATAAACAACAATCAGGTAAAACTTCACTGACATTTCATTCGTTACTGATCGTTATCTCTTCGTTTGAGTAAATAAAAAAGTATATACCTATGCTATTCATTCTACGACTATGAATTCAACTGGTTTAAACAGTTCGTGTGAATTGTACGATCCATTCCAGGACAGTATGAAAGTGGTCAAAGTCACTGCTGTAATAATACTGGGTGTATTTGGTCTTGTTGGTAATACAATGGTGATAATACTTGCTGTTAAATATACTGTGAGAAAACAGCTGCATCATTTGATCATCAACATGGCTTTTGCTGACATTACTGTGATATTTGCTGGCAGTCTCCCATCTCTACCAATGTACTGGAATTATGATATCTGGAACTTCTCAACAAAATGGGCCAATATTGCTTGTAAAAGCTTTATGCTTTTACGAGTTGCCCCCGTATATGTGTCTGTAATTACTCTCATGATAATCAGTATTGAGAGATACAGAGCAACAAGAAACACTGTACAAAGATCACGACCATACACGTTGAGACAACGAGTTGTGGTTGTTGCATGTTCATGGGTGATACCGCTTGGAATTGCTTCGTATGTTATACCTACGTTTGTCATAATCCCACAGTTAGATGGATCGTTACACCAATGCATGCCAATGCCCCAACTCAACGAGTTATTCTGGGTGTTTCTTGCCCAGTTTTGTTTCACAGTGATTATGTTTTTGTTGATGATTGGAATTAATCTAGTCACTCTAAGAAGCCTATCAAGACCTCAACCCATTCAAGCACATCTTTCTGAAGCCCAGCGACAATTTCGATCACAACGAACCAAGAAAATTGTAGCAATGATATTGTGTTCTTTGCTGTTATGTTTTCTTTGCTACTTTCCTTACACTATAGTTGACATGATCATTGCTATTCCTCAACAGTTTCCAAACTCAAAAGTAGAAATTAAGTTCGACTGCCTAAGCTCAAAATTTGAGATTATGGTATTCATGATTATTATCTTTTTTCCTCTTGTCAACTCGTGCTTCAGTCCATGTATCTACTTGATCTTCTTGTCAGACTTCAGGGAGGCTGCAAAGAAGTTATTCTATAAAACAAACAGCCAACTTACAAACAGAATAAGCACTGAACAGTCCCATCAAACTACACCAATGTAAGAAACTTTAAATAACTCCCGTTTCAGTTCATCATTACCATGCACTGTATCGGACCTCCAACGTCATTTGTGTTGAAAACACTGTTTATTCGCAAAAGCGAGAACACTGCTCTCCAAAACAAATCTACTTCTCCTACCACACCACTCTTTCAATAAACGATCATGATCTCGAAATGGTTGATCTGATATCAATAGGAATCGGAGAAGTTACTCAATTCCAAATGAAAGTGAAAACGCAGATATTATCGTTTAAACAATTTTCATCTGTTATATGCTTTAATAGCTGATTAGATTATTCACTAATTTACATTGAATAAAATAAGTAAATATCACTATTTTGTGTTCAATAAGGTGTATAGATTGTACAGTAAATGAATCAATAAAAAAGTTAGTAAAAAGGAAAATATCAATATTTCCTTTATTTTATCATGATAATTTAGTATAATAATTTTAAATTTGGTATTTTCCAAAATATTACTCGCAGCTTTTAAACCCAACTTGCACCTTTTTAAACGCATTTGCACCTTTTAACCCAACCAACCCCCCCCCCCCCCCCCCCCCCCGGACATTTTTTGTGACTCGCGCCCTTTTACCCGCAATCCCACCTTTTACCCGCAACTGCGCATTTTACCCGCAACTGAACGATTTATCGCAACTGCACGATTTACCGCACCTGCACTTTTTACACGCATCCGCATCCGCACCTGCACCTTGAACCCGCACTCGCATCTTTTTACCCGCGCTGAAACCTTTACCTGCTTTTGCACTTGCACCTTTTACTTACACTCGAACCTTTTTACTCTCAACCACACAGGTTCTACCAGCGACCAGCGATCAAAAATCCAACTCTTTATGCAGATGCTGTACAATACAAACCCTGAAACGTCTTGGAAAAAAAACAGAAGCATTCCTGAATTGAACCCGGCCAAGTATTAAGTCTTTCAGTGTTAAATACACAAAAGTGAAGCTGAACTAAATACAAAGAAAACAAAATATTCTAAACAACATCAAATATATTTTAAACCTTTTGTTAATTCAAATTCGCAATTTCCTTCTCGACCAAACAACTTTGTCGACAAAAATTAAACCATACTTAAAATTATATGAATAATAATATGAATAATATATATAGAGAGAGTATAGAGGCCAGAGTTTTGAGAGGTTTTAAGATTTAGAGTAGTTTCGAGAAGTATTTTGTTTGTATTTTTTTTATTATTTTATCAGTAAAATATAGCTCGACTCGCTCAAATCGACTTTTTTCCGCTTTGCGACTCGATCATGTTCTCTAACGAGACCGGATTCACACGACATGATCACGACATGATTTGTGCAACACACACGGAGAAAATACGAACGCTGTCCTGATTTTCGAATGACTGAAAAAGGCTACAAAATAATTCAGATTTACACTTAAAGAAATGACTCGAGGGTAGTGTAAATAGTTAACACGGCGGGTAATATTTATGGAAAGAGAAGGATGGACTATAAGACGTACGCGTCATTTTGCTACATTCTTGTCCAAGTATGCACCTATTTCAATTTACGTTGTTCATCTGGAATGGTTGATCTGAGACCGATAGGAATTGTGGGAGTAAGTTAAATTCCAAAAACATTGTTTTAATCACACTTGAATGGTGCTGAATTACATGCTGGATAACTGTATTTCAGAAGTAAACATTAATATTCGAGCGTGATTATAATAGTGTATTTGCAGTTTAACGAGCTCCCACAATTCCTATCGATCTCAGATCAACCATTCCAGATGGACAACGTTAATTGACATAGGTGTAAATACACAAAACAAAACTAGGAAGTCATCTCGCACGGTCAGCGGTAACTACCATAAGCTCCGCCCCCAGTCGCAGAAAAAAATCAAAATCAAACCGAATTTCTAAACTTGTTAGTCGCGATGCAATTATTTCGGCTGTAATTAAACTTTATTAAGTACCGTGAGTTACAGTATATATGTACATATGTATATTGGCTAGATTTTACAAATCTTTAGGTTGCAGGCTATCTATAAAAATCACAAGGACTAGTCAAGATAGATAGCATATATGTATAGATATTTCAAAATTTGGAGTTAAAGTTAGAGAAATAATATCTATATATACGATGAGGCAGAAAATATATGATGAGGCAGAAAATAAATATACGATCAGGACAAAAAAAAAATCAGTAAAGAGGGAAAAAATAATAATTATAAAAACAGTTATAATATAGCTTAGATAGTACGTAACCTCTGATTGGTTGATTCACTCAAAAAAGCTATGCTCTATTTCACCGGTAGAGACATTGTTTTTGATTGACAGCTCACAATTTTAATAAGACTATTTCTGTAAGCTACTACATTAATTACTAAAAACGGCTATTAAAATGTAAAAAGACTTTCCATCTTATGACCTTTCTGTTAACCTATAAAACCCTGAAGCCTACGGTACAATGACATGCAAACGCGACAAAAATCAGAGACATGGTTTTCAAAATACGCCGCCTTTAGACAAACTGTAAAGTTGAATTCAAATGTTGAATTTGATCAAAACAAACAAGAACAAAACAGGAAAACAGCCTTTCAAAGTAGCAATAATTTTTACTTCAGTTTATCCTTGAAATAGGAAGATAATCTTTAAAATCATTTCATAGTGCAGAAGTGAGATTTTTTTGCAATTGAACTCGATTAATCTTGAACAAATACATGTTGAATTATTACATTGTGTTTTATAAAAAAAACACACACAATCAAGTACAGAATTACAAATGTGCTTTCTAGTTTTTTATTCATAAAAATAAACCATGTTTGAAAAAAAAGCAATGTGAACAAAAAGACAGATTTACAATTATCTTTCAATTGTCTCGTCAAAATGAAAACAGAAACTGATCAACTTTAAACCTGCAAACGTTTGATTAAAAGTAAATAAATACATACTTTCAGCAGCCTAAGCAATCTTGTAGATGTGGTCTTTGTTCTTTTTAACTTGAAAAAGCTGTACACAGCAAGCTTGTCTTGTCAAACTGTTTTTTTCTCAGTGAATAAATTGCTGTCAGTCGGCCCGGCTTTCACTACTCAAATAACATTCAAATTTGCTTGAATTGCTGTATATATGTCAGTCTCATGCAAGAGTGCAGCTAAAGGTTTTTGTTTTTAGGCACAGAAGTCAGCCAAAGCTATGTTTTGACGGTTTTTTAAAGTAAAATTCCTTCTTTTTAGCTAGCAAAAAAGCCCGGGAAGAAAGTGAGCAGCAACTTGGTCCCTTTTGCTCAATAGTACACTGATTGTGATTGGTTCATTGGGCACTGGTGTTAGTTTTGAGAATTACAATTTTAATCAGCAAATAAAACTACGTTTTTACGGGAAAACCTGCATTGCTATATTATAAAAGCAATAGAAGCCAGTTACTATGACTCTACCAGTGAAATAGAGCACTTGGGATGTTGTTAGAAACACTCGTGATTTTATAACTTTTCTCGTGTTTCTCCCAACATCCCGCGTGCTCTATTTCACCGGTATAGAGTCATAGGAACTGGCTTCTATTGCTTAAATAACACAAAAGTATAAAATAATCAGAAGTAATTAATATGTTTCAGGTGTAGAGAGAAAATAAAAGAAGCAATTGTGGTTTGATATTATTTTAGGTTAGATTATATCATCACTCAGCTTCTCTTCAAATTTATCCTTCGTGTTTAATTTCTTCGAAGACTCATCAATTTTTTTCCAGCATTCTGCTCCAGAGTATCGTATGTTGAATTTGCCAAAATTGGTTCTAAACGTGCTATTAATTTGGTTCTTACCATCTCCTCCCCTTCACATGTCCGCCATTGTTTTGTTAATGCGTTTTATTTGCCCTCAACTTCATTGTGCAGTACTTGTTCAGTTCATTCCAATTTTCTTATCAAAATTTGTGAAGTAATTTTAGGTTTAGGTCTCGGCCATTTAGCTCCCACTATGAGCCATCTTATTGTTCACCTGCCCAGTAAACAGATCTCCAACAATGCATTTCAAGGACTTCCCATGATTATATCTAATCATTATTTTTATAACCGTGGGGAAACATAAAAATTAATTAAAACGTGGACAACATCTTCAATGAACATCAATCAACGCTACAGTCAAGTCAATAAAATTCAACAACATTATTGTTTTCATAGCAATAGAAGTTAAAACTAATAAGAAGAATATTTAATGATTTAGAATGTATACACAAATATATTTAATCAATCAATTTAATCAATCAATTTATGCGTGGGATAAGGTCGACCTTACATCCGAACCAGAGGCTTATGTAAAAAACATATATGACAATGCATTTTTTGAAGGCTTATTTCAATTCTCCTCATAAGTTCTGCCTAAAACTGAGAAGCGATCTATAGAAAGAGTTTTAAAGTCTAGCTTTTGAAGTTAAACGCCACGACGTATATCGGTATAAACGTAAGGTAGAAACTTACCGAAACCGTATTTCAGACGTCAGTAATCATATCCCTTTATGGTGTAGAAAGAAAGAAAGAAAGAAAGCATCTGGACGAAATTTAGACGAACGTTAATCAAGGATTACCTAATTCGCAAGACAGATATTTCAGGAAATTTCCGACTAATAACACAAGTACCATTTGTTTTTCAATCGAAATTTCCTGTTTTGTTTTGTTTTTTCCTGAGTAGAAGGAAAGAAGGCACAGTTATGGAGGAATAAGACGTTAAAAAGTTATCGACTCTATTGACTTGTCTTCATCTTTTGTTTGGTCATGAATTCAACTGGTTTAAACAGTTCGTGTGAGATGTACGATCCCTACAAGGACAGTATGAGAGTGGTCAAAGTGACTGCTATAATAATTCTTGGTGTATTTGGACTTGTTGTTAATATGATGGTGATAATACTTGCTGTTAAATATACTGTGAGAAAACAGCTGCATCATTTGATCATCAACATGGCTTGTGCTGACATTACTGTGATATTTGGCAGTCTCCCATCTCTACCAATGTACTGGAATTATGATATCTGGAACTTCTCAACAAAATGGGCCAATATTGCTTGTAAAAGTGTTATGCTTTTAAGAGTTGCCCCCGCATATGTGTCTGTAATTTCTATCATGATAATCAGTATTGAGAGATACAGAGCAACAAGAAACACTGTACAAAGATCACGACCATACACGTTGAGACAACGAGTTGTGGTTGTTGCATGTTCATGGGTGATACCGTTTGGAATTGCTTCGTATGTTATACCTACGTTTGTCATAATCCCTCAGTTAGATGGCTCGTTACACCAATGCATGCCAATGCCCCAACTTAACGAGTTATTCTGGGTGTTTCTTGCCCAGTTTTGCTTCACAGTGATTACGTTTTTGTTGATGATTGGTATTAATCTAGTCACTCTAAGAAGCCTCTCAAGACCACAGCCCATTCAAGTCCATCTTTCTGAAGCTCAGAGACAAATCCGATCAAAACGAACCAAGAAAATTGTAGCAATGATTATGTGTTCTTTGCTGTTATGTTTTATTTGCTACTTTCCTTACACTATAGTTGATATGATCATTGCTATTCCTCAACAATTTTTAAATTCAAAAGTAGAAATAAAGTTCGACTGCCTCAGCTCAAAATTTGAGATTATCGTATTCATGCTTGCTATCTTTCTTCCTCTGGTCAACTCGTGCTTCAGTCCATGTATCTACTTGGTCTTCTTGTCAGACTTCAGGGAGGCTGCAAAGAAGTTATTCTATAAAACAAACAGCCAACTTACAAACAGAATAAACACTGAACAGTCTCATCAAACTACACCAATGTAAGAAACTTTAAATAACGCCCGTCTCAGCTCATCATTATCATGCACTGTATCGGACCTCCAACGTCATTTGTGTTGAAAACACTGTTTATTCGCAAAACCGAGAACACTGCTCTCCAAAAAAATCTCCCCATCCCTTCTCTCGCGCGCTACTTCTCCTCCCACATCACTGTTTCAATTAACGATCATGATCTCGAAATGGTGGATCTGATATCAATAGGAATCGGAGAGTTACTCAATTCCAAATGAAAGTGAAAACGCAGATATTATCGTTTAAACAATTTTCATCTGTTATATGCTTTAATAGCTGATTAGATTATTCACTAATTTATATTGAATAAAATAAGTAAATATAACTATTTTGTGCTAAATAAGGTGTATAGATTGTACAGTAAATGAATCAATAAAAAAGTTAGTAAAAAGGAAAATATCAATATTTCCTTTATTTTATCATGATAATTTAGTATAATAATTTTAAATTTGGTATTTTCCAAAATATTACTCGCAGCTTTTAAACCCAACCTGCACCTTTTTATACGCATCTGCACCTTTTAGCCCACCCCGGACATTTTTTGCGACTTGCACCTTTTTACCCGCAATTGCACCTTTTTACACGCAATTGCACCTTTTTATACACATTAGCACCTTTTACCCGCACTTGCATTTTTACCAACCCCGGACCTTTTTCCCGTACATGCACCTTTTTCCCGTACATGCACCTTTTTCCCGTACATGCACCTTTTACCCGTACATGCGACTTTTACCCACAACTGCACCTTAAGGACGTTCGCGGGAAAAAGCAAAGTAAATGCCAATTTCCTGAGACTTCGCCAGTTGATAAAACTAAATTAGACACATCGAATAAGCTAAAAAAAAATTGGGGTCACCGTCGTTGTTTTCGAGCAAAATGGCCTCAAAGTCGGCATTTTCGGGATTTTTCGTAAGCTGCGTGACGGAATGTCTTTGTGGCAAAAACATGAAAGAAAATTGGTAAAAAAATGCCAGTCATAATAAAAGAAGGCCATAAAATGTTTTTGAAATTCATAATATTTTGAAATAAAGCGATTTTTTGACACAAAACGAGAAAATAAATTCCTTTTTTGGAGAAAAAGACCGTACGTCTCGAACAAAATGGCCGCTTTTTGTCGTTTTCGAGGGCTTAAAATAAACTGAAAAAAAGCCGATTTTCTTTGGGTTAAAAAAATGATTTTTTTCAAAAACTAAACGAAGACTTATTTTTAGTAGTTATTTCGATTTATAAGATAAAAAAAATGGGAGTCACCGTTCGTTTTTTTTTAGTTATTGTGCTTCAAACATCGAAAATCGGCTCGTTTGCTTGTTTTTCAACCTCGTTCCCAGAGGGCCTTTTTCCGTGAGGAGAAAAGACCCTGGCATCGGCTGGTCGAATATTGATTTCATTTTGATTGGCTAAGTGAATACTTTATTTTGATTGGCTAACGCTTTATTATTGCTTGAATGAAATTTACAATCTTCGGGAAACTAAAACAAAATACAGAAATGTAAAAAGGAAAAATAAGTAACTTTAGGAAAAATTATACCAAGGATTTTTAGAAGATCTAGGGTTGAGAATAATTTAATAGCAGCAAAGCAGAACGCAAAGTCTCTCAGGAAGTCAGCCGGCATGATCGATTTGCAAAATTTATTTGTACATGCATGGATATAATCTTAAACTTAAAGTAAAAACTCAATACTTAAACTAAGAGTTTTTGTTAAAAAAATTTAAGCTAAGGAAACAAACCTGGATAACGCAGTCATCATAGAATGTCCATATTTTGAAACTGAAATCGCCGGATAGCTTTTATACCGAAATGTGACAAATTTTTCAGTTATTAAAATGAACGACTTTCGTCTTCATACTAACTACGAAGTTAACTGCGATCTACACAACAATACAAAGGCCAAGAAAAATACATAACCAAGGCAGGGTGATGAATTTCTTTTGAGCTAACTAATTTTCTTTTTCGAGAAAAACAAAGTCAGTTTCCGTTACAACACTTAATATTATATCTGCAAAAAAGGACTTTCATTTTATATTTTTTTAACTATCAAACAGACTAACGATCTAAAGGAGAAAAATAATTCACACTTATTTGAATAAGCATGTTTTATTTGACGATAAACTTACATACATAATTAATTTGAGTCAAGAAAACCAGTATGAAAGTCGTACGAGTTTTCAGTTTTCATAAAAGCAAAAAAAGACCACTTCAAAACATTTTTCGTATACCAAATACCTTATTACAGCATTCTTGAAGTGTTAAATTGATCTTGGGTTTGGTAAATCTAATTTTTGAGGCTGAAACTCGCAGTATGAAAGGTCTTTTCAGGGTGAAAATTATAAATACAAAACTTTTCTCGATGAAAAAACGCCGGTTATTTTGACATATCAGCGGTATACACCAATCGAACACCCAGAAATACTGGTCGCGATGCAACGATGTCGGCTGTAATTAAACTTTATTCAGCACCTTGGGTTACAGTGTACATATGTATATTGGCTAGAATTTTACAAATCTTTAGGTTCAGGCTATCTATAACAACCACAAGGATAACCAAGATAGATAGCATATATATATAGATATTTCAAAATTTGGAGTTATAGTTAGAGAAATAATATCTATTTATTATATCCACACTCACTAGATTTGAGCAATCGCGCGCTCTGATTGGCTCCCTACTACTAGGCTATCACCTCATATACCGTGAGTAGAAGAAAACAAACAAAATGGCGGAGCGTTTTGTCGAACTGAGCGAAGAAGAGGGCGAGAGGTCTAATTGTTTTAGTATAAACCAACTAGTAGGTCAAACTTTGCCATATTTTGAAAGAAAAATAACATTTCAATCGTTTTATTTTGACAAAATGACAGATAATCGAAGTGAAAATACCGAGCGCGCGCTCAATGACGTGTGACGGCAAGTCGGCAAAATGTATTCAAAACACATCGAAATTCTCCAGTTTTTGTCATTTTCTCCATCAATACTTTTTTTTAACGGTAAAACTACTATATATTTTAGAACGGCGGAGGAATATAATTAAGAAAAATTCAAGAACAGTTTTTTAATCTGGCTCAATCAAACTGAAGAATCGTGTGATGGCGTCAGTAGTGCGCGCTCTTCAAGTCCAAATTCATTCACAAAATGTTCTAGTTTTTCTAGTGTTAAATCCTACTTAAGAGTGCGAGTACGCCTCGTTGGCTATCAGCTCATCTACGACTTGTTTTCGTGGAATAACTGTTAAATATACGATGAGGCAGAAAATATATGAAGAGGCAGAAAATAAATATACGATCAAGACAACAAAAAAAATCAGTAAAGAGGGAAAAAATAATAATTATAAAAACAAATAACACAAAAGTATAAAATAATAAGAGAAATTGTTTTTAGGCGTAGAGAGGAAATAAAAGAAACAATGATGGTTTGATATTATTTAAGGTTAGATTATATCATCACTCAGCTTCTCTTCAAATTTATCCTTCGTGTTTAATTACTTCGAAGATTCGTCAATTTTGTCCCAGCTAGCATTCTGCTCCAGATTATCTTATGTCGAGTTTGACAAAATTGATTTTAATCTGCCATTATCAGCAAACGTGTTATCAACTTGGATCTTCCATGGCCAGACTCCTACCCTTCACCTGTTCGCCATTGTTTTGTTAATGCGTTTTATTTGCCCTCGCCTTCACTGTGCAGTACTTGTTCAGTTCATTCCAATTTTTTTATCAAAACTTGTGAAGCAATTTTTGTTTTCAATTTATTGATATTAGATTATACACGACTGTAGGTCTTAGCTATTTTTCTCCCACTATGAGCCATCTCTTTGTTCCCCTGTTCAGAAAACAGGGCTCCAACAATGCATTTCAAGGACTTCCCATGATTATATCTAATCATTATTTTTATAACCGTGGGGAAACATAAAAACTAATTAAAACGTGGACAACATCTGCAATAAAGATCAATCAACGCTACAGTCAAGTCAATAAAATTCAGCAACAATGTTGTTTTCATAGCAATAGAAGTTAAAACTATTAAGAAGAGTATTTAATGATTTAGAATGTATACACAAATATATTTAATCAATCAATTTAATCAATCAATTTATGCGTGGGATAAGGTCGACCTTACATCCGAACCAGAGGCTCACGTAAAAAACATATATATGACAATGCATTTTTTGAAGGCTCATTTCAATTCTCCTCATAAATTCTGCCTAAGACTGAGAAGCACTCTATAGAAAGAGTTTTAAAGTCTAGCTTTTGAAGTTAAACGCCACAACGTAAATCGGTATATATGTAAGGTAGAAACTTACCGAAACCGTATTTCAGACGTCAGTAATCCCTTTATGGCGCAGAAAGAAAAAAAGAATCTGGAGGACGTTTAGACGTTAATCAAGGATTACCTAATTCGCAAGTCGGAGATTTCAGAAAATTTCTGACTAATAATACGCGTACCATTTGCTTTCCAATCGACATTTTCGGAGTTTTTTTTATGTGTAGAAGGAAGGCACAGTTACGGAGGAATAAGAAGTTAAAAAGTTATCGACTCTATTGATTTATCTACATATCTGTTTGGTTATGAACTCAACTGGTTTAAATGATTCGTGTGAAATGTACGATCCGTACAAGGACAGTATGAGAGTGGTCAAAGTGACTGCTATAATAATTCTTGGTGTATTTGGACTTGTTGGTAATATGATGGTGATAATACTTGCTGTTAAGTATACTGTGAGAAAACAGCTGCATCATTTGATCATCAACATGACTCTTGCTGATATCACTGTGATTTTAACTAGCGCTCCATCATCTCTGCCTTTGTACTGGAATTATGATATCTGGAATTTCTCAACGAAATGGGCCAATATAACTTGTAAAGGTCTTATGCTCTTACGTATTACCTCAGTATATGTTTCTATGATCACCCTTATGATAATCAGTATTGAGAGATGCAGAGCAACAAGAAACACCATTCAGAGATCACGACCATACACGATGAGACAACGCACTAGTATCATTGCATGTTCTTGGGTGATACCCTTTGGAATAGCTTCGTATGTTATACCTACATTTGGCATTGTTACTCAGTTAGATGGCTCGCTTAATTATTGCATGCCATTCCCTCAACAAGATAAGTTGTTCTGGGTGTTTCTTGTCCAGTTTTGTTTCACAGTGATTATGTTTTTGTTGATGATTGGCATTAATCTGGTCACTCTAAGAAGCCTTTCAAGACCACAACCCATTCAAGCACATCTTTCTGAAGCCCAGCGACAATTTCGATCACAACGAACCAAGAAAATTGTAGCAATGATTATGTGTTCTTTGCTGTTATGTTTTATTTGCTACTTCCCTTACACTATAGTTGACATGATCATTGCCATTCCTCAATATTTTCCAAGCTCAAAAGTAGAAATTAAGTTTGACTGCTTCAGCGCCAAATTTGAGATTTTCCTGTTCGTAGTAACTATATGTCTTCCTCTGGTCAACTCGTGCTTCAGTCCATGCCTCTACTTGATCTTCTTGTCAGACTTCAGGGAGGCTGCAAAGAGGGTATTTTGTAGAGCAACCGACCAACTTAGAAACAGAACAAACACTGAACAGTCGCATCAAACTACAATAATGTAAGAATGAAACTTCATCTACGTTCTTCTTAGTTTATCTTGTACTATATAGAGGGAAATTATGGCAGTCATGTTTGTGGGCAAGTCGACTAAAATAAAGTTTTTGAATGAGAAAAGACTTCAGTTCACATGAGAGAAAAGCTCCATTGTTTTGACCACAATCATGGCTGACATGAATCCCTTTATATTCATGATCAGTAATACAACACCAGTCTAAAGCAGCATTTGTTTGGTTAGGTTTAGGGTAATTGTTTTGAAAGACTTACAGTGGAACCCCGTTAATCCGGCCACCGAAGGGACAGCCCAAAGTGGCCGTATTAGCAGGGTGGCCGTATTAAGCGGGTAAATTTTAAAGAAAATGTATGGACATGCATTTCGTGTGGTCCTAAAAAATTGGCCGCAATAACGAGGTGGCCGTATTAAGCGGGTGGTCGTAAGGCGTGGTTCCACTGTAATTTTTTTTAAACAATCTTAAACGATGTTTCAACTAGAAGCATATTTGCGTGGTCTCGGCCTTATTTACGAAAACAATCAACTGTAGCACAAATCATGTCGTGTGAATCCAGTCTCGTTAGAGAACATAATCGATTCGCGAAGCGGAAAAAAGTCGAGTCGAGCGAGTCGAGCTATATTTTACCAATAAAATATAATAAATAAAATACAAACAAAATACTGCACGAAACTACTCTAAATCGTGACAACTCTCAAACCTCTCTCTTTATATAACTCTTTATTATATGGCTACGATAGTACACGCGCTTTGATTGGCTGATTTCCGGTCTGATATTTTCCCATATCAGACCGTTACCACGACAACGGTCCAATTTTCGTATTTTTTAGACTGGGAATTTAAAAACAACTTGTAAAGTATTGCAATAAATATTTTGTTAAAGTTTTGCCTTTTCATACCTGCAAAGTGCTTTTTAGCCAGTTTAGTGTAAGTTTAATGTATTTTTATTCATTCAATAATGAGAGATTCAGCGATAAAATATTTGCAATTTCGTACAATATCGCAAAGAAAAAAAGTCATATAATAAACGATTTATTAACCTCGCTTGTTCGGTCTGTCCGTAAAATTTTAGACCTCAGTCTTTTTCGTACGGACCTCGCTGCGCTCACTCCGTACTGTCAAGACCTCGGTCTGATATTTTCCCGTACAGACCTCACGCTCAGTTAATAATCCTTTAAAGTGCACCTGAAGCCCTTCATGATATTTTGCAAATCTGTTGTACATGGGGTGTATAATAAGTGTACTTCATATTTTTTTTATGTCTACCTCTCTTTTTTGAGATATAAACATTTGAAACCTGAAAATGCAAATGAGGTGACGTGATCATCCCAGGAATTTGTCAAAGTTTTGTTTCAAAGCTGACAGCAAGCTTGTTTTTGTAAAGAAGTAAAAATGTTAATGGTAGTGTAAATATTAGTAATACAGATATATTGAGCTTTAAAAAATTGATATAATTATTTCCAGAGAACTTTTGTATATTTAATGAGGCCTGGGTAGACGTCACTTCATTTGCATTTTCAGATTTCAAATGTTTATATCTCAGAAAGGAGAGGTCGACATCAAGAAAAATTAAGTACACTTATTATACACCTTATGTCAAACAGATTTGCAAAATATCATGAAGGGCGTCAGGTGCACTTTAATATATTTGGTTCTGACCGTCCCTCTATATTGGATATCCAAACGCCATCATTGTGTTGAAACAATGTTTAATATTTAAAAGCCTTTTGACACAAAGTTAAGCTTGTGAAAACCCACATAAGGTGCAACAGTGGTCCCTACAAGATTTTTTATCCATCAATAGTTGTTTTTGTTTTTTGTTTTGTTTTTAACAACTTTATTGGGCACGTATTAATTACAAATTTAAAGACTTACATAGCAAATTTACAAAACATATTTACAAAATAGACTAAATGAAATTGCACAGGACGTATCACAAACTATTATTAAACGAGCCAAACTGGGTTTGCGCGAACGGGACACAGGTCCCATCCGAGGTACACCCCCATTATAAATAACAATAAAAATAAGAAATACTTATATTAATATTGACAACTTGTAAATAACAATAAAAATAAGAAATACTTATATTAATATTGACGAATTGTAAATAACAATAAACAATAAAACTAATTGTAAATAACTTAGAAACTAGGATATACATTGATTATAAACTAACTAATTAAACAAATAATACTTATAATAATAACATAATAAGCTCACTCGTTCCATGGATAATTATTATCCAAGCTCGTTCTAAATAATCATATATTATGTAAAAATGTTATTGATTATTGTTAGAAACAAAAAATAAATTAGAAATGAAATTAGGCTATTTAACTAATAAACTTAGGCCCTATGGCAGGGACAGTCGCGAGAGAGAGATCATGTACAGGAGATGTCTATGTCAAAAACATTATTTAGTAAACAAAATATGAATCTTGTAGAAACACTTTAAAAGAGCTTGAATTATTGAAGGTATTGATTGGTGCTAAAATATGCTGAAACCAATAAAATGTATCTACCCACAATTCTTGTCGGGCTCAGCTTTCTTTAACTAACTTTATTGAGATATATGGCTTATATAATTTACTAATTTTAGGGATGATTTTATGTAATCGAAGCTAATACAGCGGTCAAACGACTACGCATGCGCGAAAAAAGCTTATATATTCAGAGAATTTCTTATAAATCGACTTCAAACACTGTAGTCGGAAATTCCTAATGTTTACAATTGTAAATTTACCGCTGCAAAAATTTTGCCACGCATGCGTAGTCGTTTGACCGCTGTGTAGTCGAAGCTATTAATCCAAAATCGTTATCGTTGCTGCCAAAACTACAGTGAACACTACTAAGTCCTCAAACGATGCTGGTATTCACTTCTGTCTCTTGTTTACAGTTTCGTCAAATGATTTGTTAAGCGAGTTGTATGTATTTTTATGATATTATCATGGAAAGCTGCTACAACGATTTTTCAAATATAGATTTCACAATTATATAGGGTTAGTTTAATAGATACTCGAAGGTATGTCTACCAGCTTTATAAGGTCGACCAATGAAAATCAAGAGAACCATTCAAAGAAAGTCGTTAAATCAGTTTGAATTTTGACTTCCGGAACAAGGTCCAACAGACTACGTTCCCAGGGGTATTTATTCTGGGAGCGAGAAACGAGCGACAAATTAAAGATTACCCCTGGATTCCCGAGAATGGTAATACGCGGGTACGAGCAAAATTAATTATAAGGCCCGAATCAAAATAAACAACTCAAAGCATGCCGGTAAGTGTCCATTCAATAAACGAGTTACAAATTCCTGTATATTCAGTTGTTTTCTTTGGTAATTTGATTTAGATTTAAAATAACATATGCTCTATGCAAAAATATAAGCCGAATTTTTGTTCTATTTCCGTCAAGGGAAATACCTCGAGGGATTACTTTAGCGGAGGATAATTAATAATTAATTCCTATTCCATTCTCTAACTTGTATCACAGATCTTTATTCTGTAGCTTTTTTTATTGATCCGTTATGTATAAGCAGGAGTGTTTTATCAGGTAGAAAAACCCCATTAGTAATTCATGACCATATCATTTTTTTCAATATCGATGAAACAAAAGAAGAGGGAGGTTGCCTGTATTTGGGAATTGACCTACAGTAATAATAGAGGGCTCCCTACCCGTTTTAAACGTAGATTATGCAGTATACAATGCTTTCCTTGTCACCAGAGAGGAGCATCGGATTGGACAAAATGGTCATGAATTATTAATGAGATTTTAATAACTGCTTAATCCTCATTTGAGCCAAATTTAGAATCCTCTACTTTCACACAACCTTCTGTTTTTGAGGGGTAGATACAGCCTCCTCCACATGCAATCCCTTTGGGATTTCTTTGGATTAGGGCCGAGGAGGAACTTCCTTTGGAGTTAGGGCCGGAAAAAGAATGGGCCACCCACATTTATTTGATTTGAATTACAATTTGTGTGGTGAATTATATTAGTTACCCCCAAAACGACAGATGGTATTATGGTTATTGTGAAAAAAGAGAAGACATGTTATTAACCATTCAAAATATTTCTTCGTATCTGATTGGTCGAAAGATACTGTTGAAATCGTGGCGTTCTTTATACGAGTAAGCGTTATTGAATCAATTCTGTCAGTTCTCATCGGTCAACCTCAGCCTCCATCGTCCACATTAACCGTTCCCTGTAAAACTATGAAAGGTAGCCGGGCCTTTTTATCGAAGGTAGCGAGACGAAAGTTGAGGAGCAAGGATGGCACAGTTGGTTAGTGCACGGCATTCTGTGCGAGAGGTCCCGAGTTCGATTCCCAGTGACCTCACATCCTTGTTTCGACTTCTCTCCTTTCCGTGTAGCTTTAAGTAGCTTTAAATACCCGTAAAACGGAGCACTGATGGAGAGAGGGGAGTAACATGAGCGCACCGTCGGCCTCAAGTTTATCAGTCTATGACTGTCACGAGCTATACCGACGTTAAATAAGGTTACTTTACTTTACTTTTTTACTTTTAGAGACATGTGAATGATTGTCCGCAAGGTGTTAAAAGTCCTATGTCATTGCAAGCTCAATGTTCATCTCGCTTCGATGCAAAGACCCGGCTACCTTTCAAGATCGATGGCGCAGGGAACTGTGAAGGGGACCAATATGCAGGTCTCGAAGAGTGTTATTCAACTCAGCTTTTGCCTGAGCAAATAACACGCTTCCTGATCTATATAATTATTTATATCACAATCAGATGCTTGCTTAATTGTGTGTTTAGATGACGCAGCTTGGCTTCGTTTGAATCTGACAGAAATTTTTCTTGGGAGCCTACAAAGTAAATCAGTATAAATTATTTAAATTTATCGACGGTATTCAGCATAACTAACCAACTAATTTATGGCCAGACAGCCAAACAACTCACTAACTGCCTACGCATTTGTTAGAGGTTTTTTTACAACCGATTTCAGTGTTACGTGCATAGGCGGCTTTTTTTAGCGTGTACATTCGACATGATCATTCGACAGTCTGACTCGACATGCTTGGTAACCACATGGTGGCTATAGATATTCTCTAGCCAGTAATCCCACGAAACCAATCTCTTATCTCGTCAATGTACAGTTCTGGCTTTGTTAACACCATAGCTCGAAGAGTTCTGTTATTATTATCTACTACGTACGTTTGATCGTATGATTTAGAGACAAATAAATGCAACTTCACTCGCCAGGTGAAAGTGTACCTTTATTTCAATAAGATTGCATTTACAAATTGCAAAGATCCATATGACATATATAGCTACAAAATTTACAATAAACTTGAATGAAACTTGACTTTTAAAGGTTTGTTCAACTTACATGTGAGTATTCTTGTTCTTCCTCTGCGGTTGGCGACTGCTACATCGCCAGTGCGAAGATATATCTCGCCCGCACATTAGAAACGAAACCTTTGCTTACAAATAAGGCCTGTGCTGTTTCTACAGATGAATCTAGGAGATAGCGATGATAAATCACCCTCCATCGCAAATCTAACGACAACTTTTTAACCATAGTTACATCAGTTTTCTTTACTGTGCCGCCATGTTGAATACAAACAACGCTGCCTGGTTACCAAGCATGTCGAGTCAGACTGTCGAATGATCATGTCGAATGTACACGCTAAAAAAAGCCGCCTATGCACGTAACACTGAAATCGGTTGTAAATATGAAGTGTTACTCAGGAAGATTTTGTTTTTCGTCATTTCAATCATTCACTGACGACCAACCATGCAACAAACCAACCAATCAATCTGTTTAATGATTAATATATATAATATATCCTTCGCATAAGCATTTTTATGTCTTTTCTCCTGTATGTGTGCGTAGATGTGCTTTTAGGTGTGAACTTTTTTTATAGACTTTAGTACATCCTTCATACTCACACATGTGAACACGTCTTCTTTTCATCTTTACTTTTTTCCTCTTTATTGCATGAGTTTTTATATATTTTTATTAGTTATACAATATACATTACTCACGTCGTTCGTGGTGACGTTATTTAATACTACTTGACCTCCACCGATACGATTTGTTATGTGACAGTTGCAGCCACAACTCGGCCTCTTACAGCTGTCAATATGTGTCTTCATAGACATATCTTTGATTGACAGTTCGTCTGCAGTGGAATTCAGCACTCGTCTTACCTGAGTAGATCATGGAAAAGCATTGTTAATTATTAGACCATGAGTCAATATCCTTGTAATAGTAATAATCATTATTTTCATATGTTTATCACATTCGTCCACCTCTTCATCATCATCATCATTATTGTCAATATTATCATCATCATCACCATCATCACCATCATTATATATATCATCTTCACCACTATCATCATCCTCACCATTTCTATCAGCATCATTGTCAATATTATCATCATCATAATCACCATTATTATCATCTTCACCACTATCATATTATCATCTTCAACACTATCATTACCGCATCATCATCATCATTTTCACCAACATAATCATTACCATCATCATTATTATCATTATCACCACCATCACTATCATCGTCATCATCATCATTGTCAATATTATCATCACCATCATCATCTTTATCAGCATCATTACCATTATCATAATCCTCATTATCATCATCTTCACTATCATCACCACATCATCGCCATCACAATTATTATCATTATGACCATCATCAATATCATCATGATCATAATAATAATAATAATAATAATAATACTAATATATACTTATTTATATAGTGCTATTACAAAGCTCATAGCGCTTTTCAGTATACACCTAATTCAAAAAAGGTTGACGGGGCGAACGGCAATTAGCGATTGGTAATATATATTGGCGATTGCACGACCGAAAGTGACTTTGGGTAATACGAATTTCTTCTTATTCCATTCAAAATTACCCAAACGCCGTTCAACGATGACCTTAGATGGGTGTCCCGAAGGTTTCGCTTAACAGGTGAGGCATTGTTTGGGTAATTTAGAAACGAATAAGAAGGAATTCGTACTACCCATAGTTCCTTTCGGTCGTGCAATCGCCAATCACCAATCGCCAATCGCCGTTCGCCCCGTCAACCTTTTTTGAATTAGGTGTATATGTGGAGGACTTATCGGACTGCTGTAAACCAGCAGCTTACAATCATGAGTATGGCTAGTGAATGCCTCCGAGACAACAAACTGTTGTACCGGGAGACAATCCCCTACTCTTTGCGAACATAGCACAACAGGATCTTTAACGTCCACCTTATATAGGATTAGAGTGGAAGCAGACGGGACCTCCGGCTTTACGTCCATATCCGAGACGACGAGGCACTGAGAGAGTGAAGTGTCTTGCCCAATGACACAACGTCATCGCCCGGGCCGGGAATCGAACCCAGACCATTAGGCCCGGAATTCGGTCCCCTGACCACTACATCATCACGTATCTCATCATCATCATCATCATTACCATCACACATATTACCTTTGGTACGAACACTAAGCAAAGAGTAACGGTTGTGCATGACAATATGCAGAAGGTTGTAATGATGACGGACACCTCGTAGAGATCGTCTCTGAGCAGTTTTAATATGGGTACTCCAATGAAGCACGTCACGACAACATTATACACAGCCATGCCTAGAAACAAAGACTAAACATCACTAACAAGTATTATTATACATTTTACTAACTACATTGAATCTGATTGGCTGAGAGCACACGGCTAAATCTGAATAGCATGTGAACTTGACAGTGATAATTGCATTGTCTGTAGTTATCACTGTCAAGTTCCCAGGCTCTCTCCGTTCTCAGGGAGTTGATGTGAAAACGGCAGCGACATTTGCTTGTTATTGTCTCTTCTACCTGATTATAATTGTACTTTTACTTTAAAAAATGTATAATAAAACAATTATTGAATTCGGTTTTCGAGTCAGTATTATCTGCCTCAGCCAGGAGGCTTCGGCAGATAACACAGACCTCGGTCTTGATAATTTACGATATCATGCATGCTCAACCTCATCCAATAATTGCTTATTAATGACATGTTATTGATTTATTTATTACAGTAAGGAAACTCGAACCGTGAACACTTGACTTTTTTCCTGTTACTATTTCTAAACCTTCTACTGCTTCAAAACTTCTAAAAATGAAGGAGAGTATGTTCATGATAAATTGTATTTCTAATCTAAGTGTTTATTTATATGTTTATATGTTTATTTATATATTATATATTATTTATATATTTATGTATATTCTGGGATTTACAGAATTTTTGCAAGACGCTCTATATATATATATATTCAGCCCTTTGCACAAATTATGAGAATTCTATATATATACATATATACATATATCGGGTGCATTGTGGGAACGAATACGCGCGAGATTTATATTATCTAAGCGTTTTCTAACACGTAGTGGTGTCAGATAGTCTTAAATATTCTTTTATTATTTATAAATATGTTTAAATACTCGTAAATACCTAAAATCTCGCGTGTATTCGTTCCCACAATGCACCCGATATATGTATATATGTATATATGTATATATATAGAATTCTCATAATTTGTGCAAAAGGCTGTATATTTAATTTAAATGGTAACTGGTCGAATAACAATAAAATAAGAATAAGAATAGAAGGCCTGTTATGGGCCCAATACCCGCCTAATCTCGCAGCAAGATAAGGCGTGATTAAGCGAGATTGGGCGAGATTAGGACATTTTGGGATTTTCAACCTTGCGGGGTCAGGCAAGGTTAGGCGGGGTCAGGCAAGATTAGGCGAGATTTGACATTTTAGGATTTTGGTAGGGTAGGGTATTGGGCCCATAAAAGGCCTGCCAGGTGTGGCACCTCTCGCTTTGAAATTGAAGCAATAGCCAACGTAAAGCAAACATTACTGAATGAAACCACTTTTTTCTATTTTCAAGGAATCATATCAATTTGTTGTTTACGTTCGTTCTTGTTTCAGCCAAACGGTGAGCACAATAGAGCTTTTAAAATCACAAGCTATTATATTTTTATTGAGATATTCGCATATTTGTGAATTCCTTTGTATTTTCATAACAAATATGAATGATTATACTATATATGGAAGAGCGTAGGAACGACATCTTTGTTTAGGAGAAACATCGATATGTTAGGGGTGGGCCATTCGATTTTGAAGCGGGGGGGGGGGGGGGGGGGGCTGGCAAATCCCCGAACAAAATTCGAGCACAGCCTTAAAAATAGAAAAGAAAATCGTACACAACAATGACAAATTGAAAATGACAAGTTGAAAAAAAACTCTGCACATACGTACCATGGGGAAAAAATATCCTGCAAAAAAGTCCCCCCCCCCCCCCCTCCCCCTTCAAAAATGTAATGGTCCAACCCTTACTTGCCTGTATGCTGGGAGTCATTCAGAGCGTTTATTTTCACCTTTCTTGTCTCCCAAGCAAGGAACAGTCCGAAGACAAGTAGAAGGGCCTTGGTGCCGTACACTATAACTAGCCACAGGATCATACTATCCATCTTACAGTAGACGATCTTCTTTCGGTAGATAATATCGGCGCTAGTGGGAGCCGTTGGCTAGCAACAAAAAGATGAAGAATTACAACAAATACCCCTAAAATTATAACATAGGATATTTAAAAAAATGCACATATCATAGAAGGTGAGGAATGAAAGAAATAGAAAATTACCTTTTCTCAATGGAGGAGCTAGCCCTGTTTTGGTCTGAATCAAACACTATTTCTCCAAGAAAAGTTGACTTTCTTAATGTACAATCCCATGCAGTCGTATCAAAGATGTGCCTATTATTCTGCTTAAGTCTTAAGTAATCACAATCTTTGTTAATTGAAAGTTCAAATCTCGCGCTATAATCAAAGTCTTTCGTTACTTCTCACCTACATACCATATATGGTAATGGTATTGTTTTCAATATTGCATACGGTATTTCTGATACGGTGCACCATATTTCAAGATGTATGTTTTAGAATCCAGAATGCGGACATAAGTGGGACTGTTTTGCAGTCTTTCCTCAATGAACTTACCTTGACGTCAGACATACGATGATCCTTTATGATTGGATTGACAAACATCAACGTCACCAGAATGATGATGTCAACTACAAGAAATGTCACCACCATGGCCAGTATGTGAATGTCTTTTAACCGCTGTGGATAATATATATAATAATATTAATAATAATAAATTAAATGAATTAGAATTTCATACTTCGTCTCGAAGTGATAAACATAGGTATAATAATAAATAATAATAATAAATTTAATTCTTAAAACAGCGCAATTAACAAAAGTCTCAATGCTCTTTACAAATTTAAAAAAATATATATATGTGTATGTATGATATAAAATGGTTATGTACATGTTATAAATATAATCATAATTATTGCATAAATAAAAAAATATATATAGTTATATGTGTATATCGTTCTAATCATAAAAGTGTTTGAAAAGAAATGTTTTCAATTTTGATTTAAAAGAAGTTAATGTTTTTTCATGCCTTAGATAGTCTGGTAGTTTATTCCATAGTGTTGGGCCTATGACTGAAAAGGCTCTGTCTCCATATGTTTTTGTTCTCGATCGCGGAATTGTCAGGAGGTTTTTTGTAGAAGATCTTAAAGTTCTGGTAGTACAAAGTGGTTTTAACATGTTCTTGATATAAACTGGAGTTTCACTGGTGTTTAGGCCTTTAAATACCGTAACAAGGAGTTTGAATTGTATTCGTGCCTCTATGGGCAGCCAATGAAGTGATTTAAGGACATGTGTTATACTTTGATCGGGACGAGTCCTTGTGACTATACGTGCAGCAGTGTTGAAAACCTTCTGGAGCTTTTCGAGTTCATACTGAGGAAGACCTGCCAGTAGGGAATTGCAATGGTCGAGACGGGATATGACATCCCTATTAAAAACTTTTTATAAATCTTTCATCAAAATCATTATATATAATATATTCTCAATTCATGTTCATAGAATATTTAGATTTAATATTTATTAATGAAGGAATAAAAAACGCTCGCGCGTGCTGTGTGCAGGATAGCGCGGATGGGGCCAAAATCCTCAACGTTAAATCGATTCCATGCTTCAGTTTCACTGAGAATGTCTAGGAGTAATCGTCCCAATATTTTTTCTTTTTCCTCTTTTTCTTGTTCTCACTTTTTTTTTCCTGTTTGTTTCTCTTTATTTGTTTTGGTTTTGGTTTTCAAAACATCTTTTTCATTTTCACCTTTTTGTTTCTTCATTTATTCTTTTATTTTATTTTATTTTATTTTTTTATTTTTTGACAATATAGCACTTATTTTTCAATAATTCCAGTTAAGATAAATAAAAAAATTAAACATGCTCACACGTGTGCTGTACGTGTGCTATCACAAAGCACGCGCCTCAACCACTGATCAGAATGCGGCGTATTTTCCAATAACTATTTCATAATAATGATTTTTAATCACTGATGAATTGTTTGCACTCAAGGATTTACCCTTTGTTTATTTCGTAGTTTTCTTGTTATCCTGTGAACTCTCCAAGTTTTTGAGAACATCGCTCCAAACGCCAATGTAAAGCCGATATTAATAGTGAAGACCCTGACCTAGAAAAAAAGAACATACAATATTTATTATGGCAATAGAGGGATTTCATGGCAGCCATATTTGTGAGATGCATGGCGCAAGATGAATGCGTGGCGCAGGGAACTGTGAAGGAGACTTTATATTTAGCTCAGAGAACCATTTCTATATAGTCTGTTTGTCTTTCAATTCTGTCTTCCTATCCTGGACGAATACATGTAATAAGTAGCTCATCTGATTTGGGTTCAATATATTAAGAGTGCAACTACTGAAACCGGGGCCACCAAAACATGATTATCTAATCACGATCGAGAATATGAACAATAAAATCTCTACAAATGTTTCACTTTCTTGCTTAAAATGCTAATAATTTTCATTATTTGTGAACCGAATAGATAAAGATTGAATAAGAAACATCTTAGCCTGTGAGAACCATCTACAAGGTTTTTGTTTGATCTCAAAAACTATTTATTTTGATATTTGTTTGGGTGGCCCCGGTTTCAGTAGTCGCACTGTAAATCGGTTAGGATAAATATATACCTGACAAATGATGCTATTTAGATGGTCTCCATCGATGGCAAACAAGATAACCGATACATAGGCCAATATACATCCAGCTATGATGAGATTGTTGATGTTGGGACTGGACATCTTTATAAACCTATCAACATAAGCATATTAAACTTTGTCCTGACTTTTGTAATTTAGTGAGAAAAGATTTAATTAATCTACTAGTAACTACTATTTGTGCAATTTATTTATGCATAAAATGTTTATTTGAATTTTCGCTCATTGCTTGCTTGCTTGCTTGCTTGCTTGCTTGCTTGCTTGCTTGCTTGCTTGCTTGCTTGCTTGCTTGCTTGCTTGCTTGCTTGCTTGCTTGCTTGCTTGCTTGCTTGCTTGCTTGCTTGCTTGCTTGCTTGCTTGCTTGCTTGCTTGCTTGCTTGCTTGCTTGCTTGCTTGCTTGCTTGCTTGCTTGCTTGCTTGCTTTATTTATTTGTTTATTTTTATTTTATTTATGTTTTAATTGTTTGACATACTTTTTGTGACGAAACGCTATGTTGCAGTAAAGAAACATTGTCGACAGCAGGATTCCAGCTGATGCGAGGCAGCAAACGACGATGAAACCATCACGTGTAAACACGACAGTTCGAGGGCAAACGATCAGGTGATCCGATGGTGGATAACCTCCTGTAGAGACAGACCGAAGTTTACATGGGAAAATTAAAACAATAGAAACAATAATACTGAATTGCATAATTATTTGCACCTATATAATATATTATATACCTTTCCATGTGAAGTTCTTCCCAGTTTTGAGAGTTACAATATTAGAATACACATCATGGGTGCCAACACCACGAAGTTCATTATCTGTCAAATAGAAACACATACAATGACTACGAATAATAGTTCCAAGTCGAGGTTTGAGTTGCTGCGCGCGCATGATAAATTATAATTTTGCTATGCGTAGCATCTCGAGCCTCGACTTGAAACTATTGTTCGTGGTCATTGAACGAAAATGTGAAAAGAACGATTTTTCATTGCCAATTTTATTGCTAGTGAAGACGATCAACAATTTTTCCTTGGCAAGTTTCCTTTGACATGCAGTTCCTTTTGCTCGTGATCAGCAATTTTTCCATCACAAATATCCTTTTACGAATTAATTACAAAGAAAACCTGTAATTGCAATAGACGTTTTTACAGTTCACGTAGCGACATTTTTTTAAACAACCTAATTACACAATAGATTCTATTTTCAGTTAAATAAGTGTCCAGCTATTATAGAGTTTAGCTGTCCTTTTCCCAGATTTACAGATTTTCACTGTCGTAAATTGTGATTACAGAATCGGTGATCCGTGAAAACGTGACAGCTTTTCATAGAAACGGTTGTGTAAAATGAGACGTTTATTGCTAGCAGTGTTATTCTTTGTATATCTGTTAGATCAAGTTAATTTTGATTATCCGTCTAATATAATAAGCGCAAAACGTTGCCTAGTAGAAACAACAGAGTTAACATCGCGAGTTCTAAAACTGTGATTCGTGAAAACGCTTCACGTTACTCCGTGATACGTGAAATCATGATAAAACGGCGCGTGATTCGTGATCGGTACTCCCTCTTCCCCACCATGTTACCTTGTATCTGTTCTATTTCAAAATGGCCATATCTGTCGCCATTCTTGTCGAGATGAACAAAGCCCTATTAAAAAGAAGAATATGAATATCACAATCAAATATTCAATAACTGCAGTTGCTGTAAAGAGGTTACAGTGTGGACACTCAGACCGTAGACACGTGAGTTTTTTGTTGTCTTTTTAAACCCACATTTATTGAGCGAATAGATTAGAAAAAAGATTTATTATGAACACTTGATTTACTGTGAACTCATAGATCACTTTCATAAATACCATAATACGTACCGGAAAATGATTTTTCAAGTAAACAGATATTTTAATAATTTAGCACTGTCATATGAAAAAAACACCTGAAATAGGCATGTTTGGAAGGTTTTGATGCTCTGGCTAAAATACCAAATAAGTTATGCTCAATGCAAAATGTATAGAGATTTGTATGTAATCAGTTCTGCTGAGGCCTTTGGTGACTCGTTTTGGTGTTTTTATTTTTGAAACCTCTATAGCTTCTTGCAAATTTAATCGGGGTTATTTTTTCAAACCTTCACAAGTTATTGTTATGGTGAATGCCTATCATATGAAAGCTTTCTTTTTCCTAAAAACATCAATTTTAAAAATTATGATAATTAGTGGCGGCCATTTATGAAAGTCGTCTATTGCTTTATTTTGAGAGGTTTTGAAGCAGTAGAAGGTTCAGAAAATGTAAACACTAGAAACCTGAAACTAGAGAACGTTTTACAAAGTACCCAACGGAAAACATATACTCACCGTGACTCCCATAAACTGTGTATTTATGATGTTGCTCTTTATTGTCAATGCAGTAGACTGGTCCCCGTAGTAATACGGATCTGCATGTAGCTGGTAAGATCCATGGCCATTTAGAGTTTTATTGAGAGCCAGTGCTATCATCCAGGCCGCGTCGAACGCGAAGGCTCCATAGCTAGATGTTATAGTGTTTTGTTGTTCGGCATATTTGTTGTAGCGTTGCAGAAACTCAACTGGAGTCTAGAATTAGTATAACGATATACACCTTAATAAAAAATCGTTGTCGCAGCCGAAGCTACGGTCAACACTGAAGCCTGCAAAGGATATGGCGGTTATACACTGCAAAAACGGCTGAGTAGGTACAACACAGTATATTGCGTTAACCATGCATTCAGGATAACACTTTAAAGTGAGTAAACCCAACTCATTTTTGAGAGTAAACATAGATGAAGACGCACCATTGAGTACAATGTACTCAATATATTGAGTTTAACCTCACTTTTACTCAATAATGAGTTGGGTTTACTCACAATAGAGTTGGGTTTACTCACTATAAAGTGTTATCCTGAATGCATGGTTAACGCAATATACTGTGTTGTACCTACTCAGCCGTTTTTGCAGTGTATGAACTGAATGTATGATTTCAGTTATTACGTGCTTTTTAAATAGATATTTGCTTCATCATCTCTATCACTGCAAAACTTGTTATGTTCATATACCACAAACACTTATAACCAAAACATGACTGTTAGTATATAACCAAATCATGAATAAATCGATAACAAGAGTAGAAGTACCGACATACTTTGCAGACTTTGTTTGCTTTGTTTGCGACAACGATTTTTGAAATAGGTGTATATTTAATAGTTATCAGTCCACGAAGTCAAGTTGTACATGAGCTGATAGCCAACGAGGCGTACTCGCCGAGTTGATTAAAAATGTAGTCTTTGATTGAAAAATTGCCGTTCAAGTTGTGAAAAATAGCGACTAAAAACTAAGCAATCGAAGCGAAAGAAAATGATCGCTTTTCATGCCGAGCTAGTCGCAGGAAAAAAATTGCTCTTTTTTAAAGCAAAACTCGTCTATTGGCAAGTTAATCATTTGCCTATATACTCTTTGAAGTTAAAATTACTTGCTTGGTCGAGTCATCTTTTTAATGAACGGATAATAATGAAAAACCCAATATTTATTAAATATTATCGAGTAGGTGGTATTCAGCTTTCTGAGCGTTGAATTTCACTCTGAATACCCTCTCATCCGGTTTGTGTTTCAGCCAATCAGCGTGCAAGTTTCTAATGTGATATCGGATTCTACAGAATATTCAGATATTCAAATTTGTGCGTTTTGACACCGTATTGGTGTTTGAAGCTCAAGTCATACAATCAATCCGGTGATCGAACGATCACGGTTCGGTTCCTGTCAGGTTGACTCGGAGCACCTGAAGTGTTAGCGACCACTAAATGAATTTTCCCATCATCTATTTATCATAAATAAGACACGTGCAATTAGTTGGTTCGGCTGCCTCGATACCAATTTTTTCAGACAAAGTCCGCTATCCTGCGTCCACTTACCATTCCTGAGATTCCAATGGATTTCTTCTGGCTGATCGTCATGTCATTGATGGTAATGACGTGTTGAGCTGCTTGGCTGATTTCCGATGTCGTGCAGTCCAAACTAGAGTATGTCCTATTCCACCATCCATACCTGTCTGGTGTATGAACAACCCATGCATACTGACGACCAAATACTTTATGCTGGAATACCTGTTATTACAGTGAAGCCCCGTTAATCCGGCCACCGAAGGGACAGCCCAAAATGGCCGTATTAACGGGGTGGCCGTATTAAGTGGGTACATTTAATAGAAAATGCATGGGCATGTATTTCATCGAGACCTAAAAAACTGGCCGCAATAACGGGGTGGCCGTATTAAGCGGGTGGCCATAAGGCGGGGTTCCACTGAAGCATAATATAATCAGTGTGTATCGCTTTTGTACAGGAAGGGGCATTAGATGGGGGATGAGGGGTGTGATTGTGGGGGAGAGGGGTTGCGCGATTTAATTCAAAAAAAACTATCAAGCTCAGCTTTGAAAAATAAATCAATATTTTAAGATGATGGTGTCTTTTCTCTAGGTTAATTATTTATGGTGTTTTCCAGTATATTTTTTAATGACCACCCTCCCAATTTTCATTTAGCGAATTGATCAACTCTCCCTGATCTGATCAAGATGTATTTTGCACCAGATACAAAGCATAGATTGTAATTTTGATTGATGTCAATTTCAACTCAATTGGTGTTGCTATGACAACTTAATTAACGTGAAACAAAGATGACGAAAATGGGGTTTTATAAAATATCTCAGTGATAAACGTCATATTCATGCGCTATTATTCTGACCATAGTTAGGATGTTTGATTAGAGCGATTTCAAATAAATCGGGGAAAAAAATGTTTTTGCAAATTATTCAAAATCGCTCTAATCAAATATTCCTATTAATGTCTGATGTCATGTGGCGTTTAATACCTATACGGTCATCTTTCTGAACCTCATGGAAATGCGAGTTATTTTAGAAAAAGGTATTTCCGCCATCTTTGTTTTATGTTGCCATAGCGACACCAATTAAATTAAAATGGACATCAATCAAAAATTCCATCTATGCTTTGTATCTGGTGCAATACATATATTGATCAGACCAGGGAAAGTTGATCATCTCGCTAAATGAAAATAGAAAGTGTGGTCAATAAAAAACTACTGGGAAACACCTTAAGATTCTTCTTCTGTGTTTTCACGCGATTATGAAAACCATAGTTTATAGAGGGGACTGGTTAGGAAACCTTTTGTTGTACTTCTTTGTTTGCATTTCGAAGTTGAACCGGTCTTGACCGTGCACAACTTTTTCTTTATGGCCAATCAAAATTGTAAAATGAGTCAACGTAAACTTTTTCTATGAGATTATTGTAAGGAATATTGTAATAATTGTGCTAAATCTTTGAGTATTTTGAAGCAACAGCCAAAATAATGATTTTTGGTCTGTTCACTCAGACGTATCCAATATGGCTCAAACAATTGCAAAACAAAAGATTATGCACGGTCACGCTTGAAAATAAGTGTACAAAAACATACAACAAAGGGCTACCTAACCATTTCCCTCTACTAACTATGTGAAAACCGAGATGCGTTTGGGAGAATTTGAGAGCAGATCAGTCCAAACACGTATGTTTGGATCTGCTCGAGAACGCAACGTATCATAATGACGCGAAACGACAAAATAAATACCTTTCTATTCGTTTGACCACAGGGAGCCCAAGCTCATCACTTGTGATCTTTTACAGTAAATGTATGGAGTTGCGAGATATCCTTTCGCTGTGCCTCAAATATACAATAATAATTTATTTTTTTACGTAGATAATTGTATATAATCGTAAAAAAAAAAATTATTATTGTATATTTGAGGCACAGCGAAAGGATATATCGCGACTCCATACATTTACTGTAAAAGATCACAAGTGATGAGCTTGGGCTCCCTGTGGTTTGACGATGTCATTTCTCCCTACGTTGTACATGTATTTTATTGAAAATGGCTAATAAGCGCGCGCGAAAGATCAAAACAACAAGGGTGCCCTTGAAAATGGCGTGAGTGTGTTTATGCTCTCATTAAATACGTGTTTTTGACCAATCAATGAGCGCGTACAATCCCAATTATTTTATATATATTCATCTCAATTACCTTGCACATGACAGATGTCGTTTTCTGCAGGAAACCAAATATAATTCTCGAATCGATGTCCTATGAAAATGGAAGTCACTTCAAAATATTAATATTGATATTCGTTTTCACTAGTAGACTAATTTTTAAATATTGAGAGTTACACCTACTTTCAAGAACGTTGTCATTAATATTTGAAAATGTGGATTAGGAATAAATTAAAAGTACAAAAGAAAGAGTTCTGCTTCAATGATCTTCTTTTAATTTGTACTTTTAATTTATTCCTAATCCACTAAATTACCAATGCTCAAATGTTGTATGACAACGTTCTTGCAAGTAGGTGTATATATTTTATCATTTTATTATCTTTGTATTTTGTAAATTTCTTATTACTATTTCTTATACTGATGTAAAATAGGATACGTATTTTTATCTTATTAATAAAGACTTTTATTATTATTATTATTTATTAAAAATGTATTGCTTCAGTGATTTTTACCCATAATCCCTCTTGGGCTAGTCGCGTAGTCGGTCATCGACAATGTTTTTTCAAATGACTGTATATTATACTGTCTTCTAATGTTCCGGTTAGCAATGGGGACGCTATCTTGAAAAGTGAGCAGCGAGTTGCAATATTTTCTTAAAAAACATTGCAAGGTTCTAAGTGAGCCAATCTGTTTTAATATGACATTATATTAGTAGACACTTCGCGCGCACATTTCTTCTAATACCACAGCATTGAAACTCGATGTTCACTTTTCATGGCGCCCCCGTTGATAACCGGAACAGTAGAAATGTTGCATGTATATAGGCGAATGTTTCCCGAATTGCTTAGCATAGTGTCATAAAGTTTTACTAAAAAAAACTCTTTTTACTAAATTGGACTGGTATTGAGCAATAAAAACAAATAATTAATTGTTAATTATATTTTAGCTAGGGCACTTTTCTGTATAACCTTAATGTGTTTGAGTTGAGTACTGGCATCTTCTCGACTGGAATAACTGCCATAACTGAGAACAGTGATGTTGTTTTCTGCACATAAGGACTTGAGGGTAGATGCTGCCTATTAAGGTAAATATTTCAATTATTGACAATTAGATAAGGCACAGCGCTAGCACAGCACAGCACAGCACAGCACAGCACAGCACAGCACAGCACAGCACAGCACAGCACAGCACAGCACAGCACAGCACAGCACAGCACAGCACAGCACAGCACAGCACAGCACAGCACAGCACAGCACAGCACAGCACAGCACAGCACCACAAGATTGTGCAAGGTAGAGCAGGTCAATACAGCAAAGAACTATATATATATATATATATATATGTATATACGTACATGTGCTTGCATGTCACGATTGTAATACAATATTGACACTCGTTTCCAACCAAATTTCTTTGCTAGTGCCACGAATGACGTTCGCATTACCGCTGACGACGGTATGGAACGTAAGAAATATGGGTACTTTTTATTATTTGAAAGATCGCCAGACGTTGCTGTAGCTGAAATCTATAATAGACAGAAACATAAGCAAATTACATTGCAACAACTAAGTCATTCAAATGATGCATGGGTAGCTACTTGGTGTAGGCAGTCACGTAATGGTTATTGAATATTATATAGGGTTAAGAAATATTTGTCATCTGTTGTAATGACAGCAATTTACCACCGATGTTTGCTATATGCACACAGAGTTTGTGAGGTGAGTGTGTGATTCTAAATTTTTCTACCTTTCATAATAACCATGATGCAACACAAAACACCCATGGTCACTTACCAGCATGCACCGCGCGAAAGACTGAATTTCGTGGACCATGAATATCGCACATTCAGGATAGGTTTACACGTTACCGGACGAATGTTTGACCGGTCGAAAGATCGACCTGGAATGCATGCTGTTCAAACGGAACCGATCAATATTTTCGTTTTGTTTAGACGAGACCATCGGAACCGGACAAATGTGATTTTTGTCAGTGGTTATTACATCTGTCCATGCGTACTGGGCTGATTATAGCTACGTTTACACGGTACCGGACGAATATTTCACCGATCAAACCGGCTGTTTACACCGTATCGGTCAATTTTCTGACCGGGCCGACTG
The DNA here is from genome assembly GCA_949775045.1 of Metridium senile. Classification (NCBI taxonomy): domain Eukaryota; kingdom Metazoa; phylum Cnidaria; class Anthozoa; order Actiniaria; family Metridiidae; genus Metridium; species Metridium senile. The sequence continues at coordinate 3,704,427 of OX459108.1, read as the reverse complement.
AAAAATCGTCCTCGAATTTGCAGGTCAAATATTTAACCGGTTAGGCGTCCATATTATTGCACGTTTAGCGCGGTCCCGTGTGAACGGAAATCCTAAGTGGATGGTTTTTTTGACCGCTCAAAAATTCGTTCGGTACCGTGTAAACGTAGCCTCAGACATATACTTTACGACGTTAGTGGGTAAGTGGGTATTTACGCTCTTACGTACTAAATATTTTAGTGTTTTGCTCCTTTTTTTTTTTGTAATAAGACAGACTGCTGGAATAGATCATAATTACAAAAAATATAAATCAATATAAACAACGCAAAGCATGCCGGTCAGTGTCTTTAAGCAAAATTATCCAATCACGATCGAGCATATGAACAATAAAATATCAACAAATGTGTATAAAATTGAAATTATTGTTGGTTTTCATAAAATGCTCATGATTATCATTAGATTGAACGAAATACATCAACATTGAAATTTCAATATTTTCTGTTATAACTGAAAAGATAAGGATGTTCAACTGCAAGCCTTCTGAACTAACCTGTACTAGTTCCCAGAACTTTGCTGTATCAGCAACGGATGTGGCCACATTTGACCGCGCTGGCCCCAGTACCATGGTGATTTGCCTCCTGTTTAAGTAATCGAATAGAATTCTGTTTCCTCGGCCAGTCTCACCCTAGGTGGAAGAAATAGAGATATGCGATTGTTGAATAATCCAATAATCGATCATGAAATGAAATTTGTAACACCGTAAAAACGTTTGACTTATAGTGCGAATCACAAAACCGTGGGCATCCAGGAATGTTTTACACTGCAAAAACGGCTGAGTAGCTACAACACGGTATATTGCGTTAATCATGCATTCGGGATGACACTTTATAGTGAGTAAGCACAACTCTATAGTGAGTAAACCCAACTCATTATTGAGTAAAAGTGAGGTTAAACTCAATATATTGAGTACATTGTACTCAATGGTGCGTCTTCATCTATGTTTACTCTCAATAATGAGTTGGGTTTACTCACTATAAAGTGTTATCCTGAATGCATGGTTAACGCAATATACTGTGTTGTATCTACTCAGCCGTTTTTGCAGTGTAGAAATCGTTTATTGTTCGTTGAACAACTAACTAAGAAACAACTATATCACCACAAGAAGTTTGACTGGTGTGTATTATGATTAATTTTTTTGTAGTTAGAGTTGTTTGTGAGTTGTTCAACGAGCAATAATAGATTTCTAAAATATTTCTAGGTGTCCACGGTTTTTTGAATCGCATTGTAATAAGGTTAATAATCGTCTAACAAGGTTAAGTCAGCATTTTTTTTACGGTACAGTAAAAACCCGCATAAACGAACCGGCACACGATTTTCTGTTCAGGCTGATTTTGTTCTTATATATCTTATATATTGTTGTTATGTATCCGATAGTTTGTTGACCAAATTTCAGCCTGGGTGTTCTTAATCCACTTGTTCTTTTATGCGGGTTTTTACTGTATTACAAATTTCAATATATTAATTAATTCCCTGCTAGAAGAGTCTTCCAATCGAACTGTGGAAGACTCTGCTAGCAGGGAAATTAATTAAGTATCGTTTATAACAAACACCGACGCAGCCTAGACTAGCTAGTGAGTTTACATGTATCAGTAAATGTTCCGACTCTCGTCTTGAACTGTATGAAATATAATAGTCTCTTTCCCAGTTCCCTGCGCCATCTTGAAAGGTAGCCGAGCCTTTGCATCGAAGCGAGACAAACGTTGAGCTTGCAATGATAGAGACATGTGAATAATTGTCCTGCAAGGTGTTAAAAGGTCTCTATCATTGCAACCTTAACGTTCGTCTCGCTTCGATGTAAAGGCCCAGCTACCTTTCAAGATGGCACAGGGAACTTGTGAAGAGGGATATTCACAACCACCACACCAACCGACCGAACGCCTGACCAGTCACCTGACCAACCAACCAACCAGAAATAAGAAATGAACAGTTGTTTTCTTAAAAAAGGCTTGTTTTTTTTTTTGTTTTTTTTTTACTTTTTGAATAATCACTTGTGTATGTATATACTTTAACAATTATCCACCTCAGTCTCAGACAATATCGGTGAATAATAACCTTGACTCCGTCTCAGTTATTACTGATTAACCGATATTGACACGGCTGAAAAACGCACTGCGCATGTTCGGAAGACGATCGTATTTACAATAAAACCTTTGGAGATTTACCGGCGTTTGGCAAATCTTTAAAGTTCGTGGAAAGTTAGTCCTTATATAGCCTGCGTAGCAAGCGCTTCTTTTGGGGTGACGGGAGAAACATGTTTTTTGGTTATTTTGGGATAGCTGTGTTACCGATATGGCTGCGCGAAACCTAAGTCGTGTACAAAATTTCGCGTAATTTAAAAATTAAAAAAAAAAAAAACGCATTTTTCACCCGTGTCAGCGATATTAACTTCACCTTCGGTGAATAAGTGAGGTAATATTTCAAAACAATCTTGATATCGGCTATATCCGCTAGTAATAACACTGTGATACTAACCTTTGAATCATTTTTTAGCAGAACCAGCTCATAATTCTCCAATATATTTGTGCTGTTGTTTATGATATCAAACGCCATCTCTGCCGCCACAGGGATCCCGCGCCCCCACCATACATATTTACCCGTCATGGGCGCTATACATCCAATGTACAAAGGTCGTTTGTACGATGCAAAGGATGGCAGAGACGTGAAGTGTAAGGAATAGAAGACTAATAGAAGCAAGTATTGTGGGTTCATCTGAAACTGATAAGAACAGACTATTCAATTTGCCATGTTCTAAACGAGGGTTGGCTAAGAGGGGACTGGGAACTAGTTTCTATAGAACTAATGTAATTAATAAATAAACTACATAACATGAAAAAGCTCTTCAAAATATACCATCTCAAAAATGTTGATGCTATTTGCATTGGTTGTATATTTACAAACAGCTGTCCATATTATACATTTCTTTATCACCTACAATCATGTGCAAAATTGTTGGGACATTGCCACTTTTTTATGGGCGTTTTTGTTTGCGTTTAAAAATATATGCAAAATCTATCAATTTGATGTGCAAACCCCCTCCCCCCTAAGCAATGTTGATTGGTCTTTCAAATGACAACCGTTTCACATTCCCACAATTCAACATTGAGAGGGGGAAACGGAAAAATGATGTTGAAATATTTTTCATGTTAAAACCAGATAATGTTCCAAGGTATTTTGAACATGATTGTCTGAGACGCAATTCTTCTGGTAAACTCGTGTACGCGCATGAGTGGCCTTGTAATATATATCAAAGTAAAGCATTTAAGCGGTAAATCATTCTGGAATAAAATTTATTTGAAATTTATATAATTATATTAGAAATGTCGCTGTATATGCTAAAGTTAGAGCTTATATTAATTACACCAATAAATGTCGGATTCAAAAAGTTGTACCAAGTGTGATGAACTCCAATACCAAAATTTTACGTTGAAAGTGTTTTTGCCTCCATTAAGAAAAACATTTACATTTCCTTTTTTTAATCCACAAATCTTTAAAAATCACTTCTTCTCCTTTTCGAAAACCGTTTACTCTGATCTCAAGCTGCTTGTGATCAACTGTAATACCGCTGACTATTTACAGTGGGCGCGACGGTTCAAATTTCTGGCCATGCGAAATGTTGTAATTTACTACCTTTTACTTTCATTTTGAAATCTATATCACTGTAATAAGTAATCTAAAATAGCTAAATGTCCGATTTCTGTTTTGTATTTCATTCAAAGTTATTTGTGTCTGTCTTATAGACGACTTTCAGAAATGGCCTCCATTAATTAATCATAATTTTTAAAATTGATGTTTTAAGAAAAAGAAAGCTATCATATAATAGACATTCACCATAACAATAACTTGTGAAAGTTTGAGGGGAAAAAACGATATTAAAGTTGCAGCTATAAGAGTTTAAAAAATGAGAAAAACACCAAAACGAGGCATCAAAGGCCTCGGTAGAAAATTACATACAAATCTCTACATTTTTTGTGGACGCCATGTTTACTCAAAGATCCGAGCACAATTTGATCATTAGACACAGCGTAGAAACAGTTTAATTTACGTTCCTAAAAGTAAATATACATATACAATATAAAGTTAACATATTAAGGCTACAAATAGATTACAGTAATAGATATAAAATGAGAAAAATACTTACAAACTAACTGTGAATTATCCATGTTGCTCGAAACTAAACACGACGACTGACTGAGAATAACTAACAGCACTAAAATATACTGAAAAAACTTAGCTGAATTTGCATACGAACAATAATACAGAAAGGAATGTAGGACAAAATTAGCGAACCGAAAAACAATGGAAAGACAAACAAATACAAAACTAAAGGAAAACTCAACTGTTAGTGTTCTGAACTAACATTTTTCATTGAGCATATCATATAACTTCTTTGATATTTTCGCCAGAGCATCAAAACCTTCCAAACATGCATATTTTAAGTGGTTCTTTCATAAAAAAGTGCTAAAATATTAAAATATCTGTTTAGAGCGAAAACATTAGAACCATGAAATAATAATTGTTACTAACTAATAGTTTTATTTAGTGACTATTTAGTCAGTATTACTCAACCAGAAACATCAAATACAAAAGGAAACAATACCTCATTACAACTTTACTTGTCTTTTATAGTAACTAATAGTCGCTAAAAAAGAACTATTACACACTAACAATTTTATTATATTTCATGGTTCTAGTGTTTTCGCTGTACTTGAAAAATCATTTTCCAGAACATATTATGGTATTTCTGAATGTGGTCTATAGCTGTTTTTTTAGTTATCCGATGCAAAACCTCTGTCAAATATATAGTGAAATAGAAGGTGCGATAAGATGCGACTTGTGCGCCACTTCGCTGCATCATTAGTAAATTAAATGTGTCGAGCCCCGGGGGGGGGGGGGGGGTACTCCCATAGAAATGGATAGGGGTGCTCGACGGACCTTTTAGGGTCGAAAATAACACATCGCGTACCTCTTAGGAGCGAGTCCGCGTGAAAACCATGCAGACCAGTCTACACCGTACATCACCGATTTTCTTCAAACTTAGCTCGATTGTACATCTTAGTGAACTTATTACTTTGGTGAATTTTTTTGGCTTTAAATTAAAAAGGCTTAAAGTTACAACCGTTTGAGTATTTTACCCTAAAAACGGTCAAAATTTGCATAAAATATACCTAACGTTTTACGGCCTCGTATTTCCTTTGCAGATTGTTTCCTGCACCAATATTCTGCCCACGTTTAGCACATTATCTTATTAGTACTTTAAGTTGAATAAAAAGTCGTGAAACAAATATTGGGTGGTTTTATAAAGGGTTGAGTTATTGCTATGTTTCAGCTTTGACGAAAAGTGTAAAAACATACTCTAGAAAAGAGCTATTTGCACCTATCCGGCAGTTATTCATATAACTTTGAAACCTTTATCAGATAGTATGATGATAGAGACAATGTTTTATCGAAAAAAAAGTCTGTAAAGTATTTATTTTTCAAGCGAAAAATAACTAAGAAAATGATGAAATTTACATTGTTTGAAGTTGTCACGTGACAAAACTAAATATACAACACATCTACAACACGCTAAATATGATCCCAATATAATGATAATAATCATAAGAATCAATTATATGAATTAAAATAATGATATTCATCATTATATAAGATAATGTTACAACAAATAACTAAGTTTTAGGCTTGTAAGCCGAATACAGTAATGTTTTGTCTGTCTACCTTCGGCTTTCCTATGTCTGGTAAAAACGATATTTCATAATATTTTTTTCACAATATTATCATTTTTTGAAATATAATAATTTTTACAGTATTAGAATTATGCATTTATTAACCTCACACACAACATGTTAAAGAAATTATTGAACTCATGCGGTTGCTAAAAACAGAAACAGACAAAGCAACGGTGTACTATATAAAACTATGTAACCTTTTTGATTTACTATTTTCCTGATTATGATCACTCTCCAGGGATATGAATACGTTTTCATAAAAATATATTGTTAAAGTTCTAGCAAGACACATTTTAATAAAAGACATATTTTGCTTCAAGTTTTCTCTTTGTTGTTTTGCATAAATTTGAAATTGGCATTCGACTAATTGGCATGTTTGGTAGACACCGACATTAATTCTCATTTTACGTGCATTAGTTGAGGTTAATTTTGACATACAGTAATTATTTTATGGCGGTTTTCTCTTTTCACAATCTTTCTGTGGAAAATTATGGAAGTTCTCGAAGAAACAATGACACCTGTTTTGTTTTGCTACCTTTAAAATCTTGTACAAAGATTATCTGCACCCATCTACTTGGCTGTTTAAAAACTTCTTCCAAAGATGTGAAGTACGAGTGGGAACTTTGTCTTTTAAGAGCTGGTGTTTTTAAAACTGAAAATACAGATGATATGACAATATGTCCGCTGCATAGAGACCACTTTGGTTTAGGCTGGCGTCCCAGTCGAGTCTGTAAGCATCCTCCACACGATTCTAAACAAAAGCCTGCCAGAGGTGGACATGCAAAGCGTATTTCTCAAGAGATGTTCGAAACATGGGGAATGTTATGCGAAATTGGTCAAGGTATTGTTACATCTAAGTAAGGGTTGCATTTTCGATCCCATCTGAGTTTCGGTGAAATTAAAAATACTAAATAGTTTATTATATCGTTTAAAGGAATTTTCATTGAATACTATATATATTGACAACTAGTATTGAAGAGCTTTGAATTGAGCCGTTTCTTTTTTACGTTGAGATATCTAGAGAGTGAATAAGATGAATCTGGATTACCATTGATTTTTAAGTAATAAAATACTTGCCATTCCCGCCAAACGACTGTGAAGCGATTCTCTTCCGTCAATCAAACATAATTGGTCTAGTCTAGTGCTAATTTATACTATAAACAACTGACAATGTGAACAAAAAAAACAGCTAGGTAAAAAATATTATTTCAAATAGAATAGTTGGTCCAAAAAATATACATTTATTTAGTTTTAACGTTCTGATACCCGTTGAATACATCGCTAGGCTAAAATTTGTTTTCACTGACATTAGTATGCAAATATTTTAATAGACAATTTGTTTGACGGAAGAGAATCGCTAACTCACTTTACGATCTCTGTTGGGCCGGCATTATTTTATTTTATTGTTATTATCACTATTATTTCATTCCATTTTTTATGTCATAATAACATGCTTTTCTGAAAGTTAACTCTAAAATGGTTAACGACCGGGAACCAGTTCATGACAGTTGATTGTTTAGTACTGATAATCACACTTGGCTACGCGCGCTGTCGTTGTCATTTGGATAATTTCCACGTTTTCGACTTTTATTTTACGAATCTGCTGTCTTAAAGATGTAAGTTTCGAATATTTATACATATTAAAATCAACTCAATTTAAGGCTCTTTGTTGTAATTTGAACCATTCGATCAGCTTTAATAGCATTATCGTTGATGCAAACTCGGCATGTTTTTGTGTGTATTTCTTTCGGAAAATAAAAAAAACAGCGTATAGTTAAAATATTTTAACATTGTACATTTATGACTTCTTAAATCGCCCTACTACATTAGCTGTTGTTTTTAGGTAAGTATTTTAAAACTTATCGGCTTTTTTAGTCGCAAATGGTCATTAGTCTTATAATTGGATACGTGTAAAAACGCGAAATTCGTGATACTGTATCTCTTCACCCTTAAAACTTTACAGAATTTTTTTCCTTTGTATTTGTTAACCATTATCAGTTGTACATAAAAGTCAAACTTTGTGGTTTTAAAAAGTTGCCGGATCTTGTATATCGAATTGTTAAGAATGCATACTCAAAATGTAGATTTCATAGCCTGATATGTAAATAAGCAAATATTTTCTTTAAATAAATCTTTTGATACTTTGATACTGTCGTTGTATTTATTATATGTTGTAGTAGGTCTGTACGAATTCCAGGTAAGAAAAAAGCTATATTTTTTAGAGAAATTGATTTGTAAAGTTGGTGTAAATTTCAAGCAATTTTTATCGTTCGTCTGACTACATTCCCTTAAACCTCGATATCTGCTAGAGAATTTAATATTTTTGTTTTATATTGCACACAGTTAATATTTACACTAAAATACATATCTCGGCCAAAAATGAAAGAAATCGGTGATACCCGTTGTAGACACATTTTTCGATTTTGCATGGTTTTCACGCGGACTCGCTCTTAGGGTCTCGAACTGACACCGTACTTTTTAGGGTCAGTTTTCGAACTTAAGATTATGCATATTGAAATTTGTTTTAACGTGGTCGTACCTTTTAGGGTCTGAAATCGTCTGAAATCAGTATCTGAGTCTATTTATGCGTACCTTTTAGGGTCATTTTCAAAACCGTCCGTCGAGCACCCCTATCCATTTTCTAAGGGAGTACCCACCCCGGTGACTAGCCTGTGTGCAGCCGCCCCACCCCTCCCCCTGCAAGAAACTGTACACAGGCTATTGGTAACCCGTGTAAAAATAGGGTCCTGAGGGGGGGGGGGGGGGGTCCAATCCCATTTCCCATTTTATATTTGGACCAAATCCCAGTCAAAAATCACATAATCAGTTTTGCTCCAGTTTTCAATCGCACTTTCATTTTCTATTGTTCTTTTATTTGTAAATCCCAGTCCCAGTGCATCCATCCCATTTTCTCGGTCAAAAATAAGGCCAATCCAAGCTCTCATGTTTACCCTTCAGGACCCTCTAAAAATGTATATATTCCTGCAAAGAACGATCAGTTGGTCTAAAAGACATTTTTTAATCAAACCTTGTCAAGCGTTTATTACTTCAAAATAATTATATGCAATTCTTTTTCAATACTGTGTTATCAAAACGGTAAAATGTTTATAGATAGAGGCGATTATGTAGACGTTCAATATTAATTAGGTATTCAGTGTCAAGTTCAAATCAGCCGACAACCTCAATTTGAATTTAAAAATGAATAGAACAGATTTCGTATAACTGTAAAAAGTTAAACGGCGTGTGTGCATTGCCGCAACCGTGGTATTTTTAGAATTTTTTGACGAGTTTTTCACAGTCATACCAAATCTGCTCTATAAAAATATGAAAAATAGAAAACATTTGTATGAATAACGATATTCAATTTTAGCTTTAGTGGGAATTATTTTATGGGAGTTTTAGATTCACGTTTACGGGAACGCCAAACATCAAAACTAACCGATTTTTCTGCGTTTACTCTTTACCATTTGACATCTCCGCTAAAACAAGGTCGTAATGTTGTTTGTTGATACACATTTTATTCATTGAGATCTTTTGCGCGGTTATTTGAAGCTTTTAAAGAAAATCGCATAGTCGGGTTAAAGTCAACAAAGCTTTATTGGGTCTTCAAATTTTAGGGGTAGACCGCCACTTGCATGGATAAAGGGAATGCATATCCATGAATAATCAGACTTTGACTCCATTTCAGTTAGTATTCTCTGATATTCACTTCGACTTCGGGTATACACCTACTTGCAATAAGGTTGTCATACAAAATAGAACATCTGTCACAAAGAAAATAGAACATTTGTGATTTAGTGCGAAAGGAATTAATTAAAAGACAAAAGAGAGAGTTCAGCTTGAGTGATCTTCTTTTGTCTTTTAATCAATTCCTATCGTACTAAATCACAAATGTTCTATTTTCTTTACAACATATGTTTATTTTTGTATGACAACCTTACTGCAAGTAGGTGTATACATAAATAGAGATTAAAAAAGTTCATGAATAATTAATGAAATTGACAAAAGAAATCGTAACCATGACGAGTGGTCTAAATCCTGATAAAGATTCGCCCTAATTTACATAAACTTTAACCTGAATTTTGTCTAATAAACTTTCATAAATCCTTAATGTTTTTTTTTACAAAAAAAAAACACAAAATATAGGTTGGAGTTTTTGAAGCCGTTTAATAAACTCGCAGATCGTGTTTTATCAGGTCGCGTGGTTTAAATCCTGATAAAACACTCCTGCTCGTTTATTAACCTATACTTAATATATTGTCGCGCGTAGCTAGAGTACAAACACTAAAAGTGTGCAACATAAATACCACTAAATACTGCTAAATTATGCAAATTATTTTGTTCTCTATTGTTTAATCAACAGTATTTAGTGGTAAATAGTACAAAATATTGCACACTTTTAGTGTTTGTACTCTATAAAGCTAGTAAAGCGCTAAATTTTACGTCGGAAGTCCCTTCAGCCGAAGCTAATCTTCCAGAGTGCCGACGGTGCGCTCATTTTACTTCCCTCTCTCCATCAGTACTCCGTTTTATGGGTATTTAAAGCTACTTAATTAAAGCTACACGGAAAGAAGAGAAGTCGCAACAAGGATGTGAGGTCACTGGGAATCGAACTCAGGACCTTTCGCACAAAACGCCGTGCACTAACCAACTGTGCTATCGTTAAAACTCTCAGTGTGCGAAATCCCTATAAATTACTCGTTGTATATTATATAATAAATCAATGCAAATAAAACGGAAAATAAAACCCCATTGGCCTCTCTTAACGGTAAAGTTTTTAAATAGTCTTCCAAGAAATTTTAAAACAACAAATTTAACATTGTCTAAATTCAAGGAACTTATTTTAGGTTGTTTTAATGAGAAATTATGAACTAATTCACCTCCATAATAATATATATACACTATTACCAAATATTATAATTATAATAATTTTAAACATTTAGGGTTTTTTTATAGTATTTTTGTTTAGCCTAGTATTTTTGAAGCATTCAATTCGTTAGTATTTTTTTGCATATCGTATTTCTATTTCTAGTTATATATATAATTTTTAAGTAGGAGTCAGGATATTCAATTGGGACGTAAGTTCTGTTAACGTTTCCTTCTCCCGTCACATCTATATTTACCTTTTGAATATTTCTTATTAGTAATCTTTTTGAAATTGAGTCGGTGCATTTGGCATTCAATAGATCAAAGAATTGAAAGAATTGTCGCAATTATTGATGTTCTGAAAAGATAACATGGTCTTAAAGTCTAGCTGTACTTTGATAGTACAAATATGTAATCAAGCAACATCGGTCACACGGCATTTTCATCATGAAGAATCAAAAAGGGCAACTGGATATCTTTAATAAAGAATTTTACATCCTATGTATAAGAAGAAATGAAAAAAAAAACACATGCCGCCTGCTGGTCTGTATAGGGTAGGTTTGTTAAAAATAGCTGTCAGTACATTGATTATATTTGTAAAGCGAAGAATTCAAAGGATAAAATATATAGTATTCTAATTTTTGATTACAATGCATATAACTTGAAGAGGAAGTTCACAGAAAAATTTAAAAGGAGATAGAGAAGAGCGGAAGAAGAAGAAGAAGAGGAAGCAGAAGAAGAAGAAGAAGAAGAAGAAGAAGAAGAAGAAGAAGAAGAAGAAGAAGAAGAATGAAGGAGAAGAAGAAGAAGAAGAAGAAGAAGAAGAAGAGGAAGAAGAAGAAGAAGAATGAAGGAGAAGAAGAAGAAGAAGAAGAAGAAGAAGAAGAAGAAGAAGAAGAAGAAGAAGAAGAAGAAGAAGAAGAGGAGGAAGAAGAAGAAGAAGAAGAATGAAGGAGAAGAAGAAGAAGAAGAAGCAGAAGAAGAAGAAGAAGAAGAAGAATGAAGGAGAAGGAGAAGAAAAAGGAGAAGAAGAAGAAAAAGAAAAAGAAGAAGAAGAAGAAAAATAATAATAATTAATTCAATACAAAAAGAAGAACAAAACGAAGAACAAAAAGGAGCAAGAAGAATATAATAAGCAAAAGATCAATCCACGAAGACGAACTGACAACACACATTTAACTTGCCTAAAGTTAATTCCTAAATATCGCTTGCGACAAATGTAACCTTAACTAAACTCAAGCAAAAACATGTATGTCCGACATATGCCTTTCTGTTTATCATACATGCACCTGTGAAACCGCCTGATCTATCGTTAAAATAATATTCTAAAGAAAATCTCTAATTAAACCCAAAATAACGAACCTTTTTAGTTTTCAAGCAAAATTGAATAAAGATTAAAATCACAAAGTTTCAGAGCCGAATGTTTTTAAAAATAAGCTATTTCAAATTAATTTTACACGGTTTTCATAATTCGTGTTACATTTTCTGGTTTTCCTTTGCAGCCTGATTCTCATTATTTTGATATTTGCTCAGCAAATTTATGATTGACAAATAAACTTAGAGTATCGCAAATGAATCCTTATTAAAATGAAGTTGAAACATAGAAAATAATGTGAAATTTCACACTTACTTTTGTGGATGTTTTCTGCTTTCTGTTTCGAAATAATCAACTTGCAAAACTGCTCTTTCGATGATATTTGCTATCGTCCAATTTGATGCGGGAAATTAAATACACATTTGAAGATCCTTGTCATATTTTCAACCAACCAATCGTTATATCGCAACAGTTTATTTTTTCATTGTTTGCGTAATGCTTTTTATTGCTAGAAGTCAATAATTAGTTTCGACAGATTATATTTAAATAAAAGTATGCCATATGCCTTACGCCAAAGGGATCTATTAATAAGAATATTTAGAACTTTCCTTTTTTTTCTTTTATTTTTAATTCATAGAATAAATGATTTTTTTTATTGAAGCTCATTTTCTGTCATCTGTTTAAGCGTCCGCCCACTCATACATTCATTCATTCGTTCATTCATTCATTCATTCATTCATACATTCATCCATTCATTCATCCATTCATTCATTCATTCATTCATTCATTCATCCATTCATTCATCCATTCATTCATTCATTCATTCATCCATTCATTCATCCATTCATCCATTCATTCATTCATTCATTCATTCATTCATTCATTCATTCATCCATTTATTCATTCGATCGTTCGTTCATTCATTCATTCATTTATTCATAGAGGATATTACATGGGCGCGCGGAGATATGAATTTTATCTTCGAGTGTTGATAAGATATCCCACGAGTGAGCGCAGCGAACGAGTGGGATATCTTTTCAACACGAGAAGATAAAATTCATATCTCCAAGCGCACATGTAATATCCTCTATGAATAAATCAACGAATGAATGAACGAACGATCGAATGAATGAATAAATGGATGAATGAATGAATGAATGAATGAATGAATGAATGAATGGATGAATAAATAAATGAATGAATGAATGGATGAATAAATAAATAAATAAATAAATAAATAAATAAATAAATAAATAAATAAATAAATAAATAAATAAATAAATAAATAAATAAATAAATAAATAAATGAATGAATGGATGAATGGATGGATAAATAAATAAATAAATAAATAAATAAATAAATAAATGAATGAATGAATGAATGAATGAATGAATGAATGAATGAATGAATGAATGAATGAATGAATGAATGAATGAATGAATGAATGAATGAATGAATGAATGAATGAATGAATGAATGAATGAATGAATGAATGAATGAATGAATGAATGAATGAATGAATGAATGAATGAATGAATGAATGAATGAATGAATGAATGAATGAATGAATGAATGAATGAATGAATGAATGAATGAATGAATGAATGAATGAATGAATGAATGAATGAATGAATGAATGAATGAATGAATGAATGAATGAATGAATGAATGAATGAATGAATGAATGAATGAATGAATGAATGAATGAATGAATGAATGAATGAATGAATGAATGAATGAATGAATGAATGAATGAATGAATGAATGAATGAATGAATGAATGAATGAATGAATGAATGAATGAATGAATGAATGAATGAATGAATGAATGAATGAATGAATGAATGAATGAATGAATGAATGAATGAATGAATGAATGAATGAATGAATGAATGAATGAATGAATGAATGAATGAATGAATGAATGAATGAATGAATGAATGAATGAATGAATGAATGAATGAATGAATGAATGAATGAATGAATGAATGAATGAATGAATGAATGAATGAATGAATGAATGAATGAATGAATGAATGAATGAATGAATGAATGAATGAATGAATGAATGAATGAATGAATGAATGAATGAATGAATGAATGAATGAATGAATGAATGAATGAATGAATGAATGAATGAATGAATGAATGAATGAATGAATGAATGAATGAATGAATGAATGAATAAATAAATAAATAAATAAATGCCAGATCCCCTGCATTTATAACAAGCAAGACGGTATACTTTAACGGTCTCTACGATGCAGTCTTTTCTCATGGAATGATCTAGAAAATAAGTTTTGGAATTATAATTATGTTTGGTTGTTCGGTTGGTTGGTTAGTTAGTTGGTTGGTATGTTGATATGATGGTCTGTTGGTTGATAGTGACGGTAGTTTGTGGTGGTTTGTTTGTTGGTCGGTTGGTTGGTTGGTTGGTTGGTTGGTTGGTTGGTTGGTTGGTTGGTTGGTTGGTTGGTTGGTTGTTTGGTTGGTTGGTTGGTTGGTTGGTTGGTTGGTTGGTTGGTTGGTTGGTTGGTTGGTTGGTTGGTTGGTTGGTTGGTTGGTTGGTTGGTTGGTTGATTTACATCATATTTATTTCAAGTAAAGAGCAATTTAATGAAAACATTGGTTTCGATTTTTTCAGGTTATTTTTTATATGAATGTTAAATAAATATATAACTAGGCTTAATTTTTAAACCCATGTTTTTATTGCATATTATCTGTGTTACTATGTAATAATTGTACATGTTTAAGCTACAAATTTTCATTTTGAGATGATAAATCTTTCGTTTTGATTCCTAATTTTATAAACATCTATATTTTTCAAGTATTTTTCATGTATTCTTATTAATAAGATTTTTACGTCAAAAACTTCTGCACATATTAAACTCCAAAGCCGTGGCAGGCTTTATTTATATTAATTTTAATTTGATGCATTTAAAAAAAAACATGTGACATAAAGTGACATAATAGCTAATGCGATAACTGAAAAACTAAAGCCTAATTCGATAAAGCCTTGCACAGTTTTTTTGAACAATATGTGTAGAATTTTTATAAGCATCTAGTGTGTCACCACCTCAATTTAATTAATTGTATTAGTTATGATATATTGAGTGCGCCTGAGTCGTATTCATATGTAAATACACAAATAATAAAGAAGTAATAATAGAATTACTTCAAAGACAGATCACTCTTACATTTGAGACAGCTATTAGATGTCTCTTTTGATCAAATAGAAAGGAATTATACTTTAATCTTATACTGATGTAAAATAGGATATGTGTTTTTATCTTATTAATAAAGACTTATTATTATTATTATTATCATCATCATCATCATCATCATCATCATCATCATCATCATCATCATCATCATCATCATCATCATCATCATCATTATTATTATTATTATTATTATTATTATTATTATTATTATTATTATTATATGTGCAAGGGAGCACACAGGAGCCCGGCTTTTTGTCATTTCTTTTCTTTCTTTTTTTTTTCTCTCTCAGTCTATCTCTCTTTATTTACGCTAATAATACGCTATATTATGTTTGTATTGGGAATAATCATGTGGTATGAGACAGTTCCGACGTATAGTTTAATATTATTAACAGTAAATAAAGAGAGAGAGAGAGAAAAAAAAGAAAAGAAACGGTTTTTCGATTCGCACTGTAAAAAAAGAACGGGCATGGAAAGGACGATACTGTTGCTCCTGTGACAACACATAAAAATATAAAACGAAAACCCGTATAAGGATATTGTGAGCCTACTTCCTTTTCAGTTACAGTCTAAAACACACTAAGCCAAAAATAATCGACATTATAAATTGAGAGATCTGATAAGGTTGAAGCTAAGAATATAATTCAAGTTGATTACGAAGTTGAGCGATAAAAAACTATTTTTCAAGAACATTTTTTTTAATAAAAAGACGACGTTTCGACGTTAGCATAACGTCATTATCACTACGATATGTTGTAGGCTCGTTAGATTTTATGATTGTATTTCTTTGTTTATATTGTTTTTGACATATTTGTAATTAGTTTCATTGTTTCAATACTTGTACTTATATTGTATACAAAAAATATTTTATTCATTCATTTAGGTTTGATAATGACGTTATGCTAACGTCGAAACGTCGTCTTTTTATAAAAAAAATGTTCTTGAAAAATAGATTTTTATCGCTCAACCTCATTATCAACTTATATACCACTATTGATAAATATAATTCAAGTGAGGCTATTGTGGGCAATAAAAGTTCACTGCTGCTCTATCAGGGGAAAAAATAAAAAACAACACGCAAATGCCTATAAAAGTAACCGAAATCATTTTGGTTTCGAGGCGCCATTTTGTACTGAAATATTCGTTTTGACAAACAATCCTTTGCGCGATCCGAAACGAGATCATCTGGTTCCTTGCTAACCTTGTTGGGGCGTTTTGCACAATTTTTAAATTCCCATAACTTGTCAACAATTCATTTTTTTTTACCCAAACGTTTTAAATTTGTTGATGTCATTCAACTCTATAATGTTGATGTAGTGGTCGATATTAAAATGTAAATTTTAAAAAATATGATAATAATAATAATAATAATAATAATAATAATAATAATAATAATAATAATAATAATAATAATAATAATAATAATAATAATAATAATAATAATAATGTTTAATACTTATATTGCGCATTTTAACATGTTATATATGATCAAATGCGCATTACATTAAATGAATACTATACACTATATATAAAACTACTTAAAAAATATATATATACAAATTATGATAGTACTAATATTATAATATTTACATGTAGTTGAAAATAGAACAAAGTGTGCATAGCCTTAATTTAAGATAAGATATATCGAAACTAAATAACTAAGTAATAGTAAAACAAGTAAAATAAAATAAAAAACTAAGTTAAGTTACTAAATGCTTCTCTAAAATAATGTGTCTTCAAAAGACTTTTAAACTTATTAAAATTGTTCTCTTTCCTAATATAGTCAGGTAGATTGTTCCAGGTCTTAGGAGCAGCTTCTGTAAATTTATACCGAAAGGTACATTGGGATGAGTCTGGACGGCATTTTTAGACTTCATTGGACACTAAAGGATGCTGATCATCTGTAAAGTTTTGCAACATAGTTGATTCTGGTGGTGTTGCAAAAAGAATTGTACGTTGTCTGTCATACCCTCTTGTATGGTCTTTGCCCTTTGATGTGATACGAAACTGTACAGCCAAACCAGCAATGAAAAGAATAGGAATAACAGCAAACACTGTCCATGTATACCAACATCTTGGTGCATTAGTTTCATCCACTTTACCATGTAGAACCCTGATAGAGTAATAAAGGGTGACACTGTTTTCAATGTAGTAGTCCAAACCATTGGTCAGGCAAAAAGCACCAACGAATGAAGTAGCTATGACGATCATAATCTTCTGTAGACACAGGATTAAAATACCACCAAGGATTGCACATCCAAAAAGGACAACAAATGGAAGCCATTGATTATCATGCAGATAAGCAGTGTGTTCATGTAGTAATGAAAAGAATGCCAAGCCAACAAACCATCCCATTGTTGCACCAAGCACAAATAGGCCAAAAAAGTAAACACAAACAGCAACAATACCACATATTATACCAACAAATGCTGCTATACCGAGGTAGAGCTGTTGCTTGTGTTCTTGTAGTGAGTCAGGCAAATTAGTTAAATGCAGTGCACAGATAGCATAGGTGACAAAGAATGCAATCAGAAAACCAGTACAAAACAGGATGAATTTGAAGAATTTGTATCCATAGAAGCACATAACACCTCCAAGTACTACACTAACACCAGCAAGCACACAAAACTGTACATCATATGTATTGTGTAGTGTACAGTCCTTGTTATCGCCATGCATGGGAATACTTGTAGTTTCCATGGTGATTAAGTAAGACAACCAACCAATCACATTCAATTCTTATAAACTGATCACAGCAGGACGCTTGGAGGTAGGGCGGCGAAACAGACCGGGCCGAGCAAAAAATGATAGTGAAGTGGCGGTGATATTGGCCTTCGGTCTTATGCCAAAATAAAACTACTGGGTGACAAATTAAGGAACAGTAAACCAAGGGAAAAGTCAATACAAGGATGTTTCAGTTTCACACCAGTTATGTAAAATGCGAAAGAAGAAAGCAAAAGTGTCAGTACAGTTTAAAATAGTTTAGAATGAAAATAAGAGAAGAATTTCCAATGTGTAACTGTCACTACGGAATAAAGCTGGAAGTTGTACGGTTTTAGATCCAAAATACAGTGGAACCCCGTTAATCCGGCCGCCGAAGGGACAGCAAAAAGTGGTCGTATTAACGGGGTGGCCGTATTAAGCGGGTACATTTTATAGAAAATGTATGTGCGTGCATTTCGTCGGGACTTAAAAAACTGGCCGCGATAGCGGGGTGGCTGTATTAAGCGGGTGGCCGTAAGGCAGGGTTTCACTGTACACTGCTTGGCAGAGATTTGTTTATTTCACTGCTCTAGAAGAAAAATAAGACAAAAAAATAAATCAATTTTTTAACGTCTCAATCTTTTAGCGACACGTGTGCCCTTCTTATTGTGGAGACTCAGACACACACTCACTACCTCTACGTTAATTATTTTGCACACAACTCGGCTCACATGTTCATTTTTGCGGAGGGAGGAAAACTGGATAACCGGGAGAAAAACACATTCGTGGCATTGGAGAGAACAACACATCAAACAAACACAAGCAACATAAAATTCTTGCCCGAGCCGGGACTCGAACCTGGAGCACAGCGGTGAGAGGCAAGCGCTCACCCAAAAGGTTTTCGACTCGATTCATTAAGTTATGATATAGATAATATTTTAATGACGTCATCACTTGGGTACTCTAAATTTAGTGCACCTTTGTGAGAATTCTATAGTTTCATTCACTTATCAGTTTTTGTACTATTAAGTTATTTGTGTTTTCAAGGATATACTGTTTTCACTCTACAAAAATGAAATACGTTTCACTTTTAGAATCATATACAGTCAATGTCAATGAAAACTATTTTTAAGACGTCGCCACTTGGGTACTCTATATTTAGTGCACCTTTCTGCTAAATCTATAGTTTCATTTACTTAGAGTGATTTTTATATAACCGTGAAGGTACGAATAGGCAAACTAATAGTTAGTAGTAAACGCTAAACCCATTGTTTTCTTTGGTTCTTTATCAACTACCACAAACTAAATGGTCTATTTTCTTGCACGGTCATATGAAAATCACTCTATCAGTTTTTGTACTATTAAGTTATTTGTGTTTCACGGATATACTGTTTTCACTCTACAAAAATGAAATACGTTTCACTTTTAGAATCATATACAGTCAATGTCAATGAAAACTATTTTTAAGACGTCGCCACTTGGGTACTCTATATTTAGTGCACCTTTCTGCTAAATCTATAGTTTCATTTACTTAGAGTGATTTTTATATAACCGTGATCGTACGAATAGGCAAACTAATAGTTAGTAGTAAACACTAAACCAATTGTTTTTCTTTGGTTCTTTATCAACTATCACAAATTAATAGCCTCCTCCGCATGCAACTCTTGACTCTGGGCTTGTGACTCTGGGCTTCCTGTGGCGGAACAAATGGTCATTTTAATGACAATGTCCACCTAAAATATATATATTAACACTAAATAAAATGTCACGGGACACCAACTAATCAAACTAAGTTCGCTGTAAACATTTGTCTAAATGCTCGATACTAGCATTTATTGTCCGGAACATAGTTTCATAATTGTTATTCCATGTCCACTGTTACTCATAATGATACAGTTAACAATTGAAATTTCAACTGTTGAAACAAATAGACAAAGAATCACGTGTCACTTGTTGTAGTGTTGTAGCATTTATTGTCAGAACATAGTTTTCATAATTTTTATATTCCATGTTACTCATTATATAGTTAAATACTCAAATTTCAACTGCTGAAAACAAATAAACGAAGAATCATTTGTCTGTTGTTGTAGTCTTAATCTTTACTTTACTTGGTCAACATTATTGACATTGACTGCATGATATTAATATCGTAAAGGAAGCTTGCAGAACAAACAGAAACCTGATTTAGACTAATGAATGTAAAGGACAATTCAATTCAAAAAGAAAGTTTACCTTTCAAAACAGAAAAGGAAGGAGGAAAAAGCTATAAAAAGAACGCTATCTATCAATGCAAGTCACTATCTTTGAGAATTACATGAAGAGTGACTGTTCAAAGGAAAGAAAGATCGACTTATAATCATGAAGATAGTAGTGTTGGCTGTGCTGTTTCTTACTGGTTTGATTGCTGTTGCCATTGCTGCCCCTATGGAAGATATTTACGACAAAGTCGATCCAAAAACAGGTAAAAATAAGTTCACATTTTCTTTCCATTATTTTATTGTTTTTTTTTTTTTTTTTTGCAAAATGTCTCCTAGAATTTCTATATTTCTTGTAATCTTTTAGGATGATTCTATTGTTTTTGTATTTGTGAAAAGCCGTACTTTTTACGTTTTATATATATGATATTGTGTTAGTCTCTCTTAGGAGCTATAGCTAAAAATCGTTTAGGGCACTCCCTTTTTAAAAGACTTCGAGTATCCCCATGTTTTGTTTTATGCAGTAAGAACTTGTGTCTAATGTCGATAAGAAAATAACTTTTTTCATTTATTTGGCTTTGCATAACAACTTAGAACTTCCAACACTTGTCTTGAAAATGTGATTATAGTGATCCAGTAAAGTGTTTTAATTACTCATTTTGTCCAGTTTTTATTATTATCTTATATGTATCTCAAAACAGTTTTATTTTATATATCCAGTGTTTTCAATCATTCTTAGATAATTTTTTAGTATCATTGCTATCTTTTTATATCTGAAAATTGAAAAAGCTGTTTATTACAGGAAATGCGAACGTTGAGGTAGAAGAGCTTCACAATGACCAAGCAGGCAAATATGGTAACAATGACTTCCTTTTATTAGACAACATACCAACCAGCTTACTGACAAACATATACTTACCATTCAAAATACCTACCAGCAAACACACTTATTGCCAAACGTACTATTCATTCAACTAACCTACCAACCAACCTACCACTAAACTACTAACCAACCGACCATCGTATCAACCAACCAACATACCAACTAACTAACCAACCAACCAACCGAACAACCAACGAACCAGCCAACCAACCAACCAACCAACCAACCAACCAACCAACCAACCAACCAACCAACCAAACATCAAGCCAACCAACCGGCAACCAACCAACCAACCAACCATAATTATAATTCCAAAATATATTTTCTAGATCATTCCATGAGAAAAGACTGTGTCGTGGAAAAATTCATGCTAAACCGCAAAGTTTGTAAATGCAAGGGACATGGCGTTAACCGTAATTGTGATCAAGATTGCAAGCAGGTACCCTACGAAATGTATCGATGCAAGTCGCAAGAGTATGCTTAAACCGTTTCCCAAAGATACAGCCAATGTCATTTACATTGTCCACCTAAAAGAACATTAACACGAAAAGAAATGTCACGTGACAACAAATCAGCTCGCTCTAAATGCTCGATACTAGCATTAATTGTGAACATAGATTCCATAACTCTTATTCCATGTTCACTGTTACTCATAATACAGTTAAAAATTTGAAATTTCAACTGCTGAAAACAACTAACAAAGAATCACGTGTCACTTGTTTTAGTGTTAATCTCTACTTTACTTGGACAACGCTATAGTGCACCTCACCCCTAATACAATACTTTCTGTATCGATTCTACATCAAGTGAATTTTCGATTGATTGATTGATTGATTTTTATTTTACTCATATATATAGTGAATAGTTGAATAATGAAATATTTCTTGATTTGAGTGATGCGTATAAAAAGTATTGTATTTAGGGGTGAGGTGCACTTAATGGCATTGGTTGTACGTGCAAACAGTAGAAACAAAGAATATTAAAGTAGCATTGTATGTAATTATAAGAGTTGATTTAAGGCCATATACTACTGTTTGTAGAATTACCTTAAGCTTTCGTCGGGTACCCGGCGACATCATCTGACGATCACCTTATGATGTCGGTGCCCGATGAAATCTTAAGATACTTCTACAAACAGTAGTATATGGCCTTAAATCAACTCTTATAAGTAGAAACTAACTTTTGTAAATTAATGTTGTATTTTTTTCCTTTCAAATAAAAACTATATATGGATTGGCGAGTAGCCATCATTTGGGTGTTTGTAGTCTTGAAAACAATTATTGTTTTTTTTTGTGTCTGATGTTTTTAAAATGATAAATACTCTACTTTCACATAACCATAATGTGCCTCTGTTTTGGGGGATTGTTATTGTTATTGTATAACCCCCTCTGCAGGCATCTCCTTTTCTCTACATTTGGGCTCCCTTTGTAACGGTCTTCTTGACCGTAATTATAACTTGCTTAAACCAAATGGCATGAAATCTTCACAGACAATTAAATAACTAATAACTAAAAATGCCACTGAAATTATTTATTGAATTGTATTAAGAGGATATTTTTTTCAATGACAAGCAATATTGGCCAAAAACGCCAAAAACTAGACTTTTGCATCAGTTTTAATCTCAATTTTCGTTTTGGGTTAACACTCAAAAACCTTTTTAAACAGTTAGAAACTAATGTACTAAGATAACATGCCTGTTTAAAGCGGTATTTTCAATTATACAAAGATGTTTAGTTGAATTTGTGTTAGAATGCAGCTTTTTCAGGATATTCCTAGTCTACCATTGCTATTGTTATACCGCTCAGCCAATCAGATCACTTTACTAGAGCCTACGAATTTTCCTTTGAAACCTGAGAGGTGTCTGGGTACAAGAATGGAGTTTCACGTTTCAGTAGGGACTTGGTTGTAGTCTTGTAGTCATCTAGTTCATCCCAAAGTAGTTCTGTAGCTGTATATATACTAAAATGAGTTATAGTCAAATAGGAATAGCTATTACTTCAAATAAAATAACCTTTTTATGATAATTAAATATTCTATTTTTGAAATCATTTGATGACATGTAAACTGCCGTCAATTGCAGTCCTTAAAGCTACGGTCCCAGCTTTATGTCAATCTAGAGTAAGTCAGATCAAGTCAGTCTTGAGACTACGATTCTGAATAAAGTCGGCCACAGTGATCACGGCTTGTCAATCAAAAACGGAGCGAAATGAAAAGGCCAGAATTCGAAAAGGAATGTCCAAGTAAGCATTTCTATTAAGGTTTTAGCTTTTAAAATTGAATCACCATGAATTTTTGAAATGCCCAAAAATTACTAGAGCCAGTATCACTGCTATAGTTTGTAAGCAAACCATTCTCACTAAACTTAACAAACTCTGTTACTTTAGGTGGGTTTAACAAATTCCTACACCTTAAGTTTTCAAAACATAATGCTTAAACTATTAGAGAATCCTCTTTTATTTCTAATATGTTACTTCAGAAAAAATTCGATTTCTAAATTTTAGGAGAATTGCATGGAGTTGAGATAAGGATTTTTTGAATATATAAGACAGAACACTCGGTTTTTCTTGAGGTTTTCGGTTCGGTTCATAAAGCTATGATATACAAAAATATAACACAGTGAACTCTATTTTTATGACGTCACCACTTGGGTACTCTAATTTTAGTGCACCTTTCTGATAACTCTATATAGTTTCATTTACTTATCAGTTTTTGTACTATTAAGTTATTTGTGTTTCACGGATATACCGTTTTCACTCTACAAAAATTAAATACGTTTCACTTTTAGAATCATATACAGTCAATGTCAATGAAAACTATTTTTAAGACGTCACCACTTGGGTACTCTATATTTAGTGCACCTTTCTGCTAAATCTATAGTTTCATTTACTTAGAGTGATTTTCATATGACCGTGATCGTACGAATAGGCAAACTAATAGTTAGTAGTAAACACTAAACCAATTGTTTTCTTTGGTTCTTTATCAACTACCACAAATTAACTAAATGGTCTATTTTCTTGCACGGTCATATGAAAATCACTCTATCAGTTTTTGTACTATTAAGCTATTTGTGTTTCACGGATATACTGTTTTCACTCTACAAAATTTAAATACGTTTCACTTTTAGAATCATATACAGTCAATGTCAATGACAATGTCCACCTAAAATATATATATTAACACTAAAAGAAATGTCACGGGACACCAACTATAATCAAACTAAGTTCACCCTAAACATTTGTCTAAATGCATCGTCAACACTGAGTCCCAATTCAAGTTGGCGTCGTTCGAGAGAGTTGTTTCCCGTGTTAACCCTCGATAAATACATTCTTAAAATTACTTTACATTAAAAAGTTATATGTTACGTAATTGGGCAATAAAAGTTCACTGCTGCTCTATCAGGGAAAAAAAAAGAAAAACAACACGCAAATGCCTAAAAGTAACCGAAATCGTTTTTGTCTCGAGGCGCCATTTTGGAAATATTCGTTTTGACAAACAATCATTTGCGCGATCCGAAGCGAGATCATCTGGTTCCTTGCTAACCTCGTTGGGGCGTTTTTCACACTTTTGAAATTCCCATAACTTGTCAACAATTTTTTTTTTTTTACCCAAACGTTTTACCTTTGTTGATGTCATTCAACTCTATAATGTTGATGTAGTGGTCGATATTAAAATGTAAATTTTAAAAAATATGATAATAATAATAATAATAATAATGATAATAATAATAATAATGTTTAATACTTATATTGCGCATTTTAACATGTTATATATGATCAAATGCGCATTACATTAAATGAATACTATACACTATATATAAAACTACTTAAAAAATATATATATACAAATTATGATAGTACTAATATTATAATATTTACATGTAGTTGAAAATAGAACAAACTGTGCATAGCCTTAATTTGAGATAAGATATATCGAAACTAAATAACTAAGTAATAGTAAAACAAGTAAAATAAAATAAAAAACTAAGTTAAGTTACTAAATGCTTCTCTAAAATAATGTGTCTTCAAAAGACTTTTAAACTTATTAAAATTGTTCTCTTTCCTAATATAGTCAGGTAGATTGTTCCAGGTCTTAGGAGCAGCTTCTGTAAATTTATACCGAAAGGTACATTGGGATGAGTCTGGACGGCATTTTTAGACTTCATTGGACACCAAAGGATGCTGATCATCTGTAATGTTTTGCAACATAGTTGATTCTGGTGGTGTTGCAAAAAGAATTGTACGTTGTCTGTCATACCCTCTTGTATGGTCTTTGCCCTTTGATGTGATACGAAACTGTACAGCCAAACCAGCAATGAAAAGAATAGGAATAACAGCAAACACTGTCCATGTATACCAACATCTTGGTGCATTAGTTTCATCCACTTTACCATGTAGAACCCTGATAGAGTAATAAAGGGTGACACTGTTTTCAATGTAGTAGTCCAAACCATTGGTCAGGCAAAAAGCACCAAGGAATGAAGTAGCTATGACGATGATAATCTTCTGTAGACACAGGATTAAAATACCACCAAGGATTGCACATCCAAAAAGGACAACAAATGGAAGCCATTGATTATCATGCAGATAAGCAGTGTGTTCATGTAGTAATGGCAAGAATGCCATGCCAACAAACCATCCCATTGTTGCACCAAGCACAAATAGGCCAAAAAAGTAAACACAAACAGCAACAATACCACATATTATACCAACAAATGCTGCTATACCGAGGTAGAGCTGTTGCTTGTGTTCTTGTAGTGAGTCAGGCAAATTAGTTAAATACAGTGCACAGATAGCATAGGTGACAAAGAATGCAATCAGAAAACCAGTACAAAACAGGATGAATTTGAAGAATTTGTATCCATAGAAGCACATAACACCTCCAAGTGCTACACTAACACCAGCAAGTACACAAAACTGTACATCATATGTATTGTGTAGTGTACAGTCCTTGTTAACGCCATGCATGGGAATACTTGTAGTTTCCATGGTGATTAAGTAAGACAAGCAACCAAGCAATTCGTATAAACTGATCACAGCAGGGCGCTTGGAGGTAGGGCGGCGAAACGGACCGGGCAGAGCAAAAAATGATAGTGAAGTGGTGGTGATATTGGCCTTCGGTCTTATGCCAAAATAAAACTACTGGGTGACACATTAAGGAACAGTAAACCAAGGGAAAAGTCAATACAAGGATGTTTCAGTTTCACACCAGTAATGTAAAATGCGAAAGAAGGAAGCAAAAGTGTCAGTACAGTTTAAAATAGTTTAGAAAGAAAATAGGAGAACATTTTCCAATGTGTAACTGTCACTACGGAATAAAGCTAGAGGAAGTTGTATGGTTTTAGATCCAAAATACAGTGGAACCCCGTTAATCCGGCCACCGAAGGAACAGCCGAAAGTGTTCGTAATAACGGGATGGCCGTATAAAGCGGGTACATTTTATAGAAAATGTATGTGCGTGCATTTCGTCGGGACTTAAAAAACTGGCCGCGATAACGGGGTGGCTGTATTAAGCGGGTGGCCGTAAAGCAGGGTTTCACTGTACACTGCTTGGCAGAGATTTGTTTACTTCACTGCTCTAGAAGAAAAAAAAGGAAAAAAAATAAATCACTTTTTTAACGTCTCAATCTTTTAGCGAAACGTGTGCCCTACTAATTGGGGAGACTCAGACACACACTCACTACCTCTACGTTAATTATTTTGCACACAACTCGGCTCACATGTTCATTTTTGCGGAGGGAGGAAAACCGGATAACCGGGAGAAAAACACATTCGTGGCATTGGAGAGAACAACACATCAAACAAACACAAGTAACATAAAATTCATGCCCGAGCCGGGACTTGAACCTGGAGCACAGCGGTGAGAGGCAAGCGCTCACCCAAAAGGTTTTCGACTCGATTCCTTAAGTTATGATACAGAAAATATTTTAATGACGTCATCACTTGGGTACTCTAAATTTAGTGCACCTTTGTGAGAATTCTATATTTTCATTCACTCTATCAGTTTTTGTACTATTAAGTTATTTGTGTTTCACGGATATACTGTTTTCACTCTACAAAAATGAAATACGTTTCACTTTTAGAATCATATACAGTCAGTGTCAATGAAAACTATTTTTAAGACGTCGCCACTTGGGTACTCTATATTTAGTGCACCTTTCTGCTAAATCTATAGTTTCATTTACTTACAGTGATTTTCATATGACCGTGATCGTACGAATAGGCAAACTAATAGTTAGTAGTAAACACTAAACCAATTGTTTTCTTTGGTTCTTTATCAACTACCACAAACTAAATGGTCTATTTTCTTGCACGGTATTAACTATGAAAATCACTCTATCAGTTTTTGTACTATTAAGTTATTTGTGTTTCACGGATATACTGTTTTCACTCTACAAAATTTAAATACGTTTCACTTTTAGAATCATATACAGTCAATGTCAATGACAATGTCCACCTAAAATATATATATTAACACTAAAAGAAATGTCACGGGACACCAACTATAATCAAACTAAGTTCACCCTAAACATTTGTCTAAATGCATCGTCAACACTGAGTCCCAATTCAAGTTGGCGTCGTTCGAGAGAGTTGTTTCCCGTGTTAACCCTCGATAAATACATTCTTAAAATTACTTTACATTAAAAAGTTATATGTTACGTAATTGGGCAATAAAAGTTCACTGCTGCTCTATCAGGGAAAAAAAAAGAAAAACAACACGCAAATGCCTAAAAGTAACCGAAATCGTTTTTGTCTCGAGGCGCCATTTTGGAAATATTCGTTTTGACAAACAATCATTTGCGCGATCCGAAGCGAGATCATCTGGTTCCTTGCTAACCTCGTTGGGGCGTTTTTCACACTTTTGA
This sequence comes from Metridium senile, assembly GCA_949775045.1. Lineage (NCBI taxonomy): Eukaryota > Metazoa > Cnidaria > Anthozoa > Actiniaria > Metridiidae > Metridium > Metridium senile. The sequence continues at coordinate 3,676,613 of OX459108.1, read as the reverse complement.
AATTCCCATAACTTGTCAACAATTTTTTTTTTTTTACCCAAACGTTTTACCTTTGTTGATGTCATTCAACTCTATAATGTTGATGTAGTGGTCGATATTAAAATGTAAATTTTAAAAAATATGATAATAATAATAATAATAATAATGATAATAATAATAATAATGTTTAATACTTATATTGCGCATTTTAACATGTTATATATGATCAAATGCGCATTACATTAAATGAATACTATACACTATATATAAAACTACTTAAAAAATATATATATACAAATTATGATAGTACTAATATTATAATATTTACATGTAGTTGAAAATAGAACAAACTGTGCATAGCCTTAATTTGAGATAAGATATATCGAAACTAAATAACTAAGTAATAGTAAAACAAGTAAAATAAAATAAAAAACTAAGTTAAGTTACTAAATGCTTCTCTAAAATAATGTGTCTTCAAAAGACTTTTAAACTTATTAAAATTGTTCTCTTTCCTAATATAGTCAGGTAGATTGTTCCAGGTCTTAGGAGCAGCTTCTGTAAATTTATACCGAAAGGTACATTGGGATGAGTCTGGACGGCATTTTTAGACTTCATTGGACACCAAAGGATGCTGATCATCTGTAATGTTTTGCAACATAGTTGATTCTGGTGGTGTTGCAAAAAGAATTGTACGTTGTCTGTCATACCCTCTTGTATGGTCTTTGCCCTTTGATGTGATACGAAACTGTACAGCCAAACCAGCAATGAAAAGAATAGGAATAACAGCAAACACTGTCCATGTATACCAACATCTTGGTGCATTAGTTTCATCCACTTTACCATGTAGAACCCTGATAGAGTAATAAAGGGTGACACTGTTTTCAATGTAGTAGTCCAAACCATTGGTCAGGCAAAAAGCACCAAGGAATGAAGTAGCTATGACGATGATAATCTTCTGTAGACACAGGATTAAAATACCACCAAGGATTGCACATCCAAAAAGGACAACAAATGGAAGCCATTGATTATCATGCAGATAAGCAGTGTGTTCATGTAGTAATGGCAAGAATGCCATGCCAACAAACCATCCCATTGTTGCACCAAGCACAAATAGGCCAAAAAAGTAAACACAAACAGCAACAATACCACATATTATACCAACAAATGCTGCTATACCGAGGTAGAGCTGTTGCTTGTGTTCTTGTAGTGAGTCAGGCAAATTAGTTAAATACAGTGCACAGATAGCATAGGTGACAAAGAATGCAATCAGAAAACCAGTACAAAACAGGATGAATTTGAAGAATTTGTATCCATAGAAGCACATAACACCTCCAAGTGCTACACTAACACCAGCAAGTACACAAAACTGTACATCATATGTATTGTGTAGTGTACAGTCCTTGTTAACGCCATGCATGGGAATACTTGTAGTTTCCATGGTGATTAAGTAAGACAAGCAACCAAGCAATTCGTATAAACTGATCACAGCAGGGCGCTTGGAGGTAGGGCGGCGAAACGGACCGGGCAGAGCAAAAAATGATAGTGAAGTGGTGGTGATATTGGCCTTCGGTCTTATGCCAAAATAAAACTACTGGGTGACACATTAAGGAACAGTAAACCAAGGGAAAAGTCAATACAAGGATGTTTCAGTTTCACACCAGTAATGTAAAATGCGAAAGAAGGAAGCAAAAGTGTCAGTACAGTTTAAAATAGTTTAGAAAGAAAATAGGAGAACATTTTCCAATGTGTAACTGTCACTACGGAATAAAGCTAGAGGAAGTTGTATGGTTTTAGATCCAAAATACAGTGGAACCCCGTTAATCCGGCCACCGAAGGAACAGCCGAAAGTGTTCGTAATAACGGGATGGCCGTATAAAGCGGGTACATTTTATAGAAAATGTATGTGCGTGCATTTCGTCGGGACTTAAAAAACTGGCCGCGATAACGGGGTGGCTGTATTAAGCGGGTGGCCGTAAAGCAGGGTTTCACTGTACACTGCTTGGCAGAGATTTGTTTACTTCACTGCTCTAGAAGAAAAAAAAGGAAAAAAAATAAATCACTTTTTTAACGTCTCAATCTTTTAGCGAAACGTGTGCCCTACTAATTGGGGAGACTCAGACACACACTCACTACCTCTACGTTAATTATTTTGCACACAACTCGGCTCACATGTTCATTTTTGCGGAGGGAGGAAAACCGGATAACCGGGAGAAAAACACATTCGTGGCATTGGAGAGAACAACACATCAAACAAACACAAGTAACATAAAATTCATGCCCGAGCCGGGACTTGAACCTGGAGCACAGCGGTGAGAGGCAAGCGCTCACCCAAAAGGTTTTCGACTCGATTCCTTAAGTTATGATACAGAAAATATTTTAATGACGTCATCACTTGGGTACTCTAAATTTAGTGCACCTTTGTGAGAATTCTATATTTTCATTCACTCTATCAGTTTTTGTACTATTAAGTTATTTGTGTTTCACGGATATACTGTTTTCACTCTACAAAAATGAAATACGTTTCACTTTTAGAATCATATACAGTCAGTGTCAATGAAAACTATTTTTAAGACGTCGCCACTTGGGTACTCTATATTTAGTGCACCTTTCTGCTAAATCTATAGTTTCATTTACTTACAGTGATTTTCATATGACCGTGATCGTACGAATAGGCAAACTAATAGTTAGTAGTAAACACTAAACCAATTGTTTTCTTTGGTTCTTTATCAACTACCACAAACTAAATGGTCTATTTTCTTGCACGGTATTAACTATGAAAATCACTCTATCAGTTTTTGTACTATTAAGTTATTTGTGTTTCACGGATATACTGTTTTCACTCTACAAAATTTAAATACGTTTCACTTTTAGAATCATATACAGTCAATGTCAATGACAATGTCCACCTAAAATATATATATTAACACTAAAAGAAATGTCACGGGACACCAACTATAATCAAACTAAGTTCACCCTAAACATTTGTCTAAATGCATCGTCAACACTGAGTACCAATTCAAGTTGGCGTCGTTCGAGAGAGTTGTTTCCCGTGTTAACCCTCGATAAATACATTCTTAAAATTACTTTACATTAAAAAGTTCTATGTTACGTAATTGGGCAATAAAAGTTCAATGCTGCTTTATCAGGGAAAAAAAAAGAAAAACAACACGCAAATGCCTAAAAGTAACCGAAATCGTTTTTGTCTCGAGGCGCCATTTTGGGAATATTCGTTTTGACAAACAATCATTTGCGCGATCCGAAGCGAGATCATCTGGTTCCTTGCTAACCTCGTTGGGGCGTTTTTCACACTTTTGAAATTCCCATGCCTTTTTTTTTACCGAAACGTTTTACCTTTGTTGATGTCATTCAACTCTATAATGTTGATGTAGTGGTCGATATTAAAATATAAATTTTAGAAAATATGTTATATATGATCAAATGCGCATTACATTAAATGAATACTATACACTATATATAAAACTATACTTAAAAAATATATATATACAAATTATGATAGTAATAATATTATAATATTTACATGTAGTTGAAAATAGAACAAAGTGTGCATAGCCTTAATTTGAGATAAGATATATCGAAACTAAATAACTAAGTAATAGTAAAACAAGTAAAATAAAATAAAAAACTAAGTTAAGTTACTAAATGCTTCTCTAAAATAATGTGTCTTCAAAAGACTTTTAAACTTATTAAAATTGTTCTCTTTCCTAATATAGTCAGGTAGATTGTTCCAGGTCTTAGGAGCAGCTTCTGTAAATTTATACCGAAAGGTACATTGGGATGAGTCTGGACGGCATTTTTAGACTTCATTGGACACCAAAGGATGCTGATCATCTGTAATGTTTTGCAACATAGTTGATTCTGGTGGTGTTGCAAAAAGAATTGTACGTTGTCTGTCATACCCTCTTGTATGGTCTTTGCCCTTTGATGTGATACGAAACTGTACAGCCAAACCAGCAATGAAAAGAATAGGAATAACAGCAAACACTGTCCATGTATACCAACATCTTGGTGCATTAGTTTCATCCACTTTACCATGTAGAACCCTGATAGAGTAATAAAGGGTGACACTGTTTTCAATGTAGTAGTCCAAACCATTGGTCAGGCAAAAAGCACCAACGAATGAAGTAGCTATGACGATGATAATCTTCTGTAGACACAGTATTAAAATACCACCAAGGATTGCACATCCAAAAGGACAACAAATGGAAGCCATTGATTATCATGCAGATAAGCAGTGTGTTCATGTAGTAATGGCAAGAATGCCATGCCAACAAACCATCCCATTGTTGCACCAAGCACAAATAGGCCAAAAAAGTAAACACAAACAGCAACAATACCACATATTATACCAACAAATGCTGCTGTACCGAGGTAGAGCTGTTGCTTGTGTTCTTGTAGTGAGTCAGGCAAATTAGTTAAATACAGTGCACAGATAGCATAGGTGACAAAGAATGCAATCAGAAAACCAGTACAAAACAGGATGAATTTGAAGAATTTGTATCCATAGAAGCACATAACACCTCCAAGTGCTACACTAACACCAGCAAGTACACAAAACTGTACATCATATGTATTGTGTAGTGTACAGTCCTTGTTAACGCCATGCATGGGAATACTTGTAGTTTCCATGGTGATTAAGTAAGACAAGCAACCAATCAATTCGTATAAACTGATCACAGCAGGGCGCTTGGAGGTAGGGCGGCGAAACGGACCGGGCAGAGCAAAAAATGATAGTGAAGTGGTGGTGATATTGGCCTTCGGTCTTATGCCAAAATAAAACTACTGGGTGACAAATTAAGGAACAGTAAACCAAGGGAAAAGTCAATACAAGGATGTTTCAGTTTCACACCAGTAATGTAAAATGCGAAAGAAGGAAGCAAAAGTGTCATTACAGTTTAAAATAGTTTAGAAATAAAATTGGAGTAGAATTTCCAATGTGTAACTGTCACTACGGAATAAAGCTAGAGGAAGTTGTACGGTTTTAGATCCAAAATACAGTGGAACCCCGTTAATCCGGCCACCGAAGGGACAGCAAAAAGTGGTCGTATTAACGGGGTGGCCGTATTAAGCGGGTACATTTTATAGAAAATGTATGTGCGTGCATTTCGTCGGGACTTAAAAAACTGGCCGCGATAACGGGGTGGCTGTATTAAGCGGGTGGCCGTAAGGCAGGGTTTCACTGTACACTGCTTGGCAGAGATTTGTTTATTTCACTGCTCTAGAAGAAAAATAAGATAAAAAATAAATCACTTTTTTAACGTCTCAATCTTTCAGCGACACGTGTGCCCAACTTATTGTGGAGACTCAGACACACACTCACTACCTTTACGTTAATTATTTTACACACAACTCGGCTCACATGTTCATTTTTGCGGAGGGAGGAAAACCGGATAACCGGGAGAAAAACACATTCGTGGCATTGGAGAGAACAAGACATCAAACAAACACAAGTAACATAAAATTCATGCCCGAGCCGGGACTCGAATCTGGAGCACAACGGTGAGAGGCAAGCGCTCACCCAAAAGGTTTTCGACTCGATTCATTAAGTTATGATATAGATAATATTTTAATGACGTCATCACTTGGGTACTCTAAATTTAGTGCACCTTTCTGATATATAATTCTATATTTTCATTTACTTATCAGTTTTTGTACTATTAAGTTATTTGTGTTTCAAGGATATACTGTTTTCACTCTACAAAAATTAAATACGTTTCACTTTTAGAATCATATACAATCAATGTCAATGACAATGTCCACCAAAAAAATATATCAACACTAAAAGAAATGTCACAGGACACCAACAAAGTTCTCTGTAAACGTTTGTCTTTGAAATGCTCGATACTAGCATTAATTGTGAACATAGTTTTCATAATTCCTATATTCCATGTTTACTGTTACTCTTTAAACAGTTAATACTGAAATTGTAACTGCTGAAGACAAGTACACTGACGAAGAATCATGTGTCACTTGTTGTAGTCTTAATCTTTACTTTACTTGGTCAACATTATTGACATTGACTGCATGATATTAATATCGTAAAGGAAGTTTGCAGAACAAACAGAAACCTGATTTAGACTAATGAATGTAAAGGACAATTCAATTCAAAAAGAAAGTTTACCTTTCAAAACAGAAAAGGAAGGAGGAAAAAGCTATAAAAAGAGCGCTATCTATCAATGCTAGTCACTATCTTTGAGAATTACATAAAGAGTGACTGTTCAAAGGAAAGAAAGATCGACTTATAATCATGAAGATAGTAGTGTTGGCTGTGCTGTTTCTTACTGGTTTGATTGCTGTCACCATTGCTGCCCCTATGGAAGATATTTACGACAAAGTCGATCCAGAAACAGGTAAAAATAAGTTCACATTTTCTTTCCATTATTTTATTGTTGTTGATTTTTTGTAAAGCTTAACTTCGCATAGAATTTCTATATTTCTTGTAATCTTTGAGGATGATTCTATTGTTTTTATATTTGTGAAAAGCCGTACTTTTTACCTTTTTATATATGATGTTGTGTTAGTCTCTCTTAGGAGCTATAGCTAAAATCGTTTAGGCACTCCCTTAATTTTTAAAAGACTTCGAGTATCCCGATGTTTTGTTTTATGCAGTAAGAACTTGTGTCTAATGTCAATAAGAAAATACCTTTTTTCATTTATTTGGCTTTGCATAACAACTTAGAACTTCCGACAATTGTCTTGAAAATGTGATTATAGTGATCCAGTAAAGTGTTTTAATTACTCATTTTGTCTAGTTTTTAATATTATCTTATGTATCTCAAAACAGTTTTCTTATCGAGTGTTTTCATTCATTGTTAGATAATTTTTTAGTATCATTGCTATCTTTTTATATCTGAAAATTGAAAAAGCTGTTCATTACAGGAAATGCGAACGTTGAGGTAGAAGAGCTTCACAATGACCAAGCAGGCAAATATGGTAACAAAGATTTCCTTTTATTAGACAACCTACCAACCAGCTTACTGACAAACGTATACTTACCATTCGGCAAAATACCTACCAGCAAACACACTTAATGCCAAACGTACTAATCATTCAACTAACCTAACAACCAACCTACCACTAAACTACTAACCAACCGACCACCGTATCAACCAACCAACCAACCAACCAACCAACCAACCAACCAACCAACCAACCAACCAACCAACCAACCAACCAACCAACCAACTAACTAACTAACTAACTAACTAACTAACTAACTAACTAACTAACTAACTAACTAACTAACTAACTAACTAACTAACTAACTAACTAACTAACTAACTAACTAACTAACTAACTAACTAACTAACTAACTAACTAACTAACTAACTAACTAACTAACTAACTAACTAACTAACTAACTAACTAACTAACTAACTAACTAACTAACTAACTAACTAACTAACTAACTAACTAACTAACTAACTAACTAACTAACTAACTAACTAACTAACTAACTAACTAACTAACTAACTAACTAACTAACTAACTAACTAACTAACTAACTAACTAACTAACTAACTAACTAACTAACTAACTAACTAACTAACTAACTAACTAACTAACTAACTAACTAACTAACTAACTAACTAACTAACTAACTAACTAACTAACTAACTAACTAACTAACTAACTAACTAACTAACTAACTAACTAACTAACTAACTAACTAACTAACTAACTAACTAACTAACTAACTAACTAACTAACTAACTAACTAACCACTAAACTAACAACCAACCGACCATCATATCAACATACCAACCAGCTTACCAACTAACTAACTAACCAACCAACCAACCAACCGAACAACCTACTAACCAACCAACCACTAAACTACCAACCGACCGACCATCATATCAACCAACCAACCAAGTTACCAACTAACTAACTAACCAACCAACCAACCGAACAACCAACAAACCAACCAACTACTAAACTATCAACCAACCGACCATCATATCAACCAACCAACCAACTAACTAACCAACCACTAAACTACCAACCAACCGACCCTCATATCAACCAACAAACCAAGTTACCAACTAACTAACTAACCAACCAACCAACCGAACAACCAACAAACCAGCCAACCACTAAACTACCGTCATTACCAACCAACCGACCATCATATCAACATACCAACCAACTTACCAATTAACTAACCAACCAACCAACCAATCAGCCAACAAACAAACAAACCACTAAACTACCGTCACTATCAACCAACAGACCATCATATCAACATACCAACCAACTAACTAACCAACCAACCGAACAACCAAACATAATTATAATTCCAAAATTTATTTTCTAGATCATTCCATGAGAAAAGACTGCATAGTGGAGGTCGTTAAAGTATCCAAGAATGTTTGTTCTAAATGCAGCGGACCTCCCTTTAACCGTAAATGTGATTGCAAGCAGATACAAAAGACATATTATCTATGCAAGAAGATGAGATTTGGTTAAAACTCCCTACAAAGAAACAGCCAATGTCATTTACATTGTCCACCTAAAAGAACATTAACACGAAAAGAAATGTCACGTGACAACAAATCAGCTCGCTCTAAATGCTCGATACTACCATTAATTGTGAACATAGATTCCATAACTCTTATTCCATGTTCACTGTTACTCATAATTATACAGTTAAAAATTGAAATTTCAACTGCTGAAAACAACTAACAAAGAATCACGTGTCACTTGTTTTAGTGTTAATCTCTACTTTACTTGGACAACGCTATAGTGCACCTCACCCCTAATACAATACTTTCTGTACCGATTCTACATGAAGTGAATTTTCGATTGATTGATTGATTGATTGATTGATTTTTATTTTACTCATATATATAGTAAATAGTTGAATAACGAAATTTATTATACGACTATTACGTAATTTTACCTTATAAGGAGAAGAGAACTCGAAAAATATGAAGCCGTATTTATTGAGTTCTGTTCCGGTTAAACCGGTTTTTAACTCGACAAACTACGGGCTGCAGGCCAGTTTTCACTCAAAATGTTTCCAAACGATTGCTAACCAAAAAAAAAAAAAACATTTTTATCATAGAGCCGTATAATAAATAACTTATTTGTGATTTTCCCCGTAATACGGGCGGACATTTTACTCGTTATTCGCATTTTTCCTCGTCCCCGGAGGGACTCGAAAAAATCATTCACCACTCGTAAAATATCCGCCCGTATTACGGGAAAAATCACAAATAAGATATACATTTCTTGATTTGAGTGAAGCGTATAACAAGTATTGTATTAGGGGTGAGGTGCACTTTAATGGCATTGGTTGTACGTGCAAACAGTAGAAACAAAGAATATTAAAGTTGTCCTTCAGTAGCATTGCATGTAATTATAAGAGTTGATTTAAGGCCATATGCTATAACTGTTCGTAGAATTATCTTACTCTTTCGTCGGGTACCCGGCGACATCATCTGACGATCACCTGATGATGTCGGTGCCCGATGAAATCTTAAGATAATTCTACAAACAGTAGTATATGGCCTTAAAATAAACTCTTATAAGTAGAAACTAACTTTTGTAAATTCATGTTGTATTTCTTTCTTTCAAATAAAAACTATATATGGATTGGCGAGTTAAGCCATCATTTGAGTGTTTGTAGTCTTGAAAACAATTATTGTTTTTTTTTGTGTCTGATGTTTTTAAAAATGATAAATACTCTACTTTCACATGGGGGGTTGTAATTATTGTTATTGTATAACCCCCTCTGCAGGTATCTCCTTTTCTCTAAATTTGGGCTCCCTTTACAGCGGTCTTTTTGACCGTAACCTGCTTAATTCTCACCCAAATGGCTTCAAATCTTCACAGACAATTGAATACCTAATAACTAAAAATGATATGGCAACTATTTATTGAATTGTATTAATATTGAGTTGAAAAACATGGAAGGTTTAAAAGTCGGCTTTTATTCTCTTATAAATAGCGAGCTTGGGCTACCTGTGGATATAACTAGTCAACTATTACCATTGTTATACCGCCCAGCCAATCAGATCACCCATACTACCTTTCGTTAACTACTAAGTTTAAACACAGGGAACCCACTCTCAGAGACTCACGGATTATCGGTTTACTCCACGTTTGTGTGTCAAGATTGAATATTAATTAGATAGTTTTGTCTTCAATAAAATTCCTTCAAAACACAAATGTCTCCTATTTTTCTGCAATAATACATGTTTTGGATGATCATTTAATGTCAATATATGAAAATTACTTCGAAATTTTCAGGATGACATGAGATTCTGTTGAATACCTAAAGGCTAATTAATATACAGACAAGGGTGGCAAGTTATGCATAGCTCTTAGAACCATCTCTGACCCCAACAAGTAGACAATCCCTTGGGGGACCACATTGCCGGATTTCAAACCGTTAGGGGCTGGGGCGAATTGCCCTATACTTTGCCAAACAAGATTTTTTTTACATAATCAGAGAAACCTTGTCTAGCTTTACAATGTCTTCAGGGACTGTTTCTACACTGCTTTGTAGTCATCTAGTTCTTTCCGAAGTAGTTTTGTAGCTGTATATACAAGAATGAGTTCTAGTCAAATAGGAATAGCATTATTCGGATTAGGCCGAGCTGGTTCTATCCACGCAGCGAACGTCATTTCAAACAACCGAGCAAAGTTGCTCTACGTCGTAGAAGATGATGTAGCAAAGGCACAACAGTTCTTAAAACCTCAAAATGTCGACCACGTGAAAGTTATGTACGAGTCAAATCCAAAGGTGCCCATCCCCCCCCCGGGCAAACCCCCGGGCATTTGACTTTTTGAAAAAAAATGGGTCAAATTCCCCACCATCTGGGCAAACTGAACAGTCAAATGCCCCACTATTGAAAACAACAGAATGGTCAAATGCCCGCCCCTCGAGCTCGAGTCAGTAATAAGCTCAAATTTTACTTAAAGTAGAAAAGAAAATACTTAAACTTCCTTCTACCACATGACGTCTCATGAACATGGCGGACAAAACTTGTAAATCTAATATGAAGGGAAATTTCAAAAAACGTTGAAGAAGAGAATGGTTATTGGCAATTTTTGATTGGTGATTGCACGACCGAAAGATGGATCTCGATATAATTCACAAATCTATTTTAAGAACTTAAAGAACTTGGATTTTCTTTGCACTTTTCGACTCTAAAACACAAAGACAAGCATTTATACTTCGTCAATTTAATTTCACTTGTGAAAGAACAGTTCCCAGAGCTCCTTTGCAATCGCTGTTCTTCAATCGCCAATATCTTTCTGACGTTTTTTGAAATAGGTGTATAACAAGGAAAAACTATCTATCAATTCTTTGCTTTTCGTTCCCGTTCCCGTGTGACTTTTGCCTGATCATGGGCTACCTGTGGTTAGGACTCCAATGCTTTCTGGGTATTTTTAAAGATGGCCGACAACTCGTCAAATGCCCGCCCGTTCAGGTAGCTAATCGGCGTCAAATTCCCCACTATACGAACTCAAGTCTTGTCAAATGCCCGGGGTTTGCCCGGGGGGGGGATGGGCACCTTTGGATTTGACTCGTACATTATTCCAGTAAAAAATGTAGCAGTTGTGTTTGAAGATAATGCAGTTGAAGCTGTGATGATCTGCACGCCGACTTCGACGCACGAAAAGTGTGTTATGGACAGTTTGAGAGCTGGGAAAGCTGTGTTCTGCGAAAAACCCCTCTCCAACGAAGCCAAGGCTATAGGTAATGATTTTGGAAACTTTTTTCTTTATATTATTATGTATTAATTTTAGTTTTAACTTACACCTACTTGCAGTAAGGTTGTCATACAGAGAACATTCTTTGTGTCAAATGTTCTATTTTGTATGACAACCTTACTGCAAGTAGGTGTATATTTCTTCATGCATCCTGGATATGCTTTGAACACTTACAAATATGTCTGGAATGTTTTATATTGTGTTTTAGCCTATCAAAAATGAGACAATGATTTGCTGTGATATATTGTTATCATAAACTTCACTTTTTTCAAAAATGGTTGAAGGAATGAACGGTACCCTTGGTACCAGAGGTTATTTTCTACTTGCTTTAGCATTTGTAAATTTGCTAAATAATGTTGGACGATAAACCAATGTGCAGGTCAAAACTTTTAGTAGAAGTTATAACCAATACGCTACTTTGTGCATTGCATTATATTAGGAGATATTAGACGCCTTAGATCGTCAAGTAAACCGCCGTGTTGATGTCAATATCAGCAATATTGAGTGCGAAATCCTTAGAATTCATCATAGAATTTTTATATCTTAAACACCGTGTCCCCAAAATACGTTTAAAGAAATTGACATTTCCATGTTTACTTCTCGCAAAACTGAGCTATTTTGGAAGAAACTTGTTGTCCCTGGATATGATTTCAAGCAATGTTTACAACATGGTTTAGGCCCTGTTTCACTGTGATAAATTTGACGAACTTCAACAACCTGTATTTTATAATCTAAAAGATTTATCTAGAATGTAATTATATATTTCGATTTTATGGGAGCCATTAAGGTTTTTGCCTATAAAGCCAACTTTAATTCTTAATTCAAGAATAAAAAATAGTTCGCTAAAATTTGCGTCCAATCAAAGTCTTCATAGACTTAAAACCAACCAGAAGGCCAGGGTCAGACTCTGACCCTCCGCTTCTGATTGGCTCGGCGAATACAAGAGACTAGGCTCATTTGGTTAGATGGTTTCTTTAGAGAACAACGAACACAGACGTACAATATTGAAAATTATATGAATACTGGATCAAGAAACCCTCTAGTTTTTAGGGTTAATGAACGGTGAATTGTGAACAGCAATTTGTCTTAATTTTACTTTATTATAAGCAATTAGTGGGTGAGGTTGAGTATGATATCGTAAATTATCAAGACCAAGGTCTGTGTTATCTGCCGAAGCCGGGTTTGATGACCATAACACAGACTCAAGGTCTTGATAATTTACAATATCATGCGAAAACCGAACCCAATAATTGTTTTATTATACATTTTATAAAGTAAAAGTACAATTATAATTGATGAAAAAGAGACAACTAGCAAATCTTGCTGCCATTTTCACATCAACTCTCAGAGAACAGAGGGAGCCTGGGAACTTTACAGTGATAAATGCAGTATCTGCTGCAGATACTGCATTTATCACTGTCAAGTTCACATGCTACTCAGATTTAGCTGTGTGCTCTCGGCCAATCAGATTCAATGTAGCTAGTAAAATGTATAATAATAAAGACTATTAGTATTGTTGGTAATTGATTTTGCTCATTGTCATCAACAGTTAAGTGTTATGAGGAGGCAGAGAAAAGAGGACTTACATTACTTTGCTCCTACAACCGCCGATTTGACCCAGGTCATGGTTCGGTCATAGACGAAGCAAGAAAGGGGAGCCTGGGAACTATTCATTCCATCACTACTACAAGCCGTGATAGCGCCATACCTACTCTAGAGTACCTTAAGTTCTCCAATGGTTTTTTCCACGACAGTGGTATTCATGACATTGACATGGTCTTGAAAATAGCAGGGGAGGCCCCATCTACTGTATATGCTCAGGCCCACGCATTTGTCCCTGGCATTGCAGAAATTAATGATGTTGATTGCGTGGCCATCACTATGAAGTTCCCAAGTGGAATACTTGCAATGATTAATATTGATCGTGTCTCTCCGTATGGCTACGACCAACGCCTGGAAGTGTTGGGTGACAAAGGAATGATGATAAGCGATAACCTAAAACCCACTGCAGTCCAAATACACAATCAACAAGGTGTTACTCTGGATAAATGTCACTATTCCTTCCCTCAGCGCTATGCAGAGTCCTACAAGGGTGCACTTGATCATTTCATTGATGTAATACAAGGCAAGGCAGAGATTAAAGTCACAGCAAATGACACAATGTTGGCCAATAAAGTAATTGATGCATGCGAGGCTTCATTCAAGACTAAACAAGTGGTAGACTTCACAAAATTTGAAAATTAACATGTAAGAGGGTATATAATACATGTAAATATGCCTTATAGTCACACTATTGTTTTTGGTATCATCAATTCATAGAATTGAGACAATAAAAATCAAAAGGGTGGCAATATGGCATACTAACATGAAGTATATACCTTGTTCCCAGGGCTTTTCTATTCAAATTTTCCAATGAGGAAAAGTCCTGGAAACAAGTTTGTGTGTACTTTTTAAAATAATTCAAATGATATTTAAGAATGAGCAGGGTACATGGGAACCAGCAAATGCAATAACATGAAATGATGTATATGGAAACCTATTAGACATTTTGACCTTTGTAAATTAAATAAATAAATCCCTTTTTTTTTTTGAATTACAAATTGTAAATAAAATGACTTTTAAGAAGATTTTTAAAACTTTTTAAAAATCTACTAGCCAGACACAACTCAGACTTGTCTAGAGCATAGGATCGGTCACGTGACTCCTTGTCTCACATGGATCGGTCGGGACTGGGTACTATGTAAGACTCAGTCACTACCTCAATTAAATATTTATATTAATAATAGAGAAAACACTAAAACCATGAAATAAAAACAAAATAGTTACTAACTAATAGTTTATATTTTGTGACTATTTAGAGACTATTTAGTGACTTATATATCACTCAATAAACATCAAATACAAAAGGAAACAATAGAGTGGTTTTCATTAACCCGTGAAAATAAAGTGTATTGGTTATAAAGTGTGATAGTCAAATAACAACAATAGAACACAATGGAATTAAGTATAGTTTAGTAAATGAGCAGGAGTGTTTTATCAGGATTTAAACTACGCGGCAAAGCCAAGTGGTTTAAATCCTGATAAAACATGGTCTGCGAGTTTATTAAACGGCTTAAAAAACTCCAACCTATGTTTTGTGTTTTTGTGAAAAAAAAAAAAACATCAAGGATTTATGAAAGTGTATTAGAAAATTTAGGTTAAAGTTTATGTAAATTAGGGTGAATCTTTATCAGGATTTAGACCACTCGTCATGGTTACGATTTCTTTTGTCAATTTCATTAATTATTCATGAACTTTTTAAGGTATATTAAAGAGTGATACACTTAAGAGTGTTTCCCAGGTTAATGAAAATCACTCTAATTTAAAACCACTCTATTTCATGGATTTAGTGTTTTTGCTCTAATAATTTATTAGAAAATGATCACATCCACTCAGATGGCTGTATCATAGTGTTCTACTCAAGTATGTTAAGGCCTGGGTTTTTCGTTGTGAAAAGACCCCCCCCCCCCCCCCGCCAATAATTAAGATGTTGGCTTCGTACTTTCAAGATATTCGCTAGTTTTCAAAGAAAATCGCTGTGGATGTTAATATCAGAGTCCTTAATGTTTTAGTGCTGATTTTTACGAGGTCACGTGGTATATGACGTCATAATAGCAAGAAAATACTCAAAATTTATGCGGTCGTGAGTTTAAGATAAAGATAAAAACGAAAAGCCAAAAGTTGATAAGTAATAGATGACAAATAATTTCACGTTTGGAGAACTTGAATTCGATAGCTTGGTAGGGAGATATAAGGGGATTTTGAATAAGAATTATGGTCACGTGACCTGTTTTACAAAATATCTCCTTAACAGTAAGTGATAACCAGATTCTCCAAGCACAGTCCTGTAGAAACCTTGTAGAGAAGTACATTTAATGAGAGAGCTTGGGCTACCTGTGGATATACCTAGTCAACTATTCCCATTGTTATACCGCCCAGCCAATCAGATCACCCATATTACCTTTTGTTAACTACTAAGTTTAATAAGTGTGCAAGTAGGGTTTCTACACTGCTTTGTAGTCATCTAGTTCTTTCCGAAGTAGTTTTGTAGCTGTATATACAAGAATGAGTTCTAGTCAAATAGGAATAGCCTTATTCGGATTAGGCCGAGCTGGTTCTATCCACGCAGCGAACGTCATTTCAAACAACCGAGCAAAGTTGCTCTACGTCGTAGAAGAGGATGTAGCAAAGGCACAACAGTTCTTAAAATCTCAAAATGTCGACCACGTGAAAGTTATTCCAGTAAAAAATGTAGCAGTTGTGTTTGAAGATAATGCAGTTAAAGCTGTGATGATCTGCACGCCGACTTCGATGCACGAAAAGTGTGTTATGGACAGTTTGAGAGCTGGGAAAGCTGTGTTCTGCGAAAAACCCCTCTCCAACGAAGCCAAGGCTATAGGTAATGATTTTGGAAACATTTTTCTTTATATTATTAATAATTACTCGGGATTCCTGTGGAATCACCGAGTTTAGGATTCGGCATTATTTTTTTAATTTTTCTTTCGTCGTCGTCGCCAGTATTGTCGAAGTTCTGAGTTACTTCAATTTCGGCAGCCATTTTGTTTCTAACTTTGACAGTACAGTCTTTTAGTAATTAATGTTTTTAAATACACTCAAATCGCTTGCAAATCCACACACCATTCGCGGTATAGCCACACTAAAAGATGTCGAGCGTTTTCCGAAAGGAGATTTAGAGACACGCCGCGAATCTATCGTCAAACTGACTATGAAAATGCCTATCGTGAAACTTAAACTATGTATTCAAAAGCGAATTATAATCAAACTTATACAAACTCTAAAACAACAAAGCTCAACTACAGAATGTGAACAAAGGTCTACCGAAGAAAAAACGAGGATTGCAAGCGGCATTTTAAGCGAAGAAGATTCAAGACTAGCGACTTGTGTTTACAGTCAACCAGACTCAAAGTAAGGCCGCCTAGCTTCTCAAAAATGATGACTTCTTTCATATTAATAATGCTAAGTACCTTGCTTCTTTTATTATTTTTAATTCAAGGAAGTATTTTCTGTTTTTCCGATTTGATATTAGTCTTTATTAGGGTACAAAACAGTCAAGTTCTTCGACCGCTACACTCAAACTATTGTCATTTCATCGTTCAGTGATAGTGATATATTACTAGTTGTTTGACTGTACAGGTATGAATGTAAGCTTATATAATGATGCAGAAGTCCCAATAAAGATTACAAATAATACCAGATCTCGTTATCCAAGGTTTGTTTATTATAATTGTAGACATTTTAACTGTCATCATCAGTTGTGAGACAAGTACAAAATGTAGAATATCAACACGATTAATACAGGCGTTTGAACACCAAAAGTAGGAAGCTTAGACGGTTTGTTTATCATAGAATACGCTCAAATATACCCAGGTCTTCTAAGTTACATAATTATATTAACTGTGCAAAGGTCAAAATCGAGCATTATTCTTCAAAGTTCAAGGGGATTGGGACACAAGCATTTATTTCTCAAAAAAGGTTCAAATGTAAAGCCAGTCGGTATATATCGTCCCTTTCTTGTAATAGACCGATGTCTCTCTATAAGACTCAGTCACATGTAATGAATTACTGTACTGTAAGTGTAAACTATATTATGATGTAGAGAAGAATACTGGTCCTAAAAACACACTATATGTGGATCCAAGCAAGACAATAACAGCACCATATAGCAAAGGTAATGCTTTTACCTTTAAAATTACAACAATGTGCTGCAATGAGTTTATGTTCTTTAATTTATAATAACAAAAATAAAATTAATTCTTCAAATGAGCTTGTAATGATCATGAATATTGAGGATCAGTTCTGATTGTCACAATCGGCATGACAGTCATTTCTCATGAAATCAAAACTACCCACAAGTTTAAATGTGTTTAATACTGATTATAAACTTCAATTTAGTGACAGTTTTACAGGTAATCTACAAAAAGAAACTGCAAATTATTCATATCAGATATAGGTAGATAAACAAATTTCTGATGAAAGTGCGCGTTTACGCAGGCGTCTATTTTCATGAATTGTACTTATAATTAAACGCGTAGCTAGAGCATCAAAGAGAATCCCGAGTTCACGCAGTTATGCGTCTAGTTATGTATTAATTTTAGTTTTAACTTATTTTGAACACTTGCAAATATGTATGGAATGTTTTATATATTTGTGTTTATGATTCGACTTGTATTGTTATTATAAACTACACTTTTTTCAAAAATGGTTGAAGGAATGAACTGTACCCTTGGTACCAGAGGTTATTTTCTACTTGCTTTTATAGCATTTGTAAATTTGATTGTTTGTGATGCAACTAGAATTTAACCTCTGGCCCAATTTAAAGAGCTTAGAATCTCACTTCTATGTTGATTTGATTAACACTCAATTACATCCTCGGGAACCCAGGGGTATTCTTCTGTCGCTCGTTTCTCGCTTCCACAACATATACCCCTGGGGACGTAGTCTGTTGGAGCTTGTTCCGGAAGTCAAAATTCAAACTTATTTAACGACTTTCTTTGAATGGTTATCTTGATTTTCATTGGTCGACCTAATAAGGTCGACCAATCAGGAAAGAGCTGAATTTTGACTTCGGGAACAAGCTCCAACAGACTACGTTCCCAGGGGTATATGTTGTGGAAGCGAGAAACGAGCGACAGAAGAATACCCCTGGGTTCCCGAGGATGACTCAATTATAGCTATATTTGGAACCTATAATCTCGTCAAGTTGTCAAATGACGTCCAATCAAAGTCTTCATAGACTTAAAACCAACCAGAAGGCCAGGGTCAGTCCGCTTCTGATTGGTTCAGCAGACGGCGGATGGCGGACAGCGGACGAGAAAAAGTTAAAATGAAAATAATAATAAAAAAAAAAAAAATAATAATAATAATAATAATAATAATAATAATAAATATGAAAATAAAATAATAATAATAATAAATAATAATAAAAAATTACAACCGATTTCAGTGTGCTTTTTTTAGTGTGTACATTCGACATGATCATTCGACAGTCTGACTTGACATTAGAGTTGCAATTTTAAAGTAAGTTTTTGCAAATCAAATTTGCCTTTAGGATTTTAAAAATTAATGCTGTTAGTTTTGATTTATCAGTCTGATAATGTCAACAAGTACAATTTTAGGAATGCATGTCGAGTCAGACTGTCGAATGATCATGTCGAATGTACATGCTAAAAAAAGCCACCTATGCACTTTACACTGAAATCGGTTGTAATAAATAAAAAAAAATTAATATAAAAATATCCTGAATTGAACCATTCTAAAAACAAAACGAAATGATTTAGGTTTACCTTCATTGTTTTTGATCTACTAACCGCTGAATAACGGATGACCTGAATGTAATAAGTGAATCGCAGCAATTTACACAATACTGTACTCAAACGGCGTAAGCTGTGTTGCCCACAGGCAGCCCAAGCAATTCACTTTTACAGTAGAGATATGTGAGGGAAAAAATCGATATTTTTATTGAAATAAATTTGAACATATTTCAATCCTGTGTTGTTGTTAAACTTATTTGGTGTCATTCTGGGTGGTTTTTGAACGTTTTAGAGCATTTTTTCTTATTTTTTGGGCAAAAAATAAGAAAAAATGCTCTAAAACGTGAAGAGACAATAACAAGCAAATCTCGCTACCATTTTCACATCAACTCCCACTGAGAACGGAGGGAGCCTGGGAACTTGCTGCAGATACTGCATTTATCACTGTCAAGTTCACATGCTACTCAGATTTAGCCGTGCGCTCTCGGCCAATCAGATTCAATGTAGTTAGTAAAATGTATCATATAATTATAAAGACTATTAGTATTGTTGGTAATTGATTTTGCTCATTGTGATCAACAGTAAAGTGTTATGAGGAAGCAGAGAAAAGAGGACTTACATTACTTTGCTCCTACAACCGCCGATTCGACCCAGGTCATAGTTCAGTCATAGATGAAGCAAGAAAGGGGAGCCTGGGAACTATTCATTCCATCACTACTACTAGCCGCGATAGCCCCATACCTACACTAGAGTACCTTAAGATCTCCAATGGTTTTTTCCACGACAGTGGTACTCACGACATTGACATGGTCTTGAAAATAGCAGGGGAGGCCCCATCTACTGTATATGCTCAGGCCCACGCATTTGTCCCTGGCATTGCGGAAATTAATGATGTTGATTGTGTGGCCATCACTATGAAGTTCCCAAGTGGAATACTTGCAATGATCAATATTGATCGTGTCTCTCCTTATGGCTATGACCAACGCCTGGAAGTGTTGGGCGACAAAGGAATGATGATAAGCGATAACCCAAAGCCCACTGCAGTCCAAATACACAATCAACAAGGCGTTACCCTGGATAAATGTCACTATTCCTTTCCTCAGCGCTATGCAGATTCCTACAAGGGTGCACTTGATCATTTCATTGATGTAATACAAGGCAAGGCAGAGATTAAAGTCACAGCAAATGACTCAGTGTTAGCAAATAAAGTAACTGATGCATGCGAGGCTTCATTCAAGACTAAACAAGTGGTAGACTTCACAAGATTTGAAAATTAACCTGTAAGAGGGTATAATATACTTCATGTAAATATGCCATATAGTCACACTATTGTTTTTTGTATCATCAATTCATAGAATTGAGACAATAAAAATCAAAAGGGTGACAATATGGCATACTGACATGAAGTATATACCTTGTTCCCAGGGCTTTTCCATTCAAATTTTCCAATGAGGAGAAGTCCTGGAAACAAGTTTGTGTGTACCTTTTAAAATAATTCAAATGATATTTAAGAATGAGCAGGGTACATGGGAACCAGCAAATGCAGTAACATGAAATGATGTATATGGAAACCTATTACACATTTTGACCTTTGTAAATTAAATAAATAAATCCCTTTTTTTTAAATTACAAATTGTAAATAAAATGACTTTTAAGAAGATTTTTAAAATTTTTTAAAAATCTACTAGCCAGACACCACTCACTCAGTCACTACCTCAATTAAATATTTATATAATAGTGAAAACACTAAAACCATGAAATAAAAACCAAATAGTTACTAACTAATAGTTTATAGAGTACAAACACTAAAAGTGTGCATTACTTTGTACTATTTACCACTAAATAGTGTTGATTAAACAATAGAGAACAAAAGAATTTGCATAATTTAGCAGTATTTATGTTGCACACTTTTAGTGTTTGTACTCTATTTTGTGACTATTTAGAGACTATTTAGTGACTATATCACTCAATAAACATCAAATACAAAAGGAAACAATAGAGTGGTTTTCATTAACCCGTGAAAATAAAGTGTATTGGTTATAAAGTGTGATAGTCAAATAACAACAATAGAACACAATGGAATTAAGTATAGTTTAGTAAATGAGCAGGAGTGTTTTATCAGGATTTAAACTACGCGGCAAAGCCAAGTGGTTAAAATCCTGATAAAACATGGTCTGCGAGTTTATTAAACGGCTTAAAAAACTCCAACCTATGTTTTGTGTTTTTGTGAAATAACATCAAGAGTTTATGAAAGTTTATTAGAGAAAATTTAGGTTAAAGTTTATGTAAATTAGGGTGAATCTTTATCAGGCTTTAGACCACTCGTCATGGTTAAGATTTCTTTTGTCAATTTGGACAAAATAGTCATTAATTATTCCTGAATTTTTTAAGGTGTATTAAAGAGTGTTTCCCAGGTTAATGAAAATCACTCTAATTTAAAACCACTATTCATGGATTTAGTGTTTTTGCTCTTGACTAATAATTTAGTGGGAAATTAAAAGAATTAATAAGACAAAAGAAGATCAATCAAGCTGAAGTCTTTCTTTTGTCATTCTGTTATAGGAGGGTGTTAGCTACCTAGGCAGGGGTTGATCTAAGGGGTGGCACCGGACACCCCCCTAGGGCCGCATTTACCCCATGATTTCTTTTGTAATTTTATAAATGTATTCATACAATACATAGCACACAAAGTGCTAATAATTCATTAGTTATTTAACAGCTATTGTTCAAATTCTAATAAAAACACTTATAAACTTCATGAATAATTAATGAGCAATTGACAATACAGGTTGTATAATTTATTCAATACAGATTCGTCCTGATTTGTTTTAACTTGAATTTTCTCAGCCAGATTTACTTTAATCTTGACAATTTTAGTAAAATATTCAAGAACTAATGTTGGAGTTGTACCGCCGCGAAAGTGATCCCCGCCGCAATATTGATCCCGCCGCAATAATGATTCCCAAGTCGCCGCAATATTGATCCCCGCCGCAATAATGATTCCCAAGTCGCCGCAATAATGATCCCCATGGAAATGATAAACCTGGACAACGCGGGATCGATGTAGCATGTCACATTTAAAACAAACATATCAAATTTCATTCTCTACCTCGAGGATTCCTTTCTGGACATCGTTGTAGGAGGCCTTGTAGTATGGACTTCTTTAAACTATATTACATTTCCATTCTTCTGCTGTTCGCTCATGTTGATATTATCACTGGGAGTTAAATGAGCAAAGTACTTTGGACAAAGATGACCAGGATATGTTTATAGAAGAATCATAGTTGTTGAGGTTGTACATAAAATTCCACAAATCTCCTACTATATCATCACTTCTAACTACTGTGCGACAATGGGGATTGCTTAATAAAAACTGGCTTTACTACAAATAATTGATTTTGATTTAATATTTCTATGACGAGACCGCTTTAAAAATCTAACTCGGTCAAACTTGAATTTGATCTCACATATTGTTGAAGCGAAGTTAATCTCGTTGAACTCTTTTACTAGCTTGACCTTAACAGATTACCCTGATATCATTTGAATTGAAACTCCAACTTTGTAGTTGATTACATGAGCTACACAGAAATTGTTGAGACTTCAAAAATAGTACAAAAAAGATAAAATACAGCACTACATAGATAACGAAGATGAAAGGCAGTATATAGATAATGAGTTTCAATATATAAAATAACTTTTGAAATGATAGTTAAAATGCGTTATATTTAACATTCATGACACAAAAAAAAAGCAAACAAAAAGAAAAGAGAAACGAATGTTAAACGAAAACACAAAAAGGGATTCACATATATGTGGATAAATGCATGGAAAAATATAGAAATAGTCCATGCTCCATCGATCACGAGTTGTCCAAGTTCATAATTCCTTGGGGATCATTTTTGCGGCGACTTGGGAGTCATTATTGCGGTGGGAATCAATATTGCGGCGACTTGGGAATCATTATTGCGGCGGGGATCAATATTGCGGCGACTTGGGAATCATTATTGCGGCGGGAATCATTATTGCGGCGGGGATCATTTTCGCGGCGGTACAGGAGTTTCATATTTGTGTCCAATCTGTACGAGATATATACTAGTGGCTCGTCTTTGACTCGTTACTGTATATCTCATACAGATTGGCCCCTCATATTGTATATAGTACTTATAAGCTCAAATATTTCTATAGTTTACCAAGGGAATAGCTTAGATTACTTTGAATATATGAAAATCAATAGTTTTTACGAATAACTTTGAACCTAAGTTTTTTGATGTGACTTTTGATAATATTTCTTATTGGTATTTTTAAATATATTTTTGATATATTGATTTTTAATAGAGTACAAATATTATACCTGTGAAACAAGTAGTAGAGTGCAAACAATATAACCATGAAACACAAAAACTAATTAGTCGAAAATTAGTAGAAATTAGTGAAAAATAGTCGAAGCGTGAATAGACTAAATTTAGTGTGCACGTGCAATCAGCCAAGTGTCCTAGCTAGCGCACAATACGCATTCGCGGTTCAGTGATCACACTAAATTAACAAGACTAATTTAGTGAAATTTAGCATTAGATTTTGTTAATGTTAGACTATTGTTTGCACTCTACTAATTAGTACTAAATAGTGCTAATTAAACAATTAATAGAAAACAATAGAATTAGGCTAAGCATAAAATATCACTATTTAGTACTATTTGTGTTTCACGCTTTTAATGTTTGTACTCTATATTTTTTAATATTGTTAAAACAGCTATTGATCAAATTCTAATAAAACACTTATTCTACAATAATTATAATCCAAGCATCTACAACACAACAATAGGAATCAAATCAATGTACATCCCTTTTTATTTTAATTACTTAAAACTTAGCAAGTGTTACAAGGGGGAAGAAAGAATAAAGAAAGAAATCTCCTTTTTTGTAGACCAATCAACAGTATGAAAAAAGGGGGGTCAACAAAATTAAGGGGGTTGGTCACATTTTTTTTAAAAGCTATATAGGAGGGTTGTTTACAAATTGTATGCTGTTTTATAGGAGAAAGGGAGGTTGGGTAATATTTGAAAAAGACAACAGGTGATTTTGCTGACCATCACCAACCCCCCCACCCCCCCCCCTAGACACCCTATGCATAAAGGCGGGGGCAATGAACATATCAAAGTTAATCAGTTTTAGAATACAACAATGCTTTCAATAGAAAGAGCACATCACAATTAGTAATATTCCAAAGTTTGAATTTAGTAACATAAAATGATAAAAAGCTACAGCTGTTTGAATTTACAAGGATTTGACTGAAAATTTGAGCTTTGGGCTGACAAGCCTCGTTTTCATGTTTTTGGTACATTTCAAATGCTGATAACTCTGCAGTGATTTACTACATGACAACATTACTCTACCAAATTGCTAATTTAGACATGCTCTTTCTTGTAATTGAAAAATATTATTTAAATATTTTATTGTTCATGGTGTTCGTTCCCAGTCCTTTCTCTTTATGCATGGGGTATATACACTAATAAATGAAAGCCCCCTAATATTTCAATTATCACAACAAGAGGGGCTCTGCTAAGAAGACCCATGTCTGTATATCAGAATACTAGGAAACAGGTAAAAGGTTAAAACAAAGAAGAGAATGAGGTACTAAAGTCTTGTGTTCCATCATCTAATCCCACCAGCATCACAGCATCAATAGTTCAGCCTTCGGTAGTTTTCTCAAAGCTTTCATGAGAAAATAGATGTTTTGATGTCATGCAGTCTAAGGAAGTACACAGGAAAATGTAATGTCCTGCATGGACAGCTTATCGTTTGACCCTAGAAAAAGAAAATGAGAAAAATTTGTTTGAAAATCATAGATTTGAAATATTAGGTACATACATAGAGCAACAAATATGGGTGGTATTTTTCATTAATTATTCGAGAATCTTTTTAATGATAAATATATGCCTCATTTATATAGCACTATATCTCTCGAATAGCTTATAGCACTTTACAATCTACTAATGTGTATATGGAAGACTTAATGGACTGCTGAAAATCAGCAGTTTACAATCATGAGTGTTGTTAGTGAATGCCTCCAAGGCCTGACTGTTGTACCAGGAGACAATCCCCTACTCTTTGCGAACATAGCACAACAGGATCTTTAAGTCCACCTTATATAGGATTAGAGAGAAAGCAGACGAGACCTTCGGCTTTACGTCCTTATATGAGAAGATGAGGCACATAGAGAGTTAAGTGTCTTGCCCAAGGACACAATGCAATCACCCTGGCCGGGAATCGAACCCAGACCAGTTGGCTTAGAATCCGATCCACTGACCACTAGTCTAGACTATCACGCCTCTCTATAAACCTACACAAACTATGAGTTTCTGAAGTAAATATAAAAGCATCTCCATCTTGACATACCTTTTGAACAATTATTTCAAACAGATCTCAAACAACAACACAAAGTAAAACATTCCCAGATGTGTGCAACGAAATATTGGTATTTCGTTGATAATTATATTCCATAATTTATTTAGTTCATATTCTCGGTTTGCATTGACGTCATCAGACAGTTTCAGAGACCTCAACATAATAAATTTAAAGTACATTCACGTGAAAGAGTGAGTAAAACTAATATGTAATTCTGCAAAAATTGAAGTCAAACCAAGTTTTTGCTGCCAAGATATGAACAATTTCATATGCTATTTTTTTGGTAATAATGTATGGAGCTGCCATGATTGTGTATAGCTTGTGTACACCAACATGGCGGACAAAAGTCCAGGCTCCGAAATTACAATTTAACTCAAACCAAAACGCTTTAGAGGTGGAAAAGTTTAAAAACTTGTGACAATGTTGCGTTACGTGAATTTCACTTCCAATATCTCAAGAACGAAATAACAAAAACCAACCACACTTTTAGGAATATCTTTCAAGCACATCCACAATTGGCCAGTAACAAAACGAGTAAAGGACTGGGTATTAGTTTTCCTAATTAATGTAATTAAGAAATGAACCTCATAATATAAAAGAGCAGATCAAGATATGCAAGATTCCTGAGATTGGTTGCTTTTTGTTGGATATTGAGTGAGTTACAGCCATCCAAAACTGCCCAAAATTACAAAGGAATGTATGGATTGGAAGGACAGGCGTCCTTCCAAACCATACATTTCCTTCTATTTTTAGGCATTTTTATGAGGGTGTATCTTGGTCAGAATACAACCGAATGCAACCAAACTCAGGAATCTTACATATCTTGATGTGCTCTATTTAATTATGAGGTTTATTTCTTAATTACACTAATTAGGGAACTAGTACCCAGTCCTCTACTCGTTTTGTTACTGGCCATACTAGAGGACCAGCCTTCTGCAATTTATAGTTTAGATTTTAGCGTTCTGATGATGTCACATGCAAACCTAGAATTGGTTCTCAATAAAATGACATTATCACTATCATAATAACTATCATGAACATAATACTGTTTGCACTCGAAGACTCACCATGCAAACTTCTTTCTTGCTTTCTTTTGACCTGGCTTTTTTCTTTCTACTATTCTCGGGTCTCTGATCAAAAGGCCCGCTGGAAAATAAACAATTAATATAAAAAATAATGGGATTGGAATTGAATGGAATTAAAATGGAAGAGAGAGAGAGAGAGAGAAGTAGAAGAAAACAAATGTTATTAACAGGCGTTCTTGTGGGTTTTCCTGAAATCAGATTTTGGGGTTCCTGTGTTGTCTTGATTCGTGCGAGAAATATGGTGCCTAGGCAAAACAGGAAAGGTGGTGGGAGGAGGGAGGAGGGAGTAGGGAGGCCATTTGTTCGTTCAAAACAGGAGCCCCAAAACTAGCCTGCGTAGCAAGCATTTCTTTTTGGGGAACGGGAGAAAGTTGTTTTTTTGGTTGTTTTGGGACAGCTGTGTTACCAACATGGCTGCGCGAAACCTAAGATGAGTTTTTTTGCACTTGAATAAAATAATACAATATATGAAATTTATTTATTTTAGCTCGGGCTTATTAAAGTGCCAATGAAAATATACTAAATTTATAATCTAGAGATGTGCATGTAATTTTTGCTGGGGCATACACCTACTTGCAAGAATGTTGTCATAGAAAAAAGAACATTTGTATTTAGTGTGTTAGGAATAAATTAAAAGTACAAAAGAAAGAGTTCCATTTCAGTGATCATCTTTTATACTTTTAATTTATTCCTTACACACTAAATACAAATGTTCTTTTTTCTATGACAACGTTCTTGCAAGTAGGTATATATGTTTCCTTGTTTTTCTGATTTTTCGAAATTCATATAATTATATTAATTAATTAGCTTTTTGCACATTTGCTTTTTTTTCTCAAACTCTCACAAGTTATCCTATTGTGTATACATGTCTATCATATGATAGCTTTCGTCTTCTTGAAACTGCAATTTCTAATATTGTGACAATTGATTACGGCTATTTATGAAAGTCATCTATTAGCTAAACCAACACAGGGCTCTAAATATAGCTGCTTGCCAATTGTCAAATGCCAGGCAAAAATTAAGATTTGGCAGGCAAAAATTTAGATTTGGCAGACAAAAATCATTATGAACTGCCAAATATATAATAAAACTGCAGTCATCTATCAATGTTTCTTTATCTGGAAGTGGCAGGCCCATTTGTTTTTTCTATTTCAAGCCCTGCAACATACCTTCTAGTAATGCAGACTGGTAATCCACAGAAAAGTTCAAAAGTGCTCTACTTATGGCTAGTCGAATAGCACCAGCCTGACCTGGAAGGGAAAAGTATTACAAGATATTTATATTTCATTTTGATCTAGTAATTAAGAGCAGTCACTCTAGCTCTTCAAGGCTTATGTGCTCTGGTTTGAGACCTGACTGCTGTGCCAGGAGACAATCCCCTGCTCTTTCTGAAATAACAAAGACATATTTACCATTTTTTTCATCCACCTTATATAGGAAGTTAGAGTGAAGACAGACGGGACCTACGGGTTTACATCATTATCTGAGAAGACGAGGCACATAGAGAGTAAAGTGTCTTGCCCAAGGACACAAAACATATTAATCGCCCGGGCTGGGAATCAAACCCAGGACATTAGGCCCGGATTTGGTCCCCTGACCATTAGACCATGATATATATAACACCTCTCTATTAAATCTCGTTTTATCATCATCATTTAAATTAACTATTATAACATTCCCATTTAAATCTGTACTTTCCCATTTAAATCTGTACTTATGCAAATTTTGTTGATGTGTGCTAATAAACTCACAGATCAACCAATCAGAGAAGTTCACTTCAGGAATAATATACTCTGATTGGTTGATCTGTGTGTTTAGCACACCTCAACAAAATTTGCATAACTACAGATTTAAATGGGAAAGTGTAGATTTATATGGGAACCTGTTGAATGTTTTTTGGGGCAACAGCACTTTTTGTTGTGATGCAACGTTCCCTCCACAAACAAAGGATAAAGCATTACTTGATGGCACAATGGCAGCTGGGGAGGGCACTGAGTATGACTCTGTAAACAAGGGTTTTTAACATGGGAGGCACCTTGAATGGGACTTGGTTTTCCCCATATGTCCTTCAGAGATTTGCCTGAAAAATAATTGAGGCTAACCTGTTGGTCCTCCACCAATGACATTGCATTCTGTATCAAATTGACCAACACCTTCAATAACATGGAATGGAAACACCATCTGCTGCCTGATTAATCAAATACACACAAAAGAGGAAATAAATGTCACATTAAGTACAAACAGCATTATAACATAGATAAGTTATAACACTTGCTCTGATTGGCTTTTTAGCAATGAACAAAAAATGTATGGAGCACATGAATGGAGCACGCTGATGACAATTTTTTTCAAATATTTTCTTTTGATAGAACGCGCGTTCTGATTGAGTGCTAACCAGTTTAACGTCATTTTTGAACATGCGTGCCCAATCAAAGGTCGGGTTTTTTCGTTGTTTTTACTTTTCGTGTGCGCTTAGTAGTAAGTTTTGAGAAAAGGTACACAAAAACAGTTTTTATCGTGTAAATAAAAATTAGTGTCCTAAAGAACTTACTGAATGAAGTTGTTCTAAACAAATTTGAGACAAGTCACTTGATTGATTAAGCTCGAAAATTTTACGAGAATATGTGATTTCATCAAATCAAAATAGACAGTTTGCATTATGATAACTTTTTGTCTTGTTATAAAAGAAATGGTTTACAACCATAAATGGTAAACTAGTATAGGCTGTGTCGGTGTTTGATATAAACGATAGGTAATAGAATGAAATTTGTAACATCTTAAAAAATGGAAACTAGCGAGTAAACTAGCATAGGCTGCGTCGGTGTTTGATATAAATGATAGGTAATAGAATTAAATTTGTAACACCTTAAAAAATGGAAACTAGCGAGTAAACTAGTATAGGCTGTGTCGGTGTTTGATATAAACGATAGGTAATAGAATGAAATTTGTAACACCTTAAAAAATGGAAACTAGCGAGTAAACTAGTATAGGCTGTGTCGGTGTTTGATATAAACGATAGGTAATAGAATGAAATTTGTAACACCTTAAAAAATGGAAACTAGCGAGTAAACTAGTATAGGCTGTGTCGGTGTTTGAAATAAACGATAGGTAATAGAATGAAATTTGTAAAAGAAATGGTTTATATTAAGTATTTGTGCATCCAACAGTCCAATAGGGAGTGATGGTTGTAAAATATTTAAAAAAAATGTTAATAAAAACAATGTAAGTTATATAGTGTTTACATTGATGTCATCAGAAATATTCCTGGGACCTAAATAATATAAATTAAAGTAGCTGAACGTGAATGAGTGGTAATTCTGCAAATATTTTGTAATTCTGCAAAATTTCAAGCCAAATCTCATCTTTACTGCCAAGATATAAATAATTTCATATGCAATTTTTTTTTGGAAAAAATGTATGGAGCCGCAAATGTTGACCAATGAATGTGCATGTGCTATCACAATTACTTTTAAAACTCTAGCCTGGTATAAATAAATAAATATTTTACAACCATTATATTTTACACCACATTCCATATTTACAACACACAACTCTGCTCACATGTTGATTTTTGCTTAGGGAAGAAAACCGAATTATCCGGAGAAAAACCTTTGTGGCATGAAAGAGGACAACACATCAAACAAACTCTATTCACTTGTCACCTGAGCCGGGAATCAAACCCAGGTTACAGTGGTGAAAGGCCAATACTCTCACTGCTAGGCCACACATGCTACCCTAGCCTGATTTTCAGAGCGGGCCTGGGTCCTTTGCTATCACTTTCTCCCCAAACTCTGTCTGATGGACTTGACCAATTAGAGCGAACTTTATGTTTTTTGCGAAGTGAGGTATGTCAGGAATGCACAACAACAGGAAGGACTTACAAGCAATCTCATTGGCCATTGGTAAGACAAGGGGCAGTGACGTCAAGAACATGGTATCCGGCTAATGCTACCCATGATACTTGATGAATACTAGCAGACCAAAGCCTTCAAATGATTGTCCTTCTGTCATATAGCAAATGTTATACATACCTGTCCTCTATCCTTGTAAAGTACTGTACCAGTGGTTGATCATTCACTGTTATTTGTCCAGACCCTTTCTTGATCCAGACTTCAGCAATTGCTCGTTTACGGTGGCCTGATTATATAAATAAAATGGTCATAAGAAAATTTTAAGAATGATAACATTTTAACAAAAAATCAAATCAAAATATAGTGACATCTGATTATTCACAACGTTGAAACACAATAGTCTTAGTTTTACATATATGCAGTGTGGCAGTGGTGGTAAGGTGATGGTGACGGTGATGATGATGATGGTGATGATGGGAGTAGTGCTTGCTACAATTACATATAATGATGAAGAAGAAGATGATGACAGTTGTGGTGGTGGTGGTGGTGATGATGATGATGATAATGATGATGATGATGATGATGATGATGATGATGATGATGATGATGATGATGATGATGATGATGATGATGATGATGATAATGATGATGGTGATGATGGGAGTAGTGCTTGCTACAATTACATATAATGATGAAGAGGAAGATGATGATGAAAGTTGTGGTGGTGATGATGATGATGATGATGATGAAAGTTGTGGTGGTGATGATGATGATGATGATGATGAAAGTTGTGGTGATGATGATGATGATGATGATGATGATGAAAGTTGTGGTGGTGATGATGATGATGATGATGATGATGATGATGATGAAAGTTGTGGTGGTGGTGATGATGATGATGATGATGATGATGATGATGATGATGATGATGATGATGATGATGATGATGATGATGATGATGATGGTGATGATGGGAGTAGTGCTTGCTACAATTAAATATAATGATGAAGAATAAGATGATGATGAAAGTTGTGGTGATGATGATGATGATGATGATGATGATGATGATGATGATGATGATGATGATGATGATGATGATGATGATGATGATGATGATAATGATGATGGTGATGATGGGAGTAGTGCTTGCTACAATTACATATAATGATGATGAAGAAGATGATGATGAAAGTTGTGGTGGTGATGATGATGATGATGATGATAATGATGATGACAGTTGTGGTGGTGATGATGATAATGATGATGCTGATCTTACGATGATGGTATCTATAGGGTGGTGGTACTGATGATGATGGGCATAGTGGTCATTATGATGATACATGATGATGATGACAACATCAACAATAATGATGACGATAACCTACCTGTCCCATTTGCTCTGCCATTTTCATCCAGCTAAAAAAAGACATTTATTTATTTAGTATTGGTACAACATCCACTCCCGCCAGTGTTTCTCTATGAAATTTGCTCTACATACACACTCATACATCTCATGTCATCCACAGCAATTTTGCAAAAATAATTGTGATAAAATAATATCAAATCATGCAATCAAGAGTTTCTATTTAGGAAGATAACATTTTATTCCATAACTACATTATTTAATTGGAAACTAGCGAGTAAACTAGTATAGGCTGCATCGGTGTTTGATATAAATGATAGGTAATAGAATGAAATTTGTAACACCTTAAAAAATGGAAACTAGCGAGTAAACTAGTATAGGCTGTGTCGGTGTTTGATATAAACAATAGGTAATAGAATGAAATTTGTAACACCTTAAAAAATGGAAACTAGCGAGTAAACTAGTATAGGCTGCGTCGGTGTTTGATATAAATGATAGGTAATTAATATAATTGAAATGTGTAACACCGTAAGACAGTAAAGTTAAGTCAACATTTTTTACGGTGTTACAAATTTCATTATATTACCTACATTTATTATTTAATGACAGAGACAATTTATCACTGACAATAGCTGTTATACCATCACAGTTAGATGTAACCATTTTAAATAATGGATTCAAGCTCATTATTTTTATTGTAAATTTACTTATTTTTGAACTTAAATAGAGTAAGTCACATTTGATCATAATTTATGCCTATGCTTATTTGCACCTAATAAGTAATAACTCATTAATATTTTTATTATTGCTGGCACCTGTAAAGCAACTTGTTTGATACCAGGAGTAGCAACAGGGAATATAAACTTCTGTAAGAAATCCCACACTGAGTGAGCATTAGGATGGGCTGCTAGCTTCTTAAGACGATGAAGGACAACTTCATACTGAAAAGGAAAAGACTAGTTTAATACATATTAAGGCCAGGGAAAACGGCTTCATCATTTGCCTCTACATCCGTTTGATTTTGTTGAATGGCAATGTTGAAGCCGTTTGCCACCCCATTTCAACATAGATTGTCATTTGAAACCATTTATCCCCCTATGTTCAACATTGCTCAATTGCAACAATCATTCTACAGTAGTCATACAAAATCCAACCAATGGTGAAGCCCGTTGACCAGGCCTTTAGCAGAGACTATAATTATGTTAGCAAAGACTATATTATGTTAGCATGTTAATTATTGAGTGCTGGAAATTTACTGTGCATACAGGGCTCGAAATAGCTGCCTGCCAATGGCCAAATGCAAGCTAGCCAATTAAATTTAAGATTGACAGCAAAAAATAATTATGAACTGCCAAATATTAAGTCAAATTTTACTACTAGTCAGATATCATCTTTGACTGTTTTTTAACTCGTAGTGGCAGGAAAATTTGTTTTTTTATTTGGAATATTAAGCAAAAAATTTCTTCCAGTAGATTTTGTAGGTTGTGCTGGTAACAATTTTAAAAACATGTTTCTAGACAATTAGTATTTTGATTAACGGCCAACAACACAAATCATACTACAACCTTGGACAAAAACAATTTTTTTACGAGTCAAAGTTATTTGCATCAAACTACAAAGGTGTGCCCTCACCCCCTCCCCCTGGTCAATGTTGGTATGATTTGGTTTTGACAATGCTGGAGCCATCATGCAACATTGATTTAATTAGTTGGGAGGGGGTGATTTAGTTGGGAGGGGGTGATTTAGTTGGGAGGGGGTGATTTAGTTGGGAGGGGTGATTTAATTGGGAGGGGGTGATTTAGTGGGGAGAGGGTGATGATTTTATAGACCAATTTAACACTTTAATTTTTACTCAAAAATCACGTTTTTCAACATTTTTGTCCAAAGTTGGAGTTTGCAAAAATAAACCACACTTTGGGGGTCATACTTCAAGAATAGGTAACTGTAGGAAAACATTGAACTGTCATGTATCAACTGTTACCTCTCTGTCATCCAGTGTTTCATCCAATCTATTTTCTAACTCAATCTTTTTAATCCAACGGTAGGGCCTTTCTATTTGTTTATCTTGCTCTTTACTTCTAAAAATAAATAAATAAATAAATAAATAAATAAATAAATAAATAAATAAATAAATAAATAAATAAATAAATAAATAAATAAATAAATAAATAAATAAATAGATAAATAAATAAATAAATAAATAGATAAATAAATAGATAAATAAATAAATAAATATTAAATAAATAAATAAATTATCAATAAAGAAATAAATAAAGAAATTATAAAGAAATAAATAAATAAATAATTAAATAAATAAATGAATTATAGATAAATAAATAAATAAATAAATAAATTATATAAAATAGATAAATAAATAAATAAATAAATAAATAAGTAAGTAAGTAAGTAAGTAAGTAAGTAAGTAAGTAAGTAAGTAAATAAATAAATAAATAAATAAATAAATTTAAATGATTACAAATAAGTACACTTTATACAATAACTTTTTTCATTGCCACGCTTTGATAGAAAAAAAAGTGAAAGACAAGGATTGGTTGATTCTCTTCTGCCTATCAGTGAGCAATGCATGTTTATTTGGTATTTTTTGTTTGTTTGTTTGTTTGTTGGCCATTCTGTCTAATTGCCTGTTGCTTTTTTGTCTTTTGTTAATTTATTTGTCAATTAAAAATGTCTGGTCGATATTGGATATTGGATATTGGATATTGTCTGGTAGATTGTTTGCTTGTTCATTTATTGGTTTTGTCTAATTTGTTTGGTTGCTTATAGCTAATTCAATTAACGTTGTCGCTGATTTATAATGCCTAAAACCGTCAGACTGAAAGGGATCGTGGGATATCTTTTATCGAGGCGAATGAGGAGTGCAAAGCGTGTAAAACATTCAACGTGTATTTGCAAGTGTTCCTCAGTGGAAACAAAAACACAAATTACGGTTTAGGAATCTTGAAATTAACTCATGAAATTTTAAAATCCCATGACCACTTTCGCTCTCAAGATTAGGCTTTAGGCTTGTTTCAGCGACGAAGTTAATTTAATTAGCTATATTGGGCTATTTGTAATGTCTGTTGTCTGTCTGTTTATTTGCATTTTTTTGTCGTCCTGCAGCAACATTTGTTGACACCTTGTTTAAAGATACAAACCTCCACAGAGGCAGACAGCTGGAAGGTCAAATTATGGATAGAAAGTTGTGGCGTTAGATGTCCCAATTACCTCAATGATGATCGACCCAAAATAAAGTAAGTTTAAGTAAAAAATGTATGTTTTTGTGTGTTTTGTATTTATGTTTGTTTGTTTTGTTTTGTTTTGTTTGTTATGTCAAAATGATATTGTTTTGATTTTGTTTCAAATGTTTCTCCATTTGTTTACAAGTCTGTTCACTCATTTTTTGTTTGTTTGTTTTTAGTCCATTTAATCATCTCTTTGTTACATGTAGTTTAAGCTACAATCATTGTCAAATTTAAAGTAGTTGGCACAAGTTTTTTTATCCCATAGTCACTACTTCATTTATTCTAAGTAAAAAAAAATTCCCCCTTCCCCCCACATCAATGTTGGTATGGAATGATAGCGCATTGACAGGTCAACTACATAAGCACCAAACAATGACTCCCTCCTTAACATTGCAAAAGGTGATAGGGGAAGTAGTAGAATTTCCGCAGTGCTGAAATGACTTTATCACATTCGTGCCAACACTTTTGTCAATGATTGTAGTTTGTTTGTGCATTCATGCATCTATTTACAGCGCGACGCACCTTACCGTGGCCACCCAATTAAAGTGTTGTACAAGTTAGCTTAGCCTTCAAAAGTTTCTTTTTTCAAATTATTTGCTACACCTTAGTTTTCAAATTTAAACATCCTGGGAGGTTTTTCAGACACTTATAAACTTCACTCTTGTCTTCGCTTTCAAAGTGTTTACCGTTTCACACTCGGCGTGTCTTTTATATTAAGGTCAAATTCTCGCTTTCTGATTGGTTAACTTGTACAAAACTTTAATTAGGTGGCTACGGTAAGGTGCGTTGCGCTGTAATAGGTTTGTTTTTGTTTTTCTTAATGATTGCATTCAAAAACATATTCTATTTAGTACTCACATATTACTGTGTTTATCTAGTTGTGCAGCATCATTAGGTCTTGGACTGTTTTCAGTTTCATCAGCTTTTTCAAGTCTTTCAACTTGAGTATAGATATCCTGGAAAAGATAAAATATATTAAGTAACAGGTTTCCATTTAAATCTGTACTTTCCCATTTAAATCTGTACTTATGCAAATTTTATTGATGACTGTGTGCTAAACACACAGATCAACCAATCAGAGAAGTTCACTTCAGAAATAATATACTCTGATTGGTTGATCTGTGTGTTTAGCACACATCACCACAATTTGCATCAACTTGTACAGATTTAAATGGGAAAGTACAGATTTAAATGGGAACCTGTTAAGTGTACATTATCTATAGCATATGCAAAAAAATTTAAAATGAATAATACTGTGGCCAAAAAAATTGATTAAAATTTTGCAATTTGTTTATCTGTAGTTAATAATAATTAATGATAGAACAGGGTGTTTTGAAATTTCTCAACAAGCATATTTCCCCTTAGCTCCTCCTCTCCTTGTATTACTCTTTAGTATATACATGATTCACAACCTCATAAGAACGCGCGCTCTCATTGGCTAGCTATCTCGGAATCTGAGACCATATTCACTGCTCAAGCTCGGAATATTGCTTCTCGGCAAAATGGCGTCTCGTTTTGCAACAATTACCGATGAAGAAATTGAAAAAATTCAACAAAACGCAATTCCACAAAACACAAAGAAAGCTACAAAGTTTGGTTTAAGTGTTTTTCAAGGTAAAACAGCATTTTAAACATAAAAAAATTTGAATTCATAGAACGTTTTCATAGAAGGTTCAACGTTCGTGCGCCTTGTCACGCTTTGTAATGTTATGCAATAAATTTCTCAGGCTCAGGCTCGAAGACTCGCCGCTCGGTAAATATTCATTGATAACCACTTCGCCTTCGGCGAATAATTGCTAATTATCTGACAAAAAATCAAATTATAACATAATCACATGTAATTTTGTTTATGTCATTGTCACTTACAAAAATCAGATCATGATAAGCAACTCTGCCAGTATAGAAACCAGCAGCTAAAGGACGCCCACTGTTATCAAACAACTGACCTGTAACAACAACAAAACAATAAATTACAGCTGTAATGTTTTTAATGTAAAAGGAAGCATTACAGTGCAAAGCCCAAAAGTGTGACCGCAGATAATTTATTCATATTCTTTTGACATGTTTGTAGACCTGTAGCTGCTTTGGATTCAAATGTACTTCATTCTAGCTATTTTAACCTCAAAATTCATTTGAAGATTGACATCATTCTTGTCTTGTGATTCACAGTGAGAAATGTTGATATTTAATCTAGAGAAGTTGATTGAAAATATGTAGAGAAAATATGAATAAATTATCGCCAGTCATACTTTTGGGCTTTGCGCTGTAACTCTAGACAGATAAGAGATTCATCTGCATGCACATCCCGGTTTGCTCAATTGGTAGAGCATCGGAATTTCATGCGGGAGGTCAGGGTTTGTGCCTGGCAAGACCAACACTCAGGATCTCAACAAAAAAAAATGAGGAGAATGTACATACTGATTTGTTACTTCTATCCACAAATTGTTAGACTTCGCCTCTTCTCGGATAAGGACATTTAATTGGAGGTTCCGTCTCTCCACACTACACACACTAACCTGCACCAGATGTACATAAAATAACTAGTGAGGAGGTAACAAACACTGGCCATGACCACCCTCAGTGACTGGTTCATACTACAGGGTTCGTGCTGACGTCAGTAAACAAAATCTAAGGAGTATTCAAGGAGTTTTCAAGGACCAAAAAGTAATTTTTAAGCACTTTTTGCGACAACTTTGATATACCAGAATTTACGAGAATGATGTACAATACTAGAATTTTTATTTAACTTTAATTTGCAATACTGGAATTTTAGCTAGAATTAAGGATTTTTCAAGGAGTTTAAGGAGTAGCAAGAACCATGATACTAATACATACCAACTAACTACGTATACCTATTTCTCATGATTGTAAGCCGCCTGCGGTCTGTACAAATGAATAATAATTGCAAACTAGCCATTTCCAGCCATGCATGTGCATGAGCATTTGCAAACACCTCTTCATGCATAGTTTCTTGACTGACTTTTTGGACTGATCTGCTCTCAAATTCTCCCAAATATGTAATGGTTTTCATAAGTGAGTGAAAACATAGTCTAAGGCTTATGATATTTTTCACTTACTTTCAAAGTTAAATAAAGAGGTCTTACCTTTCTTCTTTTTATACAATTCATAAGGATGCTAGAACAAATGAAAAATGTCAATGTCTAGAGTATATTTAACAATTAGACCCGAAACCCGAATGGGCTACAGGTCAAATGCCCACGAGGCCGAGTCTTCGAGGCCAAGTGGGCTATTGATCCGTGGCCCATGAGGGCGAGAGGTCTAATTGTTTTAGTATCCAACAACTTATAGGTCAAACTTTGCCATATTGTGAAAGAAAAATAACATTTCAATCGTTTTATTTTGACAAAATGACAGAAAATACCGAGCTCGCGCTCAATGACGTGTGATGGCAAAATGTATTCAAAACACATCGAAATTCTCCACTGTTTTTGCCATTTTCTCCCTCAATATTTTAATTTTAACGGCTGAAAATAGCATGCTTTTAGTATTAAAACTACTATACATTTTAGAGCGACGGAGGAATTAAGAAAAGTTCTTAGCTGAAAGTTTAAAAATCTGGCTTTCTCAATCGATCAAACTGAAGAATCGCCTGATGGCGTCAGTAGCGCGCACTCTTCAAGTCAAAATTCATTCACAAAACATCAAAATTATGTGCTTTTTTGTCATTTTCTTGCTCGCATTTGTAATTTACGATTCAAAGAAAAGCATTATATTCAGTACTAAGCCGTTTTTGAAGAAATAGAAGAATCAAGAAACTTTTTCAATAGTTTACAAAACCAGCGCTTTCCCCAACCATGGGCTATCACCCAATAGCCCATGGTTGAGTAGCCAATGAGAGCGCGCGATTTGTGATAGACCATAAGTTGTTGGATACTAATATTTAATATAATCAACCTTAGAGTTGGGCTTCCTGTGTTGTTAGGTTAAGTTTAGGACTGGGACTACAATCATGTTCAAAATTGTTCGCCAGGGACATTTTTGTTTGAGTTTTAACAAATATACAAAATGTATCAATTTGATTTGCAAACCCCCTCCCCCCAAAGAATGTTGATTAGCCTTTCTTCACATTCCCATTATTAACTCAACATTGATTTGGGGGGAACGGGAAAGGGAAAAATGTTATAGAAATGTTTTTCATGTAAAAAGCAGATGCCCCATTTTGCACATGTTTGTAGTTCATTGTTTGAACAGTGTTATCGCTTCATCATTCCACATATTAAACGTTCTAGTGAGATGGATGTACTAACACAGCGGTCAAACGACTACACATGCGCAAAAAAACAAGTAAAATGATCCAACACCAACTTCGTTCCCAGGATTAATTTGTGCACGGACTCTATTAAAAACGATGGATTGGACGACTTTCATCGCTTTTTTCTCAAAATATAAACAAAAATACCAAACTATAGACTCATGGTAGCTTTACAATATAACAAAGGTTATGTACACGAAACTTCAAGCTTATAATTATATTCAGGGAATTTCTTATAAATCAACTTCAAACACTTTTACAATCCAAAATTTAGCGCTGTAAAAATTTTGCCATGCATGCATAGTCGTTTGACCGCTGTGTTGAATGTACTCCTATCTATGATCAAGCGATTACAACAAACAAACAAACAACTAGTCCCAGTCCTAAACTTAACATAACATTGTTTCATTGAATGCATGCACATTAGAGGGACAAATGTAATGGTTTTTCTTCTTCTTACCATTAACAATGGTCTAGCATCTTTAGCATACAGACTTGATGGCATTAGGTATTCAATAGCTTCCTAGTAAATCAAATAATGCTTTAGTACCAGCTTTCAAAAATGTACACATGTAAAGACCTTTTCACAGTTAACGTCTGCTCAGTAACTTCAGCCTCAATAGCCTCTAATACTATGAAAATCACTAGAGTGGTTAAATGTATGTTGAAAATTTGGCCTTGGGGGTGTGTCTTTTTGTACCACATGACCAATTTTGAGCAAAATGATTGGCCAGAAGCGATCAAATGGTACAAAAAAAATTGGTCACTTGGACGGAATTTTTGGGGCATGATTACCAGTCTACTGATTTCCATAGTATATTCTTTTGTCTTTCAATTTGACTACAGCCTGTGAAATTTTTTGAACATCCATTCCATTTTGTAACATGGCAATGTTTAAACGCTTTTTACAGCCAAACCTACTAAAGCATTCCTATTGAGGTTGGAAGGCTCGATTTATTCTTCCAAACTTGATTTTAAATTTGTTTTGAAATTTGCATTAATGAATTGAATCTTGTAAATTTCAAAATGCAGACTTCAACCGTCAAACGATAATGGTCCCGAAATCATGATCTGTGGTCAACAACTGATAATACTATTGTAATAGAATACTTTAGTAAGTATTTTTAACAATATTTCTGTACTTTAAGCAGACTAGGTTTAGCAAGTTTCCATTGTCCAAAAAAAACATTGAAAGTAATGTTTTGATTTGAGGCGGTTTTTGAAACTTACAAGATTCAATTCATGCAAATTTCAAAACAAATTTCAAATCATGTTTGAAAGAATAAATCGAGCCTTCCAACCTCTTTGGCTGTAACTCTTTCAACAGTGTTGAAACGTGTTGAATCGATGATGAATTGATGTTGAAAGAGTTTATAAAAGCATTTTATTTTAAACATTGCCATTCAACAAAATCAAACGGATGTTGAAGCAAATGTTGAAGCTGTTTGTCCTAGCCTTTAGTTGCAGGCAATACCTGTACATCTTTGTCTGTAAATGTTTCTATATTTTCACCCATTATAGTTGCAAGCCATCTACGGAACCTATTGTGTCTTCTGATTTGTTCCTGCATAAAGGGATCTGTGAATGTGAAACAAATAATGTTTTTAAGGAATCAAGGAAGGAAGGTACATGTACATGTTTATTGTAGGAAGGTGGGGAGGATGGAAGAAAGGAAGGAACCAGGGAACAAAGGGGATGAAGGGCAGAAAAAAAGAATCAGGGAAGGAAAGAAAGAAATTAAGAAGGAAGGGGGGGGGGGGAGCAGAACAAATGAAGGAATGAAGGAAAGAATGAAAGAAATGAGGGAAAAAGGAATGGGATGAAGGGCAGAAAAAATGAAGGAAAGAATGAAGGAAAGGAAGAAAGAAGAAATGGGATGAAGGGCAGAAAAAATGAAGGAAGGAATGAAGGAAAGGAGGAAAGAAGGAATGTGATGAAGGAAAGGAGGAAAGGAGGAAAGGAGGAGAGAATGAAGGAAAGGAGGAAAGAAGGAATGTGATGAAGGAAAGGAGGAAAGGAGGAAAGGAGAAGAGAATGAAGGAAAGGAGGAAAGAAGGAATGTGATGAAGGAAAGGAGGAAAGGAGGAGAGAATGAAGGGAAGGAGGAAGAAAAGGAATTAATGGTTGAAGAACAAAGGAAGGAAGGAAAAAAGTTAGGGAAACAAGTAGAAATCTTAAACTAAAGAAGGAAGGAAGAAATGGAAAAAGGGAAAAGAAAAGAACAAGAAAAACTAAACAAGAAATAATAGATAATAATTATTATACTAGGGGATAAAAAGTTACCATCATCTTCTTCACTCTCTGTTACAGTTACACCCCCACCAACAGAGGACGGTCTACTACCTGGATCTTCTGGAACCTGAATAAAAATAAGCAGTTTACATTCAGTATAAATATGAGGATGACATGGGTGGTAGCAGTGAGAGATATGGCCTTC
The DNA here is from genome assembly GCA_949775045.1 of Metridium senile. NCBI lineage: Eukaryota > Metazoa > Cnidaria > Anthozoa > Actiniaria > Metridiidae > Metridium > Metridium senile. The sequence goes on along the minus strand of OX459108.1, from coordinate 3,634,927 downwards.
CACCACTCCCAGGTTGAACATCTTACAAAAGATCCATATCATATCATGCAAGATCCTGACAATATATAAATCTTTGAATGTAACCCTCAATCTGCAAGAACTTTCAAGTGTCTGCCAAGATTTAATTAAGATCTTCCAAAGATCCTTGCAAGGTTCAACCTGTGATTCCTGTGAACAGTTTGTTTGATGTGTTGTTCTCTCTTATGCCACAAGGGTTTTTCTCAGGGTTATCTGGTCTTTCCTCCCTCCATTCCTCTTTGGCCATCAAAGAAAAGACACAAATGTGTAAAAAGGCACTCAAATTATCAAACGTACAATCTGATTATTTTTGATCGATGGATGGCAGGGTTTAAAGGCTCTCAAGTATGTATGCTGAATCAAGAGTCACAAAAAACTCAAAATTGATTTAGTTTGGTACAATAGACCATTTCAAAGTTCTCTTCCATCAACCTCAGCCTTAATAGCATGTAATATATTAATAAGAGGTTAACTATGGCCCATGGAATTTATGTTTCAATTGTTTGATAATGTGGATATCTGTTAAATTGCCATGGTCTGTTTAACAAATTGTACACGGTTTTGAGTTGTCTGTCCTCTTATTGACATACTCTTGACGTCATGAAATGTTCAAAAATCAAGTGGAACCACAAGGGTAGCGAGTTTATGAACAAGAAACGGCAGCCATGCTGGTGACCTTGACAAAAGAAAATCATCACTGTGACTGGTGGTCCTTCTGTTCAATTCACTCTCCTGGGAATTGTTGCAATAGACCTCTTTACCTCTGTATGCAAATTGCCCATTTCAGACCTTGTGTCATTCCCTTGAGAATTGTTCTTTTATGATGAATATGTTATATCATTTACATGTGAAAGAAACAATTCCCAAGGGTAGCATTACGTGATCTGAAATGGGACAACAAACAAGGAAGGTAAAGAGGTTTATTCACCTATATAGGCATAAGACAAATTTGCTGTTTACATGTAGTTCAGGCTTAAACTGACTTACCACTGAGCTATTTGATGCTATAACTGAAACAATACTAGAAGTACTGAACTGCTCTGATCTTACGTTTTTCGATGCAATAGCAGCCTGGAAACGAATAAGAAGGTAGTATGTTTATAAACAAACTTACTATAATGTACATAAATATCACACGTGCAAAAATCACATAACGTAAATTTAAATTATATATATATCTGTTTAAAACAAAACTTATTTATGCAATATTAAATCCATAGATACATCGTAATACGTGGATTCATTGTTGATTCTCTCTAGCCAGTGGTTAATATCCAAGTATCTCACACACACTACCGCTACATTCAGTATTTCCCTCAACACCCAACTCACATGTTGTCAGAGAATAACAATCAAATTTAGTAAAAGTACTTACAAAATCACTTGTTTTTACTGCACTTAATGGCTTTCCAAGTCTATATGTATCTATTAATAAGCTTCGTGTATTTGTAGTGCATCGTGTTCTTGCTAATCGAGAGCATAAACTCAAACCACATCTTACTCTTGCAGCCGCCATTTTGATTTTATGCCACAGGAACCCCAACTAAAATAAATATCACTAGATACGGGCTCCCTGTGGCTTATCTTTATTTAGATTAAATAAATTAGTATAGGATAAAAACAAATAAATAAATAATAACAGGAACAAATTAATTAATTAATTAATTAATTAATTAATCAACATGTAAATGAATAAATAAATATATAAATAAATTAGTAAATAAGTACATACATAAATAAATAAAAAAAACATAATAATAATAATAATAATAATAATATTAAATAATAATAATAATAATAATAATAGTAATAATAATAATAATAATAATATTAAATAATAATAATAATAATAATAATAATATTAAATAATAATAATAATAATAATAGTAATAATAATAATAATAATAATAATAATAATAATAATAATATTAAATAATAATAATAATAATAATAATAATAATAGTAATAATAATAATTATTATTATTATTATATTTTATATTGCGTCAAAATCCTCAAGTTCAACAACGCTTTACACGATTATACAAGATAATAAAGTAATTGAAAAACTTTTAACATTTTTTAGTTAGATTATGCAATTTAGATATAAATGAACACTTTATACAACTTTAAAAATAAACCAAACAATAGCAAATAAATAAATGAATAAAAATTAATCAAACAAGTGAGTAAATAAATAAATAAAATCATAAATATATACAAACATACATAATTACTTTATTTACGTTTCCATAATAAGTTGGGCTTTTCAAACGAAATTACAACTTATAATATAATAATTACTAAACAATGTATAAACGTTTGCGTTAAAGTTCCATGAATAAATAATCAAATGGATACAAAATAAATGACAGACTAAATAGTTGAATAAATAAAGGTAAAAGATAAAAGAAAAATGGTAGAAGTTTCCCCTGACAAAAGCGCTCGCGCCTCATTTCTTATTTTCCCGCTTTTTTCCTCAGATTTTCCCGCTTTTTTGCACGAACCAATCAGATATCCTCATGTGACGTCATCTGTTGGGTTTTCTTGACGTACACGCGTCGAGCGTCTTTTGCAGTTTGTTTCCAAGTACAGCAAGAAGACTCACTTCACTGCGACCGAAGCCGTTTGACGGATATTTTACGACTTTTTAAAAGCTCATAAGAAGGTAATTTTAACGTAAAAAGTTTGTTCAAATATAGTACTTATAAATTAGAGTGAACAAATTGTGTTTGAAAATAGTATGAAGTACAATTTGTTCGATTTTATTTTTGTTATTCAAGCGAAAGTACAAGCACGTGTACACGTTTGACATTAAACTAGTGTCGAAGAACTATTTTTGTGACGTTTTTGTTTCTTTTTTTCTTTGTCAATATAAACTCTTTTAATCCTGATATATTTTTCATGCAAAATACTTTAATTCTAGCTGAAATTTGACTTTTGATACTTATATTTAAAAAACTCATTAATAATTCATGACCATTTCGTCCAATCCGATGCTCCTCTCTGGTCACGAGGAAAGCATTGTATGCCGCATAATCTACGTTTGAAACGCGGAGGGATTATGGTGTAGAATAGAAGAACAATGGAATGCAAATGAACATGAAGCATTATATAATGGCACATGTGTCATTATATAATGCTTCATGTCCATAATACTCCAGTTTCGAGATCTCTTTTACTCAGTGTTAGCCTCAAAACCATGTAATATATTCTTTTGTTCAGCAACAGTCCGTGCAAATGAATGAGATTTGTGAGCATAGAAGACAATAAAAATATATCGAAATCTCACGAGTTTTATCTAACTTTCTGCATATTTTACACACAATTGAGGCTAACACTGAGTAAAAGAGATCTCGAAACTGGAGTATTCCCCCTCCAATCCCCCATCTCTACTGACGAGTAAACATCAGACTTAGAAATAATTTACTTTTGGATTTTTGGCGAAAAAAAGTCTTTGAGTGCCAATGCCAGGAATCGAACCGAGACCTTCTGCTTGGTCGTATCCGCACTTTAAGCCATGATACTACTCACTCAATCGAAATGTCATCAAGTTTGTTAACATTCAAGTTGGTTAGCATTCGTCTATTGTTACTTTAGATGAATTCCCAAATGCAAACAACCTTCCGTTTTCTTTTGATTCATCGATATAGGACAAAATGGTCATGAATTAATTACTATATAATGAGTTTTTTAAGTCATCGTTTTTTAAGTCATCGCCCTCGGGATTTTATACCTGATAAAACACTGCTGCTCGTTTTTTAAATAATACATATATATATAATTATATTTTTTTAATGCGTCTTGTTTCAGGTTAACGTTTTGTTGACTGTCGATTTTTTCGTAAAAGTTTCATAGTTTCCCACCGCCTTGAATGTCGCAGAGGTGGCATGGGTTGGTCGGTCGGAAAAAATACTGAAAAAAAAAAATTACAAAAATAAAAACAGATACAAATGTTACAAATTTATACGTTGTGTTTATCCAAAAGGAATTGGAATTGATTGACTAATTATACACTAAATAACATTGTGCCGTAACGATATCTTGATATTATTATCTATATTTAAAAAAGAGAACTGATATTTAGCCCATGTCATTTACTGTACCATGCAGAGAAGCCAAATAGAAGAAAATATGATAAGCAAATGTGATTTTAAAAGTTTTGTAAATACATAAAAATTATAAGTCTTTTAAGGAATAAGCATTAATTTCTTTTCTATTTTATTAATTCCTGCAGGTTTTATAAAATTAGGATCGGTCCACAATGACACTGGCAGCAGATATCCCATTAGAACACGGTCTATGAAAGCAACTTATCGTGAGGCTGAAGTACCTGATGATGACCATTATCTGTGTAAGTAAGTAATCATATCATACAGCACCATCATCATAAGCATCACTATAAGCATCATTATCATTCATCGTTATCATTATCACAATGTCACCTGCATGTTACAATCACCAACACCACCACCATCATCATGATCATTATTCGCTTCCTCGTTTAAAGAGCATATTGATCGAATGTGCAAGAAAATCGCACACAGAACAGGTGTGCTAAACAAGATTAAATCTTGTTTGCCCGTCAAACAAAGATTACTCTATTATAATGCAATGATTAGACCCTTGTTTAATTATGCCAGTGCTGTTTGGCAAACGTTATGCACTAAGGACACTTTATTAAGGTTATTGCGCCTGCAAAAGAGCTAGGGCAGGGCGCGCGGCTTATATTAAATGCTCACCCAAGAGCTAGTTCTGTACATTTGTTCAATAGAGTACAAACACTAAAAGTATGCAATACTTTGTACTATTTACCACTAAATAGTGTTGATTAAACAATAGAGAACAAAAGAATCTGCATAATTGAGCAGTATTTAGTGGTATTTATGTTGCACACTTTTCGTGTTTGTACTCTACACTAAAATGGCTACCTTTCTATAACGAAACTCAAATATCTAAATGCACATTATTGTATAAGAGAACACAGCAAGCAGTTCCTGAATACCTTAAAGATTCATTAAGATTAATCAGCTCGGTACATTCCAGAAATACTAGATATTGTAGTCTTAATTTTATTGCTCCACGTTACATTAGAAAGACGTACAGAAGGTGGAAGAACATTTATAGTAAGCGCAATTGAATTTTGGAACAGTCTTAATGCACAGATAAAGAAACAACTGACTGTAAAGTCTTTAATTTTATAAACGCCCTTCGTCGTAAGTTTCAAGAAGAACAATATCTCATTTTTACCCTTAGCTCTGTTTCGTATATTTAATATAGTTTTTAGCTTTTTAATAAGCATTACTGTTATTTTTAATCTTTGTAATATTTTTTCTTTTATCAACTTACTTCATATTCTCCTAATGATAATATATTGGATATATTTTTAATATCGCCATTTTGCCATTTTGTGTATATATTGTAATTGTATTATAGATTTAGGAGGGCCACAAGTTCATTAGTGTGTACACTATTTAGTGATACCCTCGTTAAATAAAGTTGTTATTATTATTATTCCTTTTTGCTCGCCCATTCAACACAGGAAGCCCAAAACCCGATTTTCCCCCAAAACCCGAAAGAACGCCTGTTTTGCAGGCTAGCATCATTACCCGCGAGTAAGAACCTACATTTTCTGGAGTAAGCCTAAACAGGTTCTTATTTAAATGGTAGTTAACACAATTTTAGGCTATTTAAGTTCTTAAACAGGTTCTAGATCTTAATTACTTCTGTGAAAAAAATGCTAGCCTGCGTAGCGGCTCTCTAGGGGGAGGGGGAGGGAGAGGGGACAGGAGGAACTACGCAGGCTAAAAAAATGCAGACTGCATGATTTTGCTGATTTATTGCTGTGTTTTATTGCTGTACAGTTTTTCAAATCAATAAATTTGCACTTTTATTTGCACAGCAATGGCAAGCTCCTATATATATACCGAAGTGTGACGTCACATTTTTTTATCTTTTCCTATTCAAATAATTTTCATCATAGAATGATATTTAAAAAATAGGCTGCCCGAAAATTTGGGATCATTTGAGTGGCCAAAGTGAAGCTGGCCTGAGATTGGTAGCCTGAGATTCACATTGCCTCAGATTCACATTCATTTCCGGGGGGAGGTCAACAAGGTCAGTTTGTAAAAGCTTTATTACAACAACACAACTGATAAATGTAAAGGAATTGCAAGTCAGATATGTAGTTATTGGGTTCAATTTATTAAATCAATTTAGGGACGATATATAAAACTTATAATACACAACATTTATTTTACGCTCCAGCCTGGGATTCAAAGCTACAGCCTTAAATTCAAATCTCTAGCCTGACATTCGAAATTCCAGCCTTAGATTCAAATCTCTAGCCTGGCGTTCGAAACTCCAGCCTGGCATTCGAAACTTCAGCCTTAGATTCAAAACTCCAGCCTTAGATTCAAATCTCTAGCCTGGCATTCGAAACTCCAGCCTGGCATTCGAAACTTCAGCCTTAGATTCAAAACTCCAGCCTTAGATTCAAATCTCTAGCCTGGCATTCGAAACTCCAGCCTGGCATTCGAAACTTCGAACAGCCTTAGATTCAAAACTACAGCCTGAATCGAAATTCGCCTGATACTCCAGCCTTAGATTCAAATTAAATATCTACGGCCTTAGATTCAAAACTAACAGCCTGACATTCCTGACATTCCTGACATTCGAAACTCCAGCCATAGATTCAAAAACTGATTAGCCTTAGATTCAAACCTACAGCCTTAGATTCAAAACTACAGCATGAAAGGAAACTCCAGCCCGGCTTAGATTCAAATCTCTAGCCTGAGATTCAAAACTCCAGCCTTAGATTCACCGCAAACCGGCATTTATGCGTTTCTGTCAGTATAAATAACTTCGATTTAAAGAATCTCTCTCTGTTAAGCTATTGTAACGGACAATTTGTCAGCCTGAGATTCACGTACTATGATCTAAGGCTGTAGTTTTGAATCTAAGGCTGTTGTTTTGAATCTAAGGCTGTTGTTTTGAATCTAAGGCTGTTGTTTTTGAATCTAAGGCTGGAGTTTCGAATGTCAGGCTGTTAGTTTTGAATCTAAGGCCGTAGAGATTTGAATCTAAGGATGGAGTTTTCAATCTAAGGTTGGAGTTTAAAATTCAGGCCTGAAGATATTATAATAATAGTTTAACATAAAAAAGCCCGTGAATCTCAGGCTGATGTATTTTTATAAATCTCAGGCTGATGTTAGTTTAACATAGTACAGCCCGTGAATTTCAGTCTAATACATTATTATAATAGTTTAGCATAGTACGGACCGTAAATCTCAGGCTGACATGTTATTATAATAGTTTAACATAGTACAGCCCGTGAATCTGAGGCTGCGATTTTGATAGAGATTAATGATATGTGTTAAATCGAAGTAATTTATTCAGAAAGGCATTAAAGCCGGGTTTTGAATCTAAGGCTGTTCGTTTTGATTATCATCCCTAAATTGATTTAATAAATTGAGCTCAAGTAATAACGATATATCTGATTTGCAATAACTTTACATTTTAATATCAGTTGTATTGTTGTAATAAAGCTTTTACAAACTGACCTTGTTGACCTCCCCCCGGAAATGAATGTGAATCCGAGGCAATGTGAATCTCAGGCTACATGCAATCTCAGGCCAGCTTCACTTTGTACCCAAAACTCAAAACTCCAGCCTTAGATTCAAAACTCTACAGCCTTAGATTCAAAACTCTACGGCCTTTAAGATTCAAAACTCCAGCCTTAGATTCAAAACTCTACGGCCTTAGATTCAAAACTCCAGGCCGTAGATATTTGAATCTAAGGCCGTAGATATTTGAATCTAAGGCTGTTGTTATTATTGAATCTAAGGCTTGAGTTTCGAATGTCAGGCTAGAGATTTGAATCTAAGGCTGTAATTTTTGAATCTAAGGCTGGAGTTTCGAATGTCAGGCTAGAGATTTGAATCTAAGGCTGTAGCTTTGAATCTCAGGCTGGAGCGTAAAACATAACTTTGTGTATAATAAGTTTTATATATCGTCTCTAAATTGATTTAATAAATTGAATCCAAGTAATAACTACATATCTGATTTGCAATTACTTTACATTTATCAGTTGTGTTGTTGTAATAAAGCTTTTACAAACTGACCTTGTTGACCTCCCCCCGGAAATGAATGTGAATCTGAGGCAATGTGAATCTCAGGCTACCAATCTCAGGCCAGCTTCACTTTGGCGCGACCGTTGGTAACTAGAGGTTACAAGCGAATACAAACGCGAACGATACTCTGCTGTCCATGGTTGTTTTGCTGACATCAGTGCAAAATCTTAAAACAAAGGACTATTTCATGCAAAACCAGTGCATTGATAGAGGTTGCGCTAGATTACACAACGATTACACAACAAATAACTTGTTTGCAATACTTTTAATTTGTTGAAGTTGCTGAGGCCTCCTTTCTCTCTTCTGTCAATGCTGGGCTATCATATAAATCAGTTTCCATTCAAAAGGTATGCTTTCAGTCAAGACCATTCAATATCTTAGAATTAAGAACGCGCAAATTGTTTCCTTAGAAATACTGACGCAGTTCACACAAGTTTAACCGGTAGTTATCGTACAATTTTTGCTCAAATTGTTTTCTTATATTAGAACACTGAATCAATCCACACAAGTTTAACCGCTAGTTATCGCCGTACAATTTTGCTCAAATTGTTTCCTTAGAACACTAACGCAATTCACACAAGTTTAACCGCTTAGGGGCCGACCATTTAACTTTTGAGGGAGGGGGTGGGTGGGTGATTTTGAAAATAAATTTCGTGCAAGCCAAAATTGCCACTCAAATCTTACTGCGCACTGTCTCGACGAGCTATCTTGGCTCTTTCCCAACTGAATCCGGCCACATGATTGGTTCTTAGAGAGAACAAAGCGATGGACCGGAAGTTCAAAAATAACGGTCGATTCCGAACGAAACCGAAAATATATCAGAACATTGCTAATATAGACAACCTGAATACGGGGTAAGGAAAGTTAATCATCAAGAACTGTTGTCATACCTAGATTTCTCAGAATTCTTCGCGTGATCTGATAATTTTTTTGACTTGAAATGTGTAATCATTGACCCTTAAATAACGACTGCATGCTGTGATTTTACTTCAACTTGCGGCCACTGACTCGCTATAATTCACAGGGAGCCCGGCTTTTTGTCGTTTCTTTTCATTTTTCTCTCTCTTTATTTACGCTAATAATACGCTATATTATGTTTTCATCGGGATTCCTGTGGTATGAGACAGTTTCGACGTATTGATGTAATTAACAGTAACTCGATAAGAGGATTAACTCTTATCTGTAATGCACTCGCTAGTAAGGGGTGGACCATTTGACTTTTGAGGGGGGGGGGGGGTGGATGATTTTGTCCGTGCAGGAAATTTTTTTTTAGCCCGCTGGCATGTGCACGCAATTTATTTTATAGAAAAGTAAAGATTTCAGTGGCGTTCAGTGGAAATTTTGGCTTGCAGGATTTTTTTTCGGCCCTTCGGGCCGTGCAGGAAATTTTTTTTCAAAATCATCCACCCCCCCCTCAAAAGTTAAATGGTCCACCCCTAAACCGTTAATGTAAGAGTTTATCCTACTATCGAGTTACGGTTAATTACATCATCATGTTAAACGATACGTCGGAACTGTCTCATACCACAGGAATCCCGATGAAAACATAATATAGCGTATTATTAGCACAAATAAAGAGAGAGAGAAATGAAAAGAAACGACAAAAAGCCGGGCTCCCTGTGTATAATTCTCATCAAAATCCTTTCTAATTCTTTAAGCCTATAAAAGCATTTTCTACCAGTGGTTCGATCAAGGTATTATATAATTAAATGTATATTTATAATTTATATCTCACGAGTGAGCGTATATCGAATTTGAACACTCGAACATATATTCCATATCTGTGCGCGCCTATGTATCATTTCCTATTAAAGTGCACCTGACGCCCTTCATGATATTTTGCAAATCTGTTGTACATTAGGTGTATAATAAGTGTACTTAATATTTCTTGATGTCGACCTCTCCTTTTTGAGAGATGAACATTTGAAATCTGAAAATGCAAATGAGGTGACGTCATCCCAGGAATTATTCAACGTTTTTTTTTCAAAGCTGACAGCAAGCTTGTTTTTGTAAAGTAGTAAAAATGTTAATGGTAGTGTGAATTTAGTAATGCAGATATTGAGCTTTAAAAAATGGCTATAATTATTTCCAGAGAACTTTTGGTATATTTAATGAGGCCTGGGATGACGTCCCTTCATTTGCATTTTCAGATTTCAAAGGTTTATATCTCAGAAAGGAGAGGTCGACATCAAGAAAAATTAAGTACACTTATTATACACCTCATCTAAAACAGATTCACAAAATATCATGAAAGGCGTCAGGTGCACTTTAATTAAATGTGGCGTTAGAAATAATAAATATATATCTAGTATAATGACTGCCCTTTTTTCTTACACAGGCACAACGTACGATGAAATCAAAGCCGTATGCGCAGCTGTTGCTTGGTATACTACTAACTTTAATTTCAGCATGTAAGTTTTTGTTACAATTATAAGAAGAAGAGAAAAGATGAGAGAAGGGCAGGGTCTCCGAGAGCAGAGGAAAGGGAAGAGGAGTTGAGGAGAATTGAAGAAAGGGAAGGGGAGGGGAGAGGAGGGAAAGGGACAGAGCAGTGACAGTTGCAGGGGCAGAGAACTGGACAGAACAGAACAGGGTCAGCAACAATTCCTATCAATAATTAACCTCATATTAGTCATATATACCAGGAGTAGCTGCTCCAATAAACTCTTTTAAAAAGTTCATTTTTTCCCATCATCATCCGTCTGGCCTGTTGTTTATCCACTCCCAGGATGTCTTCAACTTTTTTTCCACAGTTAATTCGTAGTTCGTTTGTTAAAAAGAATTTGCTTCTACTGTGTATCATCATCCATGCGGTAGACATGTGCCTATCCTGCGTAACCAGACCCTTCTTTTAATAGCGATCGAAACGTCGCGGGAGACGTTTAGAGCGCTAATAAGGGTCTGTTTACGCAGGCTAACATGTGCCAAGTATTTAAGAAACTGTATGTTACAGTTGCGGTTACACTGGATCCTAACCCACAGATCCCCACGGGGAAATGACTGGAGTTTGGTTTCGATCAGGGTTTTGATTGACCGATTAGAGCGATTTACCCACGGGTAAAATGCCTAGTGTAACCGCAACTGTTGCTGCAAATTTGAATTGGTTATGTTTCATTTATTTCATGCAGTTGTTGGTTTGATATCTTGAAAGCCCAATTTAGTTCATCGGCGTTCAGCGTACATCTAATGCAAGTATTTTTCCGTTTCTTAGCATATTGCTGCCAGCAGCCTTGTGTATACGTGTCCAACACAACCAACATATTAACAGTACAAGCAACAAGTCTTACAAACCAACAACCAGTTTCAATTATATCCAACCTCAGTCGAGCCGTAGCACTTGACGTTCATGTCAATCGCAAGCTCATCTTCTGGAGTGATATAGTTGAAAAAAACATCAAGCGAGCTAATGTAGATGGCAGTAACATCGTGACCATCGTACACGGTAATAGGACTACTGGTGTTATTGAAGGGTTGGCTGTGGAATGGACTACAAGTCTTTTGTATTGGACGGACAATACTTATGATAAAATCGAGGCTGCTCAACTGGACGGCTCCAGGAGAAAAGTGTTGATAAATGAGAGTTTAGATGAACCACGAGGTATTGCAGTGGACTCTCAGGCAGGGTAAGAAATTCTACGTAATGTTTACAACACGAGCGGTCGCGTTGTATCGGCATGCCGAAGGCGCGTGATTGTATAGGCGATACAAAACGGGCGCGAATGTTGTTTCAAAATTTTACCAAAATTATTTTCAAGATTTAAGTAAATCTCGCAGACTGGGAGAATATGGGAGAATAGTTAAAACTTTTGCAAATCAGGATATGCAACACTAGTGTCCATGCAGTATCAGATATACAACACTCGTCATGCTGGTCATGATTTTGCGTTCCCTAGTATGAGACAAATAAAGAAAATAATAATAATAATAATAATAACTTTATTCAGGTGTCTATGTATTTAGTTTATACAACTAATTGGGGACACAAAGGAAAAGGAAAGAAAAAGTAAAAGTAAAAAATATCTATATGTAATATTAATCTATAACTATAGTGTATATATATATGTAAAATTTATCTTAAAAATATTTATAGAATTAAGTTAAGTTAAGTTAAGAAGTTATAATACAAATATATGTAAATGTATAATAGAAATTATAATAAATATATAGAGATATCTATTGTTACGAGTTGCATAGTTTGCAACAATTAATGTTATTTTCTAATATATTGGATAGATCCAATTTCCTAATTTTCATTTTAAAAGAGTTTATGCTGGGTGATGATCTGAGATCCACATTGAGCTTAGACCAAATATACGGTCCTAGATATCTAATAGTATGTTTACCATAACTCACTGTGTCAAATCTAGGAATGTTGAAATCATTACTTCTAAGTGAATATCGCGCATTAGTCTGCATAAATATTTCATTGATGATATTAGGCGCCAGACCATTCTTAACTTTATACATTAATACTGCTATATCCTGCAAACGGCGGTTCAATAATGAAGATAAATTAGCTTTCTTAAGAAGTTCTTCATATGACTCTGAGAATGATTTGAAAACAGCTCTAAGCGCTCTCTCTTGAATGCGTTCAATCTTTCTACAGTCAGATGCTCTACAAAAATGCCAAGCTAAATGGCAATAAGTTAGATGCGGCAGGATGGATGATTTATAAATTATAAGCTTAGCTTTAGTAGGTATTAAATTTCGCAATCTCATGAGTACCCCCACTTTCTGACTAGTCTTCGTACATATATTGCTAATATGACTAGTAAAATCAAAATTCCCATCAATTTCAACTCCTAATAACTTAATAGATGGAGTACTAGTAATGCCTTCATCTCCTATGTGCAGAATAGTGTCCTGATTTTCTCTATCTATATTTCTAGGATTGATACTAATACATTGAAATTTGTCTGAATTGGCTAAGAGAAAATTGTCTCTATACCAGGACATGGCTAGATTGCCTTGAGTGCTTAACTTTGACATGACAGTGTCATATTTAGTTCCAGTTAGATATAACTGGTGGTCGTCAGCGTACATAGTAAGATTAGATTCTTTGACCAAGAAGGGCATATCGTTTTGAAACAGGTTCCAAAGAAGAGGTCCAAACGAAGAGCCTTGAGGACAGCCACGTAACATGCTCTTCCATTCACTTGAGATACTATCCAGCTTTACTCTGTTATATCTTTCGTTTAGAAAAGAACGAATGAGATCAAGGGAACAACTTCCAAAGCCATATGCGTCTAATTTCTTAATGACGAGAGTATGACATAGAGAATCAAACGCCTTACTCATGTCAGTAGAGAGTACGGCCACTAGTTCCTTTCTGTCGATCGCCTGTTTCCAGTCTTCAATTAATCTTACCAAGGTTGTTTGACAGCTATGATTCTTTCTGTACGCTGTCATTCTTTGAGATAGAGTTGAGTCAAAATGTTCCGTGATTTGCTTGCAGAGTAAAAAAATGAAACTTATACCTCTTTTTAAAACCCTACATCAGATTAATAGCCCAAAGTACCCAGAAGGCCTTTTTTGTTATTCTCACTCTAATTATAATCTTAGAGATAGAGTGAATAAGTATGTATTTATTATGGGTTACGTAACAAGCGCATGAAGGGCGTTGGTATGTAGCTTGTTGTGTTAGGGAGGGTCAGTTCATTAGCGGGACGCTAATATATATTCAGTTACGAAGAATATAAACCATTCGCTTCCTACGACTGAATTCGTGCTAACAAAAAATAATAGTAATAGTTACAAGTTTACTCCATAGTATCTTTCATGAGACAGTGCCCTTGAGAGTGGATATACAGTATGAAGAACCAACATCACATTGTTATATTAATTGTTATAAACACCATATCATTAAGTATTATTGACATAATAACATGTACATGTATAATGATTTACTATACTGCACAGACTTATAGGTGTATATCAAATCTATAGTAAATCATTATACATGTCTGTGCAGTATTACATTTATTTACTTTGTTTTAACTGCGTCTTATTTTTTAGTTTAATGTTCTGGACTGATTGGGGTGCAAATCCAAAAATAGAGCGTGCATATCTAAATGGCCAAAACCGGAAGACAATCGTGTCTTCGTCTCTTTGGTGGCCCAATGATGTAGCCCTTGATCACAGCACACAAAAGATATACTGGGTCGATGCACAAACGGATAAAATAGAGACAGCAGAATACTCGGGAGCCAATCGTAGAGTTTTATTTACCTTGATTGGCATCCATCCTTTTGGAGTGGCAATATATGGATCTTGGTTGTATTGGACTGACTGGAATACTGCGTCTGGCCTGCATAAAATGAACAGAACAGGGGGGAAACTTGTCAATGAGACCCATTTGCAAATCAGTGGCAGGAAGATGGGACTGGCCATATATGATAGATCAAGGCAAGCGAATGGTGAGACTTACATTTACATACAGTTGCCTAAATTCATTTGGCGCCAAATTCTTAGTTTTATTTCTATTCTCCTCTCTTGGCATATAATCAGTGTCCTTTTTCGTCTTTTTCTTCTCTTCATTTTTCAACTTCACTCAAAAACCTCTTAAAAGGAAGAAGGGTCTACGATGAGGTTCATCGTGACTCGATCGGTTTATGCAAAATTTTGTTATTGCAAAAGCATCTAATGTTTTTTAACTCTTCACGAACAATTTCAAATTGTGCAAATTCCTACAAATTGGTGCTGGTGCTGGTGCTGGTGCATGAGTGAGCCCTTATTATAGGTTCAGTGTGTGTGCAATGGAGGCCCTGGATATATCTATATATTTAATTATTTCCCGTATATGTTAACAGTTTCCAATGGATGCCAAACCAACAATGGGGGCTGTAGCTTTTTATGTCTGCTGAAGCCCAATGGATTCACGTGTGAATGTGCAAATGGAACAATACTTGGCAATGATGGCAAATCATGCAGCGTGCCAGGTAATATTTTGACCACTTTGAACAAGTATTCAATCAACCATTCAATCAATTATCATCTTATTACCACTATGTTCATAACTACGCGCTGGCCCCAAGTACAAATCTTTTGCAAGTTTGACAAGCGCTGCCTTTAAAATCTCATAGATTATAGATTAATAGATTAATGACCCTTCTGTCCAGAAACCAGCAAAATGATCATGGAGTCAGACCTCACGAAATCATAGATATTGAGCGATTTTCAACGACAATTTTCCTTCAGATGATGTAAAACTCATTCTTATTGGACGACTGGTAACCATGGAATAGAGTCGTCCAATCAGAATGAGTTTTACAAAAGAAGGCCCGGCTACAAAGTTCTTGGTGTCCGTTATAATTAAGCGCGGCTCACAGATCATCTGAAGGAAAATTGTCGTTGAAAATCGCTCAATATCTATGATTTCGTGAGGTCTGACTCGAGATCCATAAACATTTTGCTGGTTTCTGGACAGAAGGATCATTAATCTATGGTGCTGAGGGGATTTTGAAGGCAAAGGAAGGATTAAACATGATTTTTTCGACCATCGAAGACAAGCGATCTCGATCACGAGTGACCAGCCTTTCCATATTTAAGTACAGGTGGGCAAAAATTAGGAAAAAATGCTCTAAAACGTTCAAAAACCACCCAGAATGACACCAAATAAGTTTAACAAGAACACAGGATTGAAATATGTTCAAATTTATTTCAATAAAAAATATCGATTTTCCCTCACATATCTCTACTGTAAAAGTGAATTGCTTGGGCTTCCTGTGATTAAACAGTCAAAGAAATTGCCAATCGTCTCGAGCTCTAATATGTCAGCGAGAAGTTTGTCAGAAAAATAAAAAGGTTATATCGCCAAACGACATCTCGATTACACGGAAGACCAATAAATCTTGATGGTAGGTCATGACAAAAGAAAATCACGTAATTACATTGTCTTATTCGAAAGTATATGAAATATTGTTGAAAAAGCTGAACTGCTTTGCCCTGATCAGCTAAAACTAAAATTGCCGTGACTCTTGCCGAATTTAAGTCAACTGCCTTATAGAGTAATCATTATAATTAGTTTGTAAACTTTCATGTATTTCTCCATGATTTACACTTTTTGTTTTGTGCATGTTTGTCCTGTGCATGGGAACTGCAGCTAGAGATATTCTTTTGATAAAGAATATAATAGAAAATTATCCCGAAGCTTACGAATTACGAAGACGAGGTTTATAAACAAACGCCGGCCAAACACACTTGTCGAGCGACGGACCACGCGTCGCCAAGGAGGCGTGACGTCTACCGAAATGATTGACGGCAGCGCTCGTCAAACTTGCAAAAGATTTGTACTTGGGGCCAGCGCGTAGTTATGAACATAGTGGTAACTCATTCATTCTGGGAATGGTTGCAATCCACCTATTGATAATCATTATCTTCCCTCTTCAACACTATTGAATTATTATTCATATTTATGAAGGGAGGAAGGGAGGAAGGATTAGGAAAGAAAGCACGAAAAGTAGAAATATTGAGAAAGCGTAAATGCGAGAATGGAAGGAAGGAATGAAGGAGGGAAGGCATTTCTTGGCGACTGACATGTATAATTGATATACTTCAATTTCAATTCCTCCTAGTCGTGTCTTGTCATCCTCTTACACCGCCAAAGTTTGGCTCTCTCATCCCATCCACATGTCTAAATACTGGAAAATACAATGATGTGTGCAGCTTCACATGCCTCAATGGCTTTAGGATCAAGGGAACTACAACAAGATCTTGTGGATCAGATGGACGCTGGACAGGACTGAACGATACTCAATGTGAAGGTATACAGTATGGTTTGATTCTAACGCGCGCTCTGATTGGTCCAAAACCGTGGTTTATTTCACCTATGAACTCATATTTTCAAAAAAATATTGTTCACCTTTCAAATGGCGTCCAAAATGCCGAGTAAATATTTATATGATATAAACAAACTAAAACTACATAATATTCAATACAATGCAAAACATAATAAGAACATGTTCTAAAAGTAACTTTTGGTTTTGTTTACACTACAGCAAAAGTTATTGTTGTCGGCCGTTGTTGTACAGTCGCTTGATCATACCTGTTTGCTGTGGTAGTACAACGGTTGATTGTCGCGGCAGAACAGTCATAGGCTGTTATATTACTAATGTATCATTGCCATATATAATATGGGATGGTGATATATCAGTAATGTATATAATATGGGATAGTGATATATCAGTGATGTATATAATATGGGATAGTGATATATCAGTGATGTATATAATATGGGATAGTGATATATCAGTGATGTGTATAATATGGGATGGTGATATATCAGTGATGTATATAATATGGGATAATGATATATCAGTGATGTATATAATATGGGATAATGATATATCAGTGATGTATATAATATGGGATAGTGATATATCAGTGATGTATATAATATGGGATGGTGATATATCAGTGATGTATATATAATATGGGATAGTGATATATCAGTGATGTATATAATATGGGATAGTGATATATCAGTGATGTATATAATATGGGATGGTGATATATCAGTGATGTATATAATATGGGATAGTGATATATCAGTGATGTATATAATATGGGATGGTGATATATCAGTGATGTATATAATATGGGATAGTGATATATCAGTGATGCATATAATATGGGATAGTGATATATCAGTGATGTATATAATATGGGATAGTGATATATCAGTGATGCATATAATATGGGATAGTGATATATCAGTGATGTATATAATATGGGATAGTGATATATCAGTGATGTATATAATATGGGATAGTGATATATCAGTGATGTATATAGCAGTTTATATGATGATGATGTAGCAATGATTATATAATGTTGTCGTTGTCGTATTGTTGTTGTCGTATTGTTGTTGTATGGACTACTATGTATATTGCTTGCGATTGTTGTAGTGCAATCGTTTGCTGTTGTATTACGACCTGTTGATGTTGTAATAAAGCTGTTGACTATTTAAACAATAGAGTAGTTGAATCGAGGGCATTGTGCTGCGATAATTGCCCTCGGAAACTGGATGTTCAGAAAAAGGGGTTCTCCCTTTATCCAAGTGATCGGCGTACCTTTTAGGGTTAAAATATGTCCAGTGCGTACCTTAATTTTATGGTCCATTTAGAGATTTGGCTCAAAAATCAGTTGTAAGGGTTGTTTTTACTCTGCTTTATTTGTATCTGTGCGTACCTTTTAGGGGTCATTTTCAAAATCTCCGCCCCCCCCCCCCCCCCCCCCAGAACAGGCCCACATCAACATCCAACTCAAAAGGGCCACGCCCCAAAAAAAGATTTTCATTTTCTTGTTTTAAGAGTTACGTCCCAAAAGAAATTCGCTGTTTGATGCTCAAAGCTCCAAAAAGGTACTACATTTTACAGTTCAAATTTTTGAGATCAGTCTTATATCTAGTTTAATTGTAATTATGGCATAAAATAAATATGATTTACAGAACAAGAAAATCCAGTAGAAACGACTTTGGCGACCTGGCAGAAATATCATTAGAACACGTTCTACGAAAGCAACTTATAATTATCGTGAGGCTGAAGTACCTGATGATGATCATTATCTGTGTAAGTAATCATTAGCATCATAATACATCATCATCATCACCATCATTATCATTCATCATCATCATTATCATAATGTCACAATCACCAACACCATTGCAGTGGATTCTCAGGCAGGGTAAGAAATAGTGTAAGAAAATTGTCTACATATCTACTTTATAGGACATTTATAGTGTATTGGTTGATTTTTTTTTTGTCTCTCTGCTTTGTTTGCCTTTGGTGTGGTTGGTAACTTAGCTTAGCCAACCATCCACTCTTCCTACCATCGATATCCATTTACTCGCTCTCTCTATAACTCACTCATCCAACCGTGTTATTAATCATAAAACAACCTTGTTCCCAGGGCAGGTTGATCCATCCATCGATTTCACACATGTTGATACTAGCTTGATCACAAATCAAAACAATTAGATGCACCACTTTTATTTTATTTTTGCATTCTAAGATTTCTACATCCATTATAACATAATGAAGTTCTAAACGTTTATCAGTAATTTTCACCGGCTCCCCGCTTCTCTTTTCTCCCTCTCTGCTTCTCTCCTTCTCTGCTTTTCTGCTTCTCTGCTTCTCTGCTTCTCTGCTTCTCTGCTTCTCTGCTTCTCTGCTTCTCTGCTTCTCTGCTTCTCTGCTTCTCTGCTTCTCTCCTATTCTCCTTTTTTCCTTTTTCCCTTCTCTCCTTCTCTCTTCTCTCCGTCTCTGCTCTTCTGCTTCTCTGCTTCTCTGCTTCTCTCCTTCTCGCCTCTCTCCTTCAATCTCCTTCTCTGCTTCTCTGCTTCTCTCCTTCTCGCCTCTCTCCTTCAATCTCCTTCTCTGCCTCTCTAGATCTCCTCCTCTCCTCCTCTCCTCCTCTCCGCCTCTCCTCCTCTCCTCCTCTCCGCCTCTCCTCTCTCCTAATTCTCTCCTCTCCAACAAGGATGAACATCAGCTCGAAAAATTATAAACGTCAGTAACATTCTTTTATGATGGTTTACAGTAGGCTATAACATATCTTACTTTTAAAATTAACTCATAATTGAAATTTCCTTACAGCAATTTCGATAAGGTTTGACAGAAAAACGGCGTTTATGCCATAGCGTTTTCCTCTTAGTTTAAAATGTCATGTCCCGAATTTAAAAATATTTTTGAGTACGATGTTAGGTTTTAACTTATTTACGGCACTTTCGATGCCGCACAAGATCCGGTTAGCTTATCATGTGATATACTCTGTTACAGGAGTGGATCCAGGCCAGATGTTAAATTAAATTGATTGAAATAACATAGAATGGAATGAAATGGAATGGGATGAGATGGAATGAGATGGAAGGAAATGGAATGAGATGGAATGAAATGGAAAGGAATGGAATGAGATGGAATGAGATGGGATAAAATGGAATGGAATGAGATGGAATGAGATGGGATAAAATGGAATGGAATGAGATGGAATGAGATGGAACTAGATGGAATGAGATGGAATGAGATGGAATGAGATGGAATGAGATGATATGAAATGGAATCAAACGAAATAAAATGGAATGAAATGTAATGAAATGGATTGGAATGAAATGAAATGAAATGAAATTGAATGAAATGAAATGGATTATTATTAAGCACAACAATAAAAACACCGTTATTCTGTCAACCTTTTAAAATTAGCTGTATTGTAATTGTCGTCGTCGGCGGTTTATCACTTGAGCCATACAAGCAGATAGGGTTGTTGGTGATTGTAAGCTTTATTGGGCCAATCAGTATTACTTTTAGGGGAGTCGTATCCATTAGCATTCTGAATCCAGCCATCAGCAGATGATCCTTTCAGCAATACCCCTACGGCCATACAGTAGTCGTTTATAGCGGCGTGGCCTTGTTGATTATAAGAGGTATAGGGGTACGAGCCTCCATGATGTGGATTTGGCATCATACCGTACTTGTTTTGGTAGCAAACCTGAAATAATATTACATTTTAGTATGAATACAAAGGTAATTATACAAAATTGTGCACTCTCAGTTGATTTGCTATCTTGGATTATCAGCTGATAATCACCTTTTCGGACAAAATGGCTGCCAGTAGTCGTTTTGTCACTGTTAGCGAGAATGAAATTGAAAACTTTAAAGAAAATGTTGTCCCAAAATCGACTAAAGAAGCTACAAAGTTTGGTGTCAAGCTATTTAAAGGTATCGTAGTAAATTTTCACGTTTTTTTTTTTTTTGGTCAAAAAAAAAAATGTTCACTTTCAATGCTGTTTCCTTCTTTCTTTATTTTTTAAATAATCACCTTTGGCGATTAATTGTTGAATATTAGACTGTTAGAAACGTGTTTTGTTCTACGAAATCATGTTACGTAAATGATTTTTGAGCCAGAACCCTAAAAGGACCCTAAAAGGTACACCGATCACCCCTACCACTTAGACAAAGAGATTACACCTCCGGGACTTATTCAATTCGTGACCGGAATCCTATTTCGTAGAGATAGTTATAAAAATTAATCGGCAGATTTTGAATATTTATTCAATTTAAAAAATTTTCAAGAAAACAGATTTCCAAAATTCAATTTGCACAACATTGCACATTTGGTATGGTGTAACATAAGAGTATGAACCAATTGATAATCTCTTGCGTCATCGAGTCCCATCTGGACTATAAGAGTCCTTTAATGTATATTAAAATCACACTTTTATTTCTATTTGTCCAAAAGGTTTTAATATACTTCCTGTGTGTACCTTTGAAGAGAATTTTAAGGATCTTGTCCGAATTTTAAGGATCTTGTCCGAATTTTAAGGATCTGGCTAAAAAGTCAATAACGTAACATGATATGACTTCCAACCTGTAAGTGACATCTTGACAACTCCCCCCCCCCCCCCCCCCCCCAAATCCCCTCCTTCCTTCCCAGGTTTGTACCTTGGTTTTTCCATTCCAGCCCTTAACCGTTACTTTTGTTTCTGCCGCGGCTTTTACTTTGCTGTAACCTACGCCATGATTCCACCACGATTTCACTTCTCTTTGAGCTGGTAGCTGCCAACGAACCCACTTACCCCCTACCCCCAAGGGATTCTCGCCACTGGAGAACATGATCTCAGAGGAATGTTTCACTGCAATAAGACGGGCGTCAAGGCAACCATACTTCACATTCCCGGATGTAATCTTTGGGGATTTAAGGAGCTCCACATTGACGTTTCGCACAAGCCAAGTGTTGTAGATATTTCCTGCTTGTCCTCTTATCTTTCCAACTAACATCCATCCACCTTGTCGCATATCACAGAAAGTCTGATAAGCTGTTTTACCAACGGCGTCTGTCTTGATCCAGTACACTCCATTCTGATGTGGTTTTCCTTTCTCAGCGATAACTGTTTCGTAGATTTCCTTGCACGAATTGGCGGGTAGTTCTTTAGTACCAAGCTTACTTCTCCCATGGTGAGCAATATTACAAACTTGACCAAGAGATACTCTAGGTTTGGTCTGTGTTAGAAGTCGTACTTTGATGTTATCGTAATAGGTGCGGCATCCAACCTTGCTTCCACTGTAGATTCCATGGCAACCCAGAGCGATTGTTCCCTTGGAAATCATCCACTCTTTATCAACATTAACGTTCTGTATTACTTTTCCATTAGACCACTGTTTGATGTTGTTGCCTTGTAAGCGATACTTGAGGTGGAACCATTTGTTTTTGGCAAGAGTTTCCGGGAGGGAACATTTATATTTCCAGCTGCCATCTTTGTTGTTCTGGAAGGGTCTCATAGTGCATTCTTTATGATCTGTGTAATATTCAAACCACCAAGCTGTCGTGTGCTGAAGGCGATAGTCTTTAACTCGGAAAAATGGACCGGGAAATACAACATGATCACCAGTCTCCATAAGATCTAGTTCAATCTCGATATCGCCCCAATTCTGACCTTGTGTCAAGTAAAGTCCAACCTCTGCAGATCCATGAGAAGATTTACCGGTTTTGCCAAAAAGTCGTCCATTTTTGATTTTCCATTCACCCCACACTTGACTCCATCCTTGTAAAGAAGAATCTTCAAATCCATCGTAGAAGGCAAAAACCTGTCAATTCAATCAATATTTTAATAAAGCATGGAGGTTTATATGCAAGTAGTTTAGTATTTCATATACCCACAATTTGCTCTATTTAAGTGAACATGAAACAATTGCGCAGTATTCCCGTCCATTTCAGAAAGATTTACCGCATTTACTATTTTTTCCTAACGTATTCTTAGAATATATATATTCCAAGACAGAATTATAAGTGTTCAGCAATCTATGACTGTATATTCGTGCTGTATAATGATAAAAACGTATTTGGCTTGTCGGACGTAGCAACAGTAACTAAGATCGAAAACAATGGATAGTGGATCTATTAATTTAATAAGTAAACAAGCAAGCAAGCAAGCAAGCAAGCAAGCAAGCAAGTAAGTAAGTAAGTAAGTAAGTACGTAAGTAAGTAAGTAGGTAAGTAAGTAAGTAAATAAATAAGTAAGTAAGTAAGTATAAGTAAGTACTTTTCTACCTGGTTTGGATCTGCTTTAGCTTGTTGGTTATACTTCCCGCCAAATACTAACGAGTAGGACTTCATATCTACAGTACCAGATAATATTTCTCTCTGGATGCGGAATTGTACTGTTGTGTTGTTTGTGTTCAGGTTGTGCACAAGTCGATCAATCTCGATGGGCCTGGCACTATCACGTGGAAGATAAAACACACGAAGATCATGGCCATTCTTTTCTACTCGGTACTGATCCAGCAAAGATTTGTGGTCAACTGAGTAAAAACAAATGCAGGTTGTCAAACAAATAAATTTTAAGTGTTTAAGACAAACAGTATAGATTTTATATTCCTTTTCAAATTTCTTATCGATATTTGAGCAATATTTCACAATTCGACCAAATTTTGCGCTAGCAACAAATATCTTCTAAAACATTTTAAAACATGTTAAAGCAAATACTATATGCGTCGCTCGCCAGGTCATAAATAGGAATAACTAATAATGTTGTCAAGAATAAAAAACGTTTGTCTGTCTGTCTGTCTGTCTGTCTGTCTGTCTGTCTGTCTGTTTATTTATCTTTCAATTTTTTTAAAGTGCTAGTCTTACGAGAATGACAAAAATGTTGAGAATTGTATAAAATAAAAGTTTACAGTTTAATAAATCAACTGTGCAAATTTTATGTCGATACGAAACCTGGAACATTTTCTTTTTAACCGATGAAGTTAGGAATTTCGGCTCCGCCATTAATCTCATGCGATCCTGGCAAGTTATTAGTAATTCAAAGGAAGTGACGTCATATGCTCTACGATCCAAAGCGCGCGGCATCCGCGGCGTATCAGTTCTATAAATTTCATGAAGTCTTCAGTTCACTCTAAAGCGTCGTTTACACGAGCAATTTTTCCTTGACAAGTTTTCCTTGACAAGGAAAAATTGCTCGTGTAGATGGAGTAAAATGAACAATTTTTCCTTGACAAGGAAAAATTGTCAAGGATGAAATTTGCTCGTGTAGACGGACAACAAGGAAAATGTGGCAAGGAATATTAATGAGATTAGTTCCCAGTCTTTTCGCACGATCAGTCAAAGTAAACGCCATTTTGTTTTTTACTCGACAAGGGACTGGAACCAATATTTTGTTAGTACTCCGCTGATTTCAAGGCATTGCGGGCACAACCTAAACTTGTCAAGGAAAACTTGTTCATCATCTACACGAGCAAGGAAACCTTGTCAATTTAAAATTGTCAAGGAAAACTTGCTGATCGTTTACACGAGCAATGAAAATTGTCAAGGATACTTGTCAAGGAAAAATTGCTCGTGTAAACGACGCTTAAGACTTCACACTGATTTTTTGACCAATATGGTTGTGACTAAAGTAAAAACATGGCTCCTACAAGGTGTGTCATACAAGGCTGTTCAAGTGTATCGGACAACAAAGCGGGGATTTCGATCCATTTTAGCCCAAACTCTTCAGGACACTCACTTTCATGTCTACAATCGACAATAAACTCGCCATAATAAAATGTTCGATATTAAGCGCTTTCGTAACTCGACAATAAACTCGGCAAAAACTCACAATTTTCAAACTTATTATCACACTAATACATGAAATAAATGTTTATTATCATTATTGGAGTGTTTAGGTTTGATCATACACAGAAAAACATGTGTTTTATTACTTGATTTGAATCGAAGTGTTTGTGTTTCTGCCGAAACCTTTCGGCCCGACGGGTTTATTAAAGCGCTTTCAAAACTGATCGCTTGTCGGCAATAAACTCGGCAAAAACTTACAATTTTCAAACTTATTATCACACTAATACATTAAATAAAGGTTTATTATCATTATTGGAATGTTTAGGTTTGATCAAACACAGAAAAACATGTGTTTTATTACTTGATTTGAATCGAAGTGTTTGTGTTTCTGCCGAAACCTTTCGGCCCGACGGGTTTATAAAAGCGCTTTCAAAACTGATCGCTTGTCGGCAATAAACTCGGCAAAAACTCACATTTTTCGAAATTATTATCACACTAATACATTAGTTAATGGTTATTACCATTATTGGAGTGTGTTTGATTTAAGTAAACAACGTAATACCATAATAAATCAGTTTATTTCGTATATTTTTGTGTATAAGTGACACTACTTAAGACGATCAGTTTTTTACAAAAAAATTGTTTTCCTAAGATATCAATAATTATACTTTACAATGTGTTTGTATATGTATATATGTGTATTATATTATATCCTGATGTATATTTTATACATAAATCGTATCTATATTTATAAAGCTCGAACTGACTGTACGCTAGCTCGAAACGACTTATAATAAAGAGCTCGAAAAGGAGAAAGCTCGAAACGACCGGTTACCTGATTGACAAAACCGTTTACAGTCCGGTACATAACCATTTTTGGTGACATGACAAATTAACAAGATGGCGGCCCTAGGCCTCATTCGAGTCCCTCTCTATTTCGAGCCTTTTTTACAAGAAAATGTCCCTTTCCCATAATCCTTTGCCCACTAAAACATTGCTGTTACATAAAGGAAGTCATATGTATGATACAAATTTTAAAGCGATCGAGTATTCGAGTGTTCTAACTGCATTTTAAGGCTTTCTCCTTCGTTTATTCGTCAGATTTTGCTAAGAAAATCGCAATTTGTAGAAAATTTCCCCACAAAGTTTCCAATTTTCCCTAGCTAGAGGCAAAGTTTAGTAGTTTTGACTTCGTGTGACGCTGGTTTTGCGTGGGTGCAAACGATATTCGGTGGGTGCAAGGACTTCGAAGTTGCGTTGCTATATATGTTGGCGGTTCGGGATGGCGTGAGGGATATAACGTGGCACAGAACATACCAGATATGTCAGATAAAGATGCGATGAATGCATGCTCCAAAGCTGGGAAGACATGCCGGAGCACTTCAGAACTCAACAAATGACCAGCAAATCCACACATAAAGCTGGGCAGCAAATAGGCCGCGTACAGTACTTTTTGAGTACTGTATTTAAAGAATTAATTACCACTGGATGCGCTCAAGAAATCTATGGGTAAATACATTTCTTGTTGTTTGAAAATTGAAACATTTATTGTTTGATTATGTTAAATTAAAACCCACATATGAAGTCAAATACGAATGCTTATGTCGAGCAAAGCAACAAATTCAATCATTAAATGGTAAATAACCGCTCATTATGCTCCTAATGACAATTTCTTTAACTTTCTAACTTTATTAGGACTATCACTGGCAATCCTGCCATATCGAAGCGGCCTCATGTGCCCGTTCACCAACGGTGGCAACAATCTCACCAAGAAGGCGGAGGGACGGTAATTCTATGTGAGTGGAAGTTAGTCTGCTGCGCTCAAAAATTAACTCACATCTTGCAGAATGTCCACAAAGGAATTTGAAAATTCGAGGGAGGATATCAAATGACTGTGCGACCAGAAGATGTTCACTGAACGCATCCGGTATACAACTTATAAACAAACATTTGATCAAACATTTGAAGTAAACTAGTATGGATAATAAAATTAATGTTGTACGTACAAATTGTTTACTGTAGTATTGATTTTACTCTCGCATTTATCTTTCTACCCTAAGCTAACTTTCTATCAAATTATAACATTGATGAGATCATGTGAAATAATATCCCCTGGTATTGATTGACATTTACCATGAAATCCAATTGAACTTCTCTGTGATTGGTCAAGACTAGTGTTTACAAAATATCACCAGAAATGGTTATGTACCGGACTGGTTTAGCCAAGACGACAGTAAATACATTTCATCATTTCTCTTTAAGTTAAGCATCTTATGAATAGCCAGGCAATGGATATTTACCAGTCTTTTACATCTTGTTCACCAGAGAACCGCTCAAGCTGCTGTCGTTCTTCTTCCTCTTCGCGAAAGACTTCTCTCTCGTACTCCTCTACTTCGACATCGTTTGCCATTGGCTCTAAAGCCTCCAAATCATCTTCTGATAGCCAGCCAGCCATTTCAGCTAGCTCTCCATCTCCTTCCCAAAAAAAATTCGTGGTTATTTAGACCAGAACAGGACGCCATTTTACGTCACCGTACATTTTAGCGTAACACCGCTGGTTAAAAAAATCGCTGTGCATATTAATGGCGGACTACTTTTCGACGATTTGCTTGTTCTATTTTAGAGTAAAAAAGTTCTTTTTTAATTATTATTTCTGATTATAAACGTAATTAACAACCCAGTTATTAGTTTCGAATACTTAAAAGTGATAAAAATTGCCTTTGATTTACGTAAGACTAGCACTTTAAGTATTTTAATAATAATAATAATAATAATAATAATAATAATAATAATAATAATAATAATAATAATAATAATAATAATAATAATAATAATATGATGATGATGATGATGAAGTAATATAGACAAAGGCAATAAACGGCCCTTAAAGTCCACTGCTTGACAAACACCTACGCTGATAACAACTCCAAACCGTTACCAGGTTATTTGTCATTAGTCGGGCTAGAAGGCCCGACTCCAGGTCTACCTTTTAGTCAATCTATGTATGTATGTATCTATCTGTCATGTCGCGTATAGTCCCCCATGATGCTTTGGAAACGAACACAGGAAGCCCAAAGTAGAATTGTTTTACCTCCTGTGTTGATTTTATGACTAGCCCGACTTCACGCTCCAAGAGCGTCTAGTTTGTTATTTGATTATATCCATCTCATTTACAATTCAAAATTTATGTTTGCTCTTCAGTACTGTTAAAGACCTTAGTGCTAAAGATCGAAAGTTCAACTTAAACAAATAAAAACCAGAGAATATCAAAATCTACTAAATAATAAGAATAATGATAAGAATAAGAATAAGAATAAGAATAATAAGAATAATAAGAATAATAAGAATAAGAATAATGAGAATTAAATAATAACAATAAGTTTATTAGCACTTATCGCAGTCTTAGGGACTGCGCAATAATTATCAGGAGGGGGGGGGGGGGGGGTTGAGAAATAATTACTCCCCCCCCTCACAAATGGAGAACATTACGCCTTGCCCCCCCCCCTACCATAACGGAAAAAAATAGACTGCACCCCCACCCCTCACCCCCCTCGTTCAAATTGAGAAGACTGCTGAATACTTACGAGAAAAGGGTTTTTATCAAGATCGCCAGAGAATGTAACCAACATTGACGAGGACGTCTTCGTCAGCAACAAATCAATACTTCAAAGTTCTCTTCAACATACCCAGGTTCAACGTCAGAAGGTTCAACGTCATAACGTCATAACTGATAATTATTGCGCAGTCCCTTACGACTGAATTACAAGTGGACGTGGTCAGTTGTCGCACATATTACGCAAATCTAATAAATTTAACTGTTACAAAGTTTTTAAGTCTATCAGTTTTGATATTCACACAGTGCTGCGGATTTCCTGATCTTAAGCAATATGGGCACTCATTCTTAATAAGTAGACTCAAGTAGACTCTTTGTTATATTTGCAGTGATGGGCAACCATTGTGGAAAAAAAACATTGCCTTATTTTAAACAATGATTTTGACACTATACTATACTGATGGGCCTACGGCACTGATGGGCCACGAGCTGTTTTTTTTTTCCAATTAAATTATATTTTATAATTTTTAATGCAATATGTTTTTTGTTTTTAATTTAAAAAATATATATATATATATTTTTCTTTTTAATTTTTCGAAAAAAATTGTTTTTTCTTTTTAATTTAAAAAAACAAAAATGTTAACATTGTACAGTTTTTAAAGAAAATATATAATTTTCTTATGGCACTAATGGGCCACCATACACTTCCTTATATACTGTGGAATCTGATTCCATAAACAGCCCCAACACGAGAAAAATAGCTTTTTGAGATCGGTTCTAGAGTGTTGTCGAATATCTTTTTTTTTTTTTTGTAGCAGACGCTGCGCTCTTTTATTATATATATGAATGAATATTACTAACAGAAGAAAGTAAATATCAAAACATAGATCAGCTTAAGTGATCCTCTTTTGTTTTGTCTCATTCATGAATTCCTTTCCCACTAAATTACAAAAATCAAGACAACGTTCTTGCAATTAGGTGAATCTAAAAAATATAAATTAATAGGTATTGGAACATGAAATTACCAGCACTTTTTGTGTATATTTTCTTTCAGAGAACATTATATTTTTGCCGGAATGATTCCTTTTGTAAAAGTTAAACAACGATCAAATTAAATGATACATTTTGACAATAATTTTAGAATAAATTTTACTGCAAGTTATTTTAGTATTTTATCTAACAAACAGATCTAGCAAACAGATTTATCATCGACAATGCTAAGAAACATTTGTCTATGATGTCAATTTTTTTCAACAACCCCGGTGATCCCCTTTTTAAAGCATAAAAATAAATATATCAAAATTAAACTTACTACATATTCAAATTTTGAGATATTTTTAAAGATAGAATAAATTACAGGACAATAGAGTACAAACACTAAAAGTGTGCAATACTTTGCACTATTTACCACTAAAAAGTGTTGATTAAACAATAGAGAACAATTAGAATTAGCATAATTTAGCAGTATTTAGTGGTATTTATGTTGCACACTTTTAATGTTTGTACTCTAGCCTAAGCGTTTAAACACTGTTTACAAAAGATGACGCAAACAATAAGACTGGAAACATGTTAAAACATGTATGGAAAGGGTGTGTTTGGGGAGGGGAGGGATGGGTCTGACTTTAGCTCGTTAGATGAAAAGCAGTTTTGCTTGATTTTAACTCTATAAAATCAAAAACAGTTTTGCTTTTCAGATTTTCTAACTTGTATATTCTATAGAAAACGTTTGCAAACAACACAAGCGATTCTACAACTAGTCTGAGTAGGAAGGTTATTACCTAAAGAACTCCGTAAATCGATATGAATTTGTAAATTAATAGCAAACTGTTCAGCGTGACTCGAAATCGATCAACGAACAGAGTGCGTCGTGGTTAGTAGAAAAGAAAACGGATTAAAACGTAAACTGTTTTAATTTTTCGCTGTTGAATAAAATCTTTCCGTTATCTTATAGTACCAATTTTGATTCTTATTTTTCCTAAATTGAATATTCTATATTAATCATTTGCAAACAAAAACATTCAATTCTAAAGCTACTTCAAAAGGTTAGTAAATCGATATAAAATTGTAAATTAAATTAATAATAAATTGCTCAGCGTGACTCGAAATCGATCGACGGACAGATTCGGGGGCTGAAGCGGAATCAGGAATCATGAATCACGGCTTTGAAATTTGCAGGAATCATTTATCAGTTGTGTAAAATGTAGGAATCATGAATTTTTTGCACACGGCTTTTTTTTACAAAAAAAAATAACAACATAGAATGAATCATGAATCGCGACAAAAATATGACTAGGAATCATAGACCATTGACGAAAATTTGTAAGGAATCATGACTCATTGAAAATAAATGATTCCGCTTCAGCCCCCGAGACAGATTGCTATATAATTAGTTAAAAAAAAAAAAAAAACAAGGATACGACTTGAACTGTTTTAACTTTTCGCTGTTAGATAAAATTTTATGTTTTAGTGTGACATCAAATTGCGTAAAGTCTACAAATTAAACCATAGAAAGTACGGCTAACTAAGAAAGAATCCGTGCTTTTTTTTTTTTACCTTTAAGTGTGACAGTGTAGTGGGTTGGTAGATCTGCTTTAGCTTCTATTTTAATGGACTGCTTGTAGAGGAAATCCAACAAAACATACTCGTGCTCACAAGGATTGTACTTGTTCAGTTCCACAAGAAGATTTTTCAGCTTTTTCAGGATTATCAAATCATGGTTTGTTTTGTGGATTTTCATTGTCGTTTGGCTGAGTTTCATTTTGAGCGTCAAGAGCTTACTGTTTAGGATCTTGTACAGTGAGTCTACGTTAACTTTAGCTTGTACTGCTTCTTTGTAAGCAGACGAAACTGGAGTGTTCTCAAGAACACAGAAAGCTGCAACGCAGTAGAGAAAGATTAATGAACGCATTTCACGGTACCTTTTGGGGAAAGCCTTAATAGCGAAGGAACCGTCTACTTTAAACTATGGTCTTGCGTTATGGTTTTATACTAAATTCTCGTCATCAATGTATAACGTCACATATAACACTCTGATTGGTTGGTTGTTTTTAAAGGCAACTAAACTATTTGTGATTGGCTGATTCAATAAATAAATATTTAGTGTGGACAGTGCTTTGATTGGTTAATAGGTCTTTTGCAACAACAGGTCACGTGACCCTACCCCTTTTAAATCGAACAGCTGTGTCAAAATGAACATCAGAAAATGTTATTTGTGACAATCGAGATTGACATAAATTAATATTTTGCCGGCACGGAGTCTAGTTAGTCCGTGCGTGTAGAGCGTCTAGTCCCTTGTGTAATAGAGTGTATATATAGGGTGTTGGCCGTAGTGATAGTCATTCTACGGTCAGCCTCGCGCTGTGTACTTATTTAGCTTAAGTTTTAAGCTTAACGACGTTTGCATCGATTACAAGAAAAGCGTTTAAAAATGCATTCATACAGGAGATGACACTATATCTGAAGCCAAATGAAATCTTTAGTTTCTACCTGTTTTGATGACATATAAATGGAACTATTGAAGCAGCCAGTTCTCCTAGTTTCATTAAAGGTCCCGTCCCGTCAAAAACACAACTTTTTGTTAAAACCTTTAGTATTGCATACTTAAAACATATTATATAAAAAAAATCCGATTAAGAAGTTTTTAGGGTTTTTTCAGCATCATAAGCACCCTTCCGAGCAAGTTCTTCGAAAAACGCTTCGATTTCGACCACGTGATCAAATGACGTCACACGTGTGTTGATAGAAAACAAACATGGCTGATTTGTGTGCGAGTCGACTTCAAATTCCGTGAGTTCTTCAAGTTCTTCCAATGAATTGTCAATTGACTCTTCTGATAATGACTATGATGTAGTAGAGGTTACTCCTGGAATTGAACCGTGGCGGTTTGAGCCTCCAGGACGCGGAACTCAAGATAATTCCTCGGATGACAGTGGCGACGAAGTGGAAGGCCAAAACAACGGCCGTCTTCAAGTCTTTGACTGGTATTGTTTAAATCAATTCTTTAATGATTTAATACCATCAGTAGCTGTCTTGTTCATAAATAATTCAACACTAAGTTATAGACGAACTGAAGTTATAGCTTTTTCAATGTAAACATAGTTAAAGAATGATAAAAGACAATAATATGCACATTTACACTTGTAAATTACAACTTGTCCGTCACGTTTTTCGTCCCTATTGTATCTCTATTCTCTTGGTTTGTTCTCGGCACTTACACTACAAAATAAGAATACATAAATATGAATACATACCTTACTTTTCGTCATTAAATGTTTATTGCCCAAGCGGCGTGAGTGATTTACATTGTAGTTATTTTATTATAAGAATTGCTGCTGTACAAGCTTAGAGTTCTATTTTGTTTCCTCATGTTTATTAAATACACAACATTCAACGGTGCTACTTGAGTCATTTATTGCTGTGAGACCAGTTGCGAAATCCACTGGGATTTTACGGAAATTGGAAAACATTTACAATTGATTGCCTGAATGGTTGACCCTTTTTATTATGAGTCTTTCTTTAATAAAACTTTCTAGATATATGTACATGCCTGACATCTTGCCCCACCCAGATATTTAATTTTACAGCGCAAAGCCCAAAAGTGTGACCGCAGATAATTTATTCACATTCTTTTGCTAGCTGCTGGATGGACTTAATTCTAGCTATTTCCACCTCAAAATTCATCTGAAGATTGACATAATTCTTGTCTTGGGATTCACAGTGAGAAATGTTGACATTTAATCTAGAGCAGTTGATTGACAAGATGTAGGGAAAATATGAATAAATTATGTCCGGTCATACTTTTGGAATTGTCTAATTGTGTTGGTGATAATAGTTGTGCTAGTCTATTTGGAAATAGGAAAAACTGATGATAATTAATCAATCAGCCACATTAGCCTGCTTACTTACTTACAAAAGTCCACTTTATTTACATTATACAAGCTCTTAAAATTTCAATTTATGATATTCACTTTTCATTTTTAACTAGGAGGTTCTAACAGTGATTTTTTTTTAAAGATATAATGTAATCATATTTTTTTAGAGTTACGACATTAAACCAATGAAATAGAGATTATTTATTTTTATTATTTGTGTTTTCTTTTTTTGTCAATTTGACTATTACACCTTGTTCACTAACTTTAATGTTCATAAGAGTGAAGACATAAAACCCGTGCAACAAAATCTAATAATTTATTAGATTTTGTTGCACGGGTTTTGTCTTCACTCTTATGAACATTAAAGTTAGTGAACTATTTGCCTGCAATAATATCTGGAAACATATAATCCTGTATTGCTTCCTCTTTGTCAGGCTTGTCAATTGAGGCTGTCAGTGGTGGTGGAGTGTTGATTTTTAAGTTCTTCATATACAAACGCAGCTGTTTTGGGCTTTTTTTGTACTCATCAAATAGACGATCGATGGCTTTATTGCAGTATTCTTTTTTAAAGCACAAAATTATGGATTAGACATGTATGTTTTTATGAAAACAAAAAGAAACTCGAGAACTCAATCAAAGCTAGAAATAAATGAATCAAAACGACAAGGAAAAACCTAATAGCGCAAACTCCGCTCAATAGAAAGTTCAATCAAATTGAGCGGAGTTTTATACGGACGGGCCAGATTTGTAATATTTTCGCGCGGTTTGCTCCAAATAACCCAAGTGGCATGCCGGCGGACTGAATTCGCTAACACACACTTTGCATTTAATTTCTTACCTGTACTCTTTCTTTGTGGTCTTTTAAAAGATTTTTGAGTTTGTTTGTTTGCCATCATTATTGGAGACAGATTAGTGATAACTGAGTCAGCAAGCGAAGCGAAGTTTGGGGGAAGGTCTTGTTGTGTTTGTTCTGGCATATCCGCCAAAATAGAAGTTTGACTTTCGCCACTGTGATCTGGAGAAAGCTCAAGCTCTTTTCATGGTCTAAATATTAACGGAGTACAATTATTATTGTGTGAAAATATCTTAAATACATCGGATTCCAATGCTTACCCGGTGAGCATGAAGTTTAGTGATAGCCGTGTTTGTAGTTTTTGGTTCGGAATCCTTTGAAGTACAGGGCGTTCCACAAGATACCTTTCGAGCTTTTATATGCAGTGGATTTGGCTGAATTGATTGTATAGCTCACTTTTTTAGTAACAGTTTACTCGAAAAGCCAGCCATTCTAGCTCCATAATCTTGGTAATCGCTTGGCAGAAAGTGATCACTGCAGATATGGCCACCAGTTCCTGGCGTCCACGTCTTTGCATCTCGCTTCGCGAGAACAAACTTAATCCATTTATCGCATACTTTTTTGTCACTAGGAAATTGGTGTAAGCTTACACCGTCCTCATTCGTTTTATCACAAAACATAATAACACATCTTTTGCCGGGCAAGCGCTTTCTTTTGTGTCCAACATTTTGAGGGCTCGCCATTATGCACAAAACTCAAATCAACACACGTGTGACGTCACTAGTTGCGTGACACAAATCGGCATGTTTTCAGTCACGCTTAAAATATTACCCTTTCAACTGCAGCCCGCGTCGC
This sequence comes from Metridium senile, assembly GCA_949775045.1. Lineage (NCBI taxonomy): Eukaryota > Metazoa > Cnidaria > Anthozoa > Actiniaria > Metridiidae > Metridium > Metridium senile. Next base: position 3,600,162 of record OX459108.1, on the reverse strand, counting down.
TAAAAAGCTTTTTAGATATTTTTTTTTGCTTCATAATCACTATGGATGGGATGAAAAAGGGAAAAGTGCTTTCAAAAATCACAAAAAAAATGCCGGGACGGGACCTTTAAGGAAAGCAACCAGATCAATTCAAGTGGAATATAGCAGTCTGTGATATAATCAACGCGATATTTCTGCTCTGAAGTGCAACGATATTGGCAAAGCTCAAGACAACCTTGTGTAAGAAAGCTGCCTTACAATAGAACCATATTGATCTAGCTTGAAGATGGCGAGAAAAGAAATACTATTGAAAGGTATCATGCTAGAGTAACAAGTTATTTATGAGCGCCCTTTTAGTTACTATTGTTTCCCTTATCTACCTTAGAGATGAGTTTTTAAACAGTAATTTCAATCAAGTTCGTCTACTAAATCATTCGCTCTACCCAATTAATCTTCCAAATCATCCGATTATTCAGGGTTCGCGTGCCGAGCAAAGCTGCCTATTGGGAGTGTCCGTTGTACGCCAGTAGATCGTCTTCTTTTGTAAATAAACCATCATATTGAAAATGTTAACTTTGTACTGCAATATCCAGATTTTTGTCCAAATCTTCAGAGTTTTTGCTTGATTGTTTTACCTTATTACATTTGTCCTTATGGTTGTTAAAAAATCGAAGTACATCTTTTGTGCCAACACATGCACGCGCTCATGTAAACCGAGAGGCGTTTGAGAGAATTCAGGAGCAGATCAGTCTTTATATTGGTTGTTCTTTTTCTTTATAACTATACTGATTTTGTTAATATTTCTCGGTCAGCGATATGTTTTTTCTAGATATAGCCCGAATATAAATCCGATTCCTATGTTAGAAGTATACTACGCAATGCCTTTCAAAGGATGTTAGACATCATTCACCTCTAGTTAATATTCTATATATTTTATTTACTGTGACAAAATTCCTACCATATATTTGCAGCTTCACCCTTTGTTGGTAAGAATAACAAATCCGCCCCCTTAAACTCTTGCTTGTTTATGAATTCTTTGGGGAATTATTAGTTTATATAAGCATATATGTTTTATAAAGACTATTTCAGTTGAAGCATATAGTTGTGACAGGCCGTGTTTACTTGTGTATTATATTTATTTAATATCCGTCTGTTCAACGATAGCATAAAAAGAGCAGTGATTTGCTATACATATAAAATAGAGACACTAATAAATTACATCAAATATATTAACAACTGAAGGTGACTTCATAACTATATGTTAATGAGTTTATTGCTGGTAACTAGAATTTTGGAAGGATAATTATTCTAACTTTTGATGGCGTATCCAATAATATTCAATTGGCCTATTCAGTTACTCTGATGTTCCAAATAAATGCTGTGATAGCCTATCGATTTCATTGGTAAAGTAAATATTATCAGAATTGGTGTAATTATGTAAAGGCTTGGACTTCTATTTATAGAGAATTCTTGCCAATTTTGTGGCACATTGATAATGCTTATGATATTACTATGTTTTCGGTAGGGCGTAATACATAACCTAATATGGTTTCAGATCTTTATGATTTATCTGTTCTAAATGATCTCTCTATTGACATAGATTCTCAGAGCCTAATTTCCAAGCAGAAGATGTTGTTCATGCAAGAGACCCATTCCACGTGGGGCCTTCTCATAAATTTAATAATATTGACAGTTATCAGTATGTCTGCTATTAATGTCTTTTTCATTTAATAAATTGGTTTGGTCCTTCTTATTACTTCAATTAAAAATGTCAACCACATATATGAGACACTGCAAAGTGTGTGGTACTTTTTATGTAGTTCGGGAAATAGAACAAATAATTCTATTTTGGAATGAAAAGTTTGAATTTGCATTATTTGCATCAAGAGAGTGATTACATGCATGTAAAGTTAATACTACTCTTTAATTCACGACCCTCCTTATTGTTTCACAGATTAAAAATGTTTATCAAATAAGCCCAAGTCCTTATCCTTATGTATATATACGCCCAGAAATGTTGAATCATTTAAGTCAGTTACAACGTTGTATGTCTGAGCCAAAGTGCTTGCACGAGAGAGGTGTATATTAAGTGGTAGATTGCCAATCAATCCTTAATTATCATAACCAATACATAATTATATTAACAATCTGTCACTGTGAGTGTTAGAAATCTTTTTTCTGATATGAGCTATCGTAACGTTCTTTGATAAGACATCGAAGGTATGCAATGATTTATATATTCTGTGTAAAATTCATTTATGATATCGTAGCATACAATTAATTAATATCCATTAATCACAACATGTTTTATATTAATAGTTTGAATTGATATTCTATACTTATCACTATATTTTTGCAATGTTTTCTTAATCTAGTTTACTACATTTATGCCAAATTTATGGTCCCGGTGAAAGTTTACAAAGTACATTATCTACAAGTGGTGAACGATACAAGTTTGTAAATGTTTTATATGAAAGTGCTTAATCGCAAAGCGCATACCCAAAAGTGGTGAATTATTCAATTGTTGAGCAGTAGTATTCACTGTATAAGCCCAAGTGCTTGTTCGCAAAGTGCATACAGTAGTGAATGATTTAGCTTGATAAAGAAAATACAATATCAATTGTTAAGCAGAAGTATTTACTGTATAAGCCCAAGTGCATGCTTGATCGCAAAGTGCATACAGTAGTGAATGATTTAGCTTGATAAAGAAAATACCATATCAATTGTTAAGCAGAAGTATTTACTGTATAAGCCCAAGTGCATGCTTGATCGCAAAGTGCAAACAGTAGTGAATTATTTAGTTTCATAAAGAAAATACCATATCAATTGTTGAGCAGAAGTATTTACTGTATAAGCCCAAGTGCATGCTTGATCGCAAAGTGCAAACAGTAGTGAATTATTTAGTTTCATAAAGAAAATACCATATCAATTGTTGAGCAGAAGTATTTACTGTATAAGCCCAAGTGCTTAATCGCAAAGTGTATGCAGTAGTGAATTATTCAATTAACGTTTGATACTGAAAATATATGTCTACGCCCAAGTGCGTACAAGAAAGACGAATCATAAATTATGAATGACGTTTATAAATGCTTTAAAATTTTATGTTCTACAATTGATGATCTTACAGTTATGTTGTTTCTAATTTCAGCGTCAACTGAAGTAACCTGTAGTGAAGAGTTCTCTTAACCTAACGGCTTGAACAATTGTTGCCATTTTTATTCTTCAGCGTCAACTGAATTAGCAAAGTGTTCCATATTCTAGCATCTGAAATCTAGTCAATAGAGCCATTATTGTGCGTTCGTAACAGATTAAAAGAATAATAGAAATAAATAAAATATATATATATATATATAAACCGGAATTTAACTTACCTACTTACTGAGATATTGATGCCAAAGTGCTTATTCCCAGAGTGCAAGTTTACAAATGATGTATATTTAGAAACCAAATACATGCCTACGATTGGTAGCTATAGTTTATTGGACTTTAACTTTCATCAAATGTTAATATTTTTATTCTGTTGATGATCCTGCTATTAATCAATTTATTTATCTTTTTCAGCTTTTAACGAAGCAGCAATGTGTCTATATTCTCACATAGTTTGTTTGCCTTAGTGGTGTTTACGTTATGTAGCGGTGTTTGATTTATCATCTGTATGCTTCTCAATATCATTGTACATTATTATCTGACTTTATCCAATTTCCAATATTTTTGTAAAACCAGGCAAAGAGATTGACACAGTCCAAAAATGAGTTCAGCAGAGTGATCAACCAGCGATTCACTCTGGCTCTTCGTTGACCAGGTCAACAATAGAGAAACTGTACTGTACTGTACTGTACTGTATCTGTAATTTGGTCCTCCGTTAAAAATCCCTTAGCAAATTAAGTGATCTTTGCCGGACAATTAGTTTAGGCGATCTGAGATATATATTAATGTTATTTTTATTCTTTTTTGAGGTCCATCCTCTACGAGCAAGGGATACCACACTTCACGAAGATTACCATTTTTGAAATTGTTTTCTGTTTTGCTAACATTGTTTTTAGCAATTTCTTGCTTTAGTTCTCATTATTCTAGGTATGGTGGTGCTACTCCTGATATCCTAAATATTATGGTGTTTCTGAAATGGCCGCGACATGGTAGATGGAAGGTTTCGTCTTCTAAATATATTTACTCTAGCCTAAGGATTATTTGTCAACTGTAGATGTGTTCAAGCCCCTGACTCAAGCCCTACCTTTAGCTGTCTATCGTGGGCCAGGCTAACCAACCAGCCCATGCGTCAAGTGTTGTGTGGTGTTATTAACTATATGTAGTGGAGGTAAAATTTAAAAAAGAGCACCTCAACATTAGTAAGAAAGCGAAATATCAGCTCATAAAATGTAACACGAGGGAAATGGCATTTTAATTTAAAATTCAATATTTTATAAGGATTTGTGTGGAAAATATGCTCTGGTGGGCAAATATTTTTCCCATACAAATCCTTATAAATATTGAATTTTATTTTATATTTAATTTAATTTATATCCCATGCTCAACATTATGAGCTAAAACTTTGGCTTTTTACTAATACGGAGGTGCTCTTTTCATTTCTGATGTTCATTTTGACACAGCTGTTCGATTTAAAAGGGTTTGGGGTCACGTGACCTGTTGTTGCAAAAGGCCTATCAGAATGAAGAGAGAGAAAGAAAAAAAGAAAGATAAAAGGGAGATAGATAGATAAAGCTGAGAAATAAATTTCAAAAATAAATAGAATGTTGTTTATTTTTGTTAAATAAATTAAGGGGAGAGGGGAAATGAAAAGAGAACAAAACAGAGCAAGAGAGAAACACAGAGAGACAAAATAAATAAATGAAACAAAGAAGAGATAAATAAATAACTTTAAAAAAGAAAAAAAAAATACACCAACGAAGGTCCATCTATCTTTACTCTACCAAACTAGACCATGGTCCCAGCGTTAACTGGGCTTCCTGTGTCATCGGAATGCAGTTTATTGTCATTTAACGGGATACCTGTGTAGCCAAAAGTGGATATTTCAGTCCGTCTGATTGACAATTTTTAAACTGTTTTCAAATAAGCGTACGCGTTCTCGGAAACATTCTTAATATTATCATGAAAAATAGACGTCAGAAAATATTATTAAAGGGGACTTGGGCTGTTCTTAGAGGTTTCCAGACAGACAAAGAAAATGACTTATAACCCTTGCATTTTTTTAATTCTTTGTACAGATATTACTCTCGCCCAAAACATATTATTAGACTTGGAAATAATTTACTAGATAGCAATTTTGGCGAATTCGAACCGAGAACCTCTCCATTGCTGTATCCGCGCTTTAAGCCATTATAGGCTCAGTCAACCGATGGAAAGTTTAATGTCATCAAGTTCGTTAGCATTCCTCTAAATATAATTGAAAAGCGATTGTTTAATATTTCCTTATGAGAGTTCGTTGACAAAGAACATTAAATTATGAACAAGATTATTATGGTGGATTACCGATAAACGTAATCAGTTGTATAATCATGACGGTATTTTTTTTTTCATTTTTCGTAAATGTCTAAATTTAAACTATATTAAAACATGGCCCAGTGGAATTCTAACTAACATCGCTCAAACTAAAAACCATTCATTAGCTTGCCTTTTGTAAAACATGAATAATTCATGCATTTTGATAATTCGGTCACCACATGCACATATAGTTTCGTTTCTTCGAAAACAATGAGAGTATGCATTAAATCGGATAATGGTCTCGCTCAAGTCTTCTGATCATTGAAAATTATCTCAGAGCTCGACCATTATCCTATACATAATCGCTTTTATTATAGATATTTCTGATAAACGATTTCATTTTTTAGCTAAACTTTGATTTTTATATTTAATTTTCTTGTGTTCTATTGGCTGACAATTTTAAACTAAATTTCATAGCAAATGTGAACATTTTCAAGAGATCAACTTGGAAAGCTTACTTCTAAACTAAAAACACAAAAATCGACGATCACCCCTACCACTTCTTCAACCACATGTTAGTAACGCTACGTTGAATGTTTTTGCAGTATTGTGATTCAAAACATATTGTTTCAACCAATATGGCCTCCCCGTGATAAAGGCAAATGTTTTGGTCCAAGCTTAAGTAGATTATTTGTTTTCACCAAATTAAAATTTTGTTTACAAATTTTGGCGCTGAAACCAGGTCAACAAGGTGAGCCTCTCACGAAATTAAGTCAAGCAGAATATGCTTTGTAGTCGGAATTTAACTCATAATTTGTTTAAATTCTACATTATGTTCTCTTACTTCCAGTTTCAAACTGCTTCGCTAGCGATTTAAAAACTTTGTTTGACGCTAATGGGCGCTTATTCAATTGTTTATGTTGCTTGTTCAGTTTGCGAAAGTACTGGAATATAAATTATTTCAGTGAGGCCTGAATTGCAGGGGGTTTCCCCTTGTTGATTAAATTAATAAATATCAGCAAAACAAAATATTTAATTTTGATTCTTCAGATTATTCTCTGAATAAAATTGGAAGTGAAAAATCGGAAGCACAAAAATCGCGGACGTGAAAGCCACGATACAGTATAGATTTCTTAGGAAAGTTAGACAATAATTTTGAAGTGAAACTATAAGAAGAATGTGAACACTTGAAAATATGTCTGGATTGCTTATGTTTATGTATGCCAAATTAGTTTGTTTTAAGTTATGCACCACTAAACATAATTTTTTTTTTAATATTCTATGATTTATTATTAATCTATCTTCCCGCAACCAACGAAAACGTATATGATTTAAGCGAAATAGCATTTTTTAAGGACTTGATATTTGATCGTTTGAGGCTCGCGTGTGATAGGACCTAATAACAATTCCAGAACAAAATAAGTAGCTTCACTTGCCCGAGGGGAATAGGGGGGAGTATAATTTGGACAAATTAACAGATCGTATGTTTCATGTAGTGTGTATTAGATAGGGTACCGTTTTTTGCAAATTAGCATTCAAGTTAAGAGGATACCCCGGGGGTTGTACTCCCTTTGTCCAAGTGGTAGGGATGATCGGCGTACCTTTTAGGGTTGAAGATATTTCCTGTGCGTACCTTTTAGGGCCCTTTTCGGGTTCTGTCTTAAAAGCACTTATGTAACATGAATCCGTACCTTTAAGGGTCATTTTTACTCTGCTTTGTTGCTAAAAGTAAGCTTGGCTGGCAAAAACAACGCACAGTCGTACATTTTAGGGGTTGAAGTATAAGCAGGGTTTTAACAGTTATTTTAATCTGTGCCTACCTTTTAGCAGTCGTTTTCAAAACCTCCGATCCGCTGATCACCCCTTACCAATTGGACAAAGGGAGTAACCCCCCCCCCCTCCCCTCCCTTCCCCCCGGGAGGATACCACTCAAACAGTATCCATTTTATCGTTTTGTCTTGAGTAGGGTATGGAATGTTTTACCCCCCCCCCCCCTCCCCCCCAGGAAGTCGGTGCTTCTAAGGATCATTGTAGCTAAAGGAATGTTAGCGAGTTGAGATACTTAATGAAAACGCAGCCATAAAATGCCATTTTGTACACCGTGGCCGGGAAATTGTACTTACGAACGTTTCCATCTCATTAATAAACACCCGGCAAAAGTTAATTTACAGTAAAAGTTGATAATACCATGCCATTACCATTTTTACTTGATCGAATTCGAAGTATCAAACTTGAATAACTGTTGTACGATGTATAAGTTATCATTTTATCTTAATTAATCAACTAACTATTTTCAAAACGTTAAAACGTCAATTGTCGATTGATGCTTTTTTTAATACGTGATTCAAGCTCTAACCTTTTGCTATGAATTGTTTGACAATTCCTGTGCTTGTTTTGTAGACATGCAAATTCTTGAAACAAAGGAAGGTTTTCATGCAAAACTGCATCGATCGAGGTTGCGCTCGGGCATATCTTTATCTGACTCAACGATAACACAACAAACAACTTGTTTGCAATACTTTTATTGAATTTGCTGTGGCCTCTCCTTTATCAATTCTGGACTACCATATAGATATTCCCATTCAAAAGGTATGCTTTTTTAATATACACCATTTTCAGCCTCGAATACGGAAGTAATTATATTTTACATTATTCAACATCTTAAAAGAATGCGCAATGTATGTAGGTGCGCAATTTTATTGCTATTTTTCGTAAGCTCGGTGGATGAGATCATTGTAAGGCAGACGTTAGAGTGTTATAAGCAATAGTTTCCCCTCTATTAACTATGTATGAAAGTATTTTTCATCCTAAGTGTTTGAACTGAGTAGAAACGATCGACTGATTGATAATTGCAAATTCATGAAATCGCACTATCTTAATTAACGTTTTCGTTGAAAAATATAAACTGTAAACTCAAGTTATCGTTCTATTTTTCTATATTTTCACCTTAGAAACTTCGACAAAAAGTTTTACCGCTACTTTACATACATTTCATCTCAATGTTATCCGTTGGAGTCACTGACACAATTCACACAAGTTTTTAAAAGGGCTAGTTATCTTACATTTATTGCTCAAATTGTTTCCTTAGAAGTACCGACGGCCCCACAAGTTTAACCGCTAGTAATCGTACATTTCATCTCAATTTTATGCTTGAGGCCCGGGCAAACGGTTGCAACATTTGCTTCAACATCCGTTCGATTTTGTTGAATGGCAATGTTTAAACGCTTTTAAACTCTTTCAACATCAATTCAACATCGATTCAACACGATTCAGCAAAGTTGAAAGAGTTTAAAAGCGTTTAAACATTGCCATTCAACAAAATCGAACGGATATGTTGAAGCAAATGTTGAAACCGTTTGCCCGGGCCTTTAGAAATACTGACGCAGTTCACACAAGTTTAACCGCAAGTACTACTGATCGTACATCTTTATTACAATTTGTTTTCATTTTATAATTAGCCAGAACTAACATAACTATATCATAACAAATTAAATCTCAATTGCATTTCAGTCAGAAAAACAAATAGCAATCTCCTAATGAACACGAATTGCTGAACAAATGTATTCGCTTTCAACTTTAGTCCTTCGCCACTGTTTTCAACAAACTAGTTGTTTATAAGTTTATAAGTTGTTTATATCGACAAGCAAACAGAACGGACAGAAAGTCTATGAGAAAAATACCTCCGAGAGTTGTTGCTTCGTGCTTTTTGCCGTCTTTCCTTCGAACAGACCTTGAACAAACTTTGATAGATAGTCTAAAGTTGAAAGTTCACTGAATGGACTTTGAGCCAAGCATCTTGATTGATGAATGAAATTTCAACACTGCTCAACATATGTAGTTTTTCTCGTTGTAATCGCGTCCAGTCCTGTCTTCTACAACCTCGATTAATTATTAGTAAATTGTCATTCATGTGTTTCTAAACTTCTTTTGGAATAATTTTTTTCGCAAATTTTCAGTCAAAAACAACAACACACGACACGGGACCCCCTGCTGACTTTTCACTTCCAGGTTCGTGCCTCCAACCGCGCGCAAATACTGGCATCTGATTGGTTCAAAAATGATATCCCACTTCCATATCTCCAAGTATCCATGTATTATTTCATATTAATTCAGGTGACTGGCTACTTTTGAACGCCTTTTGAACGTTCGATTCGAGCCCACGATGTGCACGCACACAAAAACCGATGAATAAAATACACAATTTTATTTAGGAACCATACACGTTTTGAGCTTCAACAGGGCAAAACCCTCGAATTTTGCACGGGACTCTTTATACTTTCTTTATGTTTCATTATTGAAAGAACCTAATAAAATCTACGTTATATCTAATTTTTTTTAAAAGTTAATTTCTCTAACGTACAAAAAAATAGATTTTTGTAGGAGTTTTTGTCAGACTTCATGCGAGTTTTGAAAGCACTTAAATGACGAAATATGACAGATCAAGGTATTTCTTTGCCCTTTATTCAAAACTATCCATGCTGTATTTCAGAATGATTCATAAGCCGGCATTTGTGCTTGATATAGAATGAAAAAAACTATTTCCTTATGAGTTGTGATTTTTTTCATATCGCTTCCGTTTCATATCGCAAATTTTGCTTCCAAATCTCGCGCGTAGGCATTCATTAAATGCTGATTATCTCGCAAATGAGCTCAGAACACACCGTTTTTCTATTCATATTTGGAATCAGCATTAATACATTTCACATTAAAAAATCGTAGTTTAAAGAAAAGTTTAACATTATTTCTAAAAGTAGCCAGTCAGATCACCTTAAATGCTGCGGTACAAATAATAAATATCCAGTATAATGACTGTCCTTTTTTCTTACACAGGCACAACGTACGATGAAATCAAAGCCGTATACGCGGCTGTTGCTGGGTATACTACTAACTTTAATATCAGCATGTAAGTTTTTGTTAAAATTATAAGGAAAAGAGAGGAGATGAGAGAAGGGCAGGGTCTCCAAGAGGAGAGGAAAAGGGAGGAGAGGGGAGGGGAATTGAAGAAAGGGGACGGGAGGGAAGAGGAGTGAAGGGAAAGGGATAGGGCAAAGAACTGGGCAGAACAGAACAGGGTCAGCAACAATTCCTTTCAATCATTAACCTCATATACACCTAATTGCAAGAACGTTGTCCTAAAAATGTTGACAAAAATTGAAGTTTTGAACTTTAGTAAATTAGCACATTTGCCAAATAGGAATAAATTATCTCGACGTCAGACTCGTTTAAGCGAATCAGATACTAATGAAAATAATAAAGCATTTTTTACCTAAATCCTTTCCCACTAAATTACGTCGGCAATTAGGCGTACATCTAATGCAAGTTTATTTATCCGTTACTTAGCATATTGCTGCCAGCAGCCTTGTATATACGTGTCCAACACAACCAACATATTAACAGTACAAGCAACAAGTCTTACAAACCAACAGCCAGTTTCAATTATATCCAATCTAAAACGAGCCGTAGCACTCGACGTTCATGTCAATCGCAAGCTCATCTTCTGGAGTGATATAGTTGATAAAACCATCAAGCATGCCAATGTAGATGGCAGTAACATCGTGACCATCGTACAAGACAGGACTGGTGTTATTGATGGGTTGGCTGTGGAATGGTCTACAAGTCTTCTGCACTGGACAGACACTACTTATGATAAAATCGAGGTTGCTCAACTGGACGGCTCCAGGAGAAAAGTATTAATTGAAGATAATTTAGATGCACCACGAGGTATTGCAGTGGACCCTCAGGCAGGGTAAGAAATAGTACAAGAAAATGATCTACAGATCTACTTTAAAGAACATTTCTAGTCTATTGATTTTGTTAATTTGCTTGGATCTCTGCTTTGTTTGCTTTGTTTGCTTTGGGTTTGGTTGGTACTCGCTTAATCAACCATCCACCCATCCTACCATCCATTCGGCCACTCACTCACTCACTCCCTCATCCATCCATCCATCCATCCATCCATCCATCCATCCATCCATCCATCCATCCATCCATCCATCCATCCATCCATCCATCCATCCATCCATCCATTCATCCATCCATCCATCCATCCATCCATCCATCCATCCATCCATTTTATATTATCCGTACATTTATTTATCCGTTTGTGTGTTTATTTGTTTTCCTCATTTTTCCATTTAATCATGCTTTTGATTATTTGCTCATCTACCATTTTGCTTTCATAGCCGGATGTTCTGGACTGACTGGGGTGTAACTCCTAAAGTAGAGTGCGCTTACCTCAACGGGGAAAACCGCCATACAATCTTGTCGTCGTCTCTTGGTTGGCCCAGTGATATAAGTCTTGATCACTCCACACAAAAGATATACTGGGTTGATGCACAGACGAATAAGATCGAATATGCAGACTACACTGGGGCCAATCGTAGGCAGCTCTTTTACCACTCTTTTATTCATCCCTTTGGTGTTGATATATACAGTTCCTGGTTATACTGGACTGACTGGGGTACAGTCTCTGGACTACATCAAATTGACAAGTCCTCGGGTAGTTTAGTAAGCAAAACTCAGGTGTCTGGTAGACGAATGGGTCTGGTTGTTATGGACAGTTCAAGACAGCCTTCAAGTAAATGACGGGTTTTTATTTACCGTAGTGGTGGGCTTTGTCGGAGGAATTTTGGTTAGACCCCTGTAGGATTCCGTATAATTCATCTGATCCTCCCATTTTCTTACAGTACACTATTCATATCAATCATTAGTGACAAACCGCGCTTTAATAGTATTAGTACTACATTAATGAACAACTGTACGAATTTACTCATAAGCAAATGAACATGCAGAAGATCATACAAAGAGAGACAAAATACACACGGTAGGACGAGGTAGACAGATATAGACAAACTGAGAAAAAAAAAAAAAACCCGACAAACAAACACACATACATACACCAAGCTACATTTTATAATTAATTAGATACATGCTTTCCCATATCGAATTGATTTTTCGTTTTACACTTCATTATAAAATAAAGATCCCATTTTGTGAATGGAAAGTGGAATAGGCTCAATAAAATGAGATAAAAAGACAGACAAGCAGTTCAAGCAAGTAGAAAAATCAACAAGCACTGAAACAGATCTACAAAATGATTACAGTGAGGATACTTGAACCGTGAACACTTTGAGTTTTTTGTTACTTTTTTTAACACACATTCCATAGGCATATAGATTAGAAATAAGGTTTATTATGAACACTCAGTGTATTTGAACTCAATGTTACATAAAGAGGCAAGCGTTCATGATCACGGTTCGAGTTTCCTCACTGTAACAGGCAAACCATACAGACCTATAGATAAAATGATCTGTTATTTTCATTAGCATCAAACAATTGTCAAACCAGCAATGGTGGCTGTGAATTTCTATGTCTTCTGAAACCCAATGGCTATGTATGTGTATGTCCTTATGGAATGGTCCTGAAGGCTGACGGGAAGACTTGTAAGATACCAGGTATATAGTAGTGCTACTAACAACGACGATATTTGTATTAATGTTAATGTTATCCAATATTTCCTTGTACGTGGGAGTCATAATTAATTAGAAGTCGTTTCTTCCACGTTAAATTAAATGTTATTTTATTCCTAGCTTTCGGATTTACAATCCAAACTAACGGTATATTTTTACAAACGTCAAGGAAATTAAACAAAGCAGCGCGCGCAATTTACATCGCGCGCTATGTACATCGCATGCTCTATGACTTATAATAAAATGAACTAATATATCGAACGACGCGAAATACATTATTTGATTAACGGTAAATAGCTTTCAGGCATTTTTCTTCCACAGTCTTTGTTTGTTATTACATGTTCTTTCTCTGTAATCACCCATGCCTCAGTGATCCTCCTTTTAAGCCAGTGGCTATTAGACATTGCATTTAATTTAACGTGGAAGAAACAACTTCTTAATTAATGTTAATGTTATGAACACTTTTAATAGAACGTGTTCGGATAACCTACTTTTAGAACTCAAATGAGAATATTTGTAAGATAACATGCTAATTAGGTGTGTGTGTAGCGAAGTGCTTCAGCGAGTTGCGATCTCGGCTTAAAATAATCAAAATAAGACAACGAAAAGATAACGAAAACATATAAAATGTATATTTAATTGTAGATTGTAGATAGGTGTTTTAATTTAAAAATTGACTAAAAGAATCGTATTTACAGCGGAAATCGTTGCATCGCGACCAGACATGCAAACTTCGGTTAGGATTTTGGGTTTTTTTGAGCAGCCAATCACATCTCGGGGGCGGTACTGACATTGTCTGCAAATTTTTTCTGGAACCTACTACTGATGTAAATATCAAAATTTCACGATTAGATGCGTGCGAATGTGTTTGGAAGCAGTACTTGATTATTTATTAAGTTATCAGAGTACTGTAATTCCTTTGAAATGACTAGAGAATATATGCTTTACACTACGTTGGAGGGTGATTTACATGTCTAGACAAGGACGGAGCACGAAAGAAACTTTGCACGTCAGTCAAACTTTCGTAAAAAAGATAAAAAGATTGTTCCAAGAAAACAGATCAATTGAATATCGACAAAGACTAAAAAACTCTGAAAACTAATATAAGTGGTAAGTGGTTCAGTTGTTTTGCCTAGTCGGTTCTTTCAGAAAAGTTTGATGATAATTACATAAGCGTATGCTTAGGCTCGGTTCAAACATCGAACCATTCATGTACCGAATCTAATCGTTTCTATTTTGATTAGATTCGGCGCTGCACATGCAAGCTCGACTGTAAAAAAATGCGGCAAAACCTCGACACCGTTTCAAACGTCGAGCTAGCTATCGTTGTGTCGAACCTAATACATAAAGCGAAATTTAACCTAAAACTCAATAAGGTGAATTGACTATGCAATTAAGTCAAAATACGATTATATTCTGCTGTATTCGATTCTATTTGGATCGACGTATGAAACACGTTCGTCGAACTTCGAACCTAATGTAATTGGCTCTACAACAGAAGAATGACGATTTTTTTTAATACATTCGGCACATGAATAGCAAACGCTTATGTAATTATTATCAAACTTTTCTGAAAGAACCGACTAGGTAAAACAACTGAAACACTTACCACTTAGTTTTCAGAGTTTTTTTGGTCTTTGTCGATATTCAATTGATCTGTTTTCTTGAAACAATCTTTTTATATTTTTTACGAAAGTTTGACCGACGTGCAAAGTTTCTTTTGTGCTCCGTCTTTGTCTAGACATGTAAATCACCCTTCCATTGTAGTGTAAAGCATATTCTCTAGTCATTTCAAAGGAATTACAGTACTCTGATAACTTAATAAATAATCAAGTACTGCTTCCAAACACATTCGCACGCATCTAATCGTGAAATTTTGATATTTACATCAGTAGTAGGTTCCAGAAAAAATTTGCAGACAATGTCAGTACCGCCCCCGAGATGTGATTGGCTGCTCAGAAAAACCCAAAATCCTAACCGAGGTTTACATGGCTGGTCGCGATGCAACGATTTCCGCTGTAACTTAGTTTTGTACAATCGATTTTAATTCTATCTTGGATTCCAGAATCGGTGTTTAGTTTCTATTTTACACATGGTATCCGCTGGCCTCTATGACTGGCGGAAGTCCGGAATAGTTGGCGATGCAGGTTATTTCACACATATGCTCATTTGGATTTTAAAATTGGGCTACACGAAAACGCTCTAAAAGCAAACGTTTTTTAAATTAAAGTTATTTTGATTTACATAGCATATGGATGCCAACAGCCGTGCCTGTACCTCTCCAACACAACACACATATTGGCAGCATCTGCCAGCCTAACACACCATCCAATCGATGTCATCTCAAACCTTAGCCGAGCGGTAGCACTTGATATTCATATAGACCACAGGCTCATGTTCTGGAGCGACCGCATAGATAAAACCATCAAGCGAGCTAATGTAGATGGCAGTAACATCGTGATCATCGTACAAGACAGGACTGGTAATATTGACGGGTTGGCTGTGGAATGGACTACAAGTCTTCTGTACTGGACGGACAATACTTATGATAAAATCGAGGTTGCTCAACTGGACGGCTCCAGGAGAAAAGTATTAATTAAAGATAATTTGGATAAACCACGAGGTATTGCAGTGGACCCTCAGGCAGGGTAAGAAATTCCCATATTCTAGGAATATTTACGTAATACTATAATGACATTTAAATATTTAACAACTCATAAACACTATTTGTCAACGTTTTTATTTGATTGTTATTATCTGAAAGGTCGTTGTTTTTATCGTCATTATTATTTGATCATTACCATCATCATAATCATCATAATCACCGGCCACAATCAATCATTCTATAAATGATTATCTATGTTATTATCTCTACCGTTATCTTAATGATCTTAATGATCTTTGTCATCATCATTATTTTCGTGTGATCATTATTTTCATTTTGTTTTTCGCTATTAACGGCATTATAGTTATTATCATGGCGGTCTTTGTTTTAACTGCGTCTTATCTTTTAGTTTGATGTTCTGGACTGATTGGGGTGCAAATCCAAAAATAGAGCGTGCATATCTAAATGGCCAAAACCGCAAGACAATCGTATCTTGGTTGGCCCAATGATATAAGCCTTGATCACACCACACAAACGATATACTGGGTCGATGCACAAACGGATAAAATAGAGACAGCAGAATACTCGGGAGCCAACCGTAGAGTTTTATTTACCTTGATTGGCATCCATCCTTTTGGAGTAGCAATATATGGATCTTGGTTGTATTGGACTGACTGGAATACTGCGTCTGGCCTGCATAAAATGAACAGAACAGGGGGGCAACTGGAGACCAAATTGCAAATCAGTGGTATGACGATGGGACTGGCAATATATGATAGATCAAGGCAACCGATTGGTGAGATTTACATTTTACATTTACATGCGGTTTCTTAAATTCATTCGAAGATGTTTTAGTTCTTCTCTATTTCTATTCTCCTTTCTTGACATATAATTTGCCTTTTTCGTCTTTTCATTTTCACTCAAAAACCTCTTCAGAGGAAGAAGAGTCTACGATGAGGCATAACGTGACTAGTCGATCGTTTTATGCAATTTGCTTTTGCAAAAGAACCTAATGTTTTTTTAACTCTTCACGAACAATTTCAGATTTTCTTTAATAATAATTATACAGAGGTTCGTGATCACACAATCGTTATGCTTAAGATCGTACGTAGGATTAGCCAGCGCACAAATGTGCATTGTTTTCACGTGCGATGGAAAGCTCAAGCACAAGCACAAGCAAAATGATCAATGTTTTTTTGGGGGTGCTGGATGGTACAAAATTAATAAAGCATGCGCCTCAACCAATCAGAATAGGGGATTTCTATTATTTTTTTTTATAGATATGTATATTTGTATCTTTTCCGAAAACAGTTTCCAATGGATGCCAAACAAACAATGGTGGCTGTAGTTTTTTATGTCTGCTGAAGGCCAATGGATTCACGTGTGAATGTGCAAATGGAACAATACTTGGCAATGATGGTAAAACTTGCAGCGTGCCAGGTATAATATTTTGAACACTTTTAACAAGTATTCAGTCAACCATTCCATCAATTATTATCTTATTAACTTATTAATTTAATAATAATTTTTTAATAATAATTTTTTAATAATCTTATTAACTCATTAATTTATCAAATCATTTGTTCATTCATTCATTCGTTTGTTCACTAATTCCTTTCGCTTATTAATTAATAAATTCATACATTCTTTTATCCATCTATCCATCTATACATTCATTTATTTAACATCTGTTAATTCATTCACACATTCATTCAGTCTTATATTCATTTTTTTTTTGGTTATTTATTCATCCATTCATTCATTCACTTAATCATTCATTCATTTGTTCGTTCGTTCGTTCGTTCATTCATTATTATATATATATATATTCATTATTACATCTCTTTGTAGTTATAAACTGCCCTCAGTTCGTACCAAAGCCAAACACAGCTGCTTTGACGTCATGTACAACAAGCGTGGGTTCGCAGTGTTCTTTTACATGCAAAAACGGTTACTCACTTTCAAGTGGTTCGACTGTAGTAACATGTCTATCGAGTGGTGACTGGTCTAGCGATGGTCCTTCTTGTGTAGGTAAGTTAGATGATGATGATGATGATAGTTATCATAATGATGATGAAGGTGATGAAGATTACAATATTGATGATGGTCTTGGCGATCCTAATAATGATGACAATTTTGAAGATGATGATGATAACGTTGGTGACGATTAGGAAGACGTTGATTGTGATGATTGTGATGATGATGAAACTTGTGTTGATGATTGTGGTAACGATAACATTTTAAATGGTTGTAAAAGTGTATAGTAGATATCGATGTCAAAGATAACGATAAAGCTGACCCAAGATAAATGGCATGTTTTCCCTTCTACGGAAAGATTCAGAACCTCCCGTCTTCACTCTTGTCAAGGAAATATGGTCAACTATGCTATCACCACCATGATTAATCATCTATTATGACATATTATTTAACTATTCATTCAATGCTAACGTTTCTTTGTAGTTATAACCTGCCCTCAGTTCGTACCAAAGCCAAACACAGTTGCTTTGACGTCATGTACAACAAGCGTTGGTTCGCAGTGTTTGTTTAAATGCAAAAACGGTTACTCACTTTCAAGTGGTTCGACTGTAGTAACATGTCTATCGAGTGGTGACTGGTCAAGTGATGGTCCTTCTTGTGTAGGTAAGATATATATGATGATGATGATGATGATACTTGTTATCATAATGATTACGATAACAGTGATGATGATCGCAATTTTGTTGGTGATGGCAGTGGTGATCTTAATAGTGATGCCCATTTTGACGATGATGATGATAATAACTATGATGATGATGATGATGATGATAATAATGATGATAACAACATGGATTAGGATGACGTTGATTGTGATATGATGAAACTTGTGCTAATGATTGTGGTCATGACAACAACAATGTTAGTCAGTGGTTGTTAAGCTGATCCAAGACAATTTCCATTTTCTCTTCCTTCTTCAAACAGACTCAGAATCTCCTGTCTTCACTTCTTGCCAAGGAAATATGGTCAAATACGCTGGTAAAGACAAAACAGCACTGATTACCTGGTCAACACCAAAAGTGACGGACAATTCTGGTGTTCCTCCGAGCGTTATCCTGTCTTCAGGTCCCAGTCCTCCAATACGATTGGCCGAGGGAGCACATCACGTGACATATACAGCCATTGACCAAGCCAAGAATAAAGCGGTCTGTTCTTTTACAGTAACGGTGAAAGGTGTGTAAGTTTGTCAGTAATGGAAAGGGAACGTTGCTGTAAGGGAAAAAAAAAATGGGAATAAACAACAAGCAACAAAAAATAATAGGAAATGGATGCCAGAAGGACATTAAAATGATATAACTTGATTAAGGAATTGAGAGCCGGGAGGAATCAAGGACTAAAGGAAGAAAAAAAAAGGAATGATGAAATTAGAAAAAGAAAGAAGAAAGCAACAGAGAAACGAGGACAGAAATGAATGAAGAAGGACATTAAAAAATGAATGGAGGGAGGGAGAAATGGGATATTGAAAAATAGAAAAAAAGGAATCAAATTTTAAAAAAGGAAAAAGAGGGGAAAGAATTATGGGTAAAATAGATTAAAAAACTAGAAATTTCATTTTTTGAATCTGTTTTTTTTTATTATTATTATTATTTCTTTTGTTATTTTCTAGTCATCAATTGTACTATGCCGACACCTAATGGTGTCCTTCAGAAGGATCGTTGTGAATACCATTACGGAGGAACATGTAACTTTACCTGTCCCTATGGTTACCGAATGAATGGCATGGGAACTTTGAATTGCTTAGAAACAAATGGAGGACCACCAGG
The DNA here is from genome assembly GCA_949775045.1 of Metridium senile. NCBI lineage: Eukaryota > Metazoa > Cnidaria > Anthozoa > Actiniaria > Metridiidae > Metridium > Metridium senile. The sequence goes on along the minus strand of OX459108.1, from coordinate 3,580,873 downwards.
AGTATGGGATAGGCCGCTGCCCAAATGTGAAGGTAAACATATCTTAAAAACATTAGAGAGACGTCTCTGTAATGGACGTTAATTTGCTGTTATTATCAGAATCGTTATTATTTCCATTGTGAATTGAACAAAAAAACGGCAGCCATGCTGGTGGTCTTGACAAAAGAAAACCATCACCGTAACTGGTGGTACTTTTGTTCAATTCGCTCTCCTGGGAATGGTTGCAATCCGCCTATTTATAATCATTCCCCTCAACACTATTGTAATTTTCATTATTATTCATATTCTGTGCAGCTGTAGTTTGTCCAGTCCTTGCAGTACCAGTCAATGCTATCAAGTCAAACTGTAACGGTCATGTCAACGAGTCACTTGGTACTTATGTCAGTTTACATGTATTAAAGGCTATCAGCCATCATCTGTACAGACAAGAACGTGTCTAGCTAACGAAACATGGTCTGGGACACCAATAGCTTGCTTATGTAAGTACGAGTAAAATGAATGAATGAATGAATGAATGAATGAATGAATGAATGAATGGATGGATGAATGAATGAATGAATAAAGGAAGGAAGGAAAGAAACAAGTAGATAAGGAAGGAAGGAAGGGTACGTGGGTGGGTGGGAGGAAGGGAGCGAGGTAGAGAGGGAGGGGGAGGGATGATTAATTAGGAGAGAAAGCGCGAATAGGAGAAATTGATAAAGTGTAAATACGAGGATGAAATGAAGGAGTAAAGGTATTTCTTGGCGACTGACATGTGTAAATGGTGTTCTCCACTTTCAATTCCTTCTAGCCGTGTCTTGTCATCCTCTTGTACCACCAAAGTTTGGCTCTCTCATCCCATCCACATGTCTAAATGGTGGAAAACACAATGATGTGTGTAAGTTCACATGCCTCAATGGCTTTAGGATCAAAGGAACTACAGCAAGATCGTGTGGATCAGATAGACGCTGGACAGGACTGAACGATACTCATTGTGAAGGTACGAAGTTAAAAAATTATCAATGAATGGTTTTTCTAGAAGATAAGAAAGTTCCAACTACGTACGGTAGATATTAAACGAATAAAAGTTTACATAACTTTTACAGTTTTCTATTACATCTAGCCCTGAGTGGAACCAGTGATCATGATGAATTCCACAAAGGATTAACTGATTTGACAATAAAATACAATGGAGCTTAGTTTTGGGATCTCTCATAGTTTCTGATCAACGTGTTGCGTTTTTAAAAGCGTGAGACATTTATATGAAATTGTGTACGTTTTAAAAAAGACATAGCACGTTTTGTTTGGGTCGGGAGGAACCAGACACCTCCTTTCCAACTTTTATTAACGTTTCTCGTTCCATTAACGTGTCTCGTTTAAACAAATAGTCTGTTAATTGTGCTGTTCATTTTGAGATATTAAATTTATTAAATTTGAGATATCTTCATTTGTTAACAAAAAAACACACACAGTATTTTGTAATGCGCAGTCGATCCTATACTAGCATATTAGATTGCGCAATATTAAGAAATAAATATTATTTATTATTATTATTATTATTATTAGATGTGATGCCACCGACGTTCAAACACAGCTGTCCTGACGACCAAATCCGACATTTAGGATCCTGTGCAATCAATATATCTGTCAACTGGATCCCTCCTGTTGCAAGTGATAACTCTGGAAGTGTGAAAGTACAAGAACCAATCTTGCAGCCTCCTGTGGTATTGAGCAATGGAAGCTATACAATGAACTACACAGCAGTAGATGCAGCTGGCAACAGTGGAAGTTGCGTGTTCAAGATACAAATTATAGGTAAGTAGTCATGTAGCTTTAGTATATAGTTATTTAAAAAAACGTTAACGCAGCTTTAAGCAATGCAACAAGTATGGAGCCAAAACCGAAATGAATGCTAGCGCTGGTTTTGTACTGAAAATGTATTCAGACATGTTTCTTAAAGAATTCGAACTAATAGCAAAATATGAGCATCAGTTCACGTGCTTGTTATTGTATTACAATCAATTTTGTTGATAACAAGTATAATTTCAATATATTACCAGCAAAAAACCCGCATTCATTTCGGTCTTGGGTTGATGCTTGTTGCTTAAAGCTGCGACAACGTTCTTTGAAATACGTATACATCAAACACCGTACATAAAACATTGTTTATATCAAACACCGACCCAGCCTACACTAGTTTACTCGCTAGTTTCTATTTTCCATTTATGAATATGTAGTACACACCTGTTTTAAAAATCGTTGTCGCGATCAAAGCTAAAGATTACACTCTCAAGCATGCAGAGGATGTCGATAATATCAACATAATTGGTCAACTGTTTTTACAGTTTTTTAAACGCATATTTGTTTCATCGTCTACCACTGCAAACACTTATTATAGTCATATAACACAAAGGCGTACAACCAAAATATGCTATGAATAAATCGATAACAAGTGAATAGATGCCGACATCCTTTGCAGGCTTTAGAGTGCGGACTGTAGCTTTGATTGCGACAAAGTTTATACCTCGGTTTTATAAAATATTGAGGGTCGAATCTGAATCTGAATCTGGATCTAACATTTTTACTTGTGCGTGCACTGTAATTATCACAATTAAATAATAAACATGCCCACTTCTAAATTCTCCACTACATTTTACTCACTGGTACATCTAACTTTACGTTGACTCTTGATGATGAGTTGATGAGGTTGATGGGTTTACTCACTATAAAGTATCATCCTGAACGCAATGACCTATTACATATTTTGGGTTGTATCAGCCATTCTTTATTGCGTTTTACTTTTAGTGCAAAACCTCGTGACTGCAAAAACAAAAATATATAATTTTTCAGCGTTTTGTGTCCTCTTCATAATGTAGACTGATTCCATTTATATTCCAGGAATATCCTGCAGGACCCTATCACCTCCACCGAACGGTGTAATAACTTCAATGACGTGTGGTAACTATCATGGTTCTGTTGCATTCTTCGGTTGTAAACCTGGGTACTACATTAATGGGTCTAATTCACGATCCTGTACGTTGAATGGTCAGTGGTCTGGTGTATCTACGACATGCACTCGTAAGTTGTGTAGTATGGACATATAGACAGAGACTAACTACATCCGTGTGGCTCAGTTGGTAGAGCATTGGGTTTGCATGCAATAGATGGGACCTACACCCTGGACGGATCCTTACTCAGGGTCTTAAACGGAATTAAGTAGAATGTAGGAGCTTTGTTATTTTCATCTGCAAATTGTTAGACTTCGCGTCTTCTCGGATAAATACGTTAAATGGCAAGACCCGTCTGTCCGCACTACACAAACCAGCATCGGCACAAGAGCCACTGAGGACGTACGTGGTAATTCAAACTCTGGTCGTGATAGTCCTATACTAATACACACTAACTTTCAATCCTCTTAATTTTAAACGTCAACGATCCGAAAAATAATAGCTAAATGTTAAGCGCATTTAAGCAGATGGAAAGTGCGCTATATAAACTCAATATCAATATCATTGATCAATGTTTTAGGAAGCAGGCAGACAGAGTGAGTGGGAAGCATATTAAAACACTGACATATATTATTATATGGACAGTGGGATAAACAAACAGAAAGCTGGAGACAGACAATCAGATAGCCAACAATCAAACAAAAAAGCAAGCAAACTATCAAACAAAAAAGCAAGCAAACTATCAAACAAAAAAGCAAGCAAACTATCAAACAAAAAAGCAAGCAAACTATCAAACAAAAAAGCAAGCAAACTATCAAACAAAAAAGCAAGCAAACTATCAAACAAAAAAGCAAGCAAACTATCAAACAAAAAAGCAAGCAAACTATCAAACAAAAAAGCAAGCAAACTATCAAACAAAAAAGCAAGCAAACTATCAAACAAAAAAGCAAGCAAACTATCAAACAAAAAAGCAAGCAAACTATCAAACAAAAAAGCAAGCAAACTATCAAACAAAAAAGCAAGCAAACTATCAAACAAAAAAGCAAGCAAACTATCAAACAAAAAAGCAAGCAAACTATCAAATATTCAAGTAAACAAACAAACAGATGAATACGAAGCAAAAAAAACTAGCAGATAGACAGACAAACAAGCAGGACACATCAGACGAACAAAGAAGAAAAAAAAAAAAAAGAACGTCAGTGCATGTTATAAATCTAAATCCAAATTTTAATCCGCAAAAGTTGCCCATCACAGCAGATAATAATAATATTCTTGTTATTCTTCTATCTAATTCCAGAAGTTACTTGTAAACCGCTTGCACCATTACAATTTGGTACCATTGCACCCAAGGAGTGCATTAGTGGATTTCCTGTGGTGTCTGGTACATGGTGTCATGTTAAATGTAACATATCTAATGGGTTCAAGAATGTTGGATCATCAGAGGTTACTTGCATGGTAAATGGTACGTGGTCGGTAGACGTCTCCAAGATTTACTGTCAAGGTTTGTAACACTAAATAAGAATCAATTATCAAAATAGTTTTTACTCACACATAATTTACAGTAGAAAACGCAATGCGTGATGCAGCCACGCGGCTTATTATAAACGCATTTTACGTCGCTTCAATGCACTTTACAACTAACTATATGTACGGACCACTATTTAAATCGCACACTCGCGGCTTATAAAAAAACGAGGGATTACTACTTAAGATAATATATGCATATATAGCACACTTTGACTTCGCATCGTCTCAAAGCGCTTTAAAATTAAGTGTATGTACGGACCGCTATTTAAGGCAAACAACAAAGCCCACTTGGCTTACAATAATGAGGAGTTTTTATGTAAGTAAAGCTTATATGCCTGTACCGAGGTGGATGTGAGGTATATAATACCCAAGGCCAAGTCGAGGGTTGATACATTTCATATTCACCAAGGTATATAACCGGCTTTTATTATAAATACACCAGTGATTATAGAAAATCGCCTGCGGTGATTGGTCGAGAAATTCACACTATTTTTCGATAATCACCTACAACGTTTCACGTGCCTTTGGAAATAGAAAATGGTTATTTATAATATAAAAAGCTGGCTATTTTTACTATTTTTAAATAATCACCTGTGTACATGTAATTATACTAAAACAATTATTAACCTCAGGCTTAGTCACAGGGAGCCCGGCTTTTTGTCGTTTCGTTTCATGTTTTTTTTTTTCTACGCTAATAATGCGCTATATTATATTTGCATCGGGATGCCTGTGCTATGAGACAGTTCCGACATAATGATGTAATTAACAGTAACTCGATAGGAGGATTAAACTCTTATCTGTAACGCACTCGCTAGACTGTTACTAGAGAGTAATTCCGAATTCCGATGCAAACATAATATAGCGTATTATTAGCGTAAATAAAGAGAGAGAGATAAAGAAAAGAAACAACAAAAAGCCTGTGGCTTAGTGAATATCGGTAAATAATAATCTTGTCTCCGTCTGTGAAATATAATATTTATTAAATGTCATTTATTGGAAACGTTTCATAAGCATGGGGTTGATAACTAGATACCCATCTGGATCAGTTCCTTTGTTTAATTACTTGTGTGATGATATAATGTAATGTATGCATTTATAAAATATTTGATTTAAATTGCGCGCTCTGATTGGCTGAGAAGCGTTCTCTATAACTCAACAGTGCACGGAACGTCGACTTGTGTGATTTTAATTACTGGATATTTTATAAAAGAAATAGAAAACTCGGCAGCAGTGCTCTATCGAGTCATAGAGCACTTGGGAATTTTAAGAAGACGAGAGAAGCGCTACGCGTCGTGCTTCTCCTAACGCTTCTCTCGTCTTCTTAAAATTCCCAAGTGCTTTAAAACTCGATTGAGCACGCTGCCTCGTTTGCTATTTCTTCAATATAGCGCACTTCACATCGTAATTTCAACTAAATGTATGTATGGACTGCTATTTAGAGCACATAATGCAGCAATCAGTTGCTTGTATATGATGTGTTTTTGTATAATTATATTTATGTATTTTTAAGATGTGCAACGTCCAAGTCTTTCATGCCCCGACGATATCACCATCAACACAGATGCCGGCAAACCTTATGCTACCTACTCATGGGATGTACCAGTCCCTCGAGATAACTCTGGAGAAAACCTTAAATTGGTCATCCATAACATTAAACCTCCTTATCGGTTCAATATGGGACATACAATTGTTCGATATAGTACAACAGATTCAGCTGGATTACAAGCTAGCTGCGCGTTTAAAGTAACTGTTCAAGGTAGAAATTCAATACTTCATTTCTTCCCTTCCTTCCTTCCTTCCTTCCTTCCTTCCTTCCTTCCTTCCTTCCTTCCTTCCTTCCTTCCTTCCTTCCTTCCTTCCTTCCTTCCTTCTTTCCTTCCTTCCTTCCTTCCACTGATTTCATTCATTTATTTATCCATCCATTCATTAATTAATTCATCCATTCATTCAATCATTTAATATTCTACTTATTCATTACCCTCAACTCTTTTCACAGATAAGGAGCCACCGACTAAAGTCACTTGCCCTTCAAAAAAAGAAATTCAAAGCGCTAAGCGAAAGACTAAAGTTGTTTTCCCTAAAGCAGTTTTCAGTGATAATGTTGGTGTTACACACATAGTGACAAATAGGGTGAACGGATCGCAGTTTACATGGGGAGAACATGATATCATTTACACAGCATACGACAAAGCTGGTAATATAGAAATCTGTACTATGAAACTTCTTGTGATCGGTAAGTTGTAAAAGAACAGTAATAGTGATGATGATGATGATGATGATGATGATGATGATGATGATTACGATGATTACGATGATGATTATTATGATGATGATGATGATGACAATCATCGTGGTCATATAGTGGTAATGTTGATGATAATGTTTTTTGGACTCGTTTGTATAAATACGAAAATACAGTGGTACCTCTATTAAGCGGTCAACCATTAAGCGGTCACCCTCTATTAGGCGGCCACAATAAAATGTCCCAAATCTATTCCTATACCTATTCTATACCTCTATTCAGCGGCCAACCTCTATTAAGCTGCCGCATTGGAAAGTCTAAAGGGTGACCGCTTAATAGAGATACCACTATATATCCAAATTCTTATGGCATTTATGAACGGTTGTGAGTGTACTCAGGCAATCAGAATTAAGATAGTAAATACATTAAATAACAAAGGCACGCTGCAAAGGTGATGGTGCTGGTGGAGATGATGTCGTTTGGTAATAAATATGTTGATGATGGTAATGATGATAATTATTATTTTTAGACAAGTCACGTGATGGGGGGCCGTTCGTTTTTTGTAGAGCGGGCCGTAAAAAGCCGTCTGGCCCGCTCAAAATCACGTGCTTATTGACTGAGTGAGGTCGGGCCGTACGGAAAAATATTTGGCTCTTGGTTATTTGTACGGACCTCCTGCGCTCATTTCGTACGGCATAACCTCGAGCCAAATATTTTCCCGTCCGGCCCTCGATAACCACTCCATCTCAACTAACTAGTTCACATCTTATTGCAGGTACAACAGCTTGTGAAAGACCATCTCCGCCAGCCAATGGAGGAATCAGCTGTGACAATCAGCTCGTGTCTATGTTCTGTACTGTGCACTGTAACCCTGGCTATACCTTTGCTGTGACACCAAAGTTAAAGTTAATCTGTAGTGCATCGAATGGAAAATGGTTTAATGGAAAAAATAAACCAGACATTCCAGATTGTTCCAGTTAGGAATTGATATTGATTTTTTTGTTTGTGTGTGTGTGTTTGTTTGTTTGTTTGTTTGTTTGTTTGTTTGTTTGTTTGTACGTCTGTTTGTTTGTTTGTTTCAATTGTTTGTTTGTTTGTTTGTTTGTACGTTCGTTTGTTTGTTTGTTTCAATTGTTTGTTTTTGTTCGTTTGTTCGTTTGTTTGTTTGTTTCAATTGTTTGTTTGTTTGTTTGTTTGTTTTTGTTTGTTTCAATTGTTTGTTAGCTTCAATTGTTTGTTTGTTCGTTTGTTTTGTACGTTAATTGTTTTTTTGATTCTTTTGTTTGTTTGTTTGTACCGGTTCGTTTGTTTTTTGTTTGAATTTGTTTGTTTGTTTGTTTGTTTGTTTGTTTGTTTGTTTGTTTGTTTGTTTGTTTGTTTGTTTGTTTGTTTGTTTGATTGTTTGTTTGATTGTTTGTTTGTATGTTTGTTTGTTTGATTGTCTGTTTGTTTGTTTGTTTGTTTATTTGATTGTTTGTTTGTTTGTTAGCTTCAATTGTTTGTTTGCTTCAATTGTTTGTTTGTTTCAATTGTTCGTTTGTTTGTTTGTTTGTTTGTTTGTTTCAACTGTTTGTTTGTTTCAATTGTTTGTTTGTCTTAAATATCTCTACTTGTTTTCTTTTCTTTTCGGATCTCTTTTGGTCATTCTTTTCCATTTAGTCCATTGTGTTTTAAAAATAAAATTGTTGTTCTCTTTTCAGACAAGAGACCTCCACCTCAAATTGGCGTCAACGTGGCTTTGCAATATCTCGTCAAAAACTGTAACGAACAATACCCAAACGAGATTAAAATCACATTTTTGAAAATAGTGACATCCTATTATAAACCCTATTGCCAGTTGGGTATCTGTGAACTTGATAAAATTCACGTCAAATGCGGAGAAACCGTCAATGAACGGCGAAAACGTAGCGTGGACAACCCAGAAACTCTCAAAATCGACTTCCAAGTTAAGATTCCGTTTCCTGAGAACACTACTTCAAATATCAATACTACCTTGAAAGATGTTCAAAATTCACTGTTTGAAACTCTCAACAACAGTGCTTCAAGTTTAGAGGTGAATGGAATGAGACTAACGTTAGCAAAGGCACCGTCGTTACGTTTTATAAGCTTGTCATGTGCAGAAGGAGAAGTCCTCAATGGTGCTAATTGTGGTAGGTTTTTTGAAGCTATTAGAATGCACAACAGTTTGCATTTTTGCTTGCAAATATCAAGAAAACAAGATGAAATCTTTATTAGAACGTTTTTGTATAACCCACTTATAACATGGAAATGAGAATAAGTGTTCAAAAACCATGCTAATGAGGTGGGCGTTCCTGTATGTTTCCGTGAGTCGCACTCTCGGCTTAAAATAACCCAAATAAAACATGAGTGACAATGAAAACATTTATAGATTTCCCCGAAACCACTTGTATCAATGATTTTCACAATGGCTTGTGGCTCAATTGAATAAAAAAGAAGCAAATAGCTACACGCACACCTCCTTACCATGTTATTTCACACATATGCCCATTTGTATGTATTTTAAAAGTGGGTAAAACGAAAACGCTTTATTACAGCAGTTCTCAGTCACACGTGCACCGCTCGCATAAAAAGCACCGCTATAAAACGTGAAGTTGGTGGACGTCAATCAAATTGTGTTTACAAGACCCATGGTGTTTTTACTTCAGTTGGGTTGCAAAACATGTCTGAATCTGGAAACTTAATTCCCACAATAACCTCTTCGTTGGATTCAGACATGTTTCGCAGCCCGACTGAAGTAAAAACACCATACGTCTTGTAAACACAGTTTGATTGACGTCCACCAACTTCACATTTCATAGCGGTGCTTTTTATGCGAGCGGTGCACGTGTGACTGAGAACTGCTGTAATTGTACGTGTTTGTGCTATATGATCATAACAAGTTGTTGCAGTGGTAGATGATGAAACAAATATTTCTTTTAAAACACTTGTAATAAATCAACAAATTCTGCAGGCATTGGAGTGTTGATTGCATGTAGCTACAGCTAGATGCGCCTACGATTTTTCAAACAGGTTTTCAAAACAGTTTTCAGACAGGTTTTCAAACAGGTATATCTCTGTTTATTTCAGCTGGTTGTCCACCCGGTTACTTCTTTAAATCATCCAGTACGACATGCGCACTGTGTCCTGTGGATCACTTCCAGGGCGAAGAAGGAAAGTCATCTTGCATGGCTTGCCCATCCGGAACGTCAACGCTCAACGAAGCAGGATCCAAGAAATGTTTAAAAGGTGCAGCAACTGTTAAAATCATGCCTTCATTGCTTGATTTTTTCTCAATAAACCTAGAATACACAGCCATATTCTTAGAATAACCGTCGTAAAACAGAACAAGTACATTGATCAATCGGTTTCATAAGTTTTGCACCGGGAATATCTTCTTCACTTTGCGAAAACATCGTTTGTCAACCATATTTACTATAATCAAACACGTAGGCGTCCCGAGTAACGATCCCAGACGCCTTTGCGTACTTCACTCGTCCCAGGCCCCAAAGTTGATAGGAAAGTGGCCTATTGAGTAAAATATACTCAATATATTGAGTAAAACCATTGGATCAACGCATTTTGAAAAACTCCCTTTTGCAGTGCGTTTGATCGATAAGTATTTTTATTATTACAAAAACATAACCGGGTAGTTTATTAGAAAGGCTTTTCACTTATATGCATTTTTACTGCGTAGCATCAAAACATAATGATGATGAATGAAACTGTTACAATGTTTATTGCCTTACTAACATTAAACTTACGTGTTTTTCTTCAGGTCCCAAAAAGGTTGTGTCAACAGTTGTAATAACAGTAGTAGTTGTAGTTTTACTAGCTGTGGTTATAGCTGTTGCTGTCATCTCTTGCTTTGTTTGTAGACGATATAGACGCCCAAGGTATTGTTATCATTTAATAGAGTTAGCATTTATCCTCGTCTCTGTCCACGTCCCCAACAACATCATCAACATCACTGAATTTTATGCATTGTATACCAGGTGATTTCACGCGCGCACTTCCGGCTAGTATAAGCCAATCTATCAGCAAAAAAAAAGAATATAAACAAAACGCAAATGCCTAAAAGTAACCGAAATCGTTGCTGTCTCGAGGCGCCATTTTGGAACTGTTCGTTTTGACAAACAATCCTTTGCGCGCTTCGAAGCGAGATCACCTGGCGGGCCATTTATATGATGACTTTATTTTACTGCCAGTACCAGAATGCTTTACGAATTTTCTTTGTTATTCAGATTTTAATTCACTCTGGAGAATGTTAGAACAATTGACTCTAATATTTAACAAAAGAAAGCTTAAGTAGGCTAATCATTCTGGTATATTGGTATTATACACCGAATTCAAAAAAGGTTGACGGGGCGAACGGCGATTGGTGATTGGCAATTGCACGAACGAAAAGGACTGTGGATAATACCATGCAATTTCTTCTTATTCCATTCTAAATTACCAAAACACCGTTCAGCAATGACCTCGCTTATCGGTGTTGGCATTGTTTGGGTAATTTAGAACTGACCAATAAGAAGGAATTCGTATTACCCATATTTCCTTTCGGTCGTGCAATCACCAATCGCCAATCGCCGTTCGCCCTGAAAAACGTTTTTGAATTAGTTGTATGACGTAATGTAATTAAATGGTCTATTGAAACATTTTTTAATATTGATATTGTTCAGTTATATAATAATATGTCCTATGTTTTCTGCTATTTTCAGATCCAACCCAACCAGGACAGTGGCGGACAGTAATATGCAAAAAGTCGTTTACGGACCTCAACGGGAAGCCCCCCGAGAAATGGTCAACTCTATGTACATTCATGCACAATCGCAGGATCCCGTATATGAAACTATTGATGATCTAAAGCCAGCTCTTTACATGAATGTTGGTGGGCTTTATATGAACGTGGGTGGTGAAAAGGCGGACATGACGAAACGTTCCAAGGACAACGAAGGATTCATTGTGGAAACCGAGGCGTAACAAAGCAAAATTTCAGAATATGAATACACAACTTGTTGAAAAAGGATTGCCATCTTGAACAAGTAGATTCTAGATCATATAAATCACAGATCTTAGCTCCAAATATATCATAGATCATGTTCTAGATCATAGATCATAGATCACATGTTTCAAATCATATATCATAGATCTTAGACCACAGGTTCTAGATCACAGACCATAGATCGCATGTTTCAAATCATATATCATAGATCATAGATCACAGGTTCTAGATCACAGACCATAGATCGCATGTTCTAAATCATATATCATAGATCATAGACCACAGTTTTGGATCTTAGATCACATGTTATATCATAGATCACAGACCACAGGTTCTAGATCATAGATCACATGTTTTAAATCATAGATCATAGATCATAGACCACATGTTCTATATCATAGACCACAGGGTGACCGCTTAATAGAGATACCACTATATATCCAAATTCTTATGGCATTTATGAACGGTTGTGAGTGTACTCAGCCAATCAGAATTAAGATAGTAAATACATTAAATAACAAAGGCACGCTGCAAAGGTGATGGTGCTGGTGGAGATGATGTCGTTTGGTAATAAATATGTTGATGATGGTAATGATGATAATTATTATTTTTAGACAAGTCACGTGATGGGGGGCCGTTCGTTTTTTGTAGAGCGGGCCGTAAAAAGCCGTCTGGCCCGCTCAAAATCACGTGCTTATTGACTGAGTGAGGTCGGGCCGTACGGAAAAATATTTGGCTCTTGGTTATTTGTACGGACCTCCTGCGCTCATTTCGTACGGCATAACCTCGAGCCAAATATTTTCCCGTCCGGCCCTCGATAACCACTCCATCTCAACTAACTAGTTCACATCTTATTGCAGGTACAACAGCTTGTGAAAGACCATCTCCGCCAGCCAATGGAGGAATCAGCTGTGACAATCAGCTCGTGTCTATGTTCTGTACTGTGCACTGTAACCCTGGCTATACCTTTGCTGTGACACCAAAGTTAAAGTTAATCTGTAGTGCATCGAATGGAAAATGGTTTAATGGAAAAAATAAACCAGACATTCCAGATTGTTCCAGTTAGGAATTGATATTGATTTTTTTGTTTGTGTGTGTGTGTTTGTTTGTTTGTTTGTTTGTTTGTTTGTTTGTTTGTACGTCTGTTTGTTTGTTTGTTTCAATTGTTTGTTTGTTTGTTTGTTTGTACGTTCGTTTGTTTGTTTGTTTCAATTGTTTGTTTTTGTTCGTTTGTTCGTTTGTTTGTTTGTTTCAATTGTTTGTTTGTTTGTTTGTTTGTTTTTGTTTGTTTCAATTGTTTGTTAGCTTCAATTGTTTGTTTGTTCGTTTGTTTTGTACGTTAATTGTTTTTTTGATTCTTTTGTTTGTTTGTTTGTACCGGTTCGTTTGTTTTTTGTTTGAATTTGTTTGTTTGTTTGTTTGTTTGTTTGTTTGTTTGTTTGTTTGTTTGTTTGTTTGTTTGTTTGTTTGTTTGTTTGTTTGTTTGATTGTTTGTTTGTATGTTTGTTTGTTTGATTGTCTGTTTGTTTGTTTGTTTGTTTATTTGATTGTTTGTTTGTTTGTTAGCTTCAATTGTTTGTTTGCTTCAATTGTTTGTTTGTTTCAATTGTTCGTTTGTTTGTTTGTTTGTTTGTTTGTTTCAACTGTTTGTTTGTTTCAATTGTTTGTTTGTCTTAAATATCTCTACTTGTTTTCTTTTCTTTTCGGATCTCTTTTGGTCATTCTTTTCCATTTAGTCCATTGTGTTTTAAAAATAAAATTGTTGTTCTCTTTTCAGACAAGAGACCTCCACCTCAAATTGGCGTCAACGTGGCTTTGCAATATCTCGTCAAAAACTGTAACGAACAATACCCAAACGAGATTAAAATCACATTTTTGAAAATAGTGACATCCTATTATAAACCCTATTGCCAGTTGGGTATCTGTGAACTTGATAAAATTCACGTCAAATGCGGAGAAACCGTCAATGAACGGCGAAAACGTAGCGTGGACAACCCAGAAACTCTCAAAATCGACTTCCAAGTTAAGATTCCGTTTCCTGAGAACACTACTTCAAATATCAATACTACCTTGAAAGATGTTCAAAATTCACTGTTTGAAACTCTCAACAACAGTGCTTCAAGTTTAGAGGTGAATGGAATGAGACTAACGTTAGCAAAGGCACCGTCGTTACGTTTTATAAGCTTGTCATGTGCAGAAGGAGAAGTCCTCAATGGTGCTAATTGTGGTAGGTTTTTTGAAGCTATTAGAATGCACAACAGTTTGCATTTTTGCTTGCAAATATCAAGAAAACAAGATGAAATCTTTATTAGAACGTTTTTGTATAACCCACTTATAACATGGAAATGAGAATAAGTGTTCAAAAACCATGCTAATGAGGTGGGCGTTCCTGTATGTTTCCGTGAGTCGCACTCTCGGCTTAAAATAACCCAAATAAAACATGAGTGACAATGAAAACATTTATAGATTTCCCCGAAACCACTTGTATCAATGATTTTCACAATGGCTTGTGGCTCAATTGAATAAAAAAGAAGCAAATAGCTACACGCACACCTCCTTACCATGTTATTTCACACATATGCCCATTTGTATGTATTTTAAAAGTGGGTAAAACGAAAACGCTTTATTACAGCAGTTCTCAGTCACACGTGCACCGCTCGCATAAAAAGCACCGCTATAAAACGTGAAGTTGGTGGACGTCAATCAAATTGTGTTTACAAGACCCATGGTGTTTTTACTTCAGTTGGGTTGCAAAACATGTCTGAATCTGGAAACTTAATTCCCACAATAACCTCTTCGTTGGATTCAGACATGTTTCGCAGCCCGACTGAAGTAAAAACACCATACGTCTTGTAAACACAGTTTGATTGACGTCCACCAACTTCACATTTCATAGCGGTGCTTTTTATGCGAGCGGTGCACGTGTGACTGAGAACTGCTGTAATTGTACGTGTTTGTGCTATATGATCATAACAAGTTGTTGCAGTGGTAGATGATGAAACAAATATTTCTTTTAAAACACTTGTAATAAATCAACAAATTCTGCAGGCATTGGAGTGTTGATTGCATGTAGCTACAGCTAGATGCGCCTACGATTTTTCAAACAGGTTTTCAAAACAGTTTTCAGACAGGTTTTCAAACAGGTATATCTCTGTTTATTTCAGCTGGTTGTCCACCCGGTTACTTCTTTAAATCATCCAGTACGACATGCGCACTGTGTCCTGTGGATCACTTCCAGGGCGAAGAAGGAAAGTCATCTTGCATGGCTTGCCCATCCGGAACGTCAACGCTCAACGAAGCAGGATCCAAGAAATGTTTAAAAGGTGCAGCAACTGTTAAAATCATGCCTTCATTGCTTGATTTTTTCTCAATAAACCTAGAATACACAGCCATATTCTTAGAATAACCGTCGTAAAACAGAACAAGTACATTGATCAATCGGTTTCATAAGTTTTGCACCGGGAATATCTTCTTCACTTTGCGAAAACATCGTTTGTCAACCATATTTACTATAATCAAACACGTAGGCGTCCCGAGTAACGATCCCAGACGCCTTTGCGTACTTCACTCGTCCCAGGCCCCAAAGTTGATAGGAAAGTGGCCTATTGAGTAAAATATACTCAATATATTGAGTAAAACCATTGGATCAACGCATTTTGAAAAACTCCCTTTTGCAGTGCGTTTGATCGATAAGTATTTTTATTATTACAAAAACATAACCGGGTAGTTTATTAGAAAGGCTTTTCACTTATATGCATTTTTACTGCGTAGCATCAAAACATAATGATGATGAATGAAACTGTTACAATGTTTATTGCCTTACTAACATTAAACTTACGTGTTTTTCTTCAGGTCCCAAAAAGGTTGTGTCAACAGTTGTAATAACAGTAGTAGTTGTAGTTTTACTAGCTGTGGTTATAGCTGTTGCTGTCATCTCTTGCTTTGTTTGTAGACGATATAGACGCCCAAGGTATTGTTATCATTTAATAGAGTTAGCATTTATCCTCGTCTCTGTCCACGTCCCCAACAACATCATCAACATCACTGAATTTTATGCATTGTATACCAGGTGATTTCACGCGCGCACTTCCGGCTAGTATAAGCCAATCTATCAGCAAAAAAAAAGAATATAAACAAAACGCAAATGCCTAAAAGTAACCGAAATCGTTGCTGTCTCGAGGCGCCATTTTGGAACTGTTCGTTTTGACAAACAATCCTTTGCGCGCTTCGAAGCGAGATCACCTGGCGGGCCATTTATATGATGACTTTATTTTACTGCCAGTACCAGAATGCTTTACGAATTTTCTTTGTTATTCAGATTTTAATTCACTCTGGAGAATGTTAGAACAATTGACTCTAATATTTAACAAAAGAAAGCTTAAGTAGGCTAATCATTCTGGTATATTGGTATTATACACCGAATTCAAAAAAGGTTGACGGGGCGAACGGCGATTGGTGATTGGCAATTGCACGAACGAAAAGGACTGTGGATAATACCATGCAATTTCTTCTTATTCCATTCTAAATTACCAAAACACCGTTCAGCAATGACCTCGCTTATCGGTGTTGGCATTGTTTGGGTAATTTAGAACTGACCAATAAGAAGGAATTCGTATTACCCATATTTCCTTTCGGTCGTGCAATCACCAATCGCCAATCGCCGTTCGCCCTGAAAAACGTTTTTGAATTAGTTGTATGACGTAATGTAATTAAATGGTCTATTGAAACATTTTTTAATATTGATATTGTTCAGTTATATAATAATATGTCCTATGTTTTCTGCTATTTTCAGATCCAACCCAACCAGGACAGTGGCGGACAGTAATATGCAAAAAGTCGTTTACGGACCTCAACGGGAAGCCCCCCGAGAAATGGTCAACTCTATGTACATTCATGCACAATCGCAGGATCCCGTATATGAAACTATTGATGATCTAAAGCCAGCTCTTTACATGAATGTTGGTGGGCTTTATATGAACGTGGGTGGTGAAAAGGCGGACATGACGAAACGTTCCAAGGACAACGAAGGATTCATTGTGGAAACCGAGGCGTAACAAAGCAAAATTTCAGAATATGAATACACAACTTGTTGAAAAAGGATTGCCATCTTGAACAAGTAGATTCTAGATCATATAAATCACAGATCTTAGCTCCAAATATATCATAGATCATGTTCTAGATCATAGATCATAGATCACATGTTTCAAATCATATATCATAGATCTTAGACCACAGGTTCTAGATCACAGACCATAGATCGCATGTTTCAAATCATATATCATAGATCATAGATCACAGGTTCTAGATCACAGACCATAGATCGCATGTTCTAAATCATATATCATAGATCATAGACCACAGTTTTGGATCTTAGATCACATGTTATATCATAGATCACAGACCACAGGTTCTAGATCATAGATCACATGTTTTAAATCATAGATCATAGATCATAGACCACATGTTCTATATCATAGACCACAGGTTCTAGATCACAGACCACAGACCACAGTTCTAGATCATATATCATATATCATAGACCACAGTTTTGGATCTTAGATCACATGTTATATCATAGATCACAGACCACAGTTCTAGATCATAGCTAGATAACATGTTATATCATAGATCATAGATCACAGACCACACTTCTAGATTATATATCACATGTCCTATATCATAGACCACAGTTCTGGATCTTAGATCACATGTTCTAAATCACAGACCATAGATCACATGTTCTAAATCACAGACCATAGATCACATGTTCTAAATCATATATCACAGATCACAGACCAGAGGTTCTAGATCATAGATCACATGTGCTAGATCATAGTCCATAGATCACTTGTTCTAAATCATATATCATAAATCATAGATCACATATTCTAAATCATATATCATAGATCATAGACCACAGTTCTAGATCATAGATCACATGTTCTAGATCATAAATCATAGATCATAAATCATGGACTACATGATCATGGATCATAGATTACTTATATTACTTCCTCTGGTATTTATGCAATCTTGGTCCCATGTAATTAATAGTACGTTGCCTAAAGCACAATTTATTTAGTGTATACCTATTTCAAAAACCGTGGTCAGAAGGAGATCTGCAATCTGAGACGGAAATGAATTCTGGGGTAAGGCAGTTTTTACTCATTGCATGCACTTTCTGGCTTCGGGTATGGCGACGGTAAATATAAATCTGAAGGTGCTAAGCGCAAAAAAAAAAAAAAACAGGTCCAGGCCTGGTTTTTGCAGTACGAAATTTTCCTGAATTCATTTCGGTCTCAGATTGCAGATTCAGATCTCCTTCTGACAAGGTTTTTTTAAATAGGTGTATATTAGTCTACTTTATATTATTTATACAAACTGAACAAAAATATACCAGATAGGTTTGTTTTCATTCAACTTACATTTCCCTGACACAATTACAACCACTTTCACTCATCTAATACACGTATACATCTATGGTAACCGCGTGTAGGGTTAAGCTCTAAGGCCTTGGAGTATGAAACACGTTTGTCATCTACCATAATGACAACAGTTTAACATCTTAGCCCCTGACACTATATCGATCTATTCGTGTATTAGACCACATATGAGCTCATATCACAAATCGCCTACAAACACACAAAATATATCCCTCTACCCTAACAATAGAGTCCGATTACCCTCTATTATTTAAACAACTATTTAGTATTTTGATTTTAGGTTTACAAAACATAAAACTTCTTAGTATTAAGCTTCTTCACAACTTTTCAACAGCTACAGAGAAAAATAAAAGTTGCAAGCAAAATCAATATTCTTTATATAGATATTGGACGAGGAGCAAATCCCGAAAAAAAAATCATCACGTAGCACCCCCACCACACAAAAGGTTTGACTTCACATAATGATTGCCTAATACCAATGGAACATTTCTATACTGGTCGTACTGAAATACAGGTGGGCGTGGCACTTTTTGCCACGATTTCTAAGGGGGTAGGGGTCGTTTTAAAACCGCAAAATATATTATCAAGAGGGATGTGGCAGGGTAGATATGCTCATAATTTTAAAACTACTCAATTTAAGAATAGAAGGATGTGTATAAGTGAGTTGTATCATCTCAGGTGGTGATTGTCATTGAGGGTGGTTACCATGGCAGAGAAAACGAAATATTCCAATTTGGGTGAAAATTAAAAGACGTAGATTTAATGTGAAAATTCAAGTAATGATATCCTAAAGTGAAGAATATTGAGATTTCCAGAGTTCAAGCTAAGATGTTTTTAATCCATAAAAAAGTACAGGATGGAATAACTTTAACCTTATAAAGGTTTTACGATGTAAGCACACTGGCATCTAATAAATCATTTATCAATATTTTCTTTAATGAATACAGTACTATAAGTACTGTATTCTAGATTTTTTTTCTATTTACAATTAGTAAATGCAATACTAAGTACTGTATCCTAGAATTTTGTTTTTCTATTGTTTACAATTAGTAAATGCAGTACTAAGTACTGTATCCCAGATTTTTGTTTTGCTATTGTTAACAATTAAATAAATAAATAAGTCTGACTTGAAATGAAATGCCTCCTAAAGGGGGACATTGGGAGGAAGTGAAAACCGAAATATCGCACAACAATTCTCCGAAAATGTTCAACAAAATCGGAAAAACTAAAAATCATAAATATATTCTGACAATACCATAGCTAATACACAGATGCACAAGAAACCACAATACCGTAGTCAAAAATTGATATTACCGATAAAACCGTTTCTAAGATAGGCCTGCACGAATGTTGGAGGATTGAAATCGCGCGGACGTTTCCACTTCTATTGCTAGTCTCCATCAGGCGATAAGTAGACTATAGTGAAGGTGAATTTTATATACACTGAACTATTTTATTATTTGTCTTCCATTTTTTTCTACTAACCGAGAAACAGCGTCACCGAGAGTTTCAAAATCGTCCATTCGATTATAGACATGCGTACTAACCCTCACATAAAGACGACCATTGATGGCTTAACAGGAGCTTCTATCCCATAATCATAGACCATGCACTTTAATAAATACCATAATATGTACCGGAAAATGATTTTTCAAGTAAACAGATATTTTAATATTTTAGCACTGTCATATGAAAGAACCACCTGAAATAGGCATGTTTCGAAGGTTTTGATGCTCTGGCTAAAATAGCAAAGACGATATTCTCAATGAAAAATGTAGAGATTTGTATGTATTTTTCTGCTCAGGCATCTGATGCCTCGTTTTGGTGTTTTTCTGATTTTTCAAACTCTTATAGCTTCTTGCAAATTTAATCGTTTTTTCTCAAACTTTCGAAAGTTATTTTTATGGTGAATGGCTATCATGGGATAGCTTTCTTTTTTTAAAAACATCAATTTTAAAAATTAGGATAATTAGTGATGGACATTTATGAAAGTCGTCTATAATAAAGATAATCCTGGACAACGTCAGTGAGAGTCTTGGTTGCTGAGTCACAGCAGGTATGTTTCCAAAGGATGTCGGGTATTCGGACTTGCACCATGGGGTCGAACCTATACATGGACGTACAGTGACCTATTTTGTTATGGTTTTGCCAAACAACATAAATTGTTGGCAAATTAGCATCACAATACCAACAGTTGTAAACACTACGCTCACCTATAGGTGGACGTACAGCGAAGTAGCTTGTTATGGTTTTGCCAACCAACAATTGTTATAAGTACAAAGAAGTTTAGAAGATCGAGTGTTAAAATGGTTGGCAAATTAGCATCACAATACCAACACTTGTAAACACTACGCTCACCTATATGTTGGAGTACAGTGACGTATTTTGTTATGGTTTTGCCAACCAACAATTGTTATTAGAACACAGAAAATAAAACCTATTGTTAAAATGGTTCCCAAACTAGCACCACAATTATACCAACAGTTGTAAACACTACGCTCACCTATAGGTGGCCACTAAATTTTTAGCTAAAACATTCCAAATGTTAAAGCCTGTCAAATATAAACCAATGGCTGATGAAACTGCGGATATTTCAGGTATAGAACAGCTTGTAGTTGTATTTTTATTTGTTGGATGGAGAACGAAAATTTATATGTACGCGAAGAGTTTATAGGGATGTAGAGAGAACAACAGCAGATGAAATGGTATAAGTACTCAAGGATGTCCTAGTCTTCATGAACCTCGACATCCAGCATGAAATCGATTGGTTATGTAAGAGATTTTTGGTGGGACGATAAAGATTTTGTAAGTCGGGGCCCCGAAGATGTCTTAGACCTGCTACGGGCCTGAATATTACTTATTATTGGACTGCTAGCTACTGCAATTTACAAAGATGAGTGTGGATATAGTTAATGCCTCCGAGACCTGACTGTTGAGGAAGTGTCAGTTACGCCATAATATCAGTTTGTTCTTGACTCGTTCGCGAATGTAGGACAGACGAAGAGAGATAATGACTGGGTTGATCAGGGACTGTAAGTGGACAAACGTCGCGCATATTGGAAAAGAGATGTATATAAAATCATCTGTCACATCTTTGCCTTTCGTTGACTGTATGATCCCTGCAATGATGTAAGGACAGTAGAAGAGAATCGTTGCAACCACTAGTAAACTCGTGGTGACTGCATGCTTGTATCCTCTTCGCCGCCTTTTCTGTTCTTCTTGTTCTTCCTGTTTTACTGCCTCTTTTTGTGCTTGGATTGCTTTCCTTTGACGATTGGCTGTTATTAGGACTTTTATGATACAGAACACAATGATAAGTACATTTATTGCTGTAATTACAGTGACTGGAATTTTGCGTAAATTGTCTGCCCTTTCAGACCATATACTTCCTGCAAAAAAAGCCGAAAGCATTATAGTCCAAACGAATACATTTACAAAGATCACGTTTTTAACTGTGATATATGACCTGTAGAGCTGTGTGTGTTCTATGGCTAAGTACAAGTCAACACTGGACACCATTAAGGTATTCAATGTACAGCAGCTACACACCGCCGCTGGTACTGAATAGACGGTGAAATGACATGGTATGGGACGACGCCGTAGAAGAGATACAAGATACCATGAAAAGAAAGGCTCCACTATAAGTCCCTCCAAGAGGTCAGTCACTGCCAAGGTGGCAAGCAAAATATTGTAACTGATTCTTCTTAGGTTTTCGTCCTTCAGAATCGTCCAAACGATTAGACAGTTCACAACGACCGTTGGTGGGGCGGCGACGCCGTTGATGACAGCAAAGACTATCCAAGTTGGTTCCACAGAATCTGGCAGGTCTGTGATGTTATAGTAGTCAAACGATTGCGACAGCAAACACTCTTGTGAACTCCCTTTTGAGAAGCTAGAAGTAGACATTGGGTTTTGAAATATAACGATTAGCTACTAGCTCAAGTTCTATGTAGCTCTAACTTGACAGATGGGGCGAAATAGAAATACGTCGAACTGTTAGATTTTTTTAAGTGTTTTCATGAATGTCATCAGGCATTATAATGAATCTTAAACAGTTCTTAATAGAATTTGCGAAATAAAGAGAGCACTTTAGAGAAATATAATGATTACCATTGAAACATGTTTCAAATTAAATCCTTTATTTAAGATTTTAAGAAAGGCGTTGTGTCTATGCTTCCTGTTCTAATACGGCTCCTGGTGTGTTTTCTTAGTCACAGCTACTATTAGAAAAATCTCTAGAAATGCAGCTCACATTTTTAATTAAATTCGTTAATTTGGCGATCATTGCTCTTCAGTGTTCGAATCTAGTGGCGGTCTCAGTGATTGCTATATTTTGGTGAATTGATTCAAAGAGATTCAAAGAGTTCTTGCCTGAACGATTATATTTCTTAAAAGTATTTTAAAATAACAAATTTGAATTCAACCTCAGGAAAAGAACAAAAAGACTAACGCGTTGCTATATATGTTTCCACCCAATTCAAATCTTTTGGGAATACGATCCTTTGTCTTATGTACTTCAATGTCACATGGAAAATATTTGGAGCTAAGTTTTTATTCCCAGAGGTTTTGAATTGGGGGGAAACGTACATAGCAACGCGTTAGCCGTCTCTTGAGTTTTACTATAATTCACTCAAACCAGCTTATACTAAGCCCTCTTGTTTGTAGACGCGCATATATAGTCGCGATGTCAGTTGTTCTTGAGTTAATTGTTTGGAAAATATACCATGAAAATTTGCGAAAGAGATTTATATAAAGAGAGATTATTAACTGTCTTGTGCTTTAATTTTCATATGTGTTTATGTGTGAAATATAACTCGAAAAGGACCAAAAAACTCAAGGTGCCGACTCAATATTCCGAGATTTGGATGTGCATATTTAGAACAAAATATTCAACCAAATGGAGTCGTTCGTGGGCTCAGTATTATAGTACCTTTATTAAACAATATTTCAAAAGAACAATACAATTTAGTGTGCTTTTAATGTATTTAGAGGATCGACATGCACAGGGTGCTAAGATATTATAAAACCGCTGTGCAATTTTTCTTTTATAAAATATATGCACACATGCACAAAGCCACACCAAAATATGCAAAACGTTTCTACTTTTTAAAAACGCATGAATCAAGTTCATTGATTGATTCAAAAACAGGACAAAAATTAATAAGCGGGGACTGTGTTCTTCCTTGTTTTCTCCACTTCTTTGAATTTTGGGGATATACGACAGAAAAACCGCTTTCAGCTTTCCCTGCAACCATGAGTGTTAAATGACCCAAAAAAACTTTTTTTATCCTATTTTTTTGTTCTCTTGTATATACTTTATTAGGAATATATTAAAAGCTGAACGCACTACGCGGCTTTCAAAAAGACACATCGATTTTTTCCCATGATACCATTAGATCTTATATTTACACCCCACAGCTTTTCCATTTTGCCCAGTTGTCACATGAAGATTGAAGTTTTTAATGGAGTTTCTTTTGTTTACATCGAAGTAACCATAGCGACGAAACAATGATATCGCTTTTTTTCTGTTTTCTTCTATCATATTCTCTCGTTGTTCGTTTCTTTATTTCTCCCTTTAGTATTTTATTCTATTATCTATGCAAATATTCGATTTTTTTTTTTCATTTCTTTATAACTCATTTACAGGCACATATAATTACTATATTTTTATCATTTTTATTTTTTTTCACTTTTCGACTTAAGGCTTATTGATTCTCCATTCATTTATTCTTGTACACACAAAAAACTACCCACTCTTACAACCCACTCCTTTATTATTTCACTGTTCTCGTGAAGTAACTCGACGTAAAACAATGATTTATTTTTTGTTTAGTTTAGTTTATTTGTCACACTACTACAATTACAATAAGAATACTATTAATACAAAAATAAAAAAGGATATATAGATGTGACGGGAGTAGGAAACAGAGCTTACGCCCCAATTGAATATCCTACTCCTACGTAAAAATATATATAATAAAAATATAAATGTGAAATATAAATTGCAAAAAATACTAACGAATGTAACAAACTGAATACTAGGCTTAACAAGAATTACTGTAAAAATACACTATTGAAAAGGTTTAAAATTATTAATATTATATTTGCTAATGATATTTATATATATATTATTATCGAGGCAAATAAGTTGATAATTTCTCATTGAAATAACCTAAAATATGTTTCTTGAATTTGGATAATGTTAAATTTGTTGTTTTAAGATGTCTGATATCTATTCGAGTAACTTTCTTTCTAAAAAAAAAAAAAAAAAGCAACAACAACAACAACAACAACAACAACAACAACAACAACATTTTAGTAGAATTATACAAATGTTTATTTTTAAAATGTTGAGTTCTTTCAGCTAAGTTTGCATAACTAACGATAATATGGAAGCTGATCTATTGACATTTTGGAATCCTAAGACAATGATGAACGGCTCATTCGATTTTACAGGTAAATAAGGATGCTTATTCGCACTTATCTCCATAAAATAGTCAATTTGATGCGATGTTGGGGCTTAAAGGCGAAGAAATATCTCTTATAACATGCTTTTAGAGCATAAAATACAAAAGAGAGCCCGTACAGATATTT
Organism: Metridium senile; assembly: GCA_949775045.1. Taxonomy (NCBI): domain Eukaryota; kingdom Metazoa; phylum Cnidaria; class Anthozoa; order Actiniaria; family Metridiidae; genus Metridium; species Metridium senile. The sequence continues at coordinate 3,556,141 of OX459108.1, read as the reverse complement.
TACAGTCTATTTTGTAGTTAGCATCAACGACCTAAGAGGTCAAATTAAAGTGATTGTGTCGAACTTTGCAGAGCTAAAGCGCAACACTGAGAGGTTTGCCCAAAGATATTTTTACATTGTTTCAAAGAGTATTATTAGTATATTCAATTTGCAGAAGCTCATTGGATTTAATTTTTAGGCGAATCTGTAAAGCGTCATAATGTTAGGCTATGTAAATTTGTCAGCTCGAACATGCCTGTAGCTAAAATTATTTTTCAAAGAATTACAATGTTGCTGTAATTCACATAGATGAATGTTAAGATGATATGCAACAGGTTTTTGATAGTTTTGAGTACAAAGAAATTGTTTTGGGTAGTCAATGCGTCCAGTAAAATCTCGACAAATTTTTAGCGCTAAAACGGCGATTTCGATCAACTTTACTAAATTATCATTTTTCGAAAACTAAAAAAATATTTTGCCTTGAAACCTTTATAGGACTTTTAGTAATATGATAGACTATATCTGGACAAAATTTGAGCGAAATCGATTTTTCGAGGTTTGCCACGAAATGTAAATTTTGTTTGATAATTACCGACATCTGCTCTCAAATTCTATCCTTCATTTTATATTAAAAAGGTATTGTTCATATGCTTCCTGCTTTATAGAGGATATTACATGGGCGCACGGAGATATGAATTTTATCTTCGAGTGTTGATAAGATATCCCACGAGTGAGCGCAGCGAATGAGTGGGATATATTTTCAACATGAGAAGATAAAATTCATATCTCCAAGCGCACATGTAATGTTCTGTTTATTATATAACAGATTGAAGAGAAAAATTTTTTTTTTTGAAAGTTGATTGGTTGAGAGTGATATCACACATGTGCGATATCAATGATATCTTCATGACTAGGATAGGCTTTTTATCTAGTTGATATCACTCGGTATACCACTATATGTTATATAATAAATACACGTACCATCTATGATTGGAAGATTGATTGACCAGGTGGACCTTGACCAAAAATGTAAGTTCACGGATTATTTTAAAGCATTTTTATTGTTATTCTTGTTATTCTTGTTATTTTTATAATTCATAATATGTTTTATTTTTGTTTACTTAGTTTATAATCTTGATAAAGATAAAATGATAAAGACATTTATTGCTAAAACTTTACGTAAATTGTCCGCGCTTTCCGCCTATATACTTCCTGAAAACAAAACCGAAAGTATTATAGTCCAAACGAATGCATTTAGAATGATCACTTTTTTGACTGTAACATTTGACCGGTAGAACTGTGGATGTTCTATGGCAAGGTACAAGTCAACACTGGACACCATGAACGTATTCAATGTACAGCAGCTATACACACCACCGCTGGTACTGAATAGACGGTGAAATGACACGGTATGGGACGACGCCGTAGAAGAGATACAAGATACCAAGAAAAGAAAGGCTCCACTATAAGTCCTACCAAGAGGTCAGTCACGGCCAAGGCGGCAAGCAAAATGTTATAACTGATTCTTCTTAGGTTTTCATTTTCCAGAATCGTCCAAATGATTAGAAAATTGACAACGACCGTTGGTGGGGCGGCGACGCCGTTGATGACAGCAAAGACTATCCAAGTTGGTTCCACAGAATCTGGCAGGTCTGTGATGTTATAGTAGTCAAACGATTGCGACAGCAAACACTCTTGTGAACTCCCTTTCGAGAAGCTAGAAGTAGACATTGGGTTTTGAAATATAACGATTAGCTACTAGCTCAAATTCTATGTAGCTCAAGCATGACAGATGGGGCGAAATAGAAACACGTCGAACTGTTAGATTTTTTAAGTGTGTTCATGAATCATGTCATCAGGCATTATAATGAATCTTAAACAGTTCTTAATAGAATTTGCGAAATAAAGAAGCACTTTAGAGAAATACAATGATTACCATTGAAACATGTTTCAAATTAAATCCTTTATTTAAGATTTTACGAAAAGGCGTTGTGTTTATGCTTCCTGCTCTAATACGGCTCCTGGTGTGTTTTCTTAGTCACAGCTACTATTCGGAAAATCTCTAGAAATGCAACTCACATTTTTAATTAAATTCGTTAATTTGGCGATCATTGCTCTTCAGTGTTCGAATCTAGTGGCGATCTCAGTGATTGCTATATTTTGGTGAATTGATTCAAAGAGATTCAAAGAGTTTTTGCCTGAACGGTTATATTTCTTAAAAATATTTTAAAATAACAAATTTGAATTCAACCTCAGGAAAAGAACAAAACGACTAACGCGTTTCTATATATGTTTCCACCCAATTCAAATCTTTTGGGAATACGATTCTTTGTCTTATGTACTTCAATGTCACGTAGATTTTGGCAAAGGGGCAACGTGCATTTTTTGATGTAAGGGTTTTTAACCCATTTGCAAAAAGCCACCTTAACCGGAAACTCAACACTACGTTTACAAGTAATGAGAATGAGAAGAAACGACAATATAATCGGCGTGTTATCGAGGTAGAACATGGCACATTTACACCACTCGTATTCACACCTTATGGTGGAAATGGAAGAGAAGCCGAACGCTTTATTTCAGAACTAGCCTTAAAGCTTTCCACGAAGAAACAGCTTGACTACAGTAATATAATACATTGGCTCAGAGTTAAATTATCTATAAATCTAGTAAGATCAGCAGTGCTATGTATGAGAGGAACTAGAACTTTTAAACATTTTAATCATGATATAGATAATATTGATATTGTAAATAGTTTTAACAGAATCGAGTAGATTTTTTTTTTTAGGGTTTTTTTTATATACACAACCCATCATGTGGTGACTATTTTTTAATCTATTAATTTATTTTATTCACATTTATTTAAAGAGTTTGTTAATAAAGTTATTTCGTATGTCACGTGGAAAATATTTTGAACAAAAGTTTTTATTCCCAGAGGTTTTGAATTGGGGGAAAACGTACATAGCCGTCTATTGAGTTTTACTATAATTCACTCAAACCAGCTACTAAACCCTCTTGTTTGTAGACGCGCATATATAGTCGCGATGTCAGTTGTTCTCGAGTTAATTGTTTGGAAAATATACCATGAAAATTTGCGAAAGAGATTTATATAAAGAGAGATTATTAGCTGTTTTGTGCTTTAATTTTTCATATGTGTTTATGTGTGAAATATAACTCGAAAAGGACCAAAAAACTCAAGGTGCCGACTCAATATTCCGAGATTTGAATGTTCATATTTAGAACAAAATATTCAACCAAATGGAGTCGTTCGTGGGCTCAGTATTATAGTACCTTTATTAAACAATATTTCAAAAGAACAATACAATTTAATGTGCTTTTAATGTATTTAGAGGATCGACATGCACAGGGTGCTAAGATATTATAAAACCGCTGTGCAATTTTTCTTTTATAAAATATATGCACACATGCACAAAGCCACACCAAAATATGCAAAACGTTTCTACTTTTTAAAAACGCTTGAGTCAAGTTCATTGATTGATTCAAAAACAGGACAAAAATTAATAAGCGGGGATTGTGTTCTTCCTTGTTTTCTCCACTTCTTTGAATTTTGGGGATATACGACAGAAAAACCGCTTTCAGCTTTCCCTGCAACCATGAGTGTTAAATGACCCAAAAAAAACTTTTTTTATCCTATTTTTTTGTTCTCTTGTATGTACTTTATTAGGAATATATTAAAAGCTGAACGCACTACGCGGCTTTCAAAAAGACACATCGATTTTTTTCCCATGATACCATTAGATCTTATATGCAAACCCCCACAGCTTTTCCATTTTGCCCAGTTGTCACATGAAGATTGAAGTTTTTAATGGAGTTTCTTTTGTTTACATCGACGTAACCATAGCGACGAAACAATGATATCGCTTTTTTCTGTTTTCTTCTATCATATTCTTTCGTTGTATTTTTTCTCGTATTTTATTCTATTATCTATGCAAATATTCGATTTTTTTTTTCATTTTTTTAAAACTCATATACAGGCGCATATAATTACTATATTTTTATCATTTATATTTTTTTCACTTTTCGACTTAAGGCTCATTGATTCTCCATTTATTTATTCTTGTACACACGCAAAACCACCCACTCTTAACACCCACTCCTTTATCATTTCACTGTTCTCGTGAAGTAACTCGACGTAAAACAATGATTTATTTTTTGTCTGATATCTATTCGAGTATCTTTCTCTCTCAAAATAAAAAGCAACAACAACAACAACAACAACATTTTAGTAGAATGAATACAAATGTTTATTTTTAAAATGTTGAGTTCTTTCAGCTAAGTTTGCATAACTAACGATAATATGGAAGCTGATCTATTGATATTTTGGAATCCTAAGACAATGATGAACAGCTACATCATTCGATTTTACAGGTAAATAATGATGTTTATTCGCACTTATCTCCATAAAATAGTCAATTAGATGCGATGTTGGGGCTTAAAGGCGAAGAAATACCTCTTATAACATGCTTTTAGAGCATAAAATACAAAAGAGAGCCCGTACAGATATTTTACAGTCTATTTTGTAGTTAGCATCAACGACCTAAGAGGTCAAATTAAAGTGATTGTGTCGAACTTTGCAGAGCTAAAGCGCAACACTGAGAGGTTTGCCAAAAGATATTTTTACATTGTTTCAAAGAGTATTATTAGTATATTCAATTTGCAGAAGCTCATTGGATTTAATTTTTAGGCAAATCTGCAAAGCGTCATAATGTTAGGCTATGTAAATTTGTCAGCTCGAACATGCCTGTAGCTAAAATTATTTTTCAAAGAATTACAATGTTGCTGTAATTCACATAGATGAATGTTAAGATGATATGCAACAGGTTTTTGATAGTTTTGAGTACAAAGGAATCGTTTTAGGTAGTTAATGCGTTCAGTAAAATCTCGACAAATTTTTAGCGCTAAAACGGCGATTTCGATCAACTTTACTAAATTATCATTTTTCGAAAACTAAAAAAATATTTTGCCTTGAAACCTTTATAGGACTTTTAGTAATATGATAGACTATATCTGGACAAAATTTGAGCGAAATCGATTTTTCGAGGTTTGCCACGAAATGTAAATTTTGTTTGATAATTACCGACATCTGCTCTCAAATTCTATCCTTCATTTTATATTAAAAAGGTATTGTTCATATGCTTCCTGCTTTATACACGTACCATCTATGATTGGAAGATTGATTGACCAGGTGGACCTTGACCAAAAATGTAAGTTCACTGATTATTTTAAAGCATTTTTATTGTTATTCTTGTTATTCTTGTTATTTTTATAATTTATAATATGTTTTATTTTTGTTTATTTAGTTTATAATCTTGATAAAGACAAAATGATAAAGACATTTATTGTTGAAACTGCAGCGACTGGAACTTTACGTAAATTGTCCGCGCTTTCCGCCTATATACTTCCTGAAAACAAAACCGAAAGTATTATAGTCCAAACGAATGCATTTTAGAATGATCACTTTTTTGACTGTAACATTTGACCGGTAGAACTGTGGATGTTCTATGGCAAGGTACAAGTCAACACTGGACACCATCAACGTATTCAATGTACAGCAGCTACACACCATCGCTGGTACTGAATAGACGGTGAAATGACATGGAATGGGACGACGCCGTAGAAGAGATACAAGATACCAAGAAAAGAAAGGCTCCACTTTAAATCCTACCAAGAGGTCAGTCACGGCCAAGGCGGTAAGCAAAATGTTATAACTGATTCTTCTTAGGTTTTCATTTTCCAGAATCATCCAAATGATTAGAAAATTGACAACGACCGTTGGTGGGGCGGCGACGCCGTTGATGACAGCAAAGACTATCCAAGTCGGTTCCACAGAATCTGGCAGGTCTGTGATGTTATGATAGTCAAAAGCTTGAGACAGCAAACACTCTTGTGAACTGCTTTTCGTGAAGTTAGAAGTAGACGTTGGGTTTTAAAATATAACGATTAACTATTAGCCCAAGTTCTATACTATGCACCTCTAAAACGACCGATAGGAAGAAATAGCGTCACATTTCTGATACGTTTAATCAATGTAAATAGGTAATTAATGAATATTGAACAGTTTTTTAATAGAATTGGCGAAATACAAAAGAAACATTTTAGAGAAATACAATGACTACCAAGGAAATACGTTTCAAATTCTATACATCATTTTAGGTTTTAAAACAGGTATTGTTGATATGCTTCCTGCTTTAACACGTACCACGAAAAGGATTAATGGACAAATGATTGACCAGATGGACCTTCACCATAAATTTATAATTAATTTATGTTCACTTATTATTTTCGAGCTTTTTTATCGGCTTTAGTTTATATATAATAACTCCATTTATAAGGCAGCTTTTTGCAAGCTTTTGTGAATTGAACCTGACAGGTCTGTGATGTTATAGTCGCCGCCAAAAACTTGCGATAGCAAACACTCTTGTGAACTGCTTTCGTGAAATTAGAAGTAGACATTGGGTTTTGAAATAATACGATTAACTATTATCCCGTTTTCTGTACCTCTAATATGACAGATAGGACGAAATAGAAACACGATAGTCAAATGTTTAATCAATGTCAACATGCAATTCATGAATCTTAAACAGCTTTTAATAGAATTGGCGAAAGTAAAGAAGAAGCACTTACGTATAATGACTACCAAATTTCAAATTCTATGCTTCATTCTAGATTTTAAGAAAGGCATTGTTTGTATGCTTCCTGCTTTAACACGTACCACGAAAAGGATTAATGGACAAATTATTGACCAGATGGACCTTCACCATAAATTTATGTTCACTTATTATTTTTGAGCTTTTTTATCGGCTTTAGTTTATATATAATAACTCCATTTATAAGGCAGCTTTTTGCGAGCTTTTGTGATTTGAACCTGACAGGTCTGTGATGTTATAGTCGCCGTCAAAAACTTGCGACGTTTTTTAAAACTGTTAAAAAACAGAGGCACTCGTAGGAACTACTGAAAATGATTAACTAGGACGAAAGAAAGAAAGAACGACTAGAACTTTAAGCATACTTTTATTTATTAATAATCGTTTGAGTAATAAGTATATATTATATATTTCAAATCGTTATCCAACATTTAGGATAAAGATCCACAATTATTTAAGTGTATTGAAAGTTAAAGAAATAAACAGTTTGTGTTAGAATTGCATGTTGTCAATGTTCTTGAATTTTGTTTTCCTGGGGAATGCTAACACTTGTGGGAATTTTGTGAGGGATGAGCTGACAGACCCACTGTGTTTTACATGCAATAAACTTAAATTATTGTGGATCTTTATCCTAAATGTTGCTAAACGATTTGAATGTACAGCATTTTAAAGCTAGCTAAAAACTAGTGTCCAATAACTCTCATCGTTTCAGTACCGCGTTTGGAGGAGCATGGAGCGATACAATAAAAATATAGACCATGAGAGGGACTCCGGGGTTAAATCTCCAAAGGATGTATGTGTCTAGTGCAAAACATTAAACTTTGAGATCTTGCTTCGTTGACAAATATAATGCAGATAGAGATAATGATAATTGTATGCCAATCTTGGCTTTGCTGTGACTGACTTACAATTATCAGGTCCGTAGCGGGGTGAGGGGCAAGCACAGAATTAAACTAAATTCAGAATCCGCAAGCGACAAAACAATTCCCGCTTTGTACAAAAATTATTACAGGGAGGGGCACATTGTACTTTTTATTAAATCCGCTTTTGAGCCCCAAGTTTTAAGAATATTATGTGTAAACTTTAAAAACTTATCAAAAAAATCAGCCTCTTAAGGTGTAAATGTTTTAGAGTTCTTTCACATTGTATGCAGTTTTCGATGGATTACAAAACGATAGAAAGCTATATATAGATACCCTATCTCGGCCAAGCTAGAGTACAAACACTAAAAGTGTGCAATACTTTGTACTATTTACCACTAAATAGTGTTGATTAAACAATAGAGAACAATAGAATTTGCATAATTTAGCAGTATTTAGTGGTATTTATGTTGCACACTTTTAGTGTTTGTACTCTAGCATTATCGCACTAATAATTTTTTTTTAGATAATAAATCACGTTTTAACGTCTCAATTCTTCTAGACTGGACACGTGTGCCCCACTAATGTGGGAGACTCAGACACTCACTACCTCTACGTTTAATTATTTTGCACACAATTTTGCACTTATATTTTCCTCTCGGGGTGACGCTAACAAGTTGTGCACGTTCACTTCGCGCTGATTGGCTAGCTCGCTCTGAAAGATTTACTTGGATATGCCTAAATCACCTAAACTTTAGGGGTGAGATCAAATATATATATCATTTAAAGCTTATTTGAGTTTTAAAAATTTGAGTTTTCATTTTCCGTTGACTTTTTATGAGCTTACAAATTTCAGTATCTGAAGGCCCTGTCGGAGTCTGTGACGTCATCATAGGAACACCATCTTGAGATAAGTAAAGCATTAGGGAAAAATAAGCAGTTATGTATTCGCTTTTTGGAAAGGATTTTCAAACTTTAATGACAAAATCGCTCTTATATAGACCTATTAAAGTCCTAATCTAGCCAGAGATTGTTTGTGTTCCTACGATGACATCACAGGTGGATTTCGATCCTAGGTTTTTGACAGCCGTCCATGTTAACAGGTACAAAAATGTTTTTTTTGGATTTTTTTCACTGCTCGTCTTAAGTGTCCTATATTTAAGAGTACTTTTACCTAAAAACTGTATAGGTGATTTACTATCAATTGAATTAACTATATTAAAACAAACTGCTAGAAACATTTGTTACGGTTGTTTTATTTGAATACTTTCAAATGGTGGTGGTCATGGCAATTTTTATAAACTGGAACCTTTCTTGATACATCTACCGTAATCCACGGAACACTGGCTGATATCGAGGAAATCTCCAGCATTTGATATACAGCTAGATAGTACTGAGTTACATTGGGACTGAAAATAAGTAAGTAAGTAAGTAGATAAGTAAGTACGTACGTAAATAAGTAAGCAGGCAACTGAGTGAATAATAGCTGTAATAATAATCATACTAATATATTTTTATTTATACTCGGATTTTCAGGGTAGCAGATAATCTCCCCTAGTCCAATCACAAAATACTACTATCTACTATCTAATACTTCTATCTTTGATGTACACCTACTTGCAGTAAGGTTGTCATACAAAAATATACATTTGTTATAAAGAAAATAGAACATTAGGATTTAGTACGATAGGAATTGATTAAAAGACAAAAGAAGATCACTCAAGCTGAACTCTCTCTTTTGTCTTTTAATTAATTCCTTTCGCACTAAATCACAAATGTTCTATTTTCTTTGTGACAAATGTTCTATTTTGTATGACAACCTTACTGCAAGTAGGTGTAATTATCATTGCAATTCTTACCACGTATGGGGGTACGGTGGGGAAAAGTTGTGCCATGCAGTTCTTGTAGTTGGTCATACATTTTAGTTTTCCAGTGGTTCCATCTTTCAAACATGTACCCAAGTCAATCTTACATTTCTGTTTTCAATAGAAAATTTATACAGCTTTTTCAAAAAACGTTGAGTACTGAATAGTGCATTCGAAGGCCAAAGAGCATTGTGGGTCGTATTAATTTGAAATTTAATAAAAAATAAATATATAGAGATATAGCCTGCTCGTATATTGTTTTGAATGGAATGCACTAGAACTCAACGTATCAAAGTATCCGTATGCAATCTTGAAAACAATGCCATTACCATATATGGTATTGTAGGTGAGAAGTAAAGCCTCTGTCAAACGGCAATGATAGTTCATGATAGTTGATGATAGTTCCAACTATCACGTGCGTTTCACCACCAACTATCATGCACTATCATGGACTATCATAGAGTTTGAACATGCTCAAATTTCACATGATAGTCGATGATAGTTTTTTGCCGTTTGACCGCGCGTACAGGATAGTTGATGATAGTTGATGATTGAGACGCCTTCAACTATCATCAACTATCATAGCCGTTTGACCTCCGCTTAACAAAAGATTTTGAATAGCATGCGATATTTTTTTCTTTTTTTTTAACATATTGAGATTGCAACAGAACAATAGGCAATCAATTCTTTGATACGAATAACTAATTATTAATTAGTTTACATTAAACAATATTAAACGCCCCATAATGCATTTCGGTCTTGTACTATTCAGTAGTCAGCATTACGTTACGTTAATTTACGCTACATTACGTTACATAACGTTACGTGACATCTTCAGGTCTGCAATGAAAGCTTTTACTCAAAACAAACTCAACGAAATTAGTGCTAAAGTATATATTCATTACTTACAAAGTAAGGATGTTCAGTAGGGATAAGACATTTTCCGTAGGCCGTAAAGCACTTTGCTTTATCGAGAAATCCACTGGAGGTTGACAGACATGTCTTCAGTTCGCCGTTGCACTTGGACTAGAAACAGGGACAAGATTTTGTCGGCTTTAGTGATCTATTTCAATAATCGTTGAATCCCGGGGGGAGGGGGGTACTCCCTTTGTCCAAGTGGTAGGGGTGATCGGCGGAGGTTTTGAAAATGACCCCTAAAAGATACGCACAGATACAAATAAAGCAGAGTAAAAATGACCCTTATACAACGGATTTTTGAGCCAAATCTCTAAAAGGACCTTAAAAGGTACGCACAGGAAATATTTTAACCCTAAAAGGTACGCCGATTACCCCTACCACTTGGATAAAGGGACTAAAACGAACATATATATATGTATAACACTGCGTTCGGGAGCTGATCATCTGAAACGGAAGAGCCATTATAAAAGACCAACAGCTACGGTGGAAGAGCTTTCAGTGTATGTGCTCCTAGACTATGGAACAAAGTCCCGCTAGAGACAAGAAATGCGCCATCTGTCGACGTTTTTAAAAAGATGCTAAAATGAACATATATATTTGATTGTTTACTTACTACACTGGGGGATAGTGTGGGGACTGATTGTTTTACTTACTACACTGGGGGATAGTGTGGGGACTGATTGTTTTACTTACTACACTGGGGGATAGTGTGGGGACTGATTGTTTTACTTACTACACTGGGGGATAGTGTGGGGACTGATTGTTTTACTTACTACACTGGGGGATAGTGTGGGGACTGATTGTTTTACTTACTACACTGGGGGATAGTGTGGTTTCTAAAACGGATATATATTTTATTGTTTAAATTACTACACTGGAGGGTAGTGTGGGGACAAACGCTAAAACGAACATACATTATTACACTGGAGGGTAGTGAGGGGTCTAAAACGAATATATATTTGATTGTTTTACTTACTACAGTGGGGGGTACGGTGGGGACCAGTACCGACATACAGTTCTTGTAGTCAACTAAGCACTGCGTCTTGTTTTTCTTTCCAAGACGAATGCAATCATACAGATCGATCTTGCATTGCTGAGGACAAAAAAAAATTGTTTCAGAAAGCAAGTACGTACGGCGTATACCTAAATAGTAAGTATGCAAGTAAGTAAAAAAGGAAGCAAGTATGTAAGTAAGTAAGTATAAAAGCCATTACGTATTCAAGAGGGTAAGTAAGTAAGTAAGCAAGTAGGTAAGCAAGCTCAAATACGTAAGGCAGTGAGCAAGGCATTACGCAAGTAAGTAAGTAAGTAAGCAAATACGTAAGGCAGTGAGCAAGGCAATAAGTAAGTAAGTAAGCCTTATAATTACCACATATGGATGTCTATCGTCATCATTCATCAAAACATCATTGAGAGATTCCTCAGCGTAGATCTTCACTACGAACAGTAGAACGAGAGCGATGGCGTACTTCATGGCTGCGGTAGGAACACTTTACTTGGCACTCTAAAGTTACTTGTGAAAAGACTGTGATACACAGGCTTTATTTATACCGGTATGTATTTGATTAGAAAGGCAAATAAGAGCATAATAGCCCGGCGGGCATCTACATAACCCCTTGGGTTCCTGGGGGGGGGGGGGGGGGGGGGGGGGGGGACTGTTTGTTGTCACGGTTGAAGACGCTCGCGAGTAAAATACAACCATGGATGTAGCCTGCTGTGCCGACGCGCAAAAAATTGAGTCTGTATGCTACCATGAATGTTAAAGAGAAGAAAAGAATTGTGTGAGAAATTTCCTTGGATGGACCTCGACTGCTACTGCTAGTCTTCATCAGGTGATGGCGTAGATTGGGGATTTTGAGAGTAACATTCAACGTTTCAACCTCTCCTCCTAATATAATCTATTTTTCAGGAAAATATCAATACATACATACATACATACATACATACACAGTCACATATATACATATACGGTCTTCAAAAAGACAAATCAACTTTATACCTGGCTTTACTTGTAAAGTCAAGAGTCCAAACAACCACCCCCCTCATTTTACTTTTGGAGTCCCCCCAGACCGCTTGAAAAGGGCATTGACAAACAAGTAACATTGTTACTAGAATCTGTGTTTACACGTAGCAACTGAGTATACTCCGGTTCAAGTAATTTACACATGAAGGTATCGCGCATGCTCACTAGTAAGGTATGCCTTTGTGGTTATTCAAACACAGCCTACATCTGAGTAAAGAATGTTTTACACTGCTTAAAAAATAACAAAGAAATAATCAACCTTTTGAACCATGCTCATTTCTTAAAATAAATACACAAAATAAATCATCGCTTTACGTCGAAATACAGGTCGTAACCGTATCTCCCTAGACAGTGGCTAATGTTTAAGAGTGTATCTATGATACAGTGGGTGCTAGTAACTCAATACAAGTGCAGGTCCTAGTGAGTTATTTACTATCCCAGAAACTCAATTGGATCGAATCTGTTACTTTGGTGAGAAGTTAGATTAACCCCCCTACAAAATACCCATTTTGCCTCAAAAATCATCCAAAATATACCTGATTTTTAATGAAACAGAAAACCTTCACTATTGAATGCAGAGATGTAAAACTTGTTTTTCTAGAAAGTAAAGATATCATTTAGTATCGATCACCAAGCAAGGAGTTGAAATTTTTCTTTTAAGTTGGAGAAAAAAATGCTAACTTTGAATTTACTGTAATATCTCTAGGCTCAAAAATCTCGAATGTTCACTATAAAAATATAAAAAATGGCCAATAGTCAACTTAATCTATGTCTTAAATTATCAAAACAAGAAAAACATTTGCGGGCATTTTTTAACCTTAACTTATATGATGGGTTTGCTCAACCCTACTATGTCAATATCACAAAATTCGAGAAGACTGCAAAAAAACTGGTTAACATTCTCCTAATAGAATTAAATTGGCATCTAATAACTAGCTTGAGTCTATATTATGCTCAATGTGTCTTAATTTCAAGGATAATAAAATTGATGATTTATGTAAAGACGTTAATATAAGCACTTCGTCATGTTCTATTTACCTTACAAAATGACTGTAAATCGTGTTGCAAGCTGGATTGTTCGACGGGATAACTTACAAAAACCAGAAAGGTATGTAAAATCCACAGGAGGCCCAATCTCATAGATCGAGGCGAATTATAAGGCTTTAAATGTAGGATTATTCTCAAATCTACTCTTCAAAAAATAAAGAAAATAAATTCAAACGTTCATAGATTGTTTCTTGTATCTTTCTTGCTATCTGGTAGTGATTTCAGGCTGATTGGGCGGTTTTTAGCTATGTTCTCCCCCTACTACTAAGAAGAAGGGAAGGAAGGTTGGTCGGCCAACGGACCGAGTTGCTCTCGAAAATCGCTCAAATTCTCCGACTAAATCGCATTCCCTTGCCTCGATACTCCGCAACACGAAAGCCAGATAGTTACCCTTCCCGATTATCAAAAAATATCCCGTAAAAGTTATCCCCTCGAGAAATAAATCCGGCGATAATTTCTAATTACCGGCCATTTTAAATGGCTTCGTATTCGCGGCAGGAATTTCCTGTGCAGCTCGACGACTGTTACGAAAATATTACAAAATCCTCCAAAAAGATAAAATAAGGAACAATCCAAATGTTAGCTCAAAATATAGTTAAAGATAAGAAAATATGTTTTGAATTTGTTTTATCGAATTTTGTTGTGAATCACTTTGAAAACAATGCATTTTTACAACGTGTCACGAAACTGGGCCAGCTGTCAGAGGGGGTCGTAAGGGTTTGCGGTATTGCGGTATTGAGTCATTTTTGTTGCGGTATTACGGTAATTTTTATTTTAACATGCGGTATTGCGGTATTCAAATAATATGCGGTGTGCGGTATTCATACATTTTAGGCCTTGGTATTCGGTAAAAAAGAAGGGTGTGGTAAATGTTTTGTTGCGGTATTCAGTATTTGCCCATTTTTGTGTGCGGTATTGCGGTATCCAGCCCCCCTTACGCCTCCCTCCTGTCACGAAACTGGGCACCTAAGTTGCCGCCGAAATATTTATTTTATTTTATCAAATTAAAAGATTCCAAGAAAATATCTACATCATTATTTTACCTGTTAAATTTGCCTTTGAATGACAAAATTTCATAGACTTATTTTTCTCCATAGAGAAGACTGATATTGTATTTACAAACTGAAGTGTCACGAAACTGGGCAACTGTACTTATAATATTTCGTTTTGATATGATAACTTGTTTTATTATACATTTTACTAACTACATTGAATCTGATTCGCTGAGAGCACACAGCTAAATCTGAGTAGCATGTGAACTTGACAGTGATAATTGCAGTATCTGTATAGTTATCACTGTCAGGTTTCCAGGCTCTCTCCGTTCTCAGGGAGTTGATGTGAAAATGTCAGCGAGATTTGCTTGTTATTGTCTCTTTTACCTGATTATAATTGTTCTTTTACTTTAAAAAATGTATAATAAAACAATTATTGAATTCCGTTTTCGCATGATATCGTAAATTATCAAGACCTCGAGTCAGTATTATCTGCCTCAGCCAGGAGGCTTCGGCAGATAACACAGACCTCGGTCTTGATAATTTACGATATCATGCTCAACCTCATCCAATAATTGCTTAATGTATTGCATAGCTTTTGTACCATTGCATATGAATATGAGGCACCAAAATAAATGTAAGACATTTTGAAATTGACATTTTCATAATGAACGTTTAGATATCAATTTTTGAACCTAGAGATGTTACAGTAAATTCAAAATTGGCAATTTTTGCTTCGAAATATATTAAATTAAAAATTTCAACTCCTTGCTTGGTGACACTAACTGACATCTCTGCAATCAATAGTAAAGGTTTTCTGTTTCATTAAAAAATAGGTAATATATTTTTGCTGATTTTTGAGGCAAAAGGTGTATTTTAAAGGGAGGGTTGTCTAGCTTCCAACGAAATTGAGTTTCTGGAGAGTAAATAGCTCACTAGGACCAACAATTGTACCAAGTTTGAGCAAAATCGGTGAATCCCACGGATGTAGCACCCACTGACTGGTTTTGCCTGGTTATATCTTGTACACACTCTTAAGGTTACAGTCCACGTTCGCGGTGTGCTTTCGCATGCTCTCAGTTAAAAGTGTGTTTACCGCGTCATTTTACAATAATAATAGACATATTATATATCATTTTAAAGCTTATATAACAGAGAATAAGACTGTGTATGTTTTGTTATATACAACAATTTTCTGTAAGGTATGCTCTTCGAAAAACCTCAAAATTAACCGCCTTCAATGCGAGTTGTTTAAAAACGTATAAGTCAAAAAGTTCATACTGCTTTGCCGTCATTTCTTCGTTATGTCAATCAACACATATTGGTCTTCAAAACCGTGTCCAGTTTTTTTTATAAAATGCTTAGTTTTAGAGTTATGGCCCATTTTGTTATTTAACTTGAAGTTTTACCAATGTGTCGACTTTGAAACACATTTATTCAAGAACGAAGCATTTTATCGAAAAAACTGGACACGGTTTTGAACACATGTATGTGCTGATTGGCATAATGCAGAATGACTTATACTTTTTTTAATGAAAGCGCTCGATTTTGAGGTTTTTCGTGGAGCATTGGTTAAAGATCTGATATTCTTTTTCTTACAAAAACTTACATAGTCTTATTCTCTGTTATATAATCTTTAAAATGATATATGCTTTGTCTATCTTTATTGTTAAGTGACGCGCTAAACAATTTTTAACTGAGATAACCCCGCGAACGTGGACTGTAACCTCAACAGGGTCTGAATGGCCATGGGGTTAACTGTTAACTAAGAAACAGCTATAAAATTAACTGTTTACTGAGAATTCCGTGTCGTTCTAGGATAACTGTTAGCTGATATTTCTTGTTTTTTTAGTTAATAAATTCGAAAATAAATATTTGTTTGGTTTTAAAAGACCGAAACATTTAACTGATAACTGAGAAAATTGCTAAAATTTAGCTGTTAACTGATGTTGGGACCAATTCTTTTATGTACATTTTTCTTGCTGTTTTGTAACGTCTACGCGTATTTTATGCCTATATCATTTTTCCGTCCCCCCCCCCCCCCCCCCCTCGTATCAATGATGAGTTTTTGGAATATAAAATGGCTGTCATTTGAAAGACCAACCAAATTGCTCAGTGGGGGAAGGGTGAATGCAAATCAAATTGATTTTGTATATTTCTTAAAACTCAAACAACAACGTTCATAAAAATGGTACAATGTCACAACAATTTGAAAGCTTTTCAGTTCACGAGTCAGAAAGCTCCTCGGAAAAGATATATAAATTAAAACTTACAAATAGTGAAAAGATCCAGTTCTGTTTACGAAGAGTATTTCTTCTTTTTTGACATTTTTATTGTTATAATAACTTTACGGCTAAGCTAAACTATATATCAAAGCTATTTTAAAACATATATAAATCAAATTCTTTTTTTCTCTATAAAATAATTATTGACTATAGCTATACACTACCAAATATTTCGATATATAATTTCTACAAAACAAATACAAAAGTTATTATCAAATCTTTTTTTATACTATGTGCCGTAAAAAATAAGATTCCAGGATTCCAGTATCCCAGAATGCTCCTGTTCATTTTTCCTCACAATCCTTTTCGACCTTTCATGAGTTGGCACGTAATCTTTGGAATCGCTTTTCACTAAATCTCTACGAAATAGCCTTGTACCATCACTATCGTCATCATCTTGCAATTCAGGACCCAAAATATTCCTAAAGAATTTTTTGCTTGAATCATCATTAAACTCCTTCATTGTTCTTTTCATTTCATTTTTTACCTCGCTTTCTAATTGTTCTAAATCGTCGATGTTTCTTTGTTTAATGTCCTGTTTGACTCGCCTTAGAAAATTATTTTCTGCTGGCTTTTCAGTCGAAAAACCACGTAAATTGGAATTGTCATGTATGGCGTTTTCCATTTCTTCGAAATTACTCGCTTGTGGATCAGCATTCATTGACACGTGATCTGGAACCTGATATTCTTCTACAGGGACTTTATCTTCTGCCTGCGTTTCTGGTACATAACTGTTAGGGACATATTGGGCCATTTCCTGCGAGGGCAGTTTTTCTTTGTTTTCATGATCAGCAAGTTTCTTCTCGCCAATTTCATTGTTTCCCTTTGAAATTGGATCAGGCTCATTAATTGTTGCGTCATCTGCGTACACCATATTTGGTATGGGACCTTCTACTACTTGTTGAGGTGGCACTACATCAGATATGGAACCATTATTATGAGTATTACCAAGTGAGACATTCACAGGGACCGTATTTTGCAAGGAGCCTTCTACTACTTGTTGAGGTGGCACTACATCAGATATGGGACCATTATTATGAGTATTACCGTGTGAGACATTCACAGGGACCATATTTTGCAGGGGGGCTTTATTCGTAGATTTAGGGGACTTAACGTTAGATTCCTTGCTCTCATTAACATAATTCTCATTGGTGGCATTACGATATCCAAGTTTTAAGGGTTTTTGATTTAATTTATGTTGTTTTCTAGCTAATGATGGCTTGGCGATCGATTCAGTCTTTTGCTGGTCGAGTTCATCACCAGCCATGCCATTACCACTGTGTACTGGCTCATCACCACTCGAAGCGACAACATTATTGTTATCAAAACGTGACTTATGGTGCTGTTTTCCATTTTGGATTACTTCATTCGTGATGTCATCACTACCGACTACGTCATCATTAACCGCCATCATTGCACCACCTTGATAGTGATCACCAAAATCATAGAAACGTTCCTGACCACTTCCGGAAACACCAAAGTCACTTCCGCTTCCGGAATTTTCATTTCCGGTTTCTTCAAAAGCTCTATCATTAACAAGTTCTTCATCTTGTACATGTTTACTTCCGCTTCCTTTGAGTCCGCTGTCACTTTCATATCTAGGTACGTCATTTCCTAAATAGTCCTCGTCACTGACTGTTTTATTCAATTTTCCATATTCAGTTTCGAATCTCATTTTCATTACTTTTTCATCCAAAGGTTCTGGGATATCGTATGCGTGTTCCTGTTTTTTAGCAGCATATCTATTTTTTGAAAATGAGCTTTGGTGGTTGGAGTCGATCTCATTTTCGTCTACAGATCCAAAATCATCTTTTGGAACTTTCTTTTTGATTTTCTTTTCTCCACTCACTCCTTCTGTGCTATTTCTAAAAATAGGGTGATCGTCCTCAAAGTTGGTTTCTAGATACTTTTCTTCTGATTTTGAGTCCAACTTATTGCCCATTGTTTCACTGCCATTTTCATCGTCATAGTTTGTCATCTTACTTAAAATTTCAATGTTTTTATCTTCGATCCGCCCGTCTTCATTATCATTGCCATTCTTGATTTTTTCGTTTTCATCAATTTTATGAGTTGCGTTCGTGGAATGACTTTCTTTCGTGTTTATTGGTAATGGGTTGAAATGCCTTTCATTATTATGTGTATCTATTATCTGATGATGTTCATTAAACTTTTTATTTTCTTTGCTTTTATCATTCATGTTACTATGTAAATTTTCTGTAATTTTGGTTTCGGGTTTATACATTTTACTTCCGGTAAAATCACTCTTGCTTATGCTTTCACTTCCTGGAGATTTAATTCCGGGTTGATTTTCAATATTTGAATAATCTTTTGTGTTGAGTAGACCATTTGTGGCAGTTATACTTCCAGTTTTGGGCCTTTCTTCACTTCCGGGAAAATCATTCTTGTTTATAGTTTCACTTCCTGGAGATTTACTTCCGGGTTGATTTCCAATATTTGAATAATCTGTTATGTTGAGTGGACCATTTGTGACCATCTCACTTCCTTCTTTTCTTCCTGGAAAATCATCGACGACTGTAGGTCTACTTCCGGATGGTATAGAATCATTCCTGCCGATGTTACCATTTCCGTTCAGTTTACTTCCGGTTGCTTGTTCTATACTTTCAGGGTTATCAGTCAAGCCGACTTCGCCAAAATCATCTGCTGGCTCCTTGGTTTTGTTATTTTGTTGATCAAGGTTTCTATTATTCTGGTCTTCATCTTCATCTTCCCAGTTAGTATTCAAATACTCATCACTATTATTATTATTAATGCAATTGTCTTCGTCACCAGTCCCTCCGCAGTTGTTAGAATCATTCATTAATTCTCCGCTAGATTCCATATCCTCACTTTTTACTTCCGGTTTATGTTGATGTTGATTTCCGTTTCCGGATCCTTCCGATGTGATCACAAACGGACTAGCGTTTTCAGTTGTTCCTACTTTAGTTAAAGCTACGTATTTCTTGGAATCGGCATCATAGAAAATCAAAGGCGATTCATCGCTATCTTTGATACTCTGAACGCCACTTGAATGCTGGGGACTTCCGACTATACTTTTTCCATATGTAGAACCACTTCCGTTTAAAAGACTTCCGGTATGCTCACTTCCGTTATGCCTTCCGACTTGAACACTTTCCTTACCAAGTTTTTCGTTGGAAATCATTCCTGTATGTTCACTTCCGTTCAAATGACTTCCGGGTGAAACACCTTCATTATCAAGTTTTCCAGAAGAAACGCTTCCATTGGAAACCATCCCGGTATATTCACTTCCGTTCAAATGACTTCCGGTTAAAGATTGTTCGGAGTCTGTAATATTATCGTGAATATGTGTCACTTGATTGATATGTTTTTCCTTCCTTTCTTTTAATTCTTGAGAATTTTCATTAATTCCGTTCATGGACCTCAACAGCTTTACGTAAAGGTTAGGGCTTTTTACCTTATTCAATCGATTGTAATGTTCGTTCTGTACCTTACTTCGCGCAAAGTCCAATTTACCGATCTTTCGTCGTTTCCTTTTAGGTTTGTTCGCCCCACTGCCGTATAACTTCATTTTAATATCGACCTCACCGACAAGAGATTGACGGGGTTTTAAAGGGAGAAAACTGGCCGTTTTGCTAATACCCATAATCTTTTGGATAAGAGGGGTCGCAAAGGCTTGGAGGGCGAGCTTTGCTTTAGAGGAGGAACCAGGAGTAATTTCTAAACTCCCATCAGCCAGCAGAGGCTCTGTATCTGACTTCTCAGTTTTTGATGTCTTCTCGGTCTGTTCTGTTTTTCCAACACTGTTAGAATATTTCGAGTTTCTATCCATGAGATTCTTAGATTTAAAAGTTTTATTTGCGACGTTGTTCCTGCTTTTGTGCTTGGAAGAAATGTTCTTTCTCCTCAGTTTAGCTTTGTGTTTTACTAATCGATAAGCAATCTTCTTGTGACGTTTAAACGGATGTTTTAGATGTTTGCGGTGGCTAACTTTGTGGTGCTTTCTAAACATTTTCTTATGCTTTCCAATTTTATGCCAGTGCTTCGAATTTTTTTGGTAATTATTTTTCTTTGCATTTTTGACCGCATGAGGCGTTTTGGGAATTTTACTAGCATTTCGCGCATGCTCTGTATGAGTGTTTTCTGCCTTGAACACGTTTGTATTCTTCTTTCTATTCTTCAATCGTTTAGCAAGCTCAACAAACTTATTTCCTTTGACCAGTTCCCCCGTGGTATCCTCTACATTCTTAAGAATGTGATCGTGTAGTGTTGCATTTCCGGGGGTTGCCTGTTTATGTCTTTCATACTCGTTGACAACACGTGAGTCCCAGTTTTCGCGCTTCTCAGAGTCGTCAATGACAACTCGTTGTACGTCCTCCATGTCTCCTTGTTTGGCTTTGATCAAGTGATGCTCACGTGTGTTTCTGTCGTTGTCAGTAATGATCAGAGACCATGATCCTTTGGGGTCCTCGCCCCAGAAATGAACGGTCATAAATACCCAGTCCTAGAAAGAATACAACATTTAGTTTAAAAATATTTGTTATTAACAACGTGATTTTTAACGTTATTAGTTCCCCCTAAAATACACCAAGCACTCAAATAATCCGTTGTTACTGCGCGCTAGCATGACGCGCGAGTACCGTGGCCATCCAAGAAACTGTTGAGAAAGTTAGCCAATCAGCGTGCATTTTTTTTTTTGTGATTGACAGGATCGTCTGTGCATAAACAGATTATCGGAAGTAGGGAACCTATTTCATACAAAGTGTCGAAGATGAGCGAGGTTTTGATGTGGTTAAGAACTTTCTCAAAAGTTTCTTGGGTGGCCACGGTACCGCTTGTCACACTGTAAAAGGCTTGGCAGACTTTGAATTAACACCGTCATCATCATTGTCATCGTTGCCATTATCATTATTATCATTAATTGTATGACATTATTATCTTTGTTATCAGATAATATTATTATTACATATTATCGTCATTGACATCATGTCATTATTGTAATGATACAGAATACAACATTTAGTTTAAAAAATATTTGTTATTTACATCCACGTGATTAACCGTTAATTAATGATCATTATCATCGTTATCATCATTATATTTATCATCGTTATCATTGTAATTATCACCAACATTATCATCGTGATCATCATCATAACATTCACTAAAGTACAAACACTAAAAGTGTGCAATACTTTGTACTATTTACCACTAAATAGTGTTGATTAAACAATAGAGAACAAAATAATTTGCATAATTTAGCAGTATTTAGTGGTATTTATGTTGCACCGGCACTTTTAGTGTTTGTACTCTAAGCATTTTACCGTCAGTCCTTCAGTAGATTTATCGTTAAAGTCATCACAACTCGCCATCTTACCGTCCCATACTGGTTGATTTATCATTCATATCGAATCATCATAATCGTTAAATATTCATCACAACTCGCCATCCTACCGTCAGTCCTTCAGTTGATTTATCATTTCTTCTTGTCTTCAACAACTGACTGCGTGTCCCAGATGGTGAGATAAGGATGATACTCAGGTCTCCACGGCGACGGTGTTTCAATGTGATGACTACCTGCACGTGTTCTAGCTTACGCACTTCTGACGTAGTCCCATCACATGATGACGTATTGGCCGAAATTATCAAGCTCCCGGATGATGGAATATTTCTGAAAAATAAATAAAAAGTCGACTCAGTTCAGTTAACATTTCAGTGCTCTTTATATTTGCATTGTATAATAACTGTAGAAAAATGGACTATTTTGATATTTTTTGTTAATTGGATTTTAGTGATTTTTTTTTTTAATCCTTAATATATCGGATTTAAGTTCGGTTCCTGTTTCGGGAACATCCATGTTCAAGATTAAGCAATAATTCTCTGTAACGTTGTGGGTTTCATTTTTGAAAATCAGACTTTAAATCGGCATTTTAATTAGGTCCTGAACAGATCTTCGCCACTTATTGAATATTCAAATCGCTTTTGCAAATACGCGAAGCTTTTTCGGGATTCCTGTGGTGTCTAGGAGATTAGCGCTCATATATTACGTATACTGTTTATACAGGTCACAATATGTAGCGCTAATCTCCTAGGCACCACAGGAATCCCCAAAAAGCAACGCTTTTATGCAAAAGCGATTTTTTTATGCAAAACAGCCGAAAGCTACGTGCTACGTACCTGCTAGTGTTATATCTAGTATCGTGACAAACCCGTTGCTTAGCAACAAGTTTCCAGTTCAATGCAGCGTCAACCATCCTCATTGTATCGAGTTTACCAAACCCGAACTTGTGGTTGAATTGCTTCCCAGCGCCGTTAAGTGTCCAGCCCTCATCGAATGGACTCGTCTTTTGGGATGTTTCCACGATAATATGTTGAACATCTCGCCATGTTAGATTAGGACTGGAAACGAAATAAAGTTATTCATTATTACTCAGGCTACCCCGCAAAGGGACTATCTATGGGTCCGTTGTTGTGTCGAGATTGCACATGACGTAATTCCACAGGTAAACAACAACTTCTCTATGGCGTAGCCTGAGTAAACACATGCACAAAGTGTTTTTGGTTACCGATATGGTCGCGCGAAACCTAAGACACCCCTTCCCCCTCCCCCTCGTTTTTTTTTGCACTCGTCTAAGGTTTCACGCGGCCATATTGGTAACACAGCTATCCCAAAACAAACAAACAAACAACTTTCTCCCGTTCCCCCCAAAAGAAACGCTTGCTACGCTGGCTATTATAATAACAATACTTACTTTGCTTCAAGTACAAGAGCCAGCATTCCTGATGCCAGCGGTGCTGCCGATGAGGTTCCTTTAAATGTCCTGGTGCACTGATGATTAAGGTCTGTTGTGACCTGTGATAAATGGAGATAGATGTAAAGGAAATTCAAATAGATACTAAAATATGTATTTGCGTTCTCATTGCAATTTAGTATTTATATTTATCGTGAATTACATGAAAAGGAAAGAAAAAGCAAGGAAAGCAAAATAAAATAAAGCAAAGCATTGGAAAGTAAAGAAAGGCCAGGCAAGACAAGGCAAGGCAAAGCGGTAGTTTAAGGAAACAACCATCAACAACCCTAGCTTTTCTTTCCTTCCAACATAACATTTTAACTTAATTACACTTTACACTTATTTTAAAAGAAAAGGGAAGCAAAGCAAAACAAAGCTAAACATTGTAAAGAAGGAAAAAAGCAAGGCATAGTTAAGGAAAGCCTGAAAGGAAAACACCTAACTTACAATCTTATTTTCATCAGCTTCACGATGTGAAGCCCCAGAAAATGTCACAGCTATTGTAGACGCACATGTCTCCGTATAATATGTAGACAGACCATGATCACTAATAGCGCCTATTGATATGGTATAGATACTTGTAGTGTAGCCATCACAGTTACAGTCGTCATCTGTAAGTCCACCATTACCAGTAGCCCAGACAAAGATGTTGCCCTTGCCACCTCGACCCTAAACAGTAGCAATCAGGATTATATACTTAGAATAGAATAAATACTTATACACCTAACTGCAAGAACTTTGTCATGACTTTTTGTAATTTAGTTGGAAAGGAATTAATTAAAAGACAAATGAAGATCACTCCAAATGAACACTTTCTGTTGTATTTCCTGATATTCATTTGTTACTAAATTACTAATGTTACTTTTTCATAAGACAACATTCCTGCAAGTAGGTATATCATTAAATGTCTTTAAGTGTAAAATGACGGGAATTTTGCAGTACAAAACCCTGCAAACCTTTAAGTTTAAAAATAAGTTTGTAGTTAAAAGGCAATGTTTACTGCTTGTGCAATTATTGCAGCAACTTGTCTTGCAATGACGTTGAGACACGAGCTGCTTAAGAATTTCACAGTGTAACAGAGGCTGTTTTGCAATTTTCTTGTTGCAGACAGCATTGCACAAAGTAAAGTTCAGTTCTACTTGTTGCAATAGAACCCAGCATTTTGCTACGCCACATTCTCAGGTATTGCAAGACAATTTGCTGAGAAATGTGAACAGTGTAACAGCGCATGTCTGTAAACTGGGTTTAAACTATGACCTTTGCGGATTCTAGTTGATCTTGTTTGGAAGCGCGCAAAGGATTTTTTGTCAAATGGCGCCTTGAGACAGCAACCATTTCGGTTATACTTTTAGGCACTTGTGTTTTGTTTTTATTCCTTTTTATTGCTGATAGAACAACAGAGAGCTATTGGTGTCCAAGTTACGGATAATTTATCTATGTAAATTTAGGTTAAGGACGAACAACGCCATTTTAGAACTGTTGGCCTTGCAACAAGAATGCTTCTGATTGGCTTATACTAGCCGGAAGTGCGCGCGCGAAATCACCTGGTTTCCGGACGAATATTTAAAATAAAAAGGTTCCAGGTGATTTCACGCGCGCACTCCCGGTTAGTATAAGCCAATCAGAAGCATTTCTGTCGCATCGCCAACAGTTCCAAGATGGCGTCGTTTGAGAGAGTTGTTATCCGTGTTAATACTCGATAAATACATCCTTAAAATAACTTTACATTAAAAAGTTCTATGTTACTTGGACAATAAAGTTCACTGCTGATATATCAGGAATAAAAAAATAAAATCAAAACGCAAATGCCTTAAAAGTAACCGAAATTGTTTTTGTCTCGAGGCGCCATTTTGGAACTATACGTTTTGAAAAAACAATCCTTTGCGCGCTTCGAATCGAGATCACCTGGTTTAAGGTGCTTGCTATTTTACAATTAATGTTCAAATTAACAAATACCTTTCGTGCACCAATCTTGAGAGATTTGCTCGCAAGGAATCCTGGTTTTCCGAACCTCTTCCCATCGTCCTTTGGGCCCCAACAACATGTGTATATATCGATGTAATCAGAGCGATAACCGAGAGAGAGACTCTCAATGACGTCAGTTGCGAGACCATCCAACATACGAATACCTAAAATATGAGAAGATCTCAAATACGATATGTCGTCATCGAAAGGATTATTTGTAATGGGAGCTTATTTGGTAATTAATGGGGCGGGGGGCTTCCTTATACATACCATTATTGTTTCGACCCCTTTCAGATAATATACGAGTATTTCCCGAAGCTAACCTGAACATAACCCGAATTAATATTTACCACCGATGCTCGCGATGGATTTTACCTCAATACCATAGATACCATTATTGGTATCGACAACTTTCCGATAATATACGAGTTTTCCCCGAAGCTAACCCGAAGCTAACCCGATGCTCGCGCTGAATGAAACTCCAACACCACAGATACCATTATTGGTATCGACAACTTTCCGATTAAATACGAGTATTTCCCGAAGCAAAACCCGGACTTAACCCGAAGTAATACTTACCACCGATGCTCGCGTTGAATGAAACTCCAACTCCACAGATACCATTATCAGCCTCTGCTGCCACTTCACCGGCGCATCGTGTACCATGGCTAGAAACGATAAGCGAATGAAAGTAAAAAAGATAATCAATACGATCGGTAATATGTTAAATGATAAATCTTATACATTTTAATGCTTTACCAGTTTAAGGGGTCTGTGGACCGTGGTCTTGGATCAGCATCGAAATCATTAAAGTCAAAACTTGCACTCGAATCCTAATGAATAAAAACATATATAGTTAATCTCAAGAAGCTACAATCTTGGCAGAAACCAGTGAGACACTTTTACGGTTTTCTCTATTTTGACCTTTAACTATACATTTTCGCTGTAATCCTCCCCTCCCCCTCCATGCAATGTTGGTTTTCAGTCAATATGGTTCCTTGATGACTGCCAGGCCAACGTTGTGTAGTGGGGGCAGGGGAGAGTGGTTTAAACAACAAATTGAAGCCCAAAAAGCACGCGCATTACGCTAAAGACTAGTGTCCCTGTTTTAAGGCAGTTGACTCACTTAGTTTTTGCCGAGATTGTAGATTGTTTATTTTTGCAAAATACATCTGTTAGATGACGTGGTCGTGTATCAAGATACTCTACACCTATATATAGTGTAGTACCAACACTAGAAGCGTTATAAATCACTTACATAATTTTTCTTTAAATCAGGATGGGTGTGGTCAACTCCTGTTGACAATAAACACATAAAAGTTAATCATAAATTCAATAGACCTTTTCAATGTTCTCGTTCTATTATATTTGTGTTTTTCCTTACCATCATCGAGAATCGATACCACGACTCCTTGTCCTGTAAAGCCTCGACCCCATACGGGCAGCACATTGATATCTAGTCCAGCTGGCCCTGATGACTGGCCGATGTTTTGCTTTAAAAATAATTAGTATAAATACACAGTGATTATAGAACATCGCGCGCAGTGCATGATTGTTAACGAAATTCACACTATTTCTCAATAATTAATCACCTACAGCGTTTCGCGCGCTTTTAGAAATAAGAGTTGAACAGTTTTTCTTCAGTTATTTTCACTTTTATTTTCGCTATAATCCATTATTGAAATATTTTTCTTGACGAAAATGTTGTTTATTTATCATTGTAAATCCACATCTATATTTCTGATTGGTTGATTTCTCTTAATCTGTTCAATTAATTTTTGCACGCATCCGTCCCGGCGTGCTTTGCGGCTTGTTTGTTTTTTGTTATATATATATATTTTTTGCCTTTTTTTCTTTTGGGACTCGCATTTCACGTAGATGTGTTGTTAATAAGAAATTCCACCTTAGTTCTCCAAGAAGTAATATTAATGAAAAATACATCTTGACAGTTGATGAAACAGGTAGAATACACCACTCGTGCAATGCACTCTATTAAGCCACGGCATTTTTCATTAATTCTTCACGAACGGTGTAATTTCCTACACTAATTAACGATGTAAGCGACAGTCTGACCACAATTTTATGTTGTGGGAAACCTTTATATGTCAAAGTTATAGATGTAGATGTGTGATGTAGATGTGTGATGTAGATGTAGAAGATAATATTCTTACCAGGTACCACTGGTCCTTGAAATATGGGTCCTGGACACTAACAGCCATGTCACGCCTGTCGCGTGACGCGTGACCATCATCTGATATTACGTTCCGTTTGCTTCTATCAAGAATTCGTTGTTGCTTCACCCATCCTATCTTTAATAACAATATAACAACTTATATTTAACAATTATTTACCAAAGGCGAAGTGATTATCGTAGAATATTTACCGAAGCCGCGAGTCTTCGATAATCACAGAGCCTGAGGTGAATAATTGTTTTAGTATTTTTATACAAGTGAATTTAAATAAATAACAACGAAAAAAAGTTTCTTTATTTCAAAATAAAAATGGTTGGGGAAAGCGCCGGCCGGTTTTGAGAAACCAAAACGATGGCGGATTAATCCCTATTTTCGGACTCGTGGACCATGAGAGCGAGAGGTATAATTGTTTTAGTATAAACCAACTAGTAGGTCAAACTTTGCCATATTTTGAAACAAAAATAACATTTCAATCGTTTTATTTTGATAAAACTGATAATCAAAAGGGAAAATACCGAGTGCGCGCTCAATGACGTGTGACGGCAAGTCAAAATGTATTCAACACACATCGAAATTCTCAACTGTTTTTGTCATTTTTTCCCTCAATATTTTTTTTAACGGCTGAAAATAGCATAATTTTAGTGTTAAAACTACTATATATTTTTGAACGACGGAGAAATTAAGAAAAGTTCAAGAACAGTTTTTTTAATCTGGCTTTCTCAATCAAACTGAAGAATCGTCTGATGGCGTCAGTAGCGCGCGCTCTTCAAGTCAAAATTAATTCACAAAATGTTCTAGTTTTTCTAGTTTGTCGCGTATTATTTAACTTTTTTTTAACTTTGTCGCGTATTTAGTATTTTTTGGGATAGCATTTTCTTTTATTTCAACGATTTCTTCGTCCGTGACTCCTGCGAATTAAAAAACGACTAGTCCACATTTTGAAAAATTATTTATTATATTCACTTGTAAAAAAATACTAAAATATAATATCATATATGAGATTAGTCAATAGACCTAATCGGCTAACGCGTTGCTATGTACGTTTCCACCCAATTCAAAACCTCTGGGAATAAAAACGTTTGTTTCAAATATTTTCCATGTGACATTGAATAACATAAGACAAAGAATGTTATTCCCAAAATATTTGAATTGGGTGGAAACGTACATAGCAACGAGTTAGTCGATTAAGTCTATTGTATCCCGATTGTTTCAATGGGTAGGGCACGCACTCAGGTGTATATCGTATTCACTCGAATAAACCCCGCGGCACTTATTAGATTTTTCTCGCTCTCACTATCCCATTCTTGATAAGAAATACGAATACTTGGGAGATCGTGAGCCGTGAAATAAATTACTTTGAACTGAAGATCATAGCATTTGATAAAAACTTATTTCCAATGCTGTTCTAAAGTTAGTAGCATTATAGCGTTAAAATGCGGCGCTTATTCGGTAAACTTTTTCATGGTTCTAGTCCACAACCTCAGCCTCGATAGCGTGTAAATTTAATGAATGTATACATTATCAAACAATTGAAAGACTTCAAAATTCCACGGGCAGTAGTCAAATTCTAAAGAATATATTACACGCTATGGAGGCTGAGGGTGTTCGATGAGAACCGTGAAAATGTCAATTACGATAAGTGGGATGTACTGACTTCTATTATTAAGGTGCACTTCGGAGCTGCGCGGCCTAAAATGACGAGTCAGTTGTATTTTCTAGTATACACACAAGTCTTTAGGCGAGTGTGTATGCAAAGAAAAAAAAGACAAGAGACGAGTGGGATATTCACGGTATATCACGAGAAAACATTTTATAACATCTTAGTTCATTTCATATAAAATAAAGAAAACCCACGAGAAGATGTCTCATGCATGGGAAGAGGCAGTTGAATACTGCTGAATATACAACAGCTTTGAAGCATTCTGATTGGCTGTATTTTATATGATGTTGGATAAATTGCAATTTAAATTAACGTTAACAAATATAATGAATGATTTTTAAATCATTAAAATGGTTTACCATTGGTTCAGACATCAGTAGTTCGGTATGATCTTCTATGCTACGTTTGCGTCTCCCCTCTCCCCGTTCGTTTTTTCTTTCAAACAAGTAATAGCCATGTAGCTTTCCAATCTGTTAATAAAACAGAACATTGTAAAATGAAACTGCAAACAAAATAGTAATAACAAATCCTCCTCACTCCGCCAAGCCCTCAAACCCAAGTCAACGCCTGCTAAGTGCACACTTAAAAACTGTACCATTGCGTCAACTAAACTCTGCTTCAAGAAGTGTGTCGTTTACAAAATCACATGCTCGAAATGTCATTCCATATACATTGGTAGCACCATACGACACCTCCACGACCGCATTAAAGAACACACAGCATCCAGCAAATCATCTATCTACAAACACATCAACACTTGTCAATGTACTAAAGAAACACTACTAATTTCCATCATCGACAACGAGAGAGATCCATTGAACCTCAGAATTCTAGAGGCATTCTATATTAAGAAAAACAAGCCTACCATCAACTCCCGTGAGGAAAGCAGTGAACTAGATCTCCTATTGTTTTAATCTTTACGGTTGATCAACCACACGCGTATATTTAGAACATGTAAATATTTAATCATTTAGTCTCTGATGATGCCGTTGACGGCGAAAGCTCAGACTCTCAATAAATAGACTTATATAGTAGCAAGGCCTCACTCGATCACTCATTTAATTCTAAAATAGTAATGTCCAAAGGATATAGAGTTGTCTTGTAAATAGACATTTTCATGGTTCACGTTCACGTTCACAACCTCAGCCTCGATAGCGTGTAATACATTTTTGACAATTTGACTACAGCTCACGGTAGTTTAAGGAAAGTTCACATTATCAAACAATTGAAGCTAATTGAAACACTTCCTGCTAAATTCCACGAGCTGTAGTCAAATTCTAAAGAACATGCATATTACACGCTATCGAGGCTGAGCTTGTCCGATTTGAACTCGATGATTTGAGCTCGGTTATTATACCTTACAAATAATCCTCCAATCTTATCTCCGTATTTTAGTCACGTGGCAATCCATTATTTCAATATTAGGATCGACCTATGGTCTCGCCCAATATTGAATATATTCTCGACTTGAATCAGTTCTGCCATAATTGGTCAGGATGAATCTAATAAGTGCATAATATTCACTTCTCCTTCGGTGAATAATTCTTCAATATTTTAATCGTTCTTATTGAATTTGAAGATTGATTTTAAGGAAATACATTATTTGAGGAAGTATTCAATGAACAACCCAACCGAATAAACTTGCAGGTAGATAGAACATCAACAAACTGGTGAAAAGTGTGAACATATCGAAAACATTAATCAAAAATCCCAAAACATTCTTATCGTCTGTCTAACATCTTTCTAAGGGTCAGATAAAATAAATAATAAAAAATAAATCACTTTTTTAACGTCTCAATCTTCTAGCTGGATATGTGTGCCCTACTAATTGGGAAAATTCAGACACACACTCACTACCTCTACGTTAATTATTTTGCACACAACTCGGCTCACATGTTCATTTTAATTTTATAGATAATTTACTTTTGATAGATTCATTTGAAAAGCGTTGTGATTAAATAGTCCAGTTTCATGTTATCTATCACCGCTGTAATATTTTTAAATTTGTTAAAACAAATGGAACATTTATACAAGCTGAGCCTCGATGTG
This sequence comes from Metridium senile, assembly GCA_949775045.1. Taxonomy (NCBI): domain Eukaryota; kingdom Metazoa; phylum Cnidaria; class Anthozoa; order Actiniaria; family Metridiidae; genus Metridium; species Metridium senile. The sequence goes on along the minus strand of OX459108.1, from coordinate 3,524,877 downwards.
TTGTCAAAATATTCACAAATCCCAAGCAAAGCACGAAAAAATGTTCTCACTTAATATAACAATAGAAAACATATTTGAATTTACTCTGAATTGAGGCTATATCCATGTGCAAATGTCCCTTTTGTCAAATAGTACAGTGGTGCTAGATAACACGAAACCTGTCTATTCAGTGACTCGTTTCCTGTCTTACCTGCCCCCTATTTGTAAATCCATACTTCGTAGCGATCCCAGTCACGGCGTCTTGATCCAGATCACCCACATGAACGGCCCAAGAATTGGTATATTTCACATGATCTCCCTCTTCGTTGCACAAAGACAGACCAACACAGTTCACTATCGCTAAAATAAGCGCTACAGCCCCGCGCATTCCGCTTAAATTGGATATTATTGCGGCCTCTTTTCTCCCTGATCAATCCTCGATCTCATTCTCCAGTTGTATATATCATTTGATATTCTTACGAAATGAATCCCAGCGCCTCGATTTGGTGCCAACTTGAAAGCACTTCGCAATAATTAAATTTGCAGAAGTCGATCTTTCTTTATAGCATAAAAACGTTTGAGGAGCTGAGAATGACTAAAGGCAACGAGAATATGACATTTATAGCTATTGTTTGTGCAAATGAGTTTAATGATTTGGTGACTTAAACGCGCCAGAGCATTCAAGGGAGCGATTGTTTGAAGTGCAAATTATTCTAATCAGCTTAAACAAAAAAGTAAATAGATATTAAAAAAGATCGTCTTCCTATATTGACTTTCATTGAATTTCAAATAGATTATATTTTCTCGGGTAAATGAGCAGTTCAATTTTCAACATCAAATTTGAGAAAATACGTGTTTTTCTCGATCAAATAGAAAATAAATTTAAATAATTAGCTGATTCTATTCAAAAGCTAAAACTAATGAATTATATTCAACTCTATATGGATGTTTATAATCAACTTATGGGTCCGTATTCGCTTGCCTTGAAATGTCCCAAAACACATTCCTCTTGGACAGTTTGGGGACATTGAATCCTTTTTGCAGTCCAACGCATCTATTGTCTTTTGAAATTATATATTTTACATCTTACAATATTATATTTGCAAAACACTGGTAAAAGCGAATAAGACAGATTGAAGGAGAAAACACTATTAAATCCAACGAAGTAAAGACCAAATAGCTACTAACTAATAGTTTCTATTTAATTTAGTGACTATTTAGTCACTATCACTCAAAAACCAAATAAATTGAAGTAGTACGTTAGAGTGATTTTCATAGTACTGTGAAAGAATTGGCAAACTAATAGTTGTTACTACACTCTGAATCTATTGTTTTCTTTCCTTCTTTACCAACAAGTACGAACTAAATTGTTTTTTTTTTTTCACGGTCAAATGAAAATCAATCTAGCTGATTCGATTTAGTCAGTACCACTCAACCAGAAACATCAACTGATACAAAAGAAAACAATACCTCATTACAACTTTACTTGTCTTTAATAGTGAATTAAAACATAAGAAGAATTTACATAGCAATTTGCTTTTATTTAATCGATATAATTTTTTTGGCTCTATACATCTTATTAGGCAGATTCTGGTGTTTTTCTTTTTATTTATTTTGTTTTTGTAATAATCATTCAAGTTTGACTTGCCACCATGATTAACAAGTCAACCGATGTAGAGCGCAAACACTTAATCCGTGAAATAAAATCTATTTTTTACTGTCTAAGGGGCTGTTTATATGGAAGCCAGTTGTCCCTGCTAGCCGGGATAACTCTTTTGTTTTGTATTCCCCGGGAAACACAAAACAATAGAGTTATCCAGGCTAGCAGGGACAACTCGCTTTCATATAAACAACCCCTTATAGTTCTTATTTAGTGACTATTAGTGACTATTTTAGACAAGTAAAGCTGTAATGAAGTATTGTCTCCTTTGTATTTGCCTTTTCTTAGACTGTTCTGGTTGAGTGCCACTAAATAAGAACTATTTGTTAGTAGCAAATTGTTAGCATCAATCTGTTACAACAACAAATTGACAGAAATTTATACGCATTATGGACAAGTCATTCTGGGTCATGATCAATGTTGATTGTATAAATTTGTTCAGTTTTAAATAAGTCAAGTGGTTGTTCAAATACTTGGTAAATTGAACTGCGCGTGCACTCACTGCAAAAACGACTGAGTAGTGGTTACTGAAATGAAATAGCTGAGTAAATCGATGCATCAACAGTAACTCACTGCAAAACGACTAAGTAGTGGTTACTGAAATTGCTGGGTAAATTAATTAAATCAATGCATCGACAGTAACTCACTGCAAAAATGACAGAGGTCACAGAGTAGTGGTTACTAAAATAACTGAGTAAATCGATGCATCAACAGTTACTCACTGCAAAAACGACTGAGTAGTGGTTACTAAAATAATTGAATAAATCGATTCATCCACAGTTACTCATGCAAACATGATTGATCGATTAGTTACTCCGGGAATAACAACACGCTGAAATACGTGACCAACAGTTCAAACAAGTATGCAAATTCCTTGCCAGTTGCTATGGTACAATGATTATGCATTCATAATAAAGGGTGTAACGTAGTCGCCTTGTCATAACTTGGCCAGTGTGTTAATGTTCTAGCTAACTCTGAATTTGCACCTTCATTTCCTAGTTTTTACAAGTTTTTTTCAAGTATAAATATGTCTTCATCAGGCATAAAATTCGACGAGAGTGTCGGCATAGAATACGGCAAATTGGCCAGTGGAAAGCAGAAACCGTACAGATACATCATCTTCAAGATTGAGAAAGACAGCGAAGGATATGAGTACACGAAAGTTGTCGTCGAGAAAACTGGCGGTCGAGACAAGACCTTTGCAGATATGAAAGCCGACTTAGACAAAGATGCTCCAAGGTATGTGGTTTTCGATATAGCATACCACACTGCGGGAGAACAGCAACTTCGAGAGAAAATTGTCTTCATTAAGTTCGTTCCCTCGACGACTGGTCGTCAGGCTAAAATGGTGTACAGTTCCACTGAAAAAGAGCTCAAACAGACGCTAGGCACCGCGAGCATCTCCAAATCTTTCCATTTCGAAGACCACAGTGAAATCAACGAAGATGTGATTGTGAAAGAAATGGCCAAACAAGGATAGCCTCTTCAATGAAGACTTAGAGTGTCCTTTTTACTAGATCAAATGATAGCACATTGGCGGCTAAGTATGGACACCAAGGATTCATCTATTTGACATTTAACCATATATACAACTGAAATAAGATATTTTGAGGAGCTGAGAATGAAGGCGATGGAAGTGGAAGATATATAAATCAGTTTAAACAGGGTTAAATAGAAAAAATAAATGGAAAAATATTCAAAACATGAAGATTATCTTTTTATATCAATTTTTTCATGCCATTTGTTTTGTTTCTAGATTTACAAAAACCAAGTAGTGGTTACTGAAATAACTGGGTAAATTGAATCGATGCATCGACAGTAACTCAATGCAAAAACGATTGAGTAGTGGTTACCGAAATAGCTGGGTAAATTAAATCAATGCATCGACAGTAACTCAATGCAAAAACGATTGAGTAGTGGTTACCGAAATAGCTGGGTAAATTAAATCAATCATTACCAGAAATCGAAGACATGTGACGTCACCGCATGCTAAAGTTAGATTTGTGGCATTTAAAAATGGCCGCTCAGAATTACTGATAAATGTATGGGCTCAGAAAGAAAATGTCTAATATATTTGCTAAATATCATTGTACTATCGGTGCCGCCTCCTAACTTTTAACTCGAGTATAAGTTCTATTCATTTATGCAAGTTACGTTTGATTTAGTTTACTCAATATGCAGCACGAAGGAATAACATTATCGAGAAATAATTGCTTTACTTTAGTCTGTATTTCAGCGAAAAATGTGTAATTTACCTTGTGTTCAGCATCGCCTGCCATCGATAGTTTACATGGATCCATCCTTGCCGCCTTCTTAATATGCTTCTGAGATTACGAGCTTTTCAATGCTGTTTTAGAAATCTTTTCAAGTAATACACCAATGACGCAGATTAACGGTAAAAAGGGATGATTTTTTAGTTTTAAAAAGTTCAATTTTACACCAAAATATCATAAAAAATGACCGATAAATCCTGCAAAGAAGCTTGTTTCGATCGTCGAGTCGATTGCAATGTTTACAGCTTAGTAGCCTGGTGATTTAACGTGTTATACCGCTGTTTAAAGAATCCGAAGGCTTCTTAAGCGGGAAATTCGAAATTCAAAGTTCATAGCATGGGCTTCCTGTGTCCTTTGAAATTTTCTAAGTGACCTAATTCGTTCGAATTATTCTATGCCGAGCGTAAGCGAGCGCTTCCATTTTAAATATCTCAACTGCACCAGAAGCGCTTGGTACTTCTAAACAAATTTATAGTAGTTTGGTTTTGATAAATTGATTTATTTCGATAGAAATTCGAGGATAATTCTGGACTGCCAGTAGACCGCTGGTCATAATTTCGCGGACGTAAAATGTCTTAGATTTCTGGTAATGGCATCGACAGTAACTCAATGCAAAAACGATTGAGTAGTGGTTACCGAAATAGCTGGGTAAATTAAATCAATGCATCGACAGTAACTCAATGCAAAAACGACTGAGTAGTGGTTACTGAAATAGCTGAGTAAATCGATGCATCAACAGTAACTTATACTGCAAAAACGACTGAGTAGTGGTTACTCAAATAACTGAGTAAATCGATGCATCGACAGTAACTCACTCCAAAAACGACTGAGTAGTGGTTACTCAAATAATTGAATAAATCGATTCATCCACATTTACTCATGCAAACATGATTGATCGATTAGTTACTCCGGGAATAACAACACGCTGAAATACGTGACCAACAGTTCAAACAAGTATGCAAATTCCTTGCCAGTTGCTACGGTACAATGATTATGCATTCATAATAAAGGGTGTAGCCTGCGTAGCTCGGCCCTAGGGAGAAAGGAGCGGAGGGGAGGGGAGGGGGATTGGGGAGAGGAAGGGAAGAAGGGAGGGCCTGCAGCGAAGACCCTTGATTTTCCATAATTTCGCGCACGGATTCCGTGCGCGAAATTCCCATTGGTCGAGAGCGACCAGGTGAAATCTCATTGGCTGTTGTTAGCTATATTGTGACATGTCAATATTGAACAGACCAACGGTAGCTTGAGCTGTAACGAGTAGCTCTAATTACAAACGGCTATTTCAGGCAAGTGAGATCAAGAAATTTCGATGTATAACATATCTAAAAGCAGCATCAGAAGTTCAAAACTGATAAATATTTTTGGTTTATTTCACATTGGGTAAGGTAAATACGCTTTCTGACTGAATAAAGCAAGATATGCTGCATTGTTTACTTGACCTTTGAAGGTCATGTAAAATAGACTTGATTTCCGTTTGTGAAGTAAACACGCTCATTTCTTGGCATCCTGTAAACCTGAGTCCGTGTTTTACAACGATTTGTAAAACACGGACTGATTATCAGATTATCAGATTAGTAATATGAACTACTGAGTCCGTGTTTTACAAATCGTTGTAAAACACGGACTTACACATAAATAACATTATCAGATTAGTAACATGATAGAGTCACGTACACATAACGCAACGTAACGCAAGGATTACAGGTTAAAACTACCGCTCACGGTAACAAAATTCATTAATAATATTTGACAAAAATATTTATAAAAATATTTAAAAAAATATTTAATAAAAATATTTATCGCTCGGCTTGTCACACATTGACCTCAAGTGATGCGAGAGTGTGACACAAAGGCAAATATATGATTTTCAAAGTTTGCAAAATGATATACTAGTACTAGTAAAAAAAGTTCGCAATTTATATGATTACGTATAAATACCTAGATAAAATATTTACTATATACTAGTAAAAAAAAATTCGCAAATGTATCAACTTTAACAAATTGCAAACTTTTTACACGTACTTATAGCATAATATAATATACTAGTAAAAAAAAGTTCGCAAATCTATCAATTTTTTTTTTCGTGATGTCGAATGTGTATACTGTTAGTCATCACTTGACAGGAATAAAAGAATTTCCCCCCGGGAAATTCCTGTGTGTAATGTAAATTATGAAAGATTAAATTGATTGATCATTGAATATGTTGTTTTAACAAACATCGCTATTGTTTGTATAAAGTCTACCCTAAACAGTCGGTCTGACACTTGTCACTTGAGGTATAGACTAAATATGATTCAGCTGATTAACTTATTTAACTGGTAATGGTAAATGTAGAAAATACCATCGCTTTTACAAACTTCTCTTTTTCTTTCTTTCTTTCTTTCTTTCTTTTTAATTCACATTCTCAAAACTAGCAGTAGTCGCATGTCTCTTTGAGGGCTTATTTTTAACGGCGTCAATTATTCGCTACAGAATAATATCAATATTTGACTGCACACTCGATAATTCCATGATGCAACAAGATCTTCAAAAACACCACAGGTATCCCGAAAACTGAATACACAGGGAGACAGTTGAAATACACAAATTTTATATCAACCTAGCTTTTCTATCCATGATTCCATATGATGTTTGATTATTTGCAATTAAGAATGCCAAAGTATGGGTTCTAATCTTTAATAAAAAAGGAATAAATGTGTGTGCGTCCACATTAGTTTTTTATTCCAAAAATAGTGGGCTGACAAAATATTAAGTTGAAAAAACGCAAAAACTTTGCTTTAAATAGAAAACGCGTTTTCTCAGTAACCCGATTTGTCACCTCCGATTTGTGGGCCAACTGCATTGTACTACAAATCGCGGTTTTGCTCAATAACATTTACTTTACTGTAGTGCGTTAGAAGATTATTTGGTTGATTATCGGAAGCCGATATTTTTCACAAATCGATTTACATTATTACAATTTACATTATCACAAATCGAGAATAAAACAAATAACAAAACAATAACTTACCGGGAAGAAGTAGGGAGAGTTCTGTGGTGACCTTGCCGCAATCAAACCTGTAATCTTACGTTGCGTTATGTGTACGTGACTCTATCATGTTACTAATCTGATAATGTTATTTATGTGTCAGTCCGTGTTTTACAAATCGTTGTAAAACACGGACTGAGTCCGTGTTTTACAACGATTTGTAAAACACGGACTCAGTAGTTCATATTACTAATCTGATAATCTGATAATCAGTCCGTGTTTTACAAATCGTTGTAAAACACGGACTCAGTCCGTGTTTTACAACGATTTGTAAAACACGGACTCAGTCCAGTCCGTGTTTTCTGGGTCCAGTCCAGTCCGTGGTTTACAGGATGCCTCATTTCTTTTGAGTTTTGAGCTTTGGAACTTTATTAGACAAGTTTAAAATGATAATTTGGATTGTGAAAATTTGGTCACACATATAATAGTAATATATTTTGAAATACGAAGTTTTTATGTTAGGAAACACTAGTAATGGAGGTCACAATTGACAGCTAAACCAGAAAACAAACAGTGCTAGGAAGAGGGCGTAATGGAAAATCAAGGGTCTTCGCTGCAGGCCCTCCCTTCTTCCCTTCCTCTCCCCATCCAAGATGCTCCAAGGTATGTGGTTTTCGATATAGAATACCACACTGCGGGAGAACAGCAACTTCGAGAGAAAATTGTCTTCATTCGGTCCATTCCCTCGACGACTGGTCGTCAGGCTAAAATGGTGTACAGTACCACTGAAAAAGAGCTCAAACAGACGCTAGGCGCCGCGAGCATCTCCGAATCTTTCCATTTCGAAGACCACAGTGAAATCAACGAAGATGTGATTGTGAAAGAAATGGCCAAACAAGGATAGCCTCTTCAATGAAGACTTAGAGTGTCCTTTTTACTAGATCAAATGATAGCACATTGGCGGCTAAGTATGGACACCAAGGATTCATCTATTTGACATTTAACCATATATACAACTATAATAAGATATTTTGAGGAGCTGAGAATGAAGGCGATGGAAGTGGAAGATATATCAATCAGTTTAAACAGGGTTAAATAGAAAAAATAAATTGAAAAATGTTCAAAACATGAAGATCATCTTTTTGTATCAATTTTTTCATAACTTTTGTTTGACTAGCTACTAGATTAGATTTTCTCAAAAGGTTTATGGCCGATAGTCGTTCAATTTTACAAAAACGACTGAGTAGTGGTTACTCAAAAAGCTGGGTAAATTAAATCAATGCATCCACAGTAACTCTCTGCAAAAACGACTGACTAGTCGTTACTGAAATAGCTGGGTATATCGATGCATCCACAGTAACTCACTGCAAAAACGACTGAGTAGTGGTTACTGAAATAGCTGAGTAAATCGATGCATCAAAAGTTACTTACTGCAAAAACGACTTAGTAGTGGTTACTTAAATAACTGCGTAAATCGATGTATCCATTAATTTTTAAATATAAAACAAAAATGAAACGGAACGACTTGAAAAGGAAGGAACTGCAACAAACCAAACAACAAAATTACAATAACACCCGAGCCAACTAATCGATAGAAAAAGATCATCGAAAATATAATCGATAAATCGATTTAATCGATTTATTTAGTTGATTAGTATCGATTAATACCAATAATCGATAATCACAAACTTTCGGGCTGATTAGTATCGTTTAACATCGATAATCGATGAAAATCAATAGTAGATGAAAACGCGTTCAACATGAAAGAAGGTCCAACAAAGATACCGTTATAAATATCGATAAATATACCGTTACTTTAATATATCGATAAATATCGATATACACAATCGATAAACATCGATATAAATGGATATAATCGATAATCAAAAAAAAGCTGTGTATCAATTTTCGATTTTTATCGATTAAATATTATCGGGAAGAATTGATAAATATCGATTTGTATGGACTTAGACTTAGTTACTTTGAGAATAACAAACGCTGAAACATCCTTCGGTAGGCCCCTTTCGTGACTGTCACGATAATATTGCGTACAAGTATGCAAATTTCCTTGCCAGTTGCTATGGTACAATGATCATTGCATTTATAATTAAAGAGTGTAACGTAGTCGTCTTGTCATAAATCCAAAGGGTTCTAACTAACTCTTACTTGCTCCGTCCTTTCCTATTTTTTACAAGTTAGAAAGTATACATATGGCTGATTCGGGTATAAAATGCGATGAGAGCGCAATCGAGGAATACGGCAAAATGTCCAAAGGTGGGAAACAAAAAGCGTATAGATACATCATCTTCAAAATTGAGAAAGAAGGAGAAGGAAAGGCTGCCCATTACAAGAAAGTTGTCGTCGAAAAAACTGGCGGTCGAGACAAAACCTTTGCAGATATGAAAGCCGACTTAGTGAAAGATGCTCCTAGATATGTGGTTTACGATTTAGCATACAACACTGCGGGGGAACATCAATTTCGAGAGAAAATCATCTTCATGTGTCTCAATCCTTCGACGGCTGAGGGTAAAGCGAAAATGGTTTACAGTACAACGAAAAAAGAGGTCTTACGAAAGTTATCTATTTCTGACACAAGCAGGCTATTTCAGTATGATTGCCACAGTGAAATCAACGAAGATGAAATTATTCAAGAAATGGCCAAAGGGACATAAACTGTTCAGGAACTTAAAACATACTTGGTAAAATTTTAGAACTTTTTATTGTTGTTGTGAAATAGAACTCGGTGAATGTTCTAGAGTTTGTGAATTCGAAACTTTGGGCTGAAACTATTAATCTTTATATCAGGCAATAAAAATTTTAAAATGTTGTATTATTGTAGACATATGCTCAATCCTTGTTCAATCATAGTTAATAGTTTGGAAACTTTTAGGTCTTCCGGCCAACATTCCATTCAAATTTAGATAGTTTGAATAATTCACATAAACTAAATATAAAACCTCAAAAAAATGTAGAAAATAAGGCATTTAGATTTGATGTTACTGGAGACTTTTATTCAAACGTTTTCGACAAGATAGCCATCATATTTTAAAACAATAAAATAATTTAGAATAATTTCATGTAATTTCCATTTCCTGATTATGACCATCTAGTCGAAAACGTTTGAATAAAAGTCTCCAGTAACATCAAATCTAAAAGCTTTATTTTGTACATCGAAGAGAGCGACAATTATGACATTCATTTATATATTCTTCAAAAGTAAAATTCTCAAATGTTTCCAAAAATGTTTTTTTTTGTTTCAATATATAGTTTTCAATTACTTTTTTGATATCCAAAAATTAAATAAAAAAACTTCAAAACCTTCATTTATATATTCTTCGAAATTAGAATTCTCAGATGTTTCCACAATATATATACTTTTTCATGTTTCCAATGATTTTTTTGATATCCAAAACGTTTATTTCCTTTGCAAATATTTAATTACAATTACAAGGAAATTTAGAAACCAATATTGCCCAACAAATTATTTTAATTTTGATATGATAAGATATAAAATATTAAATCAAGTAATTGTGTACGAGCAAATTATAGCATAGAATAGCTTTGGGTAAATTGTTGAATTGTGTCCTTCAGATCTTGATACATTTGAATTTTTCCGAGATTACTCATTTAGCGATCATCCACTAAAATAGTTAAAATTCTTCTCATGTTATTTCATTTCCTTACTGAAATAAGCCAATGCTTATCTCAAACAAAAGATACCAAAATGCTAACTAACTAGGGTAGGGAAGGGAGTGTATTGGTATTATATTCATATCAAATGACGTCATTGTTACGAGTAAGCTGTAACTTGTGACCATGTATGGAAACGATAAAATGATTTGCGTGTTGAAGCAGATCGACACACTGGTTGGCATGGTGTACAGTAGCAGCCGTGTTTAGCCTCGTCGCGCAACGCTTCCGCGGCTGGTTGTCACGTTGAAAAATAAAACTAGCGAATTGTCTCCGGCACACTTAATTAGGCTACGTACAATTTTGGTAAAAACTAGTGAGACACTTTTTCAGTTCTCTCTATTGTGAATATAGAACAAGCATCGTCTCTGACAAGCTTTAAATCTCAAATACGTTGTCACTCGTTTTGAAACAATTAATATTATTATTGCACGGTGTCCTGGTAGAGCAGGTTTTTATTTTAACTTCTTCCATTTCTTTTCTTCTATTATTGTATTTAATTGTAGGCATAGATTAGCTTTAGTGTATTTAATATTCTCTTGTAAATATATATAATTTATTGTGATTTTCCTGTCATTATCCTTATTTACCGTAGGTAAATAAAGTGATCTTATCTTATCTTATCTTATCTTAAACGTCAGTAAAGTTAAGTTAGCATTTTTTACAGTGTTACAAATCTCATTCTTAGCAGTAGAAACGAAATAGTTTTACTCACGCTTTCGCGTAAAGTTTCTTTTATTTTAATTATTTATAATTAGGTCTCTGGAATATTCTTGATGACGTCAATGGAACACTCTGTATACAAAAGGCATTGTGCAGTAGCTGGTCACGTGCCCTTGTCAATTAAACATTACACTTCTAGTCTGAAGTTAGACACATTTAGTTTATTTGCCCTTCATGAAAGGAGATTCTCGACTCCCAGCAATCGAACAATTTGTTGGCTTTTTATGAAGCATCAAACACAGTATGATTATGCGAATATGGTTATTATTATTCTTGATTACATGGCTGACTTGTGTGATAGAATACCACACAAATTCCATTTGATTTTATGTTCTTTGTTTTTTTTTGTGCTTTCGATCTATCATATTTGATTTGTTGGGAAAATTGAGTAAGGTAGCGAAATTTTAAAAAGTGCTGCTTTGCCCACAGGTAACCCAAGCTCACTATCTGTGGTCTTATAAGCCTTATATGGAGAATATACGCGGATTTTAGTATAAATGATAAAAATAGATGTTCTTACTTGTTTCTTGTGTTTTACTTTGACAGGTTTTTTTAGCAGTTTTGAGCGAGTATAGTGGAAAAGTTTCTCTCGGCTTGTCAAGACCACAGATAGTGAGCTTGGGCTACCTGTGCTTTGCCTATAATTTTTACGTTCTGCGACGGATTTTTTTTATACATACTGCACATTTCAAATTGTTTTTGCTACACTTACAAATAGCGATGGAAATGATAAGAAAGATAGATAAATATAACAAAACGCGATAGCTCAGCGAAATTTTGTTATAAGTGAATGAGTGGGGAGCCTGTGGGGAGCCTGCATTGCGATGCTACAGTACAGCATTTCGCGCATGGTCATGCAAAATGACCCCTTGTTGGTAGTGCCTAATTTATATTAACTATGTTATTTGAGGACTAATTTTCAACTTATGTAACGTTGCATAATTAATTTGCGACGAAAAAGTTATCTGATTTTGTTGATTTCACATTAAGCTACGGTAATACGAGGAACAAATTCGTCCAACTTGTTTCGCAACATTGCTGCAAAACAAGTTGGAAAGCGATGTTGCGCGTTTTTCCATCCGCGTACCAACTTGTCTCGCGTCAAAATGGCTTGTTGCAAGTTGAGTTGAATTCTGATTTCTGATTAGTTAATACAGCGAGTAAACAAACATGGCGGCGTGCTTGACGTCATTTTGCTGCGAGACAAGTAGGGTTGGTGTGGTAATACGAGCAACATCTACAAGTTTTGTTGCAAAAAGTAGAACGATTTTCTACTTTCTGCAACAAACTTTTTCAACTTGCATCAAGCCATTTTGACGCGAGACAAGTTGGTACGCGGGTGGGGCAAAACGAGCAACATCGCTTTCCAACTTGTTTTGCAGCGATGTTGCGGGACAAGTTGAACGAATTTGTTGCTCGTATTACCGTAGTTTTAGACGAAAACATTTTATTGTTGATTCGCGCGCAATGCATTCTGGATTTGGCCCAAGAAAATGTGAGCACCAAAGCTCGACAAACTGCAAGCAGTAGTATTGTATAAAAAATCATTGTCTTTGAAGCCGGTTTTGACTACAGTGGAACCCCGTTAATCCGACCACCGAAGGAACATCCCAAAGTGGCCGTATTAACGGGGTGGCCGTATTAAGCGGGTACATTTTATAGAAAATGTATGTGCATGCATTTCGTCGGGACCTAAAAAACTGGCCGCAATAACGGGGTGGCCGTATAAAGCGGGTGGCCGTAAGGCGGGGTTCCACTCTAGATCTATTTTTCTAAAATAAAAATAAAAATTACCATTAAAAAAACGTGTGTAGTTTATAAATATTTTTATTTATTCATTATCAATCATTTATTGACATTCATTTATTAAAATCATATTTGAATTAATTATAAAGTAGACATGTATAATTTTATATAAAAAAATATTTTTTTTAAGCTGGCATGAGAGTACATTTGGCCAAACTGCTGAGCAGTTGAAGTAAACTACATTCGATAACTTGGGCCCTGGTTATTTTGAAAACGGAGGTATTTTCCCTCCGTCCACACGTAAAACCAAAAACGAAGATTTTCAAATACGCATTCAAGACTGGAGATTTTTGAATCGTATACGTGTTTTTGAATACTTGAGTCAGAGTAGGAAATTAGTCTATTTCGCGCCTAATGAATTTTATGGAAGCTAGCGTTTTTGAATCGTTACGTGTATACGTGTAGGCGGGAAAACTACGATTCGAAAACGCTACGTGTGGACGCGGATATTTTAATTACGTAGGGGAAAACCTCCGTTTTTAAAAATATCCTCATATTTGTGGACATGGCGTAAATTTCCTTTTTAGTTACGTTAACGTCAAACATTTGAAATCACGTAAACAGTGCTCGTGCTTTCTGGGGGAGAGCGACAGGATTTAAAGCCTGGATTTTCCATATTTCTCTTGTAAATGTTTGTTGGTTGTGATTAGAAGTCCCCCTGACTAGATTAAACTTTAGTTTCAATGGATTTTACTATTTTAGGTGACGTCAACTAAATTGAGTGATTTCACATAACGCATTTTAGTATGCTAATGAGTAAAATAACATGATGATGAGTAAAATAACATGCTTATGAGTGAATAACATGCTAATGAGTGAATAACATGCTAATGAGTAAAATAACATACTAATGAGCTTCGCACGGGTGACCACACATATTTATCACAAATTGCTTGCATCAATATGACATTATCGTCAATATTAAGAAACAATGTATCAAAACTGGCTGTTGTATTAGAATGACTATTCATTTGCTCACTTATCAGATCAAACGAAATTTGACATATTTATGTACGATAAATCAGTGTGTATTTCCCCAGCGCGAAGCTCATTAGCATATTATTTTACTCATTAGCATGTTATTTTACTCATTAGCATGTTATTGTACTTATTAGCATGTTATTGTACTTATTAGCATGTTATTTTACTCATTAGCATATTATTTTACTCATTAGCATGTTATTTTACTCATTAGCATGTTATTTTACTCATTAGCATATTATTTTACTCATTAGCATGTTATTTTACTCATTAACATGTTATTTTACTTATTAACATATTAAAATGCGTTATGTGAAATTGTTCTAGTAGCTTACTAAATTAATTAAATTGTTCTAACTTTTCCACATTTTGACTAAATGCACACTGATACATCTACACCATTACATTACAACTTCGTACTCATCATATTGAGGACGGTGATAACGTGAATGGTGTCCAGTCATTGTTTATTTTGATGTTAGCTCTAACCTGCAGTCAGCGGAGTTGCAAGGAAAAGAAAAGGAAAGATCTTTCGATCAGCCTCCGCCTCGATAGCGTGTAATAGAGTTTGACTAAAGCCCGTGGTATTTGTAAGAGTTCACTTGTTTGATAATCGGTGTAAATTTAATAAATTACCGCGAGCTGTAGTCAAATTCTAAAGAATATATTACACGCAATCGAGGCTGGGGTTGTTCGAAAAGAACCGTGAAAAGGTCTACTTTAGTCGATTAATCTGTTTTGACCCACCAGCCTCGCATACATGTGAGAAAGTCCTACTTGGACGAGTTGCAACACAAATAGGAGAGCAATATTCGATAAAGTCCATTTTCTTCTTCTGGGGGTAGCTATTGTAATTCAAATCAAACCAATTGTAATTCAAATGAAACAAATTTGAATTACAATATCTACCATGCAGAAGGAATTAAGTTTTATTACAGCGTAAATACAAAGCGAGGTTTAGAGATTGTATGGAAATGTGAATCATTTTAAAACAAAGTAAAACTTACTATCCTTACTTGCGAAAGAAATCAGACAAAATCTGTGTTCCTTATAGTAGGTTCGCGGCTTAAAATCTCTTGCACTTGCCATTCGCCATTCCCTTTGTCAACCTTTTCGAAATAGTTGTATACTCGAAGAGAAAACGTCTTGATAAAGTAACACGCAAGTTATGGAATTATGTCGTATTGCAATCAGGTGGTTTAGCGCGCGCACTTCCAGCTAGTATAAGCCAATCACAAGCATTTTTGTCGCATCGATCGCCAACAGTTCCAAGATGGCGTCGTTCGAAAGAGTTGTTTCCCGTGTTATCCCTCTATAAAAACATCCTTAACATTAACAAAAATCATGATACTTGGACGACAAAAGTTCACTGCTGCTCTATCAGGGATGAAAATGAATAAAAACAAAACACAAATGCCTAAAAGTAACCCAAATCGTTTTTGTCTCGAGGCGCCATCTTGGAACTGTTCGTTTAGACAAACAATCCTTTGTGCGCTTCGAAGCGAGATCACCTGAAAGTATAAAGTCTTATGCGATCGAGTGAAATATCAAAACATGAAGGCGAAGGGATGATATTTCCAGAATCTAAAAATGATGTCAAATCCATTTTGGCATCTATAATACAGTGTATTTGCTCAGAAGAAGAAATCTCACAGAAATGGATCGGCAATAGTATTTGAAATATTTCATAGTGTATATATAAACACCTTAATGTATTTCTGGGAATTGTTTTCCAGGAACTATGATTTCAAATCTAATTGTGAACTCCCACCATCACTTTCTTCCTCCTCTTCCTCTTCCTCTTCTTCTTCCTCTCCGTCCTTTCCTTTAATATCTTTAATTTCTTCGTCCTCTTCTTGTGGAACCGCAACACCAGCACCAGTTCCATAAAAGGTTAGCCTCCATTCTAGCAAAACACCGGAGCTCAAGTGGCCACTCTCTGTGTTAAGCCCAGGTACAAACTCCTCTTGGAACCCGTTGTTTACTTGCACACGTTGGGAGCCTGTTTCCTCGGCTGTGATTTGTACCTTCTGTCGCTGAACTTTCGGAGAGGTGGTTGGGTTATTCTGGTCATAGGCAAAGCGATCATAGCCGTAGATTTGATTATCATTGCCGTTATTGTCTTCGCTGTTTTCCGCTATGTTGTTCCTTGCTACACCGTCAGCGTTGAAGGCTTTGTCGTTGTTCTCGATGGTGCTTAGAGAGTCGTAAGGGAAGATTGCAGCGTATGTATTGCCATCATCGCCTGTTAAGTCTGCTGTCATTTCTTGAGATAACGATGGATCGAGCATTGAGTTTAGATACGGTGGCAAAGAATATCTCTGATAGCCTAGGGAAATGTAGATGTAAAAAAACAGATCAGTATTCATGCATTTTAGGGCAACAAGGATTTATCATTTAATAATTATTCGCCGATTTCGAAGTAACTTTTCTCTTCCTCGAAACCCCGCAGTTTGCCAGCAACGCAGGCTATAATAACCGAGACGGAGTCGAGGTTATTATTCACCAATATTCACTGAGCCTGAGATGAATGATTATTTTAGTATAAATACAAGAAAAATTATTTCAAAAAAAAAAAACACAATAACAATACTTCTAAAAGGGTGCGAAACGCTGTAGATGATTATCGAGAAACAATGTGAATTCCTCAACCAATCACGGCACGCGATTTTCTATCATCACTTGTTGGGGGGATCCGAATCCCATTTCCAAGTTTATATTTGAACCAAATCCTAGTCAAACATCACATAATCCCATCTGTTTTGCTATTGCTCTTTTATTTGTAAATCCCAGTCCCAGTGCATCCAATCCCATTTTCCCAGTCAAAAATAAGGCCAATCCCAGCTCCCATTTTACCCCTTCAGGTAAATGGAAACGCAGAAATGAAGTGAATAATGATCGTGATTCTTACCCAGCATTCTGTGCGTCTGGTCTATGGTACCATTGTTATGTCTGTCAGTAAACCATTTCCTGTTCACGTGACGGGCCACGTGATCTTTCTTGACACCTTCTGGGTACGGGGCATCATTTCCTGGCTTTTTGTCTTTTCCGAGTTTTTTTGCTTCGAGCTCCTGTGTCTTTTTCTCATCGTCTATCACCTGAAACAAAAATTAAATTAACACTTTTAAGTATATACACTTTTAAGTGTTAAAATCACTTGAAAGATTTCATGGTGAAGTATGGAAATATCTTGGTGATGAAACAAAGCTTCTCTTTAATTATTTTAAGCACTACATTACATTGCATATCAACTCCTCGTGATATAGTAATTGTAAAGCGTATTGAGACGATGTGAAATGCGCTCTACAAGTACACATTACATTACATACTAACCGCTCGTGTTTTTACAATACATTACCTCTTCTTCCAAGTCTTCCACATCAGCTTCTTGTTTACTTGTATCATGTTGTACGTAGCCGTTAGGGTCAACTCCTTTGTTCAATTGCGGTAGATTATCAGTGATATTCATCACCCACTCCCCCTTGGGGTTCTCGCCCCAATTATGCACGGTCATAAACGTCCACTCATGCAGTCCATTCTTAGAGTCGTCATAACGACGCGTTGAGAGCATCTCGTTCCTAGTCCCACTCGGTGAGAAAAGATCGATGCTGACGTCACCACGTCGGCGGTGCTGGAAACTAGCTGTTAGAGTCACGTGTTCTACCTTGTCAATCAATTTGTCTGTACCGCTGCAGGCGATGGTATCTATGGTGATTGATAATGTACCGCCTGTTGGTATCTCCCTGGCAACAAGAACACTATATTAACCTAACGATTCGATAGTGGAATAATTTCACGGATTTTGTTGAATGGCAGTGTTTTTAAACACTTTTAAACTATTTCAACATCAATTCAACATCGTTTCAATACGTTTAAACAATGTTGAATGAGTTTAAAAGCGTTTAAACACTGCCATTCAACAAAATCGAGTGGATGGTGAAGCAGATGGTGAAACCGCTTGCCCGGGCCTTTAGTACTCGTCGATCATCCTTTGCTTCGACAGCGGGTAATATATTCTTTAGAATTTGACTACAGCCCGTGGAATTTTGAAGTGTTTCAATTGTTTGATAATGAGTACATTCCTTAAATTCCTATAATTTTTGTGTTTGTTTGTTTGTTCGTTCGTTTGTTTGTTTGCTCGTTCATTCGTTCGTTTGTTCGTTTGTTCGTGCGTTCGTTCGTTCGTTCTTTCGTTTGTTTGTTTGTTCGTTCGCTCGTTCGTTTGTTCGTTCTTTCGTTCTTTGTTTTATTTTGTTTGTTTGTTTGTTCGTTCGTTCGTTTGTTTGTTTGCTCGTTCATTCGTTCGTTTGTTCGTGCGTTCGTTCGTTCGTTCTTTCGTTTGTTTGTTTGTTTGTTTGTTTGTTCGCTCGTTCGTTTGTTTGTTTGTTTGTTTGTTTGTTTGTTTGTTTGTTTGTTTGTTTGTTTGTTTGTTTGTTTGTTTGTTTGTTTGTTTGTTTTGTTTTGTTTGTTTGTTTGTTTTTCATAGGATCCATTACATACTGCTCAGTGTTGCTCGAAGGTCCATTGCAAATCCGCTGTGGTTTAACATTCTTCCAAATCTTGGCCTTTTTGACCATAGCATCAGCATCAAGTCTACAAAACAATGATTTATTATTAGCATCACAGACCAACCACGCCCATTTTCATTTGTTCCAAGTCGGTTTAGTTTAGTATTTTAGGGAAAACCTGCATTCTAAATTCGGCATTGATTATCAGAGCAGGGGGAAAAATGTACGTTTCACCGTATTTATGTTACCCTTCCGTTTAGAATCTAGCTACGAGCTAGTGAAGCTGCTTCAAGCATTACTGATGTGCCAAATACGTATTGCATGATATGCTCTTTGCAGGATATGGTAACGTGACCTTGTCAATCAAAAATTCAAAGATTACCAAAATGAAGATGGTCGAGTTCGAAAGAGAATGTCCAAATACTAAGCATTCTCTGATAGTTTTAGCATTCTGTCTCGTACACTGAAGAAGTAGGAAGTGTTTAATTAAACTCACCTGAAATAACCAAGTTTGTATGTTTGGTGGGCATGCCTTGTTCACCAAATATACAAAGTCAAGTAACTTTTGGAAATTTCAAAAACATAATTCCTAGAGCTTTTAAAAGTTTTCAAGACATAAAGCTAGCTTTCAGAGAATGCGTATTTGGACATTCTCTTTCGAATTCTAGCATTTCGCTACACCTGCAATCATGTTCAAAATTGTTGGGACATTTTTATGAACGTTTTCGTTTGAGTTTTAAAAAATATACAAAGCGTATCAATTTAATTTGCAAACCCCCTTCCCCCTGAGCAATGATGATTGGTCTTTAAAATGACAATCGTTTCACATTCCCAAAACTTAACATTGATACGGGGAGAGGGGGAAACGGAAAAATTATGTTGAAATATTTTTTATGTAAAAAACAGATAATGTCCCAAAGTATTTTGCACATGATTGTAGCTTAGTGATCGCTTGACAAGGTCATGTGACCAGGTCCTGATTCCTGGGATACCTTCCAAAGCCAAATTTATGGTTAAAATGGTAACCAGCACCGTTTTTCATCCACCCTTCGTCGACAGGACTTGTGACCTGCGCAGTTTCTACTACAATATGTTGTACATCTCGCCATGTTAGAATAGGGCTGAAAAAGGTTATAATAAATAAGATATCTACAAACACCTTAGTAACGACAATCTTGGCAAAAAAAACTATTTTGTAAGAGAATTTCATACTTTAATCCACTTCCAGTGGGTGCATGTACTTGATCCTTTAATGTTTTTTGCATTTTCTCCCTTGTTTCCCATAAGTAAAAGGAATAGTCAAAAGGTGTTTTAAGTTGAACAACTTTTCCGAGATCGACTGTATACATCTAATTCAAAAAGGTTGTCCGGTTGAAAGGCATGCTCGTAAACATGGTATATGGGATCAGGAATCAAGCCCAAAAATTAGAGCCCGGATCAGGGATCAGAGGCAGGGCTCAGGGATCAAAGGGTTGGGATCAAGGATCAGTGGGAAATTGAGTCTGATTCGGGGATCAAGGATCAAAAGTTTCGAAAAGATTGGGCTCAGGGATCAAAAATTCATAAATGATCCGGGATCAATAGGTTCAAAATATACCAAGTTACGAGTCTGGAAAGGAGATTAAACTAGCGTATTTGTCAGTGTGACCGAAAAAAATACTTTCTTAAACTACAAACAACACTGAATATCTACACACTAGCATCCATGTTCTTGACGAGAATAAGAAGCACAAACGCACGTTTTTCTAGCTATTTTCATAGTTTTGTGGACTACAAACAACACGGAAAATCTCAACACTAGCCTCCATGTTCATCACGAAAATAAGAAGCAGTTATTGAGCTTTGGAATGACCTATTTCCTATCTTTTATGAAAACCCTTTTAATGGCTTTATGTACTTACTTTGCTTCAAGCACCAACGCAAACATACCAGCAGCTAACGGCGCTGCAGATGAAGTCCCTTTGAACTCCTCTGTACATTTATGATGAAGATCTGTCGTGACCTAGAATAGAGGTAGATCTTGTAAATTTTTAAACTGAAATTAATTTTAACGTATCACAACGCAGCAAGTGTTTGCACGTCACCTCATGAGACTTTAGGTAAATTAAGTGCTCTGACAATTCCCAAGTGATTTAAAACAGCATACAGCAACGAAAGCAAGTTTTCTATTTGATCAATATGCAAACGCGCGTGCTCTGTGCTTTCATATACTGCAAAAACGGCTGAAGTCCTTCAGTATGTTGAGTTAATCATGCATTCAGGATGACACTTTATAGTGAGTTAACCCAACTCTATAGTGAGTAAACCCAACTCTTTGGTGAGTAAAAGTGAGGTTAAACTCAATATATTGAGTACATTGTACTCAATGGCACATCTTCATTTATGTTTACTCTTAATAATGAGTTGGGTTTACTCACTATAAAGTGTCATCCTGAATGCATGATCAACTCAATATACTGAGTTGTATCTACTCAGCCGTTTTTGCAGTGTTAAGCAAACTGCGCCTCAACCTATCAGAATGCATGATTTTTAATAGTTATTTCATATAAATTGCGGAAACAACGCGTGTGGTCATGTCATAACTGAATCTACCATTTTGTTTTCTTCTCTTTCTCTGTGTGACCCTCCATTAAATGTAACACCCAAAGTAGACGAGCACAGTTCAGTGTAGTAAGCAGACAATCCATGATCACCGATACATCCAACTGATATGGTATAAATACTCGTAGTGTAGCCATCACAGTTACAGTCGTCATCTGTAAGTCCACCATTACCAGTAGCCCAGACATAAACATTGCCCTTTCCACCACGCCCCTAGAATTCAAATAATAATTTATTATATTAATAGCAGTAGTTTACAGGAATTTCTCCCCCATTTGAACACATGTAAAAAAAACCGATAATTTTACATATACATGAAGAGGGGGGTTGCTTTGTTTGAACAGAAGGTATCTTGGTCTGTATATAAATGGAAACTAGCGAGTAAACTAGTATAGGCTGCGTCGGTGTTTGATATAAACGATAGGTAATAGAATGAAATTTGTAACACCGTAAAAAATGGAAACTTGCGAGTAAACTAGCATAGGCTGAGTCGGTGTTTGATATAAACGATAGGTAATAGAATGAAATTTGTAACACCGTAAAAAATAGAAATAGAAACTAGCGAGTAAACTAGTATAGGCTGCGTCGGTGTTTGATATTAACGATAGGTAATATAATGAAATTTGTAACACCGTAAGAAAATGTTAACTTTACTTTACTGACGTTTCGAGCTTTAAATTTTTACAGTAACAGTCCCTCCTTTTACGCGAAAACTCCAATGAAACAAGTTGAAGTTGACATTCTGGCCACGAAATAGGAGGATTAACGGACAATTGGAGAGTGAGGCGAGAGAGGAGAGGGGAGAGACTCTCGCGGCCAGAATTTCACTCGATCGAACTTCAACTCGTTTCCTCGGAGTTTTTGCGTAAATGTAGGGACTATTTTGCAGTCTAGCTTTATCCCTTCTTTGGAGTAAAACCAATAACCTTAGTGATTTATGTGTTACCTTTAACGCTCCCTGCATAAGAGCTTCTTGTGCTAACTTTCCAGGTTTCCCAAATGTCTTTCCGTCATCCTTTGGTCCCCAGCAGTTGCTATAGATATCGATGTATGCAGACTGGAAGCTTAGAGAGCTACCTTCCAGGACATCAGTGGCTTGTCCATCGAGCATGCGCACCCCTGATATAGATAAATTTGAATTTACAATACGTAGGTTCAATGATTTCTAAAAAAAAATACAAAAATAGCTTTTTTTGTTACATTCTTTAGCCCACATCCCTTGAGTGAATAGATTTAAGGTAATATAATAAAGTTTGTAACACCGTAAAAAAATGTTGAATTAACTTTACTGACATTTCGAGTTTTAGTCCTACCATTTATAGATTATAAATAAGATTTATTATGAACACTTAGTGTATTGGAACTCGCTGGAACTCACTGCTTCGTTTGAAGCAGAAGAAGGTTCAGAAAATATTAACCTGAAAAATGAAAACCCGGAAAAATGTTGAGAGCTTCAAACAACTTCCCATGTGGGAAAAAAACAAGTAACAAATTTACCGCTGTGAAAATCTTGCAACGCATGCGTAGTCGTTTGACCGCTGTGTTTATAGAATATAGAAACAAACCTCCGATATTAGCATTATATGCCACGCCCACTCCGCATATGTCGTTCTTGGCTGCAGCGACCTCACCAGCACAGCGGGTACCGTGACTAAAACAAACAGTATATATATATTTATATTTTTGAAATACAGTGGTACCTCTTAAGGTATCAGGCCGGGGACCTTCGCGACCGATGCTCATTAACTCTCATAACCCGCTAACTACTGAAGTAATCCTTAATTAAAGGTATGCATTTTCTTAAAGCTGAATAAATGGAGATTGCAACGTACTATGTGATTTGTTTTGAAGAAATACGGCTCGATTTTTTTAGTGGGTATCTTATGATTTTTGACCGCTCATTTTTAACAAGTTCCAGGAACATCGAATTTCAACCGATTTTAATTGTTCAAACTTTGCACAATTGATGATTTAATAATACCTCAAGTCTAAAACCGTGCCTAGTATCTTGTCGCGTTTTGAAGTTATTGTAAAATTTCTATTAAAATAGCTAAAAAAAAAACAAATCACATAGTTGCAATCTCCATTTATTCAGCTTTAAGAAAATGTATACTTTTATAGGGACTACTTCAGTAGTTAGCGTGCTATGAGGATCGAGTTAATGAGTATCGTCCCCTGATACCTTAAGCAGTCACCCATTAAGCGATCACCCTCTATTAGGTGGCTTTAATAAAAAGTCCCAAATCTATTCCTATACCTATTCTATACCTCTTTTCATCGGCCAAACTCTATTAAGCGGCCACTTTGGAAAGTCTCAAGGGTGACCGCTTAATAGATGTAACAATGTACTTGAAAGTCCAACGTTAGTTTTGTAATATTTTACTAAAAGTAAATCATAAGTTAAAACTTATACAAATCAGGATGTTTTTGTATCTAATATACAACCTTCTTCATACCTATGGTTTCTTTTGTCAATTTCTCATGAATTTTTACTGAGTTTTATAAGACATCTTACCAGTTGTCTGGATCGGTGTCACGTGGTTTGGGGTCGGCGTCCATATCATTAAAATCATAACTCGCCTTCTGATCCTGAATTAAATAATCAAAAACAATTTAGGATTACATACTCCATCTCAAAACAAATTGATCAAAAACAAAGATTATTCAGTTGAATACGAAAGGTTGATCAGTCAGGCAAAGGGTGAAAGCATTACCGAACGGATCCGGAAACATAAACCTATATAATTTCGGCTAAACTGGAATGTAACATTAACCACCATTTTTGCATCGACAATAAATTGCATAGTGCAGCTTTCAAGGATACTATTCCTTGCTTCTTTAAAATATAACATAAGTACTTTTCAAGTTAGAAACAATGTACAAAATATTTTTTGAGGAATACCATGGAATATAGCATGATCTTGTCATTTTAAAATGTTAAGGCCCATGGGCACTTTTGCATGTTAAAACATGCACCATGCACCACGCAAAAGACTGAATTTCGTGGACCACGAAAATCGCACATTCAGACATGCTGATATCTTTTACGATGGGAGTGGGTATTTACGCTCTTACTAAATCGTTTAGCATTTTGTTTTATTTGTTTTCTCGTAATACGACTGACTGCGAATGGATTATAACACTCAAATCAAAATAAACAATGCAAAGCATGTCGATTAGTGACCATGTGTCTCTCAAAATTAACATCAATATAATTAATGAATCTTCATTAGAATATAATTAACTTTTTTAATTTTTAATAATATTTAAACAGGTTGCTCAATTCAGCATAACTGCAGGTTTAAATGGGGACCTGTATGACTAAATCTAATAACAATACAACAATATTAAATACAAATATGGTAGCACAATACAGATAGGAGAAACGAAAAGAGATGACAAAGATTTAAAATGGCTTTTCAGTGCCGTTTTATACACCCTTTTCAAAAATCGTTGTCGCAATCAAAGCGACAGTCCACACTCTGAAGCCTGCAAAGGATGTCGGTATTTTCTTCTCTTCTCGATTTATTCATAGCATATTTTTGGTTGTACGTGTTTGTGTTATATGGCCATAACTAGTTGTTGCAGTGGTAGATATGAATAGAAATATTTTTTTTAAAAACGTGGAATGAATCACAAATTAAGTCCATGTAACCGGCATCCTTTGCAGGCTTTAGAGTGTGGACTGTAGCTTCGGCTGC
This sequence comes from Metridium senile, assembly GCA_949775045.1. Classification (NCBI taxonomy): domain Eukaryota; kingdom Metazoa; phylum Cnidaria; class Anthozoa; order Actiniaria; family Metridiidae; genus Metridium; species Metridium senile. Next base: position 3,499,987 of record OX459108.1, on the reverse strand, counting down.
GACAACGATTATTGAGATAGGTGTATAACTTACAAAGTTATCTCGCAGGTCAGGGTGGGTGTGGTCAACCCCGTCGTCAAGGATACTGATCACTACCCCTCTACCAGTAATATTGTCTCTCCAGGAGGGGACAACATCGATATCGACTCCCGCTGGACCAGTAGACTGACCGTCATTATTCTGAAAAAGGAAAATGTTAGATTATAATATATATGGCTGCCACTTCATTGTCATATTTTTTCAAATTCATATTTTAATTGTCCACTACATTAAAAATATAGATTAGAATGACATCAACAAAGGGAAAATGTTTGAGACAAAAATATCAAATTCAAAAATTCAAAATATCAAGTTTCAAAAGTGTGAAAAACACCACAACGAGACTAGCAAGGAAACAGTTCACTGAACACATACAAATCTCTGTAATTTTGATTTCAAATAGCTTCACTTGAATTTTATTTAAATAGCAATCAGTATAACTTTCAAAAAATACATATTTCTGCTTGCTCTCGATGGTGCCTTATTTTTTAAGATAAGGTTTTTATTCAGTTTAAAAGTCAATTGTCATTCGGTCAATAAAACCGGTTCAAAGCACGGTAATCTTTTGTCCTCTGTCTAACTTCGTGTTGAAACACACATTTTAAATTCGAAAAAATTAATTATAGATAGATAGATAAATATAACAAGAATCATATGGAACTCGACTAAATTGAGTGCGTGCTAGATTTATAGACTTACCAAATACCACTGGTCCTTAAAGTTAGGATCACTTGGTAGGACATATTTACGTTTTCTTTCCAGGACATGCTGGCGCTGCGCCCATAACACCTGAGACACATCGAAACAATGCAATAAAATAACTCATCTTTGGTGCTTTATCTACAGCGTAACACAGCGGTCAAACGACTACGCATGCGCGTGAAAAAAAAACAAGTAAAATGATCCAGCACACAAATCTAACATTCGTACGGACTCTATAAAAAACGATGGAGTGTACGACTTTCATCGCTTTTTTCTCAAAATATAAAGAAAAACACAAAAGTATAGACTCATGGTAGCTTTAAAATATAATAAAGGTTATGTACACGGAACTTCAAGCTTATATATTCAGGGAATTTCTTATAAATCGACTTCAAACACTGTAGTCCGAAACTCCTAATGTTTACAATGGCAAATTCAGTTACCACTATGAAAATTTTGCCACGCATGCTTAGTCGTTTGACCGCTGTGTTCTACGGCGTAACTTCGCAGAAATATGCAGAATAGTCCTTTTCAGAGTTCCGTTCAGTGACCACCAATGATAGTTCCAAGTCGAGGTTCGCGTTGCTGCGCATGATAAATTAATACATTATAGTTTTGTCATGCGCATCAACGGGTACCTCGACTAGTCACTGAACGGACTGTGAAAATGTCTATTGTTGTAAACGGTTGCTTATCTTCTGGTTCACACTATCAACATAAGCATAAGCAACGTACACAGACTCAGTGAAGCATTTTTCTCAAATAGGTGTGAGATAAAGACAAGTGCATCCACGGCTAATAAGCAAAGCCCAATTAAATCTAGATCTGCGTATGCTGCTTATGTATTTGCTTATGTTGCTAGTGAGAGCCAGGCTCTAAATAAAGCATTTTCAGCACGAGAGTATCAGAGATACTTCTCATCTAGACTTTATACACGATAGAGCATGTTAAACATCCCGCCCGGCTGCAATTATGCTATTTTAATGCTATTAATGCTATGCTGTAAACTATATCTTACCCGTTCTTCTGCCAGTAATAATTTAGTCTTCTCGTGAATAATGATTTCTCGTTTCCCTCTGTCACCTTTCCCAACGTGTCTAAAGTGATAGTAACCTTTAAGCGTACCAACCTGTAAAGAGAGATTATGACTAACGGTTTCAACATTTGCTTCAACACTGATCCATTCGATTTTGTTGAATGACAATGTTTTTTAAAAACGCTTTTGAACTCTTTCAACATCAATTCAACACCTTTCAACAATGTTGAAAGAGTTAAAAAGCGTTTAAACATTGCCATTCAACAAAATCGAACGGAGTTTGAAGCAAATGTTGAAGCCGTTTGCCCGGGCCCTTAGAGGCGAACCATTTGACTTTCTATAAGGGGTGGGGGTATAATTGGGTTGGAAAATTTAATAAAAATCCCCCTCCACCCTCCCCCTCATTAAATTGCAAATGCGCTTGTCATAATCATGCATAAATATTAATGCTTTTTTCTGAAATACTGTTATCTGTAAAGGCCCGGGCAAAAGGCTTCAATATTTGCTTGAACATCCTTTCGATTTTGTTGAATGACAATGTACGTTGAAGCCGTTTTCCCACCTACGTCCAACATCGTTCAACAACCATTCGACAGCGTTAACCAAAATCGAACAAACGTTGAAGCCGTTTGCCCACCTACGTCCAACATCGTTCAACAACCATTCTACAGCGTTAAACAAAATCGAACAAATGTTGAAGCAAATGTTGAAACCGTTTGCCCACCTACGTCCAACATCGTTCAACAACCATTCTACAGCATTCAACAAAATCAAACAAATGTTGAAGCAAATGTCGAAGCCATTTGCCAGAGGGCCTTAATTTAGCACTAATTCAGCGTAATCATGATTAAAACAACGCATTTGGAATTTAATAAGATCCCATAATTCTTTTCGGTATTAGATCAATCATTTCCAGATAGTCAACGTTAATATTGAAATTAAATAGGTGTATACATATTTTAAAGTTGCTGCAAGGAAGGTTCATATTGTTACAGCTAGATTCTTTTTTTGACACTAGCATTTAAATTAAAACGATAAGTTTTCAGACGTTTCGATCAACTCTATGATAATCTTCAGTGTGAAGCAATGTTTTACACTGTATACATGTCGCTATATTTTATCTACTCTAGCCTCGATTTCAATCTAGACGGACAAATCGACGTCTGGTACGTTGTGAAATTAATGGGACGAACACAATTTAAGACGAAAAGTCGTCTAATTTTGTTGAATTCATATTACTCGAACATATTGCAATGACGGACAGTTTGCCTACCTCTGGTGTGAAAGGGCCATTGAATAAAATAGCTCTTACTGAATTTGAAATCATTTTGAAATCAAACTGTTTATATTTACAGTCTTTTCACCAAAGTGTAAAATTATCAGATATTGTTTTTGGTAAATAATAATAGTAATAATAATAACAATCTGCTTTTAACACACTCTTGAACCCCTTTTCCTGTAAAGGAGGAGCCATTCGAAGCTAGTTTTTTAACTGGAAGTAAAAGTTTTACATTAAACATTTTAGGTAATTTAGTGGTGAGCTCTTGATAACGGATTCACAAGTGACCTCTTTCGCAATTACTGGTTACAAACAGCCAATAATTTGACCCAGAAAACGGAATCACAATTTGAGCTTCAATGTGAGTATTTTAAATCATTTTTGCTGTAGTTTTGCCTCTATTCAAATACGCTTTGGCTATAACACTCTTCTGAGAAATATTTCAATAAAAAAAAACATGGCGGCGACGTATGTGTCAAAAATTTGAACGTTCACAAATATTAACTGTAAACTCCAAAGTAAATACAATAATAATCAATTGAAAACTCTATAAATTCTATGAAAATTTTGACTTCAAGTTTAAGTTCTTATTGTGTATTATTTTACCGAGAGTTTTAAAATCAAACCATTTTCCATCTTAAGTTTTACTGCATGAGTAAATTCAACCTGCTGTTAGTAGAAACTTACCCGGCCAAGGTTTTCAAATCCATGTTTCTCTGCCAACTTGTCGGCGACTTCTAATTCAGCTGAGTCTAACTGAACAGCCCATGAATTTGTATAATATAAACTGCCATCTTCACTTTTCAAGGCATCTTCGAACTTATGTAGCTGTTGCCATTCTTTTCTCGTGAGCTTTGGCTTTCGATGTCGATCTCTTTTCTCTTCTCGTCTCGGACGAATATGATTTTGTGTTGTCGACTCTATCGGTGATAATTCTAATAAAAAATATAAAAATACGACTGAAGCTTGCCATAACCTTGTCTTCATAGTTATTATTGATTTAAATAATTGTTTTGGAAAGGTTGTTTTATAAATCGCTAGTGTTTTGGTCGGACATGCCGTACACCTACTTAAAGAATCTGATGTTCGCTATCATCTTTGCAGGTCCGAACTTGACTTTGACTGTGTGCAGTTCACGGTCCGATTCGCTCGCTTTGTCAAACTATTTCTAACAATATGTTTTTTTAATTGTTCTTTCTTAAATCGGAATACCAAACAATTGGAAATTTGAATCTAATATATTTTCGCAAGAAATGGGGAAAATTTATTGATTTATTTGATCAAATCAAAATTACAAACTATAGCAACAACTGTGTATATTAAAGGCTACGTCAGTGTTTCCAAGGTTACAATAGTCCCCTTCGCAGTTTCATGCGCCATCTTGAAAGGTAGCCGGGCCTTTGCATCGAAGCAAGGCGAACGTTGAGCTTGCAATGTTAGAAGGTATCGATAAGAATATCGAAATACATGCGAATGTTGGTTGAATGAACGGCGAGCTGGGGGGTTTCCCTTCGTTTCATTTATGTTTATATACAAAATACCACATAACAAAAATGCACGGGCTCAAGGTTAACAACTTTGGCGAATTCGTATGCAGGCCTGGTCGCAAATACATTAACTAGATTGTAAGGACAGGCGTCCTTCCATACCATACATTTCCTTCTATTTTTAGGCATTTTTATGAGTCTGTATCTTGGTCAGAATACAACCAAATGCAACCAAACTCAGGAATCTTACATATTTTGATGTGCTCTATCTAATTATGAGATTCATTTCTTAATGACATTAATTAGGGAAACTAGTACCCAGTCCTCTACTCGTTTTGGAAAAGGCCAATTACAAATTAAAATGAATGACAACTAGCAAGAAAAAACAAAGCAATCTGTATCAGTGTTTCTGAAATATGCACCTTTTTCATTTCAAGTGTTGTCTTGAAACAAAATCAACTAAAATAGTTTAACCACTACGAATCGTACCATTTTGCACATGTACATATGTCATTTTCTAGCACGTACAAAGCATGATGGGAATTTGAGTCCCTGCACTACTTTACGTCCCACCCCGCGAATATAGAACCAAAATGTTAGAACGTTTTATTTATCTGTTAACGTTGCTAAAATTCTTGCAGTTTTAGTTTGATAAAAAAAACATTGATTTTCTTTATTTGCTTATGATCTTCCATGATTTTTCAGTTGTATTTGCTTATGATATCATGTTGAACGGTGAATTTCGGAAAGACAGTTTTGAGAATGAATACTCCAACCAGTTTCGTATTATCTATTTGCACAGGCAAAGCCTCGATTTTTAGTCAAAATATCTTCACAAATTCCTACAGAGCACGAAAAAATGTTATCGCTAAACAATAGAAAACACATTTGAATTTAACCTGAATTGAGGCTATCCCCGTGTAAATACGCCTTTTGTCAAATAGTACAGCGGTGCTAATTAACATGAAACTATTGAGGCTATCCCTGTGCAAATGCACCTTTTGTCAAATAGTACAGCGGTGCTAGATAACGTGAAACTGGTCTTTTTACTATTGTATGAAATTACCGTCATCCTTTGCAGGCTTCATTGTGTTGACTGCGATAGCGGTTTCTATTATCATTATTATAATGCCATCACCATTGCTATCGTCATCATCATCATCATCATCATCATTATAACATCATATTATCAGTACGTCATCATCATAATTTTCATCATCATTTTCATCGTCATCGTCATTATCACCAACATCGTAATTATCAGTATCAGTATCATCATAATGTTCACCATCATGACATCATCATCATTATCATCATCATCATGACATCATCATCATCATCATCATCATCATCATCATCATCATCATCATCATCATCATCATCATCATCATCATCATCATCATCATCATCATAATCATCATCATCATCATCATCATCATCATAATCATTATCATTGTCATCATCATCATCATCATCATCATAATAATCATCATCATCATCATCATTGTCATCATCATCATCACCATCATCATCATAATCATCATCATTGTCATCATCATCATCATCATAATCATCATCATCATCATCATCATCATCATCAAATCATCATCATCATCATCATCACGATCACCATCATCATAATTATCAGTATCACCATTAGATAATTTTCATCATCATAACATCATCGTCATCGTCATCATCTTCATCATCACCACCATCGTCAGTATCACAATCGTCATAATGTCTATCATCATGACATCATCATCATCATCATCATGACATCATCATCGTCATCATCGTCATCATCACCACCATCGTAGTTATCAGTATCAGTATCACCATCATCATAATTTCTATCATCATGACATCATCATGACATCATCATCATCATCATCATGACATCATCATTCGATCACTTAAAAGCAACATCAAAATAGCTCAGGCTCGTAACATGGTATATTTTGAACCTATTAATCCCGGATCATTTCAGAATTTTTGATCCCTGAGCCTAATTTTTTCCAAATTTTTGATCCTTGATCTCCGAATCAGACTCACTGATCCTCGATCCCAGCCCTTCGATCCCTGAGCCCTGGCCTCTGATCCCTGATCCGGGCCTAATTTTTGGGCTTGATCCCTAATCCCATATACCATGTTACGAGCCTGGAATAGCTAGTTTCCATTCTCAATGTAGAAGTCAAAAACATTTAAATGAAAGAAAGTAATCAGTAAACAACACATCAGCAGAACTTTTTATTACAAAATACGATAATGTTAACATGCTATATGACCTATGATTATAAGCGTTGCCATAAAAACAATAACTATCTACTATAAATAACAATACCTATACATAACTAGCAGTTTAACCAATGACGACAGGCTCGGTTTTCCTTATAAGGAAAAGTACATTTTGTGTTAACATTTACGATATTTATAACTCATAAAATTATGTCGGTGGTTTTAAGGAAACAATTGGAATAAAAATGTACGATAGCTAGTTACGGAGTGTGGACTGCGTCTGTGTTTGTAAGAAACAGTTTCGGAGAAATGTGCGATAACTAACGGTTAAACTAGTGTGGACTGCGTCTGTGTTTGTAAGAAGCAGTTGGAGTAAGAAGTTACGATAACTTGCGGTTAAAGTATTGTGAACTTCTTCGGGGTTTGAAAAAACAGTTTGGAGTTAAAATGTACGACAACTGGACATTAAACTAGTGTGGGCTGCGTCGAAGTTCCTAAGGGAACAACTGAAGTAAAAATGTACGATAACTAGCGGTTAAACTAGTGTACAACTGTGTCAGTGTTTCTAATTAAGGATCGAAACAATTGGAGTAAAAAATGTACGATAGCTAGCAGTTAAACTAGTGTGGACTGCGTCAATATTTCTCGCGCAAAGTAATTAGAATAAATTAATTAATATTATTTAATTTACATACAATATAATACGTTTTCATATACTTTAAGTATAAAAATTGTACACTTGGATTTCATTTATGATCAATTAATGATATATATAATTTTCTTTTGTCTGTGCAATGACTAAAATATTTCATATTTTTTAGATTTCCCAATTTTAAAAAAATCACCCAAAACACCCAAATTAATTGCATGCAAAATTTTGGACAACTTCTGTGAAAGTCAGAGGCAAAATGGACAATCAATATTGACATATTGTTTAAAGATTTTTGAAAATTTGCGTACAGAAGCCAACCACCATTCTTTCATAAATTACAACCAAATTTGCATGCCACTAATGTCTTGTGCTTTTACTTGTGGCTGTCTAAGTTCTGTTATGCCTTGTTCAAACGTCGTATCTCACATGCTCACATGTGCCGAATGTAATGCAAATGAGCAAAACCACGTGACATGGGTGGCCTAGCGGATATAGCCTAGCGGTAATAGCGCAAAGCCTTTTCAGCCTGTTGTCCGAATACGATTCCCTGCTCTGGCACATAAGTGAACTGAGTTAATTTGATTTGCTGTTCTCTCTCATTCCACGAGGGGTTTTCTCTGGGTTTTCCGGTTTTCCTCCCGATCCACAAAAATCAACATGTGAGTATGAGTGTAGTGTTCTTATAGTACAGATGTATGCTGGAGTGTGTGTTAAAGATAGCGGACTACATCAGCTGTATAGTTGCCAATATAATCAGCCTGCTTTAACAGAGAAAAGATTAATATTATTATGAATATTTGCATTATATTCGGCACATGTGAGATGCGATCGACGTTTGAACTAAGCCAACTGTTCGCAGCAGTAGACCGACATCCATAGCGCATTAAATATAAAGGACACTATTTAGTGTGAGCAATTCAATACTTCAGTTTCAAGTTATTTTCTTTGTATTGAGTACAGCCTATGGTAAGGCAAAAACCGCAAGTGTCCACAAACAAGAGAATTTAATACCACAGGTTTTGTCAAATAGACCTCTTTACCTTCCTTGTTTGTTGTCCCATTTCAGATCACGTGATGCTACCCTTGGGAATTGTTTCTTTTACATGTAAATGATATAACACGTTCATCATAAAAAGAACAATTCTCAAGGGCAATTTTCATACGGAGGTAAAAAGGTCTATTGTACAGCGGTACTAGATAACATGAAACTGGAGTATTTGACACGAAAAAGTTGTTTTGTTTTGTTTAATTCACATTAGTTACACGATGAAAATTTAAGGACTATTTTTCCGTTAAAACAATTTGTTCGTCTCGCGGTTATTCGCCGTACTCAGCTGCGAGCAGATGTTCCTTTCTCTTGCCTGGGACGACGATCTCAGGGTATATTCACCGATAATAGACCTAACTTCGGCTGACGAGTTGCTATGTACGTTTCCACCCAATTCAAATCTTTTAGTACTAAGATTCTTTGTCTTATGTATTTCAATGTCACGTGGAATATATTTGGAACAAAGTTTTATTCCCAGAGGTTTTGAATTGGGTGGAAACGTACATAGCAACGTGTTAGACGGGCTATTAATGAGCCTTCGGCGAATAATTGTTAAATAGTGCAAGCTTGCTTTCACCAACAGACATATAAAAATAGAAGTTCAACAGTAGCTATATTTATAATAACAATTCCCATTAATCCATCGTCCCGTAAAAGGTTAATACCCATTTTAACAAAATACCCGAACATCCTTGCTGCAGACAAGGTATCTCTGGATTCTCGTACCCAGCATTCACCTGCACTCTCTGGGTTCCAGTCTCCTGCTTAGCGACCTGGACTTTCTTCAAGTTATTCTTTTTCAAGTTCTTTCGAGATACTATGCTCTTTTTAATCCCAGTTTTACTGAAATTTTTCTTATTTTTCCTATTCGTGTTCCTTTGCGGCGTTTGTAATAGGAATACTCCATTATCTGTGTTACTTGCTTTGATTTCACTTCCGTATAATCCACTTCCGGTTTCGTCACTTCCGGAACTTTCATTTCCGGTGCTGCCATCATCTGTGTCTTCACTATTGGTATCTATGGGTTTGGCAATGTGGCTTCTATCTGTGATATACTCAGTAAAACTTGCAGAGTCGCTTTGTGTAAGGTTAAATAAATCGTCCACGATACTCTCCTCTGTTTCTGAAGTGTCGATAGCAGTGTTTGGCCTTACAACATGTTCTCGGCGCACTCCAGGGGGGTAGGGAAAGTCGTATAATGGATGCTGCAATGGAGTAAATAATAACAAATCAATGGCGGAACCAGAAACGTGCATGTCAGGGGGTGTCCCAATTGGAAATGAAGGGCTCTTAAGGTGCTCCCAGTAAGGTGGTGTCCAGTCCCTAAATGTCTTAAATAAAGCAGGGGTAATTGCGGTGCTAGGGGGGGGGGGGGGTGTCTGTTGCCACTTGTAACATCCCCTTAGATCCGACCCTGCGCCATTTTGAAAGGTAGTTGCGCGTTCGGATCGAAGCGAGACGATCGGTGAGCTTGCAATGATAGAGACACGTGAATAATTGTCCCGCGAGGTGTTACAAAAGGTCTCTATCTTTGCAAGCTCAATGTTCATCTCGCTTCGATATAAAGGCCCGGCTACCTTTTAAGATGGCGCAGGGAACTGTGAAGGGGACTTTATTGATTGGCATTCGGCTAGGACTATACACACATCTATCACATTACACTTTCGTTTTGTCTGAATCCAAAGGCACATCTATCTTTCAAAATGGTACAGAGAGCTGTAAAAGGGACTATTTAAAAGATATATAATGCCCGGGGGGGGGGGGGGGGGGACTCCCTTCAAAAATGGATAGGGGTGCTCGACGGACGGTTTTGAAAATGGCCGTAAAAGGTACGCATAAATTAACTCAGATACTGATTTCAGACCCTAAAAGGTACGACCACACTTAAAAATGTTTCAATATGTATAATCTTCAGTTCGAAAACAGCTGACCCTAAAAGGTACGGTGCCAGTTCGATCGAGACCCTAAAAGGTACGCGAGAGTCTTATTTTAGACCCTAAAAGGTCCGTCGAGCACCCCTATCCATTTGCTAAGGAAGTCCCCCCCCCCCCGGAAATAATGCCTATTTATTTCTTACAGTGGTTTTTATAGTCTGTATTTTGTCTTCCTGTTGTTTGGTTTGATCGTCTATAACTTGTTCTTCCAAATCCTCCACGTCTGTGTCCTGCTTGCTAGTGTCAAGGTGAAGAGTACCAAAGCCATTCACCACTCGGTCACCAATCTCATTTAATGGGTTATCTATTAGTTTGAGCTGCCATTCTCCATGGGGATGTTCATCTTTGAATAAAATTATTGAAGAAATTAAAATCAGATTTTCATTGGATTTTTTCTAATTTTCTTTATTTTTAATCATTATTAATTAGTAGAGCGAATTTGTATAATTTCTTGTATGCTAATAAGTTTTATTATAAAATAATAGCGCAAAGACCATGCTTGAGTGATTCACATGATACAACTAAGATCAAACACAGGAAACTTTCGTTCGCAGTTACGAAACGTGAATCACTCAAGCTTGGTCTTTGCTCTATTTCTATTGTTAAGTGATAACATTTTCCCGTACATGGCTTGGAATTTGTGAATATTTGTACAATAAATCCAAGAAATGCACGTTTCGTCAAATAGAACAGTGCATGCATAGTACTAGATAACATGAAACTAAAGTATTAAGGCTACCCCCCTCAAACCCCCGGGCATTTGACTTTTTGAAAAAAAATTGGTCAAGTTCCCCACCATCTGGGCAAACTGAACAGTCAAATGCCCCACTGTTGAAAGCAACAAAATGGTCAAATGCCCGCCCCTCGAGCTCGAGTTAGTGTATACCTTTGGATTTGACTCGTACATAAGCTTTATTTATTCTTGAATTGCAAATAAAATTTGAAAAACTCAAGATTACAAGAAATAAGATTTAAATATATACAACAATAAGGAGGCTAATAATTTACATATATAAAAACTGAATATCAAAAAGTGACTAATTATGTGCATTATTTGAAATCTAAAATCAAAAATCATGGAGATGCATCCCATTTTTTAATAGCATATGGAATGAAACTGTATTGAAAACGTTTGGTTCTGCATTTGAGAAGTGGAGTTTTCCTTCGGTTCCGTAGGGAATAAACTGACTCGGTTATTGTTAACGTTGGTAAAAGGTCATAAAGTTTGTATAAATTAGAATTAGGATATTATAAAAGATTAAAAATAAAAAAGTACTAAAACTCACCCCAGCAATGCACAGTCATAAATGCCCAGTTATCCAGACCCTCCTTGGAGTCGTCATAGCGACGAGTCGATAACATTTCGTTCTTGGTCCCGTGTGGCGAAGTTAATAATATGCTGACGTCACCACGGCGCCGATGGATGAAACTCACAGTCAAGGACACGTGCTCAAGTTTTGTTATTTCTGCGATTGATCCTTTACAGCCAGTTGTTGGGATATTGATATTAAGAAATCCTCCTGCAGGAATTTCCCTGTATATTGGAGAGTATTAATAACTTGTAACTTGTAACTTGTTCTTGACTGTCTAGCCTCGTTTTCACTTTGGAAAACAATAGAGTTTTCACATGTATGCGAGGCTGGGCAGTCAAGAAGAATTGTTATTCAAATTGGCCGCCATATTTCGATTCGGTGTAAAGGCGGTTTTAAAATCCAGGGTAAGCTGACAGTTTCAGATAAAACAAAATGAATGACAATCCGAATAGGTTCATATTCTGGGTTGATATTCAAACGAAGAAATGAATTAAGGAGAGAGAAATGGCGATATTTCGGTTTTATTGCAATACGTTTTTACTTGGAGGTCTCATTCACCAGGGGCCGGTTGTACGTAGCCTGGGTAGCGCTATATACGAATAGATGGATAAATACACCTACTTGCAAGAACATTGTCATACGCAAAAAGAACATTTGTATTTAGTGTGTTAGGAATAAATTAAAAGTACAAAAGATGATCACTGAAGCCAGTGAACTCTTTCTTGTGTACTTTTAATTTATTCCTAACACACTCAATACAAATGTTCTTTTTTATATGACAACGTTCTTGCAAGTAGGTGGATATAGTAGAATGATAAGAAAATATATAAATAAATATATATATATATCAATGAATAAATATGTAAGTATTAGGATCAGCTGAACTTAATTAGTTTAAGACTAGATAATTATTTAGATTATTCTTAATAACATGATTGCATTTGAAGTGGACACTTACCTTTCCTGTAGCCCAGACGCTCCAGTGCATTGTCTCTGTGGTTTCACATTCTGCCATGTTTTAGCCTTAACTACGAGTGCTTCGGCGTCAAGTCGACCAAAACCGAATTTGTGGTTAAAATGTAAGCCAGCGCCATTGATCTTCCAGCCGTCGTCAACGGGACTTGTAAGTTTGACTGTTTTTACAATAATATGCTGTACGTCACGCCAAGTGAGATTGGGACTAAACGAATTAAAACCAAAGTTTTATCATTGAAGAAGGTATATATACTTTCAATGATATAGATACTTTTTAACACCTTGCAAGACAATTATTGACGTGTCTCTATCATTGCAATCTCAACGTTCGTCTCGCTTTTATGGAAAGGCCCGGCTACCTTTGAAGATGGCGCAGGGAACTATGACAGGGACTATTTAATTAGCCTGGTTCAAAGTGATAAAAACTATATTTTGTGTTAATTGTTGGTTCTAGATATTTATAAAATAATAATATATGATATCTATATAGCACCTAATAGAGACCAAATCTGCTCTAGGCACTTTACAAAAGAAAAACACCAACACACATAAAAACAAAATGAAGAAGACTGAGAACTTACGAGAGCACCTCTGGCTGCCGCTACACAGTGCATACCCCAAACTTAACCGAACTATTACAACAATTGCAAAGTTTAAACAATCAACTTTAAATAAAATTGTTACAACTAAATCTACAAACTAAACTAACTATACATGCAAAAGGTTCCATGTTGGCCGTCAGCTACCAACGGAGCTCATCTGCCCTTTAATTTTTAACAGGTGGATTGAAAATTAGTGGGCTTATGATTTATTCCGGCAGTGTGTGTGTTTGTATATTTTTACTTACTTTGCTTCCAACATCAAAGCTATCATACCGGCAGCCAGTGGAGCAGCAGATGACGTTCCTTTAAACTGCTCCGTGCATTTGCCGTTAAGATCGGTCGTTATCTGAAAAAAATTAAAATGAATAAGATTAGGACGATAAATTTAAAGTGCTTTCCTCGTTTTTATATTTGTGTAACCATTTGATCTCGCTTTGAAGCGATCAAAGGATTGTTTTTCAAAACTAAAAAATCCAAAATGGCGCCTCGAGACGACATTGATTTCGGTCACTTTTAGACGTTTGTGCTTTGTTGTTATTCTTTTTTATTAATGATCAAGCAAGAGAGAGTTTTTGTGGTCCAAGTAACATAGAATTTTTTAATCTAAAGCTATATTAAGGACGTGTTTATAGAGGGATAACACGGAAAACAAATCTCTCAAACGACGCCATCTTGGAACTGTTGGTGATGCCACAAAAATGCTTGTGATTGGTTAATACTAA